>JALXJV020000019.1:7003632-8203632 GCA_024633595.2 Lepomis macrochirus | reverse complement strand
TGGAATTTAGTTTTCCTGTGCACCCTGTGACTATTTGCTTTTAGGCTGTCCCTTTGAGGAACTCAGGGTTATTGACCCATTGTTTGTTCTGCACATGAAGATATTTTTTTTATCATGTCTGCAACTAAATGTTGCTAGTGAATTGTCATCTTGCCATCTAAAATAAGCAACTAACCACTTTTGCTTCTCATATGTGGACATATCTAGTTTAAATTACCTGTATGAAACTGTCTGTTTTTGTGTTTCTGCAATGCATAGTAATGAGCATACACAGCATCAGCAATAGTGCTATTACAGTATACTGTAAATTAATTGAAAATCCTTCAGCAAATAGGAAACCTCCAACAGTTCTTTTACACTCATTCTGCATTCAATTCTGACACTCTAACTCTATTTGTCATTCACTTATACAGAGGAAGACAAGTACCTCTAAAGCACCACATCCTCTCACAGGGAGCTCACCTTCAGAGCCTAATGAACACGTTGAAATTCAATGAATTTTAATTTGCCGTTATATTAGGACAAGGGATAAAAGCAGGGGAATTTATTAGGAGGGAAATTGAAAAGAAAGGGCCGCACTTCTTGATTTCCTGCACATTCTCCATCAAAAGAATAAGAAAGAAAGAAAAAACAATTAACTTTGAAACTATAATCTCTATCTTAATGGATGGAGAGGTACTTAAAGGGGAGTCTTAGCTTATCTTTCTTACTCAGTTCTGTTCCTGGGCTCAATAAAGTCTTGGTTTGCCACATGGTTCACACAAAACAATGAAAAAAGAGTAACAATAGAAAATAGAAAAGTAGACAACAAGGTGTTTTCTTCCCTGCAGGGTTCTCTTCTTGAAAGGATGTTGTCGGAGGAAAAATAAGGTCATGGAATGAATCTACAAAAGGCAAGATTTGACAGGTTACTCTTTGCCTCCTTTCTGAGATTTTATATACAAAATATGTCTTTACTTTGTGTGTCTTCTGATTTCTGTGTTTCAACTCTATATTTTCTCTGTGTCCTTTTGCAAGCAATAGCTATTTGGTGCTAATGCTAATGCTAGTTCCTCGCAAACCTGAAGAAAATACTTTTTTTTTTGTACCAAGATGCAGTTTCCACACACGAGGTGCACATGCAAACATCCACAAAAATATGTCTATACATACACAAATACAAATACACACACATACCCCGCCATCGCCTTTATACACATGCTGCCCGTCATGCTGCACAGGGGTGCCTAAATGTGCTCTTGTGCAATGCAGCGTAGTTATAATTAACAACTGGCCTAGTAATTCTTCCCTGTAAGTCTGCCCACCAGGCACACTACTCCTTCAACATAGAGGGAATCAAACCACGGGCTGGCCCTGGCTGGGTCAGGCATTTTTAGAAACCACCCCACCTTACCTTTCCGTGGAACACAGTTCTCACTTCTTCTAGTATCACTCTAAGACTTCACTGGCATGTTGCACAAGTGATTTTTACACTGCAGAGGATATCAAGCCCTATCCGCGGAGAGGCCGGACTGCAAGTAGAAGTCTGTTGGCTGCCATAAAGCATGGCTTTGTCATTGGAGGTGTCAGCATGAATTGTCACCTGTGAGCCACATCCATCATGTGGCACTATCAGCCAGAGTCAGTGTCTCATTTCCCTCTCTAGCCATCGTCCTGTCCCTTCCTGCTTTTCTGAGGATGAAAATGAAAACTAAGTGCAGGTAAAATGTAGACATCCTAGGTATGTGTTGTCATAGTTCATATATATATATATATATATATATATATATATATATAGAGAGAGAGAGAGAGAGACTTAAAGACTTACACGGAATTATCACCCAGAATGGACCATAACATCAACTGAAATTCGTCAAGTGGATATACACTGAATTCCAGATACATGGTAATATTGCTTTGTGTCTGTTCGATCAGGAAATTGGCAACTGTATACTAACGTATTAGTCAGCTTTATATGACCATCAGATGTCAGGGTTATGTGTATGGAAGCTTGTTGAGCTCATCTTTCCCTAGAGGCCAGAAAATCAATTATTGCATATTTAAGTAAAGCTCCAAGCCAATTGTACGCCCTAGTACATTGCAGTGCACCTAGCTGGTCACCTGGCACATTTATTTGGATCCTGCATCTATTATGCATGCTATAGCATCTGGAAAAAAAAGAAAATATTGTGTAGAGTAGAAACAAATGTACAATACACTACAAATCCTTGCCTCACAAATGAATGCTTTTACCTACACCAATATATGTTTCAAGTAGCACAGCAGCAGTTAAGCTCTCTGCAGCTACCATACTGTCTAAGTTGAAACTCCTGGAATTGCTTAAAGCATGGATACTTTGGGACTTCAGCAGGTGCACTTATTTTGCTACCAGAGCAATAAATTAAAACATGGGTATAATGTGTACCCACAGCTACACCTGCACAGATTCTTTACATTCTTCATATTTTGTCACTTAAAAGGTGAATGGGTTATTTCCCAAAAATTTGAAGTAGATTTGTGGACAACGATAGCATTTGTGAGGTTTATAAATGTACATTTTTCACTTAAATAGTGGATATTATATTATTTTCTTGTTGGAAACTACCACTGATATTGATTTTTGCAACTCCAACCAGTGCCTGAAATAGCTCTCTGGGCTGTTTTTATAATAATGTCGAGGCTGTCATTTTATTGCAACAGATACGCTATATTGTCAGTTAATAATATGCTATGCACACCAGGGGATTGCAGTTGCTCAGCATAGCAACTCCACCAGTGCATCAAATTGAAGCATTAAAAGCTTCTATGACAGAGTAAATGATAAGTCAACATACATAATGCACCACCAGATCTGGTGCGAGTTAACCTCAGTTTATTTATAATTTTCAAAACGTCAAAAACATGGAAACAGACGAGGTATGTGAAGAAATCTTTGTTGAAAGGTCTCCTTTCCTAGGATGAAGGCCTAATTAGACAAAACAATAGTAGGTTTTTCTAAGTTGAAAGCAGAAGAGCAGATTTCACACGAAAAAATGTTACCATATGTATTCAAGGCTGACGTGTCATATCCCACAGATGTATTGAATTGCAAATAAATGATAACTACTTATATAATAGGCAACTGAGAAATTAATCATAATACTCAATGAATGGCCCCTCATGCCTTTAAAAACAAATATTTCTTGAAGCTTTCATTTTTTTTCTGAGGCAGTAAAAATCCAGTGCTGTTTCTGTGGCAACTCGATTTCAAAGCATCAGCGCTGAATGCCAGACATCACTGGATAAATGAAGGTTATGTAAGTCTGATGCCCGGAAACTATTGCAAATTGAAGACTGATGCTCAGAAAACAGAAACATTTAAAGCAGGAGAAATAGCAAAACAGCCCAATAACATAAAACAAAAAACAAAATGACAAATACCACTGTAGAAATGTAGACATGACACACACACACACACACACAGAAAAAATACACTGTTCTAACTAACTTTGTACTTTGTAGTTTGATTTATCTTAGTGAGGGGTTGTGCCCAGATGACACCAAACTCCACCTATATCTCATCCTCCTCCTCCCTTCCCATCTCTTCTATGGTAGGAGCGAGCCAGTCCTCCCACACATCACCCCCCCACCCTGTTTGCGCCTCACCCACTGGTAAACATTTCATCACTCCTCAAGGAGAGTCATAAAACACAGCCACAGCTCAGTGGATGATGCACCAGGAATCCACCAGCACATAGTTTTGTGTTTAAAGGGAAAGTGGGAATAGATAGGCACAAATTTAAGGACAAAAATAGTCTACATGAGCCTTTAATTTGAAAAGTAAGACAGGGTGTTCCCTGGAGCGAAAGAGATAAATAGTAGGAAAAAGAGAAAGGGAATGTTATATGGTTTTCTTGTTGCCTAGATACAATAAAAGGGTGGTCATCTCATGTTATTGTTAGGTACCTAATGCTTAAATTGAAATGCACATGCTTTTCACAGCATAATCTCTTTGGACAAGCCTGATAGTTATCTGCTTTAGCTATGTGATTATCTGGATGTTTCAGAGATTTCCTAGAAAACAGCAATTGCATTTTTCTTAAATGTACGTCAAAAAACTCAAATGGTGTGCAATATGAAGCTATATTTTTGTGCCATTTTTAAAAAAAGTTAATTGTTCATTAAAATGAAGTGTAGGTTGTTCATACGGATTAACGCAACTTTCTCACACAAACAATCCAATCTTCCCCCAAGTCTCTCAATAGTACAAATTTAGAGTGGGAGTCTGCTTGCATGCCGCTCTCACTCGTGTGTGAAGTGCTGATTTCTTGCTACTGAGCCCAGAGGAGAAAGGAGCTCATTACGAACTCTGAAAGATTTACAAGCTATTACAGAACAACCCCAACTGTTCATTTACTTAGATGTGCTTTTATTTGTTTACTTCTGTATTAAAGCACGGATTAAGTGATTAAAACTAAACATAATGAAGGTTGTTGTTCCTCTCGGTGGGGGAAGAGGACTGCTGTGTACCTCTGTACCTTGTGCTTGTAAGGAAGCAGGATGTGAAGGCAGCGCGACAGCTTTATGGTGGGAGTAAAGCTTTACTGAGAAAGGAAAATCATGTGCTAAGCCGTTAAATTAGCATCTAAAGTGGCCGGTCTTAATTTCTCGCTGTCAGAAAGAAATGTCAACAGTGATGGGGCACGTGGAACCTCTCTGGAATGTTTGAATCTGGCCACTTTCAATACTTTAGCATTTGTTTGAATTCTTGTTAAGCTGATCACAGGCATCTGTTTTATAAGCGGCGACAAAATTCCATTGTAATTTGCTCGTACAAAATTAGAGTTTTGATAAACTGCATTCTGAGTGTCCAATGGGATGTCCGTTTTCATTTACTGTAATTGTTTCTCAGTCATGTGTAAAGAAAACCGACTTCTAACCAGTCTTGTGGGACACCTGATCAAGCACTCGGTCTGATTGGATACATATGCTTTTATAAATAATGTTCAAACCACAGAGGACAGATTTAGTTGGGAAGAAAATGGGAAAAGCTTATGCAATTACTAACCTCTATCTCACGCCGCAGAAGGAACAGAGAACTTTCCATTCCAACTTGTCAAAGTTAGATAGAGTACCATCTGTGTAATATAATGTCAAGACAACGCAGAACAAAAAAATCTAAATTCAATTCAAAATGTCATTAAAATTGCACTTATTAAGCTTACAAATAAAGCAAAAACATGCCCTGTTCTGTTTTTTTCATAAGATTGATGCTGTTTTGTTTCAAAGGGTAGAACCCAGCCAGCAGTTGTTTGGGCCAAAGGAGCCTGGGTCACAACCAACAAAAGTAATAACAGAGGTCAGGGGTGACAAACAACCCAAATGTGATAGTGAGACTGAATTGGGTAATTGGAGGGTTATGAAGATGCAGAGAAGAGTAACAAATGCATTGGCCATGGGTTATGATGGCTCTGAACTCACTCAAAGTCTTTTGACACATCAGACAGTTTGTAAACAAGAAATCTTTTTAAACACTTTTAATTGGAGGTAAAAATGAAAGTCAATTCACCTGAAATGTTGCTAATAATCTCTCATTGCACGGGTGTGTGGAACTGTGTGTGCCCACAACTATAAGGTAAGCATGCTAGGTTAATGTATGATGTATCCATGCCCAGCAAGTGGGTGGAGTAAGTGTAATCTTATTACAACCAGTAGTAATGACAGCTATAACTATGAAATAACCCCCTATTGTCCTTAAATGAATTGTACAACGAGGGGTAAACTAAATCACATTGGAAAAAGAAAGCTGCAGAGGGTAGAAGATGGGTGGAGGGAAGGGGAAAGAGCAAGAGGGGAGGAAGGGTGGTTAGAGAGAAATGTTATAACTCAGAACCGCTCTCTGGGGTAAGGTCTCTAAATTACAGTGAGATGTGGACAGCTTGTCAATGCGGAGGCCAGAGCTGTAGAGCAACACCACACACACGTCTAACGCACAAGCCCTCTATCTATCTATCTATCTATCTATCTATCTATCTATCTATCTATCTATCTATCTATCTATCTATCTATCTATCTATCTATCTATCTATCTATCTATCTATCTATCTATCTATCTTTTAGTTATTTATTGTCTTTGCTGACTCTAAACTGAAGTCACCATGTGTTACCACCAAAGCATGGCCTTCCATACATACAGCTAACACCCACAGACATCTACTGAAGCAGAAAATTGGATGGCCCATCCAAACTCAACGCTGGCCACTTTCCTTTTTTGCAAAGAAGCATTCTTGGTGCATTAGCAAAGGTCCTCCTGCCTCTCAACTTGGTAGTTACAATGACAAGTGGCTTGCATAAGAGTTGACTAGGACGTTTTTATGGTTCATCAGACCTTCACCTTAAAGATTCATCTTCTACAGGCATAGCTAAATCAAATGTAATAATTTGTCTTAAAGATTCCATAGGTGGAGTGTACAACTGAGTGTCCACAGTTAGTTACAATGACTGTGTCTTTTTGCGAAATCAATTTCAAATGCAACCCTCTGTCTATGGGTTCAATGAATGCCATTTTCCCCACTGAAGCGGCTTACATTAAATCAATAGGATGACCTCAGTGCAGACATTGTGTATCCACTGCAAATTAAAATGGATATTAGCTTTGTATCAAATATTGTTTATCAGCATTACTCAAGAGGTTATTTGAAATGTAATGAAATGGTGTTGTTGCCATTATCCTCTGGCTCCAAAAGTTAGTTTTAGAGTCCCACAAACAGAATAGAAGGGAGACAGTTTTAAAGCAAGTTCAGAAAAGATATAACTTCTTAGAAATGTTAATATTGTTACCACACAACTTATGTCTAACAAAACAAACTGGCTTACAGTAACTGGGAACTAAAAAGAGAGAGCATATGCAAAAGAGAACTTGTCGTCATGTTTGTTGTCTTGTTGTCTTGTTTTCTAGAATATATGACTGATGCCAAAGCAGGTTTTCATATTT
Organism: Lepomis macrochirus; assembly: GCA_024633595.2. Classification (NCBI taxonomy): domain Eukaryota; kingdom Metazoa; phylum Chordata; class Actinopteri; order Centrarchiformes; family Centrarchidae; genus Lepomis; species Lepomis macrochirus. Next base: position 8,196,680 of record JALXJV020000019.1, on the reverse strand, counting down.
GGTGGATAACATGGTTACCAAAATTATATCATGTGTAATAACACACACAAGACGATGTACATTTTTCCAACCAAGACTAGTTTATGTTTTTTGATACTTTGGGCCACTACAGCAGACAGCAATAGCTGTCTATTTACATTTATTCATTTTAGCTGACGCTTTTATCCAAAGCAACTTACAATTGCTATATATGTCAGAGGTTGCACGCCTCTGGAGCAACTAGGGGTTAAGTGTCTTGCTCAGGGACACAGTGGTGGATGGGTCACAGTTGGGGATTGAACCCAGGTCTCTCACACCAAAGGCTATGGATTACCAGCTCTATCATAATTATAAGGTGAGACATAAATGTGTATATCTCTTTTAATTAGCTTTGTTATTTATTCACCTTTGTAATAATTACCTTATTTATTTATTGCCCGTTATAATCTTCAACTTTATTTAAAGACCACCGTCTTTAACGCCCCTAGTGGAAGCGACCACACCGACCAGTGTGGCAGCGACCACCGTCTTTAGCGCCCCTAGTGGCATGTAAGCCATGTAGATTCGACCGATGCAGTAAAATGCTAACCAAACAATGGGCAGAAGTTGACCCCTTAAGACACAGCCTCTCCTCATTTGCATAATGAGGCACAAATGCATACAGAAATGTAAAAACGACAGGCAGAAATAAATAGCATTGAAGAAATAAATAGGGTAAAAACATACAAAGGAAGAATAAAACAGACAAAAATATTATAACATGCACATAAATAAATACTTAAAAAAATAAGTAATTAAGTTGAAGATTATAATGGACAATAAATCAATAAGGTAATTATTACAAAGGTGAATAAATAAAGAAGCTAATTAAAAGAGATACATTTATGTCTCACTGTATAATTTAATTTCTGCCTACATTTATTTGTTTATTGTATTTTTGGGGCAATTAATTGTATGCTTATTTATTTATTGAGCATTTATTTATTTCTGTATTTATTTTTAAATATGATAGAGCTGGTCCTCCATAAAAGGCAGGCGTCTTATCCATCACACCATCACCACCCCCTATTTTGTCATGTTAGGTTCTCCAAGGCTTCTGTCTACAATTCCAATGCATGCATACTGTATGTTATATGTACAAAATCCATTATTTAGTAATCCTGGTTAAAAAAATCTAGTCCAATGTTGTATCCTGAAGCAAATAATTGGAACATGTAATTTAATACCTGACTGATTCTGCTGCTGTGTTCAAAAAGACCATCAGGCCCCGCTGTCTTGCTTCAGGTATACATCTCTATTTGTTCAATAATTCAACCACCAAAATGCTTTATTTAGTAGACCCCCTCGGCTCCATCTAATTCTAATTTCTGCCTTTGGAGCATAGAGACAGTATTTATAACGGCAAAGAAAATTCCCCACCCAGGGTGGTAGTGGTGGTGACTCACAACATCCACATGTTTATGGAAAAGACAAAGTGAGAATCGACTAGCCAAGTTCATGCATCTCTGCCAAAACAATCCGGCAGTATTCATCATTTCCATGCTATCTGCAGAGAAAAATGGTGGTGGGCTACGAGCCTGCCGTTTCCTACGAAGCCAGCCATCAACCAGCTGAAAGACAGTCAATTAGCCTGACGCCCCCCCCCCCTCAGCAGGCTGCTAGTTCCCTCAGTGTCGATCAATGTAGATAGCTGTCAGTCACAGTGAAAGTCAATGAGAGAAAAAATTCCTGAAGAATCCCATAATACCCCTGCTGTGGCTCAAGGCAGTGTGAATGATTGGATATGTTGAACCGGAGCGTCTGGTCTGAGGCCTGTTGGCTCCTTGCCTCACCCAGCCGCCATCCTGTGCCCACCGCACTCCCCGCTGTCTGCTCCCATGCTCATTTACAGTCAGCTTGGGTTGTTTTTTATGTGATCCATTTTCTCCAGCCCTGCCACAGGCTTCTGTGCTTCTGTCTGTCTGGTGTCCAGCTCCTTCTGAGAGGAGGAGTTGGAGACGGGTACCTGCTGAGTCGGGCAAAGCTGCTCCATCACCAGCCTGATGCACCATAAAGGACCACGAAGGACGCCCAGAACCTATTAGCAGTCTCTTAGGGATCAGACTCTTGTTTTGTTTTGACTAACAAGAAAGGACAGGATGGAAATAATCAAAGTGTGAAGAGTTGGAAACAGTCTTGCTTCGCAATGCATTTCTTTGAAGAAGTTTTGAGCTTTAGGAAAAAGGATGCTCCATTTGAAAAGTGTTTGATCCTGTACAAGGTGCAATGTAGGTTTAGTCATGTTAGACACTAATGGAAAAAGTTCTGAAACAGTATTTTAACCATACTTAAAAAGGATAAATATATGTGCTTATGAATGCATTATGGCACAAGCATAATACAAATTATGAAAAGAAATTTGAATGGACATGCTTGTTCTTATCCAACAGAACTGCTTACCTAAGTACATTGTTGACCTTTGTACCTCAGTGCTGCCCAGTTTAACCATTGGCCTCAATTTCTAGTAACTGAATAGCTCTAAAAGCAGCAATACTCTGCACCGAGTATGTGACTTTCTCAAGAGTACATACAATAAGAGGTATAGCTGCAGAGGTGAAACTGTTCATTCACTTCTGCCACCTACAATTTCCCAGAAACAGAGACAGTGTGTTGTGTGTAAAGTAAAACATAATCCCAAACCTGGCATTTGCACCATACTAAATTTTTGTATCTTACTGCCTGCTGTGCAGTAGTGTAATGACATAGTGTACATATGCTGACTACATTTATTCTTACCTAATATTTACATAAAACTGAGGACTTAAATACAGAAAGATGTACACACAGATGCCTTCTCAAATAAACGTAAATTGTTGTTGTTACTGTTACTTCTCAGTTTGCTCAATTTGAGCAACTTTCCAAGACAAATTCCTTGCATGTGCATACTGTACTGTACATACTTGTAAATGCTACAGATTAGGTTTTACTACTTGAATATATTGAAGCACATGCACAATCTTTGAATAGGTAAATACAACACAAGAGCCAAGAAAGTGAAAAATAAGGCTGGTGTAACTGGTGGCAGGTTTTGGCTTCATCTAGGTTACAATCCACTTGTAAAAATGTGTCAAAATAAACCTGACAAAGGTGAACAAGAAACACAAAAGAATGTTGGACAGTGTCCGTGCTCTTTCTTGGACTTGACATTCTTGCTTGGTCCTTGGTCCTGGCTGTCCCAGGCTTAGTATGGTACCCTATTAATAATACATGGCCTTACCCATTATGTGGCAGGTAGAGGATTGGTGTTTACAGCCTAAGGCTGCTTGCCAATTTATGTCAATGCTCTCATTAAGGCCACATGACCAAGATTTACACAAAGTGTCAGGGGTAGACCCATAATTCAGTCATTTTTAGTTTGCACTGTTGTAGCAGACAACAACTGATAAACAGATACTTTTGCATAGAGGCACTTAAAGCACAAATCCACCTTTAAGTTAAATTATGTAAAGAAAATAAAGCACATATTAGTATGCCGATACCCCCTTACATCCAACCATAAATCTGTTTCCCTCTCCTCTCTCAACAACTAAAACCCAAATTTCCAAGCCCTACTACCATCAGGCAATTTTCTGGAAAATATGCAGGGATTTGTTCAGCTTAGCCACAATGGAACGTGGCAAGAAATCTAAACGAGCTTTGAGAGAAAGAAGGGAGACAGAGGGAGAGGAGGAGAAGGGAGGGATGTGGGATGAACCGCGGACAATAGAGGGAATGGAAAACTCCCCCCAAACTCCTTGAAGCATTTGAGGACCCCAGGAGAGGGGCTTAGCACTTCCCATACAGTTACACAGAATACACCTGGGGAATAACCGCACCACTGGTACCATGAGTGAGCAGAGTGGTACACTGAGACTCTTCTTGCGCAGCAGATGAAATGATGGAAGGGGGAAGGATGCAAGGAGAGCGAGAAGGAGTGTCATTACTGTAAATAGGATAAGTTTAAACACAGCCAGAACGGAAAGATGGAAGGGAAGTCGTGTTGTTCTGAAAGATCCCAAATTAGAACTATATATTTCAATGTAGCATCCAGCATTCATTCAAGTGGTCATATTATACAAATTTTCAAGTTCATGAAAGTTGCACATGTGCTGTTCCTATTTAAGGACTACTATCCAATCAGAAGCAGAGTAGGGCGGGTCCTGAAAAGCCGGTAAACACGGCTTCAGTTCAGCTGTATGTTCCCCTACCAGCTTAGCAACATGGACTGGAGCAAGAGTTTCAGAGTGGTGAGTTATTACAGTTTTTCTCAATTACTTAAACACCATAACCAGGCAATTTAACTAAAATTTCAAAACCATAACTCCATTTTTCAAAAAGCACACCCATTTCTCTAAATTCTACACACAAATACCTTCATTTCTCATTGCCTACACCATATGGTCATTTAGAAAATACTAACATTCACTATTGTTCACTCAATCAGCATAGGTTAAGTTCAATTAGCATACAGCTACCCAGGTGGAAACACAAGGAGTCATAATTGATAACACACCAATCAGAACCTTCTATAGATAGATAAAGTTTTGGAACAATGGAACCAGAGAAATGCGAAGGAAGAGGTGGAGGACACCAGAGAGGAGGAGAAGGAGGAGGATCAGAATGGAGAGAAGGAAGAGGTGAAGGAAGGGGAACAGTAGGAGTTGGAGGAGGAGGTGGAATAGGAGTAAGATGAGGAGTAGAAGAAGACAGAGGCGGAGATGGAGAACAAGGTGGAGGAGGTAGAGGGAAGAGGAGTAGGGAGAGGAGGAGAACAGGACTCTCTGGACTGTCCCAGACCAAAGACAGGATGCTGGGGCAGAATAATTTGTTGTTTGGTGTGTTGTACTGTACAGCGCACTAAGGAATAATGTTATTTCTTTTGTTGTGTTCATCATGCGAAAAGGTTTTTGAGGGGGAAAACCACAAGCAACATTACTAAGAACTAGTTTTTGTAGATTTGTTTTGAATTTATCTCACCAGTGTGTAAGACTGCGTTGTAGTGTGTGTGTTTTTGAGGGCTTGTGTGTTATATCTGAGGGCAAGGTTTGTTTTTTCAGCAAGATTGAATGGTTTTGAGTGACGAGCTTCATTCTGACCCGAAAATAGGATGTTTGGGGAATTGGGTGAGAAGTTGTGGATTTGTGTTTAGAGTTACAAGAAAAAGAGGCAAAATTTCAAGAAATGTGTCAATCGAGAAATACTGCAATCTATAACAAATGTATCTTTCATCACAAATAAGATATATAACTCAATAAAGGAGAGAAAAATAACCAAAAAGCGTAATATGACCTCTTTAATAAAATATTATTCTTGAGAATGTCAATTAAAAAGTCAATTGTGCTAGTTTTTCCCAGTATTGCAAGCTGTCTAGCATTGCAAAACGTCCTTACGCTTGTTATCAATGGAAATTGATCAATTATTACCAATTTACAGTTGGTTTGCAAAGGCCAACAGCTGTATGGTAAACTTAGTACAGTTAACATCATGGCATGGCAACAACACTGAAAACAGATTTAAAGTGAGTCAAGAATGCCCTAAACTATGTGAGCTGCATATGAAATTGTGAGGGAAGGACCCTGTAGAGGTACTTATCCCACTAAAAACATACATTTTGATTGAGCAGCTAGTGTGACAAACATAATTTTTTACAGAGGATCAGTTTATAAATATAGTCTAGAGGTTTCAGGTTGGTAAATGATCCCAGCAATGTGGAATCTGCCTGTAGCGACTATGTTGTTAGAATTTTCTCCGGCAGGTGAACAGGGGAGACGCTCCGTACACAGGCACAATTTACCAGGGGGCTCGTTAGACGCACATCAAGTTTGAGCCTGTCATAACCGAGCAGTGTACACCTCTGTGGTGCTAGGGGCCCGGAGCCTACGCTGTTCACCTCACACCTTGCTAATGGCCATCTGTGGTCATTATAGCCCACCAATGAATCATGCCCACGCTCCTGAATGCAGCTTCTGCTCCTCCAGGGCCGTCGCTGTGGGTTTCTCTACAACACTACTGCCGCTGCTGATGTTGTTGTTGCTTACAGTGGCTGCTGTTATTGATGTTTATTCTCTCATTCTACCCCCTCAAACACACCATACTGACCCACCAGTATGCCTGCAGTCATGCAAGGCGTTGTTTATCTGCCAGCAAGATGGGTGAGATACACACACACACACACACGTATACATGCCAAATATGGACTCTCTAATGGAGGATCCTCTCATGCTGTTTCTCCTCGCTGAGTATATCCTTTTCATTCTGGTTCAATCCCCCGCTCTTACTCCACATCTCTTCTATTCAGCTATTTCAATCTCTCTCTGTCTCTCTGCACTAGTATATCAGCCGGTGTCTGGGCCCAGCTGTGGATTAGATCACTGTGGGTAAACCCATAGTGTGTTCCATCAGGCCTGAGAATGGTGGGCCTTTTCATCAAAAAACTTATTCCTCATGTGAGAACTAATGCACTGTAGGCGAAGTCCTGGCTGTGCCAGGGCCAGGATATGTGGATTCAGCTACTGCTGCCCCCAGATAAAACCCCAGCAGCAAAATAAAAAGCACAACCCATAAAGGGATGTGGGGGGAAATTTATCGGCCTGCAGCCCGGGCCAATGGCGACTTTATTTGTTTGTGTGCAGGGGCGGACAGCTACATTTCCACAATGTGTGTCTACATGCCCTGCTGTGTGAGCACGCATTTATATGAGTGTTTTTCAGTGTATTTTGTGTGCATGGATGATAGTGTCCAATCAAGTCTCAACATCAGCGCGTGTACATGCATTTTTTTTCCCCTCACATTGTTGGGTTTTATCAGCCACTGCGCACTGGTTGATGAGGGTACAGACGGGCATGTGATTCTCTTCCTGCCCACTAGTGGGCAGCTCACAGCAGGCTTTCCACAAACTATAAGATACAGCTGCCTCCCTGTGGCTTCAGTAATTACACCGCCCATCAGGACAAAGAGTGAAGAGGAATATCAATGAGTGAAGAGAGTGAGGACGACAAAGCTGCCAGAACAGCATGGACTCTCATTTATATGTGCGTAGACAAAGCCCTGTCATGAGCGCCGAGCCAATTCCAAAGGATGAAACCACTCATGGCCAATGGAATATAGCAGTTATTCCATACAAATAAAATTACGCACTATTCAGCTGTGGGAGGTGTGCAAGGTAAAAGACCCCTGCGAGGAGAAAACGGGATGTCAAATAAAATTGGACACATAGGACTATTTTTCAACTCATTTATTTTGCACAGATTTCTCATTCCAGCTCTCAAATTGACAACTGTGGCATGTGGCCAATTTTTGACAGTTGAAGATACAGAGTGATGTTGCATGCAGAGTTACTGTGAGGACATATTCTGTCACTCATTTTGGTTTAGAGGGGAGCTATCTTCTATTTCAGGTGGGAGGAGCAGAAGAAGCCAGTGGAGAATGATGAGGCAGCAATCATACACATCGTCCATCTGGCTCTGCCAACTTCAAGCGACAAGGCCTTTTGGGAGGGTAAAAGACTCTGCTGAAGTCTTCTTAGACAGGCCATTATCTGGACCAGAGTCCCTAACCTTCAGGGCAGCGCGGTGATAGTGCCATCCCAAGGGGAGATAGGAAGACGGACAGAAACGGAGATATATAAAACTCAGATAGAAACTAGAAATCTGCATGTCTCCTTGGCAAAAGCTGTATGGAAAACAAGTCCTATGTTTTCATTGATAAATGGCTGCGGAGAAAGCAAGTGGGCATTGTGCCTCACTCTATCATCCAAACAACAGTATCTCTCTCAGGGAGTTCTTCCGCTTCCAAACCACCCCTACTGGCTTTAGCTTTGGACAGATCTGCCAAGTCTTCTCGCCCGTAGCCGCCAAACACACAGAATTATCCATTGCTTGCTTGCTCTCTCGCTCATTTCCTTCCCTACTTCCCCTTTCCTATCTCTCTCCTTCAGTGGAATGAAGCCACTGACAGGCAGATGGGCAGATGGGGATCGACAGTGTTCCCCGGGCCGAAAGCTAATTGGGAGAGACTGGGCAAGGATTTGGCGCTGCTGAATAGTCCTGACATGATGGGAAAATCAATGCACACTGCCACTGTATTTGCATCATGCTGAAGTGAGAGACCACAGCCTAATGTTGTCTCTGCTAGGAGTCATTAAGAGTTTTGTTTCAACTCTGACCCTTGGCAACCTAGCTCAAGACTGATTGGATCGAGCATGGCTGGAGTTGGAGAGGTGATATACTCATAGTATTCATGTATTTCTCATGACATCCAAGTGCCTGCACTTACTATACTCAGCTCTTGGACATACATAATAATGATCAGAAAATGATCATAAACAGGAACTGTTATTAATCATTTCGACCACATGTACTTGAAACCTGAATTGGATATATGTAGGCTGCAGCTAACCTGCTGGCAGTCCTTTTTAAACCACTTTATATGCTTGTGTAAAGATAAGAAAGGAAATTAGGAGAAATCAGGTATTGCTGATTTGGAGTTGATACAAGTGTAGCAAACAGTAAACGTTGTTTAAAACACATCCATCTCCATCCATATTGTTCTTCCAGTTAAGAGTGATTGAACTACCATACACCCAACCCGAAAATTAGATTTGCTGGCATTCAGTTTAATACCATTTTACAGCAATGGCATCGTTGATATAGGCACTTGTGTGGAATATGGATTCCTTAATTCAATTTTATTTTATGTTAGCTACCTTAATTTTTAATGTCATGGAAAGCACCCATGTACCCAATAATATCCACATAGTCTTAGTCAAAAATCAGTGCAGGTAATGATGGTAGTAAAAGAAACAGATCAGCATGGACATTCAAATCCCATATAATCAATGAAGTGACATTCTTTCACATAGAAATCCATGCACATATTGATTAAAACAGAAACTGATCAACAAAGTGGCAACAGCAAAAAAAGACAAAAAATATCTAATTGATTTTGGGAATGACTAATGCTTTGGCCTCATTTCAGCCTGGACTTGATTGGTTTAGAAAAACTCTAAAATCTAACCTTTCTTGGCAAAGAATACCAGAGATTTCTGCCTTTAATTGAAAACACAGTTTCATCAACAGAAAGCCAAATGTCAAAAGCAAAGTCAAACAAACAGTCTCCTTCTTTTTCTGTGTTTTTACAGACCAGCATGTTGATGTATAAATCTCGATGTATAAATCTAATTTTCAGGACTAGATTTTAGAGAGGCCTAAAAGGAACCAGAGATTTGCATAATTATACAGTTGTGCTTTTTCAGAATGTTAATGAAGCTCTGTGGTCAAGATTTGGATCCCAGATGATTAATAATGTTTGGCTCAGTTGGGAATCAATATGTAGGTGCTTAGCTTCACTTCTCCATTCGTTCCAATCTTGTTTCCTACAATGACTCTGAAACTGAAACATCTCTGACAAGGTAAAACTATGAGATGTCATTTGTCACTGGATTCATACCATTAAATTATTGCCTCACTGACATTTAGAAATGTTATTTACTATTGAAAATAAATATATGTGATAGCCAAGAAATGATTCTGAAACCAAAATGCAATATATATTGATATGGCACATAATACTCTGCTTCACTGAAGGTGAAATGGACCTTGATTATAACCGTTGCCCAAAGTAAATACATCTTAAAAACAGCGCATACCACTGCAGGTCTGTCAGCATCTTGGGAAGTGACTCAATGCCAGGAGGGGATGGGAGTTAGATTCTGTGCTCCAGAAAAAAAGCCCACCTGCAGCTCACAAAATGAGAGATGGTGGAACATAACATAAACGCACTGCCTTAAAATCAGTAAGCCTACAGGGGACTGTCTCTCCCTGCATGGAACAGATTGGCCTCATCATTTTCAAACTGCGTGACAAAGGAAAAGTGGCCTTTGATTCTGCTAGAACTCCTTTCTTCTTTTTGCATCAGGTCTGATTGTGCTCAAGCCAACAATGCCTCAACAATACAAACCACAAAACACTTTGTATGTTGTTTTATAGGATCTGATCTGAATCAGTGGCATCAATTACAGCCTCCTCCTAATAGAAACGCCTCACACAAATGCTGACTGTGTCACACGCAGTCAGTGTTGGTTTACACAAATGATATATTTTCTTACTTACTTTTGTTTTTGGTTTATTGTGGTGTGGTTTTGAGATATTTCGCTCTCAGTCTTTCATTAGAAAAAGTCTGTATCATTGTGTCTTTCCAGAAACAATGTCTAGGTATGTTTAGGTAGCAACCTAAACTTGGGCAAATAAAAGCAACACTATCTGATTGGCCACACCGTGAAAAAAAACATATGTTTTTGTGCTTTGGGTGTACCAACTCTTTACACACATACTGTAATGAGCGGAAGTATAGATGTTAAAATTTTTTCTGCAACACTTATTAAACCACTCGGATGAACTGAATCATTGCTGAGTGTCAGTATGCAGCAATGCCTTATCCTGGATCACAGCGCTGATACATTTCATCCAGGGGATTTCACGGCGAGCACAGGAAACGCCCTAAACCTGATGGGTTGTTGTTATCTTTATAGACTGCCTTGGGATCTTAACCTGTGCACTCTTTGTTCTGTCGGACAAAGTGGATTCCCCAGTGCCTCTTTTTTCAGCTCTTGGCAAAACACACTTGGCAAAACTTGGAGTGTCTAGGAATCTGAGAATGACAACTTCATTGTTTTGACTTTAGCCAAGATGTTAAACACAGATGTAAGGCATTAGTGGCGCCACAGCACAACAGACTATAATTTTCCTCTCACTGGCAGTGTTTGATGTAGAACAAGCAGAGTGACGATCAAAAGACACAGCTTGATATGAGCAGAACTAAACAGCAGCACGGAGGAAAAGATCTGAAGAGCAATGTGACAATGAAAAAAGAGAAAGATACAATATTGTTCTCACAGTATGGACAGAACATGTGTTCCTCTCATTTTTTCTTCTATGTTGGGGTAGCACACCCATGCTTAAAGACCTTATCCCATGCAACAGCTTAAACACAAATCAAAAAGACAGGAAAAAATCCCAGTTGTCATGGAAACATTGTCTGTCCTGGTGACATTGCCCTCATTGTGACAGGCGCTTCCTTTACAACGACAGGTGAAATGAAAAACAGCCAATTCTCATTCTCTACCAGTCAGCCATTATATATGAACCCTGCTCTCCACTCTCTATCTCTCATCCATTCCCCATCTTTTATTTGCTGCTCCCATCTTAGGAAGACAAACCTCCATGTCTATCTCCTGATATCCTGTTCTCTCAAAGAAACCCCAACACAAACTTTGAGAAGTTGTTTATAGTGCACAGACAGGTTTCTCCTGGGGTTCTTGTGTCCCAGAAAGCCTTGCATATGGAAAAATGCATGCAAATGTCTGGATGCAGCTGATCATTTGCTATGAAATTATGCATGTGACACTTCCATATCGATCTATTTTCTTTTCCATCTCTGTAGGGAAACATTTTAAGGAGAAACACTAAAGTAACCTGGAATCCTGGAGTTATATGGAGAATAGCACTCAGGTTGACATGTGAAAACTGTAATAGATAGGGATTTTCTATTTACTGACACATACATCTACTTTTTTAGTTATACAATAAGCATGTATGTCTATGCATAATGCCTTGTGGGTGCATACGACTGCATGCTTATATAAAAGGAGATAGCTGACTCATGAACACTGACTACATGAAAAGGGAAAGAATATGAAGTTAGAAAAACTATGTAAAATTGCAAATGATCTGACACCCAAATATTTTGAGGAATTCTAAATTCATAATAAGCACAGAGGAACATAAATCATGGATTTGCAAGCAGGAACACAGATTCCTCTCAAGTGAAAGAGGCGCAGCTGTGTGTTTTTGACTAGATTCAGCTGTTGCACATCTGAAACTCAATTTGAAAGGGACTGTGACAGGTGCAAATAATTGCACCACACTTTATGGCAGTGACTGTTCTGAAATGTTCAGGAACCTGAACAAGCTGTACGTCAAAATTTCGTGTGCTCTTTCTCTGCTGAAAATCCGTCGGGTAGGATCAATAACCTTAATTAGCAGCAGAAGCCTTGGAGGGTTTATTTTTCTTCTCCCTGTGGAGTATTTTGCTAAAACTTATACTGTTCACTCCCTATCTCTCTGAAATAAGTCTTAGTGCTACAAAAAGCAGGTTTTTCATTAGTCTCTGATAATGTAACTCAGATTCCACACAGGACTCAGTATTTTGACTTGGTTCTCTTCTATGTAGTAGCATAGGTGAAGCCCTAAAATTAGTAGCATTTGCTCTGATATAGGAATAGGTGTGTGGTAATTATACAGATTATGCATTACTGGTAAGAGGAACTGAGTTATTAGAATTAATGCAACATGTGTCTCGCTTTCAGAAAGAAGTGAATTCATTTGACCCTGCAGAGGTGTGTGATTGCTTGGTCAAGATCCCAAAGGGAAGCATGGTCCTGGATGGTATAACAGGCATTATACAGATCAAGCCTTAAGTGGATCAGTTCATTCAGGAAAGCCCACTGGTAGTCATGGCAGGGGAAGTGTTTTCTGCTCAAGTGTCTACTTGTGGGTATTAACCGAAACCCATACAGAAAGTAGGCCATGCAAATGATGCCGAGAAGGCCCTGGGAAAGAGAGAGCTATAGAAATAAAGACACAGAGAGAACCACAAATCCACACATAAGAACTGGGCCACACTAAACGGGCCAAAAAAATGTTTGCACCAAAAATAAAATTCTGATATTCTCAAAGACGAGAAGCAAAGCCACTGAATCACAACGTCAAAGAAACAAGTAATGTGGGAGAAAGAAACATTAAACTGGAGCAGACTAAACAGATTTATGCTTGGTGCTCAGGGACTGTGATAGTTAAGTCTGCAGACTGCAGTGTAGTGGTGAGTCATTATATACACCAGTTAGAGTGCTGAACCTTGAACGCTCCCAGATCTCAGACCCACACAGCCTTGGAGTAACCTGGGATTACAGGCAGGGCTGAGGAGTTAGAAACAAATTTACCAAGCTGTTACACAGAAACCACAGAAAGCTAACTCTGGCTTGTGTTTTGGTCATATTCTTTCTTAGAGGGATCCCTCTATCCATGGGTTTCCCAGGGCTGAGCTATATGATATCCTCTAAATTACACAACGCTAAAGTACCCTGCTGAAAATGTTCACGTCTCAGTCGTAAACCTTTCAATTTCCACCTGCAACCTAAAGAAATACCATCTGAAATAATGTGAAGGATTTTTACCTCATCTGAAACCAAGTTCGCTCTAAAATGCCACCATAGCCTCATCTAATATGGTGAAGGCAATCATGACTACGATTTGACATTTGAAGCATTATTGCTGGGGAGCATGGACGAAAAGGGATTTTTACCTTCTGGAGTTTAAAAGGCAACTTCACCTCAACCCTCTTCTGGTTTCTATTTCAGAGTCCTACCCTCGTGGAAATAAGAGGGTTAAATGAGATGACTGTCCACTCTCTGGCCTGAACTGTAAATATGTAGCTGCAGCTGTTAAGCGTAAGTTAGCAGAAAGACTGGAAGCAAATAACCTGGCTCTGTCAAAAGTAGCAAAATCTACAAACCTGCACCTCTAAATGGATTTGTTTTGGTCATTTGTTAAAACATATCATCACCTTATACATTGTTTGCTCTTGTGCTAGAAAGTATGTTTCTTTCCACCTAATGAATGTAAGTTGACTCTCATTAAAGCTATCATTTGGTCTACAACTTATGGAAAATATCTGACTGTGTAGTGATTAAATGTTATACTTTCTTTACCAGCTAGTCGCTAACTTGAACTGTTTGTAACACTGTACCTGTCCACAGAATGGCAGAGTTTATCGGGGCTTGATGAGGAGTAAATGAAAGCACAATAAATATGCTAAGAAATCAAAACTATGAGATAACCAGGCTAAAAGGCATTACAGAGCTGTAAAATCAGTTGTAATCTTCCATAGATCCATCACTACATTACTGTTTGACTTTCACATTACTTTGAATTGATTAATGCAGCTTTAAGAATGTTGGAACTTCAAATAACCTGCAAATAGATGGTTTAAGGTACATATATATCGATATACTTTGTAACTTAACAGTAGTCACTGATACATTTGGGTCCATTTTGCTTTACTACAACACTAATCTCTACATTAAAAGTGTATATTACCTTTCCTGCAAGAAAGACAAGCAAACCCTGATGAGTTAATCATGCAGCTCATTATAAAGCCAGCATGGTGCATGAGAATGTCAACAGTTAGTCTTGATCAGTATTCACAGTGTAGTCATTTTGAATGGTCATGGCCACCGGTGGAATAACTGCCTCATTATTCTGGGCACAGAGTGAGTGGCCTGGGCCTCTGCGTCACGCAGCGTCATTAAAGGCACCATCTTTGTGCATAGCAGCCTAGGCCCTGGCCTGTTGTCCCACCGTGCTGGAAGGATGCATCCAGTGTTTTCCTGTGCCAGTGTTTGCAGATTAGTGCAGTGATGTGCACGCAAGAGGTGCAACGCTCAGGGCATCGTGCCATCCAGCCACGCAGTGACCACCTGCATTGTGAGACACACCATATATCTCTAAAGACAATATGGTGCAGGCAATCTCCAACGCCTACAGCTGGGCTTTTGTCTGGTTGTCTAGCGGCAACACAGGCAACCGTACAGACAACCATAGCTTTGCCTAAGCTGCCCTCTGCAACAGCATGTGCTTGTTTATCACCTTCAAACATATTGTCACCATTCGGTCAAGCCGAGAAAGATTTAGAGAGAGCAGCAGAGAAAGGGAACAATAGAAAGAGACTGTAGATTGAGGAAAAGAAGAGTAAGCATATGAAAACAGGAAGAGTACAGTAGGGAAGGGAAGCATCAGAAGATGGGCAAGTGTATCATGTACAGGAGAGAGACTAATTAAGGAAGGCTGGATTAATTAGGCTTCCAGTGTGACCGCCTCTCATACTCCCAATGAGCTTCATGCCAGTACAGGCCCCAAACCAACTCCCAAAAGCCAGCCCATCTATTGTTCCACAGATTTTCCATTCATTCATTGGAATGTGTGTCTTCACTATCAATGCATGCCACCATAGGGTGGCTGTAAATTATACTGTAAATGTGGTAAATTACAGTAAACACCATAAAAAAGACAGACATAACCTTGCATGGATAGATTGTGCTTGCCTGTGCGCATTAAATTTACTACAATCTACATTTGGTTAATGATGCTTAAATTTGCAATAAGGTGAACTATTCTGTAGTTGAGGGACATATCCTTTACTTTGTAATACACTGCTCATGATGCTACCTGCTTAGATTGTACTGAACACCGCATAAATGTGCTTATTTCTGATTATAATTGAGTCATCGTACAAGGGAAATAATCTGTCATTGCAGTTACAAAATATTTTTTAATCTAAATAATTCAATATTTTTCATGAAATGAGTGTCTGTATCTTGAAATGAGAACAAATGAGAAAATACTTCAACCAAATTGATTTTAATTAGAAACAGGTTACAGTATTCTTACTCCACAGACAGATGGGTTTTTATTTCTTCAAAAATGACTTTGAGGTTTGTGAAGTGTGCGTGTGGATGAACTCCAAATGAGGTAATATTTGGTATTTATTTCACACCTTGACACAGCGCAAAAGGCAAAACACAGTTCCTTTTATATTGCCCTCTAAAGTCACCATTTCTCCTACCACTCATCCATTTGTTGCCCTTACTAAAACATTTAGCACCAGCCCATCATGATGAAGAGGCTGTACTGTAGGTGGAGAGGATTCTTTGTCTTGGAAAGATACAATCAAGCTTCATCACCATATTCAAGGCGACCCTTTGAGTGGCTCTTTCCTTCTTCTGTGTGATCAAAATAGAATAAAAAAAGGCTTAGGGGAAGATAGAAGACCCCTTTCTTCATTTCAATCTCAACAAAAACAGCCAAAGAGACAAGTGTCCCCTTTACCCTGTGTTTAAATTAAGTGGGGAGCCATCCATCCATCCATTGTCAACTGCTTATCCTGTGTACAGGGTCGCGGAGGGCTGGAGTCAATCCCAGCTGACATTGGGCGAAAGGCGGGGTACACCCTGGACAGGTCGCCAGTCCATCACAGGGCCACACATACACAACTACTCATGCCCACACTCACACCTAAGGCCAATTTAGGGTCACCAATCAACCTAGGCTGCATGTCTTTGGATGGTGGGAGGAAGCCGGAGCAACCGGAGAGAACCCACGTAGACACGGGGAGAACATGCAAACTCCACACAGAAGGTCGGGGCAACCGGGGTTAGAACCTTCTTGCTGTGAGGCGAGAACCACTGAACCACGGCGCTGCCTAAGTGGGGAGCTGAAAGGCTAATTAATTAACTGTATTAATTGTATTAATATAAATAATTCTACATGTAATAGTGGATATTAAGAGATACAAATAAAATGTATCTGTAGTCACTGTCCACAGCAGGGATCAAAGGTTGCTAATCCAAATTGGTCTGTATTCTTCTCTCTTTTTTTAACCACATTGTCCTGAGAGGACCCGGTACTGGGTCCGTAATTTGTATTTTATAAATTAGATAGAGGAGGAACATAAATTGCCCCTATATTTCTTCGTCCTACCCATGAATCCAAAGCAAATAATTCCTCCTAAAAAGTCTCCACCCTTGCTGTTGATGACAGAGAAGCCCCTCTCCACCCCAAAATGTAATTCAAACCTGCCAGTAGCTCTCCTTCACCTCATACCCTCAGCCCAATCTAGGGTGGAATATGATGGGATGAATATTTATTGTGGGTCCTGGCTATGAAGGGCCGCATAGAAAGGTTGTAGAAAAAACAAAGTGGAAAAAAGCTGGTGTCGCCATTTTTGCCCTGATTGACGCTCCAGCTTGCAGCAAGTAATTCATTCTGAGAGGGAGGCACAAGTGCCCCTGCTCCTTCTCCCAGCACAAGTTTATGATAATCCTAATAAATTATGATGCGCTGCACAGACATTAAAAACTCTGATTGGCACTAAATCAAACAGGCTGTGCCTCTCAGGTCAGAGAGAGCTGAGAGAGGGACTGTGCATGTGCTCTTCCCCGCTTTCCCTTCAAACTATCAATTTCTGAGTCCAGATCCACCTAGCCATTTCTCTCTCTTCTCTCCTTTTGTCTACTACTATCTTTTGGCTCAACTTGTAATTTTCCATTGCTTCTGTGTGCCCTTTTTGTACCAACCTTCCTTTGCAGCTGACTTGATAAATTTAGGTGACAGCGTAAAATGTTCCCCCCCAAAAAGGTCTGAGATATAGAGTAAAGTACTCAGTACCCTGGGAGTATGTGTTATTGTATCAGTCCTGTATTTGTCATGGCTCCCTGCACTGTATGTATTTTTATCCTTTTTGCAGGTTATTTAATTCACAGTTGAATGGATAACAAGATTGACACCCACCACTTTAATCTTATCCAAACACTCATGCGCACTCTCCAGATTATTCTGCCATCATCAACTATAGCGGTCATAGGTCCAAAACATCAATTTGTTAACCCAAATCTGGTTAGCTTGATGTTGATTACTTCCCTGCACAGGCCCTTATTATGAGTAAATTGAAAATATTCCACCTGCCTTGATTAAAAAGAGTGGAGGGAAAAAAATCTGCTTAACTGTATAATTTGTGGGCAGTTCATCTCTTTAGCAAAATATGGGAATGCAGAATTTCATTATCACTGGTCAAGTACACAACTACTTCAGTAATGGTTCTCTGCTCTGAAAATAGCACTCTGTTAAAGGTTGGAATCTTTCTTTAGACACATATGGGCTCAGTTATGTCATAGTGGAGAAGCGGCATTGTGATATAAGACATGCATTTGCTGCAGAAGTGAACAGTTCAATAGATCAGAATAGAGTTGAAGGATAAAGTCTGAGGTGATTAAAAATTTCTATTTGCATTTTGAATGTCCACATTACAAAGAGCATATCCTCCCACTTGGTGAGAGCACCAAGTAAATCACATTCCCTGATGAATGTTTTTATGCCGAGGGTAGTGACCCCATCCATTCACAGTGAGACTGCTTGTAAATGGTTATAATCAGTGGCAAAATAAGGAGGATCATATCCCAAAGGCTGCATGAATGAAGTACCAGACACATTTCAGACAAAAAAGGCAGTGTCTTGATGATTTCACCAACTGAATCCACTTTACACATTGGATGAAGGAGAAACAGGTTGAAGACCTATCTCTCCTTCATCAGTTGGTACATGGGAAATACAAAATTGGGAGCAATTAGGGCTGCAGCTTTTTGTTATTTTCATTATTTCATTCATTCATTTCATTACTGATTATTAATACAACCAGCAGTCCAAACCCTCAAAATATTCACAATTCATAGTGTTTAGAGCACACCAGTCTTTCACTGCAGCATGAGTCATTAAAAGGGTAACATGTTCAATATCTACTGTAAGATGTAATTGTTTCATTCTTTTGTACATAAACTAAACTTACTTTACCAGTCTGATGATAAATAATGCATATATGATACACTTAAGGATCATTCTTAAAAGAAGTTAGCTTTGAAGGAAAATGTACTGAAACATTACCAAATATCTGATGGATCCAAGGCAGTATTACTAACCAGGCAAAGGGGGAATCGGCATAGGGACCCAGACCCCTGGGTTTGTGATGGACAATTTGGAAAAAAAAAATTATAAAAATTGATGCAGCCAAACCAGAGATTTAATTTTTATTCCTATAATTCTTCTTCCTTGTCAAAACATGGAAACTACCTTACCCACAATGCATCGCAAATGCTGACAGTCTGGTCAGAGATTTGGGGTGTGTTATGCTAGCAGCAGCTAATGTAGCATCTAGCTGCTAGCCTTAAGCAGAGATGAGAAGCATGCTACAGAGTAAGCAAAGTCTGCCAACTAAGCTAACATCACACCCCCAGACTTTCTAAATTTTTATTTTGAAACTTGTCTTCAGCCCCAAACTGACTCTGACTTCAATTTTTAAGAATTTGAGCCACAAAAACCAACAGCTTTTGTTCCCCACATGGAATAGTACTCCTGAAGGCCTGTAAACAGCTTTTGATGTGTAAAATTGGTGATGTTCTCCTTTATTGCAAATTTGGCAATATGAAGCACATAAGCAAGTCAGTTATCAGAACCTAGTACTTAAGGATATTTTTATCCAATATTGAGACCCTGTCTTGTTCAGGGACGCTGAGCCGAAATCTAGTTTTAAGACCTGGTACTGTGCATATAAATAAAGTTTTATTCCACTAATTCACTGGCTTTCTCACTACCAGCACTCCATCTCCTCATTCACTCTCAGAGACACTTTACCACTGTCTCTCTGTAAAATAAATGAACGCAAACCAAAGGGAGCTTCTTGGTATTTTTCAGCATAGATAGCAAGCCAGACACAGACATGGGTATACAAAATAAACTAAGCAAGGACACAACTGGAAGAGCATCATGGTTTGGTCTATGAACCCCGCCTGAATAGGGCCTGGTTTCAGTGATATTTCAGACTGGACTGACCACTGCAGTGTCAGGTTGTGTTTTTCCAAAAGTTGACTCTGTTTAAACTTTTCTGCAGCAAGTCGCTGCCGTTTTTGTCGGCATCCCCTGCGGCCTATACAGATGCAGTACCCTCATTCAAAATGAATGGGGCGACCTGGGTTTTCACCGCAGCGCCTGATGTGGTCTGAATTCAGCATTGATGCTGTAGAAATAACCGCAAAAAAAAAAAAAATCAAAAATAATCAAATAAGCTGAGCTTGAAAACAATTTGCAATTATGTCAATGTGGTTATCATGAATTTATATTATTATTGTATTTTTTCTGTCCAGGGATTTTGAAAATCAAATTGACAGATGTCATGATTTACAACAGACAAAAAGCTCAGGTGGGTTTTGCAATCTTCCTCATTTATGATCATCAGTATCTGTGATCTTTTTCACATTTCACGAGGCAGTCGATAAATACAGAGAGGGCTCCTGGTCCCTAAGTGGCCTCACTAACTTCATGGCACTATCAATTCCCAAAGTATCCATTGTCAGTTTTGTCAATACTGGGATTTTATTACCATGCTAATTCAATCAATGATATGGACTATTATATTTTACTGTGAAAGATGGCATCCAAATATATGACATTTGTTACATGGAGCATGTTGCATCATAGAGTAGAGCTAGAGTCTGTTCCCACCCCTTGAGTTCTCTTTTCACAAATATTTAAGGCTGTCATTCTGTTTGTGTTGGAATACCATACAGGAGACAAGAAAATAGTGGACCAGCAGTTGGGACTTATTCTTAGAACATGTGTTTGTATTATGTTCTTTGCAGCTTGGACATGTGAGGCTGGAATAGTGAAGCTGTGGCAGAATATGTGTCATCAATCATGAGAGGTGTACATTTTCCTGCAGTGGAAGACAGCCTGCATCAAGGCTGATGCAGTGAGGCCACAGAGTAGGGTACTGGAGGTTGACAGAGACAGGTAATTAACTAAAAATAATATGTGCTTGACACAGAAGAGAAAGGGTCTTAAAAAGGAATAGGAGACATAATGGAATGAAACCTCGGGGAATATCCTAGCTGGGGAGATGAAGGTTACTTTGTATGCCGACACGAGTGGATGCAGCACATACAGCTAGCCTGCTCCAACACCTACACGCTGGAGAAGGATCAAACTCGAAAGGCATGGGAAATTTCATTATGTTTTCAACATCAATACATTTCACTCACCCACACCCCCTCATCTGAGTTCTTACTGCATGAAAGGCTGGCAGCACATCACAGCAATATCAGAAATTTGATGTCTGATTGCTTTTGCTACTGTGCTATGATTCTTGTTGGACTGGTGTAACTTGTAGAAATGTTAGGAATGGCACCCTCACATAGTGCACATGCCCCTGTTTTTATTTTATTTTTTTTATTTTGTTGTTTGTTAGGCCATGACAATTTCCCGAAACCCAACATAATGTCTTTAGAGTGGTTGTATGGTTTGACCAACCATCCAAGGATATTACCACATTGACGAATCTACAATAATATTAATTGTTGATTCATTTTCTGTATATCTACTCGTCTCGATTAATCAAAGTGTTTCAGCACTACATGTCTAATGTGTCCAGTACTGAAGAGGAACAATGTATTTATCAAGGCCTCTAGGTTTCTGTTCTTCAGTTCTGTTTCTCTTCTTTAGTGTTGTTTACATAGTCTAACAGTTGTACTCACTTTGATCAAAAGTGCCCTTTATTTTCTGAGGACACACACCCACCAGCCTCCGTGAATAGCAGTTTTGATCTGACCACTGAGGAAAACACGTCAATCTGCTGGGCCTTGCCTTGGACTTATTATCTTACTTCAAAAAAGCTTTGAGCCATCACCGGTCAGTGGATGGACAGCTGTCCATGGACAAAGGCCTGTGTGTCTTTGTGGACGGACGTCTGCCAATCTAGCTGTCGAGTCTGGATGACTGCCTGATTTCTCTGGCTTTTTAACTGGTTCTCCTGTCCGCCTGTCGGCTGCTCCCTCCTGTTGAACGTACTTCTCTGCCAGGTTCACTTGCCTACCTGTCTTACTCCACTTCAACCTTGAGTGCCAGTCTATCTTTTCTGCCCATTGAATCTGCTGAACAGGATGACTTAAATCCTGTCAGTGCCAATAGAAGCACAAACATCACCTGAGCTCTGGGACAGGGGGGGTATTTTCTTAGTATAATTACATAATGTACTGTGAATTAATGTAATTTAATGTGATGCATTTTTTTTCAGATGACCAGGGAATTGACATCTTTACCAGTTGGATTTGCCAAATTGATTTTACAGTTAAGCCAATGGGCTCATCTTTACCAATGTATTCACTTTTGTTCAAGATGATCGCTGACCTTCAATGTGAATGGTAGGCCAATAGAAACATTGATCCACTGTCTTTTGGAGAAGTCATTATTCTAAAAACATGCCACCACCCTTTTGTGTACAACAATACCAGACTACAAACAACATTGTTGGTGTCACACATTGCTCAATATCTTTTGATTACCTACATCTGACTAGTGACATCACATCCCTTAAGCGGGGCAGTTTCATTGTATGGAAGGCTGGTAAAATCACATATGTAGGTGCAGTCAGATTAAAGTCCATACATAGAAATGATATAAATTTACATTTTCACATACTGATAGGTGCAAGAAATTCAGACAGGACATTCAGATGTCAGTCATGCACAGTGCAAAAGGAGATACTTATGAAATACTGACTAGTTTCAGAGATATAGCACTATTGCAAAAGAAATAAATGTCAGTGAAAAGATCATGTACTTTGTTCTGTAGTTAGGAACAGATTAAAAAAGTAGACCAGATAACAGATATCCTATGGAGACATAGATCTGTAGTCGTTTTGACTCTTAATACTCTGTCCACCCACAGAGAACTGCAAAGACAAGGCCTCTACCCTCTCTTTTTGGAGAGTGTTCCTCTTAATTACAGTAGTTAGTTAATTAAGACGAGCTAAATAATCAGATAACAACTCTTCCTAGAAGTAATGAATTGAGAGTTTAGTTCCTTGAAAGATGCAGTCTTTGAATTCCAAGTAAGTTCCTTGACACTGGGCTCCATGAAACCTATTAAATATAATATTAAATAAAATATAAAATTGACTTTGTAAAGCTAAAATATTTTCATCTGACAGCAGCGTTATGCAAGGATGACAGGCTAATTAAACTTGACTCATTGTCAATTCATTAAATAGCACATCGTTTTCTGGTAAGAGTGAACAAGTCTGCGCAACTTCAGCAGAAGTGCTTCATTCAACTGTGAGTGTTCCTTAGATTAAAAAAGTGATTGAAAATGCCTATCAAGGGCATGTTCCCCTGTTGCTTCTTCATTTTATAGCACTGAAGGCCCGAACAGCTGCACATGCTGCAGGTACTTAGCGGTGTATTTAGATAAAGGTCCATGAACGACTCATCTTCATCTTCCCTCATACTTGCTGATTTACTAGTATTTGAATTTTGTGACTAATGGGCAAGAGGATACTAAGGCTGTCCAACCTTATTGAAAATAATCATATACTAGGAGAAAAAAGGAGCGCTTCACTGGGCTGGATCCACATTAATATCTTTTAACCTTCCTTTTAGTCCACACAACTGCCATGCATCAAATATTACAAACAACACACCTTGATCCAACTGTGAAAACATTGTGTTATGAAGTGCTAGTAATTTTTTCATGAGTGCATGATAGAATGTGGCTACAGTTACACCCTTTACACAATTACCTTTTTAT
Organism: Lepomis macrochirus; assembly: GCA_024633595.2. Classification (NCBI taxonomy): domain Eukaryota; kingdom Metazoa; phylum Chordata; class Actinopteri; order Centrarchiformes; family Centrarchidae; genus Lepomis; species Lepomis macrochirus. Next base: position 8,173,443 of record JALXJV020000019.1, on the reverse strand, counting down.
CAAGTGTTTTTGTCAAATAGAGCAAAGCTTAATTTTCTTAAAGCCAATTCATTTTATATTTTTACTAGTTTGAATGCAATAACCTGCCTTATTTTGTTTTGTTTTTTTAAGATAAAGAGGACACATGTGGAAAATAAAAAAATGTTTAACTTAATATAAGTAATATAGATAATGTGGACTTAAATTGAGCTAGCTTGATGGGATGGATATGTTTGCTATGTGCTTGATGCTCCTCTGCCGCACAGTTTCTCTATTATATGCTGCAATAAATGTAGTTGTAAGATATTTGCTAGTTTAGGAACCTTTTTGATTGCTGCCGCTGCAACTAAACACTGTGTAAAACATGGGATGACAGCCGAAGACCGATTACACTGGGGCAAGCAAGTTGTGGCTCTAATGTAATATGACCCTTTCAGCATTTCCTCTGTGTCAGTAATCTGGACTTCTTTTAATATCCCCATTTTATAAAAAACAGGCCGTTTTCCCATGAAGTTACAATATGTCATCCTAGTTTTCTCATCCATATGGGGTGCTGAATATAGGTACTTGTATTAGTCGGCAGTGGAGCAAATAAGAGGTAGTAAAACAAATCACACACAGCTTGAAAAAATGGCTTTGAAAGAGAACAAACCAGTAGGAGAAAAATAATAATAATTGCTGAGCAAGTAGGTTCAAGGTAAGAACATCAGATGCAAATTGTAAAAGATTTTGAGAAGAGTATCACTGACAAGTAGAAAAGATAATAGAGTCAATGCATCAGGAAGCTTAGCATTAATGATGCACTTGGGTTGCATTGTGAAAACTGGGAGGAAAAGAAAAGCCTTGCCTCTTTTCCAGGTAATGTAATTGCTATATTGGTGATCTAACACCCTCATTAAGCATGGATCAAACGGCGGTGAAGAAAGCAGCGGCATGGAACCAGAGTGTGAAACAGACAGGATTAGCGGATGAGAGAGATGTTCTCTCACGCGCAGTGCATGTTTGAAGTCTCCCACATGGCTAATTGTCGACTGAAGACACTAGCATCAAGAAGTTCAGCCTCCCCACTGAATTACAGATAGCTTACTTGCCCTTGGCTAGCCTCCCAGTGTTTGTGTTGATTTTTTCTGAGCAATTAACAATCTGACACCATGACCTTGGACTGTAGAGAGATGGGGGAAGAGAAACAGGGAGAGAGGGAAAGTGCCTCATACCTTAAGACATACAGTAGCTACTAGTGTGCAATGGCACAGGACACATTAGCAGTCTTGATGAACTGAAAAAAAAATTATATTTGTGCTTTTTCAATGTCAGTCTTATGTCATGGCCTTGATTGACAAAAAAATATCAAATCTCAGTAGCAAGCCTGCAACATGCTTTCTGAAATCTGCCAAAATAGTCATGGCCAGAATTCACACTGGATATAAATCAAGAAAGTAGATACCGTTATTAAGCATAGGTGCATTCATATTTCATGGTGGATCCCCTCAGATATCTTCACCTTACTTTACTTGCTTCATTTTGCTGAATTCCTGGATCCCTATGGGATTATGATTATGTTATTTGATTCCATAGACACTCAATAATTGAGCCAAGATAGCCTAATATTGCTTTGACATAACTTCAGACTATAAAATCCAAATAAAGGTCTGTCCTAAGGCATTTTTGAGTTTCTGACTCTGAGAAAAACAGTTCCCCAAAACTATTCTATCTCTGAACTCTCTATTTAACCAAATCACACGTAGGCTATTCTATGTCATCTCCTTTAACTAATGCAATATTGTTTCACTTCCATTTACTGAGCTTTCTCTGAAACTTTTTGTCCTCTCTCCCACTTTGAAAGCCTCTGATATAGACATCATAATTTTTCAAAATGTACGATGGTATCATCAAATTGCCTACAGGTGTAAAGAATTTGAGTCCGTCTCTTTACACTGTAGTGAAGGGCAGTACATACAGGGGAAGTAAGTGCCATTTAATTTGCCTAAGTTTTAGCATCAGAAGAGTCAGGGTTCCTTAAAAATAGGAACAACATTAATTAATTCAAAGACAGCTATATTCAGTGTGACATTATAGTAAGTGGACGATTGTAGTTTGGAAAAGGTCACCAGCAGCATGAGAAGAAGGGATGAGGAGGTGGAGTCAAGAGGCCATGTAGCAGTCCTGCTGGGAGATGAGTTTCAGGACTTTTCAGGACAAGCTGAGCAAGATTAGATGGTATGGAGTGAATTGGGGGTAGCACTACTGTAAGGTTGAAAGAACTGTAGGGTCTCTATGTTTCACTGCGTTGAGTTTCTTTTTCAATGGTATAGGCTACAAAAACAATGGAGAATGAAACCATTTGATGTTGGATTTGGAGCTGATCAGTGTTGAATAGCAGTTATTTTTAGTGAAATGAGTAAAACGCAAAAACAAGAGAAGGTGTTGGAAGAGACAGTATATACTGTTACCGTTGAACTGGCTGACAGAGAAACAGGACAAGCGGGAAATGCGTGTGAGGAAATGCAGCACTACCAAGCCAACCAGTCACAGTTCTTGTGGTCTGTGTCGCTGTGACATGTTATTACATTTTTGGGAGTCAGATTACAGCATAGGGTATGCAGAAACGCATAGGCTACAGTGCATATTCAACACAGAAGTATAAATTGGCCTTACGTTGACTCGTTTTCAGACTCACCAAGGGTCAGTATATGACAAATGAGCAGATCTGCAAGTTGGTAGAAGTCAAAGGGTGATGACAGGGTTGCTAGACATATGAAAATTGTAAAAGTAAAAGAAGATGAAGGGAGAGAAAAGAGTAAATGTGGAAAAAAGCCAATAATGTTATCTTGTGGTGTCGGCAGGTCACCAGATGGATTAGAAAAAGAATGTCAAAGGATTCCAAGCGATGTTCTGATACATGAAACAGTGACAGAGGCCATAATTGGCACAGACTCAAGATCGGGTCAAGTCTAAAGCCCCCATCATGAGTACAGCTAGAAAGAAAAAGATCAAAGAGAGATTGAAATGAAATTATAGAAATAATCCTCTCTGTGGGAAGTTTCAAGTGACGTAGGAAAATGAGGATTGCACCATCTTCAGGCAATTCACTAAAGAGGCTGCCAAACGTACAGTCGTGTCAGGTGGACCTGGGTGCTGATAAAGGACAATCATGTGAAGAGGTCCAGGGTGAGTTAAAGTGATGGCACAGAATCCAAATGAAATAAATGGTAAGAGTGACACAGGAGGAATAAGCAATTCCCACTCAGGAGAGATGAACAGACCTGAGCCTCTATGGCCTCGAGCCTGAGGAGAGGCTGTAAGACGGGGTGCAGCAGGTGCTGCTGTGTTCTGCCGAGTGATTAATGTCCGCGCAAGAGCAACAAAATGTAGAAACAAGATCGGAGCGCATTCTCAGATGAACTCAGGACTTTGTGGACTGCTGACTGATAGTTCCTGTCTCCCCTCTACAATGTTTTCAGATGAGAGAGAGGGACAGATAAGGCTGGAGAGAATGTATTTTCAAGGATATCTCAAGAAACAAAATGGAGGAGAGTGTGGGGATGAAGAGGAAACTCATAAAAACAGAACTGCTAATATGACAAAAATAGTCATTAGTTGTCCTCCATATGTTTACACAAATAGTTTAAACATGTTTCATGCAATATGGCTTATTAATATGGCTATCGCTTTATGCTGTAAGAAACCTGAGGCCAAAATGTAATATTGTTGGCAATTATTGAATTAGCAGATTGCCGAAAGCTGGGGAGAGAGGCACAGAGTAAGCCTTAAATTTAAAATAAAAACAACCAATGGAAGATAACCAGATAACCAAGTTGCACCACTGGGAGCCTATGCAGCTATATCTGCTACTGTATTTCACCAACATAGCAAAGGAATTTCAACTAGTTGACATGTCTATTTTAAACTTAATTATATTATAAATGGAAGACATGCTGCTAGGTAGACTGGTTTAAAACATATTTAAGAAACAATACAATATTGCACACTGGTAAAATACCTTAATTGCTGGATGTGGACATCCAGACTATTTCAAGAGAACACATGTTGGCAAGTCAACACCATAGGGCTTCCAATCAGATTACATTTTTAAATTAATTATGCTTTGATTAGCTTTGTTTACACATATTTTTCTGATTTACATCACTCGCGTGTGCCAACTTCCCCTCCCTTAGGGATAGCTTATATAAGGTGGCGCAGCATATCAGAATTGGTGAACCTGCTGAAGATTGTGTGATCAAATTGCTGTTCATGAGAACTAGAATTTTATAATTTTAAATGTTCTATTGGGATCACTGCAGTGTTGGGGATATCTTTCATTTATTTTTATAGTATTTGCTTTTGTTTAGAGAATGGCTCACTTCACTCTCTCCTTTAACACATTCCTTTACTTACTTGATCTACTCTGTTTTGCCCTAAATTAGATATATGAAAAATGGCTTCTTGCTCTTACTACTTTGTTGACAATTCCTTGCTATGCTTGCATGTTGATGAATCACAAATATTTATAGTACCTTTTTCCCCAGAGTTGTTACACTCTGCTGGCTTGGTAATGTTGATTTGGCCCTTGCCCCTCTTAGTATGGGTTAATTCCTGTTTTATTTGGCTCACAGGATAAAGGGGTCAGCTAAATTGCCAAGTTCAATCAAGTCAAAATAAAAGGCCAATGATAGATGTAATGATTTCGATGGTACACAGCAGGCCTGATTCTAGCTTACACTGATAGAGAGGCTGGGAGGTATTTTCTGCTGGGTCCCTCAGAGTGGAAGTGGACGGCTAGCTAACGTCTCCCTGGACTGTGCAATATGAGCCTGATAATAGTCTGATCCAACTGGCATGGGGCAGAAAGGAAAGGAATGGTGGGAATGACAATCAGCCATTTTATCCCTTGTAATGTGACATACTGGAAGTCAACCAATGCATTTTGTTTGTTTGTCTTCACCTTGTGTGACAGTATCCCCTCCTCCCCAGCGCTGTTAATTCCTCCTGATCCTATTGCAATAGCCATCCCTTGTTTGACTAATTTTATATTATTGTTGACATTAACAATTCCCTACAAACCCGGGTAACATGTAGTTTTACATTATTAAGGTCTCTGATTTAATTGTCAATGTGTAGGTCCAACACATGGATGTTAGTTCATTCTAACTACTAACAACTTTGTAATTTAGGTTACAAAAAAAACTAAGAACAACTGTTGCCAGTTGTGATATAATAAATGACGCGCCCCCCCGCACATTGTGAATTAAAAATTCACATTAAACACAATGCAGCAAAAAGGCAACTATGATTTCTGGTCCCTCTTTACAATCAAACCAGTGTGAGCATACTGCTAGTATTACATATTAACAGGTGACTTGCCTCCAGGAAGGCCAGACGGTCAGTAACAGGAATAGAAAAAGAATGTGGAGGATTGAGCCCTCTTCCACCTCCTCACTCCTCTGCAATTTGTCATTCCTCCAGAGAGAACAAGCCAGAAATTCATGCCATGGAAATGCCGTGAACATCTAGAAACTAGACGGAGCAATGCTGATAATGTAATATATGTAAAATAGAAAGACAACTTTGGTTTGTAGGCTGCTTGATTATCCATGTGGGCTTAGCCCAGTCTTAGCCCCCTGATAGAACTGGACCAGTGATTAGTGATAAAAAAACTGAATTTATACAGAAGCTTCACTTAGCTGTAGCTTGGGAAACTTGCAGAAAAATCAGCAGTAGAAGAAAAGGTTTAACCAAGAATGGCACAGTTAGGTACACAAGTGTAGCAACAGCAGCTGAAAGCAAGAGGACAGAAGTGGTATTCCCACATTGCTGTAGTCTGTAAATACTGTTTTGAAGAAATTCACTTGCCTGTGTACGAAACATTTCAAAGGATTCCCACTCCTTTCGGGACTATCAAACAGTACTTCCTTTAGTGTGTTTGTGTGTGTATATGTATCACAAAATGTGAATTTGTTCTCTCCATTTTAAATCACAAATGTGGATGGCCAAGGAAAGTATGCATTCTGGTGTAGGTGTGACAAATCAATTAAGCCAGTGAGTCAACAAGTGAGTAACTTGAGCAAGTCAGTGTGCAAAGGAAGGAAACAAATCAGAAAGGAAGCGCTGTTGGGGACTATGAACATTAAGTATTTTCCAACAAGTCATAGCACTGAGTCATAGTCATGTCAAGTAAAGTGTGAAGCTATCAGCTCAAGGGAAGCTCTATTCAGTGACAAGTGTCTCTATTAGTATTCACATCCAGTGTCCTGAAGTGAATCTTCCCACCATTCAGCTATTATTCCCACACAATACTGCTCATCAAAAACTGAGCAAACACACAAAGCACAAATCCTTTCATATGCAAGCAAAAAAAGCAAACTAGTACCTAAACAAGCACATGTCTTATCACAAACAGCATATGTTAAGCTCAAGACTGCGCAGAATAGGAAATGTAATCAGTCTCATTTATCTGTATTTCTGTACAATTCTGTGGCTAAGCAAACACTTGCATCACAGGAGAGATTAGGGTTTTAGAGAACATACAAACAACCGTCTCAAAACAAGAGATATCTTGTTAAACAAAAAGTGATGCTAAAACTACCTCTGCTTCATTCAATAATATTCCGTGGTTACACAGATTTTACCTAACCTAACCAGCTGTGTAAGGCTAAATAATCAAGTAGCAGACTTATCATCTGTCAGAACAGTATAAATAATTACCTCTAGTTGTCTCGCTGTGGACAGAGTTTTGTTTAGGAGAAGTGGCGGTGGTGTGGGTCATACCTCGCATTCTCGGGAGCCTGAGATGGTATAGGTGCAGGGTCCGGTCCCATTGACAAGCACGTCCATGGCCTCAGAATTGTTGGGCTTGTAGTCCACATAGTACTCCTGCAGCGGAGAGCTCAGCGTGCGTTCCGTCTCTCTAGCTTTCTTGCGGCGTTTGCGGGCTGCCGCCGAATGCTCCTGCAGCTGCTTGACACTGCTAGGATAGCGCTTCCAAGACACGTAGATTACCAACAGGATCATAGCAACAGATAGAAAAAGGGCAACACTTCCAGCAACAATCTTGTGGAAGGACACAGGCTCCAAGTCTTGTTCTGGGGGAAGTGCCACAGGGGGGGTAACAGCTGAAAATGTGGGGCCTCTGATAGATCCCTCTCCTCTCTTTCCAGAACCAGTAGGTGAAGCCAGAATAGCTGGGGGATATTCAGTCTTCACAGGGACACTGGATGGTGTTGGAGGACTACTCACAGTGAGCGTTGTCGCTGGGTTTGATTGACATACACCAAAAGCTTCGACAGCATCCATCACTTTCTCACCCTGGGCTTTCTTGGGTGAGGCGCAAATCATGGTGGTCTCCTTTGCCCCTCTGAAGTTTCTCAGCCAGGCCACCAGAGGGCAGATGGCAGGGCCACAGTCCCATACATTCCCAGCTAAGCTAATTGTAGTCAAAGAGATCCAGGCATCAACCACCTCCTGGGAGACATTGGTCAGCTTGTTGGAGTCTAGATTGAGGGTCTGCAGGTTGGGTAAGCACTGGTAAACTACAGCATCTACTTCCGTCAAATCATTTCCAGACAGATCCAGTTTTTGGATGGAGGCCCAGGTCCAGGTCAGGCCCTGGCTCATTGAGCGAATGCGATTCCACTGCAGGTAAAGTGCCCTCAGATTGTAGAGACGAGGAAAGTGAGAGAAATTGATCTTTGAAAACTGGTTATGCTCCAGGTGAAGCTCTGTGAGCTTGACTAGGCCTGAAAATGCATTTCGAGTGATACTGCGCAGGCGGTTGTAACCGAGATCCAGGAATTCAAGATTTCTGCAATCTTGAAACAGACGCATTGGTATGATTTTAAGTGAGTTTGAGCGTATGTGAAGGCTGAGAAGCTTCCGTAGGCCCTGGAACTGCCCAGGTTGCAAGGCTTGCAATTTGTTGTATGACAAGTCAAGATTACGCAAATTAGGGACAGGATGGAATGTGGTGTTATGGAGCGATGTGATCTTGTTGGAACTCAGGATCAGCTCTTTGAGCCTGCGGACCCCCTGAAAGGCCATTCCATCTACAGAGGCAATGTAATTGTGGTCCAAGTAGAGCCAGATGAGGTGGTTGAGGCCTACAAACTGTCCAGCACGAAGACTGGCAAGACTGTTATACCGTAAGGACAGGCCTTCACAGCCTCCCGAGAGGTTCTTGGGGACATCGCGAAAGGCGCTTGACTCACAGTAGACAATTTTTCCATCACAGCGACAGCTCTTGGGGCATGGACGCTCACTCATAGATGGATTTGCCGCCAGCCACACCTGCATCAGGAGTTGGACCACTAGCCAGCGACGCCGCAGAGCAGAGCCTATAGGAAGAGAAAGAGAGGGGGGAAAAATTGGAGAAAAAACTTAAGCAGTTGAGCTTATTGCAATCTTTAAAATCCTACTTAATAACCATTTGACCTTATTTTATTTTTATTAAGATAAAATGAGAGGATATATTTATACACACCAAGACCTGACTTATGGCTCTGTAAGAAGCTTACAACTTCTGAAGAGGTATCCTGAGGCAAGCATCAAGTATCTGAGCTTTTACTTTGTATGGTTTTCTTTTTTTATCAAGTAACATATCTGCTGCAGAAGTAAACTTTTTTACATTTTTAACTCATATTCAGTGTAATGATTAATGTCTGTACGTCTAGATGACAAAGGTACCAATCTGAACTGAGAAAGTCAAAACTGCTCCTCTATTCTAAAGGAAGGAAGACTTTTCCAAGTTCTGAGATATCAGAAATGAGGGCTATTCTTCAGAGCTTATCTTGAGGATTTTTTTTTTACTTCCAAAATTGTTGGGCTTCCCTTCAGATATCTCTCCTATCATTGCAGTAGTTTAGTTGTTGCTCCTCTTACATTCATTCTGAATCAGACTCAGCTTATGCCCTCCCAGTTCAGGTTCTTTTTTCCATATCTTGGAAACCCTACTTCCACTCAACTGTCAGAGCAATGTTGAAATTCATCATTTTCATTTTCGGTCTCCAAGGCTGTCTCATACATTGTTAATACTTTCCCCCCACACTGACCCACGTTCACCATCCCTCCAACCAGAGCCGGCCCAGCCACTAAGCTATCTTTGCGGTGGGACTGGGCCCCCTACAGTCACTGCTTGCTAGTGGTCAAAATCAACAGAAGAGCCTCGCATAAGAGAGGAGGCAAGAAGATAAAGGTACATAAGCCCACAGGCTCCATTTTTCCATCCTGTATTTTTGGATAATCTGAAATGAAGGTCATACATTAGCTTTGTTAGCTGTGCTGTTATCAACAATGCTAAAACTATAGCTTGCTAACATGCTAACAGCAATTAGCATCACAACTACAAACTGCAAAAAATTTGTATAGTATTAATATTATACCATCCTATTGGATTAAATTGTATTATTAAAGTCAGTTGATTAAGTTAATAGTGTTATTAGGACATGGGTCTTCAATTTAAGCCATTAGATTATCTTTTTTCCATCTAACATTGTCTTTGCAGCTGAACTGTTCACATTTGATGTTATAAACCATTTAACAGAGCAAAACCAGATAGGCCAGGTTTGAACACGGTCATGTCACCCAATAAGCTGACACTGCTGGTAGGTTATGAGTTTGAGTTAAACCTATAGAGATGTTCTGTTCTTTGATTATAAATCAAATCTGTCAGGTAGGGAGTGTGTAGTAGCTGTTTTTAAGGACTGATTATTGAGCAACATCACAGAGACTCTTCCAAAGCTGCCAGAGTTGAAAAGACATCTTATCTTAAGTCACTTTGTAAAAGGAGACAACATCAAACTCCTACAGATTGTATTATAAGATCATCCAGATCTAAGCTAAGAGCACAAGTCATGTCAATTCAGGCAATTTATTTATTTATTTTTATTATTTCATAGCAGGTCCATCAGTCCGTTAATCTCCACCTCTACCTCCATCATTGGTATCATCCAAGAAGCTGACAATGCTGGTAAGTTGCTGGTAACAATAACTAAACAGTTATAATCACCTCTAGCAACACTCAGTGTATGAACATGTCAATTTAACAAAATTACTAATTTTCTTTGTTAATCTTCCTCATAGGTCTGCCTGTGCCTGTTGAAGTGGAGAGTGGTACCATCGTGGTACCATCACACCTTTCTCTCCAGTTTCTACTGCTCCAGTGGATCGAGCTGGCTGGACATCAGTCCTTAATGACCAGTTACATGTTTTATGTGGTGAGCAGGGAACCAACACAGGTTGACAGAGACATTTAGACTTTTCCAAAAAGACACTGAGACAGCCTTTTAACATGAGACAGCATGTTTAGATCACTCAAAAGAAGCTGTTTGAGAAAATGATGATATCAACTGTTTTGTAGTTTTTGTTTCTTAAACTCTTGTCTAAAGATTTAAGCTAAAGATTTAAGCTTTGGTCAGTCATAATCAGTTTATCACTCTTTTTATTCAGAACCCAGTTCATCAGTGTCTACTTGCTCTTGAATTGCCCTTAAGCTCAGTAGCACTGATGGTATCATATTTCCTTTTTGACTTCAAACATAGTAGATATAATAATACAGTTATTGTTTTTCATCTGAATCAGCTTTATGGCCAAGTAGGTTTAAGAAATTTGCTTTGGTGTGTTTGTACTAAACAAACCTGGCAGGTTTATAAACATGAGAATTTCATCGGGTCTTATTTAAAAACAAGAGATGTTGTTTCTGTGTCATATATAGTGACAACGGCCAACAGTGGGACCTCCAACTAAACTTTGAATAGGGGTCCCCGAAGGCCTAGGGCCGGCTCTGCCTCCAACAACCACATAATACGTCCAGTCATGACACATCATACAATTGAAGAGAATGCGTTGAACAGTAATTCATCAAACCATGTGTCTTCCAACCTACAGTGTCTGTGGTTATAGACATTTCTTCTCTACAGTGCAACTTCTATGTAGGTTGTAGCAAGGGATGAATTGCCTAATAGAGATGCATGTTTCCTTAGCTTCAATTCATGTAAAGGAAACAGTTTTTGCTATTGGATTGAAGTCTCTCTAGGAAACAGCTTGTGACTGTTAGGTGACTCATGACCATAGGCTCCCAAACCATGTGAACGATTTCATCTGTAGATTAAGAGGTAAAATGAATTTGGATTTTGCAAATGCATTTCTTATTTTCAGTTAAAAAAAAGCTGAATCTAGGACACAAATAACAGGCCGGTAAGTTTTATGTATAGAAATCCTATACAAATACAATCTCTTATATAGCAGATTTTTTGATTAGTCTTATGGTCAGATATCTTGCGGGTAGTCCGAAAAGACAGCAGCCCGTCGGAAACATACAAACATAAAACTCTGTACTATACTAATATACTAAAATAACAAAGTTCACATTGTGTGGACTCATTACCCCAAATAACAAGGTCTTAACTGTTTGAATTGATATCATTTGCGCTGCATGTTTACTATGAATACACACGGACAACCAAGAGTGAAGCAAAGCAACTTGCAATTTACTCATATCTTTATCTGTATTTGTATTCAGTCATCCCATCCCAAGTTATCATTGCACCAATGGCAGAAGCAGATAGGTCATAAAAGGCAGCCTGTACAGAGCAAATTAACATTCAAGAGCTGATGGTTGTGTATAGGATCCCAGAGGTGCCATTTCATGTACAACCAAACCAAAGCAGTACAGGTTCAGCATGAATCATCACCTCTGCTTTCCACAGGTTCAAATAAAGTCATGTCTGCTACAGAAAACAACAACCTGAATGCCAAATGTGTCGAAAGAGAATACTTTTTTGTGGGTGGGGTGGAGTGGGGTTCAAATACTGAAAAGTGGTCAGTAGCTTCCTGTGTGATATCACTGCTTGTTCTGAGGTGAGACAGAGTTGTTTCCATTAAAACCGTTCCCCTTTACAGAGCCACTAATGATCTGTCATTAAGATACATTGATTTCCCCTTGAGGAGGTGGGATGTGGGGGGGGGTCTCTACTTATGTGTGTTTATCAATGCCAGATCATCGAGTATGGACTTTATTACCATTATTACAGTGAGATCAGATTAATTTGTCAGGATATAAGTAGTCCATACTTTAATTAGCTTACAAAATGTATGATATGTTGGCAGGTGCCTCGCTGAATTCTCTAACTTATTCAAATGAATGCTGAACTTGAGCTACAGTATGGAATCTCTGGGGTTTAAGTATACTTGATGAGGAAATAAGCATGATTTCAATTTTCTAGTATTTTCTGTATTCTTTGCAGGATTTGTCAGAAACAATTCCCTGACATAGAGTGGCTGAGAGGCTTCTTACAGCATATGCCATCTAACATAGCCATTTCGGTCCTTGCCAAGCATCTGCTGATCCCATATGGGTATTGTATGTGAATGTTTGTGTGTCTAAGAGTGTGACTGAGAGAGACACACACACACTTGCTGTTTGTTTTCAGAGGAATCTTTCATCATTCCTTACAGATGGAGGGAACCATAGAACTGTACTGATACTTTGTGTTGGCTATTGATTATACCAGCAGATACATCAATCACGTATCTTTGTCTTGGATCCCACAATTGTGGTATTTTCACATAAAATATGGCAGAGAGAATGATGGTGATCACAAGATGCAGCATTTCCTTTTTTGTTTTCCAATTTGTTTTTCTCAGGTTTCTTCAACTAATTTGACAACCACACTGTGCCCCAAAGGCTTACAATAAAAAGAGACAGCGGAGGAATACTGATATAGATCAATGCTCATGTGTAATGTTCCATGTAAATTTAAATAAATTTTAATAGGCAACACTTTGACTGTGGAACCAAATATGCGGGCTATAAAACCTGAATGTGTGGGGGGGGGTTGAAAATTTTGTGTTTGACTCGTATCCCAGGAGGATGTAGGAACAGCTCCCTATTGCTTTTATTTCCCATGTGCATAAAAGGCTTGCTTTATTAGAAGTGACTCTCCCATCTCTTTCAGATTGAGCCTGCGTCAAAAGGCACCTCTCTCCCCTTACTGACACTCTATGTGGTTTAATGAGTGTTCTGCGCGCTAATGCCTTTGTAAGCCATCTCCTTCCCCACTACTTCTCTAATCTTATTCACAAAGGAGCACCTCTGAGGTGTCACTCGTGGGGTTTGTGTCTATTACCTTTCACCTGATGTACCTCTCACCATTACTGTTCCTCTACTGTATCTACTTAGATGAACAATTTTCTCCTTTGTTTCATTCTCCATCCTATTGAAATAATGCTAGTTATGCATGTCCTTGACCCTGCAGCCATCAGGATGTTTTCATAATGTGGAGTCTATTTTAATACATGTGGTCCAAACCATCTTCTCAGCCCTTTTCTTCCTTTTTTGAATTTCATTTTTGGTCCCCCCCTGTCTTTCTGTCTTTCTCTCTCACCTTCAGGTCCAACTTTTAGGATGAACATTTGTCTTGCTCTCTTTTTAGTGTTCAGTATGATAATATATAGATATATGCTTCTCATTTGTCTTTGTCACCCTCTGCAGTTATTTGTCTAAATCTAATATGGATGGATAACTCAAAGCTAAAGTTTGTCTGAAGGCATGTGCGTAACGCTTAGTTATAGAGCAGACAGCCCTGCTGTCCTCAGCATGAGAAGATGGCTATTTCTGCCTCTCAACCCTAACACATAGAGGGAGTAAGTGCACTTTACTGCTGACCTAAAATAAAACCAAATGTAGCTTAATAACTTGGCAAATGGACTCGCTAACTGGTGCACTTTGAGTGCACACAAGTGGCTCATTGCTATTTGTTGCCTGTCATTGACAAAACTGCTACCCAGCCTCAGCCTTGCCTCTACATAGAGGCTGGACAGCAGCCGAAAACATAGGGAAGGACGTCCCCAGATCAGCCTAAGCTATCCTATTAGTCCCCAATTATCTTTGAGATGATAGCAAAGCCTGCCAAGTTAGAACCATTTCAACAATGCTTGGAAAACATTGTATCCTGATGTGCCTGTTATGTATTTGTAGCACTGATTGTCTGATTTTATATATGTATGTATGTATGTATGTATGTATGTATGTATGTGTATATATATATACATAGATACACACACACAAACACAATGTCTGTATGTCTGATTCCCAATTTTCCATGGTGGCAACGTGGTGGAGTGACAGATAATTACCAATCAGCTGTAGTGGAGTAAGTCTCCAAACTTTGCTCTGAGCTCAATCAGTACATTTCATCATGGTTACTATGGTTAGCCGCAAAATATGTTACACTGAAATGATTGTGGATACAATCCTAATTATAGAACAATGGGTAAATGGCAGGTAAATAAACAATGACCAGGACACAGACTTCCTGTTTATTAGTATTTTAAAGTGAAACTTTGCTAATGGAAATGCTCTTCCAAATACTAGGGTTCAGTGCAAACTGGGTCTTAACCTCACATGTCACTGTAAAGGTTGTGCTTTGTTTCTTCTGCCATGTTACCCTATAACACCTTAGATACCCAGCTTAAGACCAGCCCCCTGGTCAAGTTGAAATGATGGATCCACAGTGATGTCATGGTGTTTGTCAGTGGGCAACAAAGCTCTGACAAAAGTGTGCAGAAACACTAAAAACACCAATGGTTCTGAAAGTAGATAAAATCATATTGTGTGTGTTGGCAGAGTGCTCTTGTATATTTGTTCTTTGTGAAGACCACTTGTGTTTTGAATCTTGAGTGTGAGATTTTTTTTTCTACTTCAAAGAGCCATTTGAGGATTAAGACTTGGTTTGAGGGTTTAGGTTAGAATTAAGTATAGGTCGGGGTTCAGGTTAGTTTTAGGGGATATGAAGTGCATTAGTTTAGTGAGTACGCTCACCTGTGGTAAGACTTTACTTATTCCATGATATATTTTTGAGTGTGGATCAATTTTTTTTTTTTTAAATGTAGGAGAGAGAGGTGATGTGAACCTGTGGGGAAGTCGAATGACCCCTTGTTTCTCGGCAGCCATAGACAAAATTGTCATTTGTCATTTGACCACACATTTTTGAAGTCATCCATTGTACTCACCCTGTGATGGAGAGAGGTCTATGGAATAAGTTATAAGCACATTTAAGATCAAAAAACTTTTTTTTGCTGTTCAAAGTGATTTTTTTTATGTTCCAGGAGTCCTGATTCTTGTGTCTGAACAATTACAGACACGTTTCATAAAATCTTACACGTGTTAGTGCTTTAGGAAGTTTTAATATGGGGCTTTCCTATTAGCATGACATTACTCTAACAGCTGGCTGACAGAGGTTTGTTAAAATGGCATGGATGGGGTAATTTGAACCACAAGACCTGGGGACAGTTGAGACAACTATTTTACTGTAATTTTACATTGCATTCTTATGCATCACTGAAATTATATAACATTGTGCATTTTAGACCAGAAACCATCATGTCATGCTTCTATAAATGGAACACAGACAGGCTTCAACTCCTCTTGTGGGTTTGGACAGAGTAGTAGGAGAGGTACAAAAATTGGACATGGGACATGATGATAAACAGGATGACTTTAAAGCCATACATTAATATGAAACAACTAGAAGACATAGCTGCAGTGTTTCACTATTTAAGTGTAATTTCAATTAAGTGGAATTTGCACAATTAAATTACATTGATGTCCCTGACCCCCACGTGGCTCAACTTACCTCATATATGGGGCAAGTTGAGCCAAAGGTCACTTTTTATTGAAAATCCATATTTTTAATTTATTTTAGATCTGAATTGATTATTCAGAGGGATGTACCACATCCTAAAATATACCCATGTACATATTTTAATTGGAGACATCACTGTCATGTCCTCACTTTAAAGACACCTCAATAAAAACTGGCTCAACTCACCCCGCTCTCCCCTATGGCTTTTTCTGACTTGGGCCATTATCTGACTTTGCTGAGTGTTGGAATATTTTACTACACACACCAAGTGTTACTGGTAACACTCAGCTTGTTGCTCATTGAATCTATCTCTACAAACCTGAACATGAGCAGGTATACTGTAGATAATGGCTGCTGGATCCCAAGTGCTTCAGAAGCCATTGATTTTTTCTTCAAAATAAGCAAATGTAAATAACAAATGCCCAGACATTGCCCTCAAAGGGCCTGTTGATCCCATGCCTTCACCTGACATTTCAACAATGCTGCTTGTTGGATGCTGTTCGGCCAGCAGAAGGTCATCTGTTGCCTGTACTGAGTTACTTTAAACGTGCAGATGAGCCAATATGGCTGGTGTCACACTGATTTAAAATTTCAACTAACACTGTTTTATTTCTTTTAATGCAGACAGGTGTCCATATTTCTTTCACAGCAAAAATATGTTTTAGGTGTAGGAAAGGTTTGTGCAATGTCATTTGGGTCTCTAACTGCATCTTTGGCTGTGGCTTTTTACTATACGTACCCAACTGTTCACTTCCTGCAAAGCAGATCTCTAATGATATGGCCCATGAAACATAAGTGCATCGCATGCTGTTAATGAAGAGTATCACAGTCAGCTACACTGGTTGATAACTGAGACTACCGCACCATGTAATCATCAAATAATTGTGAGCAACAGCATGAAGGTATATGGTTTTAAAAAGTGGTGATTTTGGGCTGATTCGTGCACCTGGCCATAAATGTGTTTGTGTGTGCATGCACCTGTGTGTCAGTCAAAAATCCCTGCACCTCAAGTATGCAGGGCTTTCTGACATGCTCTGATATTAAATTATGAAACAGACCCATAAACCAGACTTCTATGATTAAGCGTATATGGTTGCTTTGCAGTACACATAAATTGCATCAAAGCTCCTACAGCCTGTACTGTATGGCTTTGTGTGCTGTTGTAGCTTATATTGATGTGGTGCAGTAACCCAGTGTGGGTCAATATATCATGCAGCCTCACAATTAATGGCACAGCACCACCAGTGAACTTGGCCGTCTGTATACCAGTTAAGAATGGCAGAGGAGATTAGGCTATCAAACAATAATATCAGGGCAAGAGAATGCAAAAGATGGAGAACAAGCCCAAATGATTTGACATTTTGGGGATAGGGGGCAAAATATACAAATCAGCCAACAGTTAAATACCAAGAGAGGGACAGCGTGAATGGGGGGCCAAGAAAGTGGCGCGGTGTGTTATGAGTGACTGTGCGCACGCGTAAGGGAAACTGCAAACGGCAAAATGGTAAAATCTCATTATCTATAACTGATAATCAGACGGGGGGAAACGTGCCCGCGCGACACACACACATTTTCATTAGTAAAGGAGAGTGGTATTAACTACAGAGACACACACACACGGAGTAGTAACAGATGGACGCACAGTTTTATGTTTAATTTGGAGAGTCCCGCTTGATTGCAGGTGCAGAATACGACGGCTTTCTTGAATGAGAATCAGTCCGCGAAGCAAAACCTGCGGTGCCTTCAACCCACAAGAGTTTGGGGGGGGGGGCGTAAGCACTGGGCTGAAACTGGACAATAGGCTCCGTGCTTTCAGATTAAGGACAATCAATGATTATGCAGGACCACGCTTTATAAAGTTGACTGGCTTCCAACATTTACCGTGATTAGCATTTCAGTAAACGTCAATGAGCCAGCCACTCTAACTAGTCAAGAAAAAAAAAATGGACCTCATTGAGACAGACTGGCTGATTTTCTTTGCTCGTGATTTGGAACCAAATCTTTAAGCGCACATAAAATAAGTATCTTTAGTATCCAATAAGCCAAACCGCCAGGAAATGGAGGAAAACACATTGCAGCTCTGCGAATAACAGGCTACAGCACAGGCTTCAGCCACATTCCTCAAGCTTCCCGAACCACTTCACAGAAAAGACCAAAACCCTTATTAGAGGTTACAACAGTGCATTTTAAAAGACGACCTTTTTTTGATGCAAACATCTGATTCATAATAGGGTTCTGCTGGGAAGAGACAACGCATTTTGTGGTGTATTATTTGAACGACTGGAGTAAATTTTGAAACAGCACACGCTATCAAAAAGATGGTAACATAAACAGAACTTACCCATATCCGCTTATGTGTCAGCTCCAGCCTACAGGTTTTAATGGCTTCTAGTGCGCGACATTCGAGTCCGCATGACGCGCTCTCCACAGACAGGTACCGTCCTAATCCACTAGCCCGGTCTCTCCGCGCAGCCGCCGACACCAAAGCGCACCTGCCCTTTACTCTCCCGGACCTGGACGTGCTATCCGGTTTAGTTCTGCATCTATAACCGTACAGCGCAACCGAGGCGAATGTCATTTACTTACAACTCCCGATTAAAAGGGTGAAAGAAATCCGGTTTCAGAACTCCCTATCCATGCCTTCGCAGGAAAATAATCGTTCTATGTTTTCAAGTTGCAGCCAAAAAGAGTACTGCAGTAGGCGCAGACAACGAAGCCACATCCAAGTAATACATGCCAGTCTCACATGCGCATGGAGATTCCGAGAAAATATTGTCACAAAACTTCACAAATACGTTGGCATGGTGCAAAAAAAAACCAGAATGTACTTTTCCAAAGGAGTCAGGCAGCCCTATTAGATTCCTCTCCCGGGTAAACCCCGGCGTCTCTATTCACAATGATGCTCAGTCTGTTCCGCGCATGGCGCACAGAGGAAAGTAACGGTCGGTTATCCACAAGTCTGTCAACGAGTCTCGCGAAATAGTCAGATATCCAAATATCCACCTTTGTGTCCAAATGTTCCCTTCATCCTCGTTGATGCTCGGTTTGAAATACAGCATGACGCTGTTGTTAATCACGTCTGCATGTCAAGGCAACTTTGTCAGGCAGAATCGGAATGCCCTCTTCTGGTGAGACAGCGACCCATGAGCTTGTCCGGGAGTGCATCATGAGTTACGGAGGCACGATTTTAAGGAAGGTTGCCACATACGAAATGAGTCCTCTCATCACAGTGGTACCCAAAACACACTTACAAGCGAGGCCTTCCTTCATTTTAATTGATTCATTATTTGCTTGTGCCGATTTTTTTAACGAACAGTTATCACAATCCAGTATGAAACATTTATGAATGTTACAATGTTTGTAGATAATGAGGAATTAATTAGTTATCGTTTCTAATTCTGAAATCTTTTATGTGTGTGTGTCTGTGTGCTCGTTTATATTTATGAGGACCATTTTGAGTGGACCTTCGGAGTGAGGACATATTTTGTAGAAGTGATGACATTCTAGACGATCTTTAGGGTTATTTGGGGGTTAAGGCTCCGTTTTATGCTTAAGGTTACAATTGGGTTTAGCGGAGGTTAGGGTAAAAATATTCTGGTTTGGCTTACAATTATTGTGGTTCAGTTTACGATTAGATACTAGAAAATGCATTATGTTTTAAGGGGCCTCATAAGTAGCCTGTACACATATAGGCTACACAAACCTACGTGTGTGAGAGAGGTCTGTTGAAAAGCATCTTTAACAACACACTGTGAACCAATCCAAACGGCTGCGGGACGCTGTCCATGGTGCTGAAATGGTACATTTCAGTGACTGAATACAAGCGCACTGCTTCCTGGAACTGGCCACGGAGGACTGATTCTCAGTTTCTGTGTAAACAGGTTATGAGAAACGACTGATCCAGAAGTTATAAATGCTATTTAACACTCCGCACTAACCCGTATTGCAAATGCAATGGTACTTAATCAACAGCGGCCCTCCCTCTGCGTCACCCAAGCTGCCTTTTAAAGCTTGGGTGTATTTAAGGAGGAGATAGGCATAAGAATTTTTAATGTGCATCTGCACTGGATTAGTGATCTATGTTCCCCTTTTATTCATTTCATCTATCTATAAATAGCGTTTAAGTCCAAGAAATGATTTGGTAATCACAATCAGAAATACCCAGCCGGGAAATTCTGTGTCAAAGTTGCACACATTAAATATCAAGCCAAAATGAATATAAATAATAATAGAGAGTTGGTATGAAGAACTATATAAATATCAGAGTGAAAATATAAAATATAAAAGAAAGTATAAAGGATTGAGGATGTGTACAATATTTACATTATCAAAGAATTGTAATGGTGAAAAGTAATAGTGAATAAAGAGAATATTGCACATTAATTACTAAACAGATGATACTCCACAAAACAGATAAGGTCCAGATTAATAACTAACTAAGGGCGGACCCATGTGTCAGACACTTAGAGGGAGGAGTTCAAGAGTTTGATGGCCACAGGCAGGAATGACTTCCTGTGGCACTCGGTGGTGCATTTTGGGGGGATGAGTCTTGCACTAAAAGTGCTCCTGTGTTTGAGCAGCACGCCATGGAGTGGGTGGGAGACATTGTCCAAGATGACATGCAGAGCATCCTCCTCTCTTACACCACCAACAGAGAGTCCAGCTCCACCCCCACAACGTCACTGGCCTAGACTCAGTTTGTCGAGTCTGTTAGTGTCCACTACCCTCAGTCTGCTGCCCCAGCATACAGTAAAAATATTTTTAAAAATTCAAGGAGCAAATGTAAGATTTGTTTTTAAAATACCTTTCTGGCAGATGTGCTGGAGCTTTTTTTTCTTAGCTTAATGGCTCACAAACAACATAAACCCATGAAAGAGTCATATGCAGTTTCATGAAATCACAAAAAAGCATGTCATAGCTACACTGATATTGTATTTACAATGCTGCACTATTTTCCCCCCTAAATGTTTCCTGACAAGCATAAAGGCATATTTATTTCACTCTGTTTATATCCATTGCTACATTTTGTAAAAGCCCTAATTTTATTTCAGAACAAACATGTCAACATTCTAGTTGTCCATCGTTAGCCCTGGAAGGTTTTTCCTTTTAGTGTTGCTGTACTTAATGATGAAGTCTCTGTAGCAGTTTGATCTGCCTATGTTGTCTCTCGTACTTGGGTGTGAGAGGCTTGGGTATGATTCCCTCAGAGTGAGTCTCTGTGCTGAAGTCTATATTGCATTTATTTTGCTGCTCTTCATTCTCTGTCTGTGTCATTTGTGTTTGGTTGTTTGATGGTGGAGCAGGGTCCTCAGCATAATAATTCATTGCCGAATATTGTTTTCCTTGAGTATGTAGCTCCACTTTGTGATTTGACAACCTCTGACATTTCCATTACTGTCTGGAGAATTTCATTTGTGTACAGTTAATATCAAACAAGACAAAATAAATGCACCAGGAGTCACAATGAGTAGGGGAGACTGGGGATGGTTGTAACACGGGTCAGTCGGAACCTACTGACCAACAAGTTATGAGTCACCTTATTCACTCTGCACATACTCAGTTTATCAGTTTGTCCTCATCCACATGTGGCAGGCACAGCCAACTTTAAAAGGAAGTTATTTTGTCTTAACTTATTTTTGTTATAACATTCAAACTTAAATCAAGTATAAATGTATATTTCATGAAAGTTGTTGGTGCTAATGTTTGTAATGTAAGCTAATTCATGGTTACTATAGTCTGGGTTAGTTGTAACACCAATGAAAATGTTACAACAACCTATCCCAAGACCAACACACAGTAATGTTTTTTTAGTATGTCAAATGTTAGTCTAAGACCTGTAGGCTTCTCTGTGGGCCCATTAGGCCTGCACTCCAGGAGGGCCATATGTCACCACTCTGATGATCCAAGAAAACAAGCACACACAATGATATTGTAATAGTTTATTATTATTATTATTATTATTATTATTATTATTATTATTATTATTATTATTATTATTATTATTATTATACCAGTTGGGTTAAAAAAAACACATTTACATTATAATAATTTAAATTTCACTGCATTAAAGGATCTGACTACTGCTTTCACTACTAATCTTTGGTTATATTCAATTAAATGTACTTGAAGCCTTTGCTAAATAGAACATAAATGAAATCCTGGACAGGTTGATGCATGTCTTTCACTGTGGAGGGTCTTTGTCAGGAGGGTGTGGAAAGACTACTTAAATACAAATATCTCCCAGAAGCTTTTTAAGCAAGCACCGTGGTTTCTTCCCTGCCACACCTCTTGCACTTATTCTCAACTAATCATTGGTAATCATTTCTTGATCTGATGATACATTTTCTTGTATTGTATTGTTTGTATATTATATTGAGGAATACCAATCAGTATTGTAGATTAATGTTGGTAAGAATGTATGACATATAAATGTCTTTTACAGTAGTAAATTAGCAATGTGTCATTATACCAACCCACTGGGTATTAATTGTTCCACCCATTCATCTGCTCAGTGTTGGTTACCTTTTTTCAGTGGAGCCAGGCATTCTCCAACATCATCTTAAAATTCAGCATCTTGCACTGTAGCTCAGCCTCAGTATCTGCTCCCATGCAATTTGGCTGATGACTTTACTTCTGGATTTGGTTCAACAAGCAGAGGCCATTCTGCTGACGGTGCTGAAACAATTAATACCCTGTGAAGTTATGGAGATACAGACAGTGCCAGCCCACAGGCTACAGCAGTTATTTCTCTCCTCAAGAGATATAACTGTATAGTTTACCCTCACCTTTTTACTCCACCAATGAATTCCCTCTGCTTGTTGGTTTAAGTATCTGTCAGGTAGGTATAGTATTCAACATTTGTAAGGGGTGGAGGGTAGGGGGTGTGGAAGCCGTGAAAAGAGAAATCGACTCTTACGTAAAATTGTTTTTCTTTGTTTTGACAATATACAGCTACAGACGGTAGCTGGTCACTGTCATGAGTAATTGTGTCCTCCTGGAACAAAATATATTTTTTAAAGCTAATATTTACCAGAAACACTCTTCCCTGGTTGAAACTGTGTTTGTTGCCCAGCAACATTCTCATGGTTGAACATTTTTTCCGGTTGCAAATGTTGAGACCTTCTGTGATTTCAGTAGCATTTCTTCTCAAGCTCTCACAGAACCTATTGATAGAGTCAAATGGAAAAACTTCATGCGCATGCTTTACAAATGTGGTATTTGTTGTATTGTTTTTTTTTTAAATGGCATTATACCCTATCCCTAACCCCTAACCCTATACTTACAGTATAATATGAAGACTGTAAATGTAAGAGAAAGCAAAATAGATTTTTTTTGGAATGACAATAACATGCAATATTCATTAGTATGTGTATATATATATAGTCTTGTGGGAATTGACACAGGAAATAGCTTGCATTATAAATTTAATAAATGCCTGAATGCATGACTCAGTGACTGAAAATAGAGGTAATCTTTATTGCCTGAAAGCAATTCATAAGCTTATAAGTAAAGCCGCTTGGGAGCCAAATAGAAACACGTCTATGGGCCCTCCATAGCCTACTGTCACTGACAAAGCACCATTTTGATATATAAAAATTGCAAGTTTGTTTTAAAATTTTTTAATTATTTGGACTTTGGGAAAATAATAGATAATACTACTTTGCTAAAACAATACCAGAGATACAAGATAGAGCCAAAGATGGATGAACAGGCTGATATGGATGATTCGATGACCGACAAGCATGGGTAAATGTATGGCTTTCTCTGATGCATGTGTTCTGTCTAAGTGATCCTGACAACAGAAGATATTTTCAGGCTATTTCCAGGGTGAGAGACAGCTCCATTCTGTCCTTCCCGTGTTCACATTAGACTGGGACTTGTTCTCTCTAGTGTTCTTTTCTTTTTCCATTTCCTCTGATCTTAAGCCTGGCGGAATCATCTTAACCTGCCTCTAGGCAATTTTCAACCTGACACTGAGTTTCTCGAGTTCACCTATGAATGTGAATCATCGAGCAAATATCCAGGGACAGCTTATACAGCCAACACTGTGTCGTGTGAAAATAAAGTATTTTCTTGTTCCCCTTTGCTTTTTTTTCCGAAAAAGTTGTTGTTTTTGGTACAAAGAATGTTATGATGCCAAGGTTGCCATAGCAGAGTTGATAGTTGTAAATCTCTGTTTTACAGGTCGCTTCCATTAACCTTTACCCCAAGCTGGGTTCCAATCTGGAGGGCTGTGTTCCACACACTGCAGCTCAGGTTGGGGCTGAGGTGTTTGGGCTTCAATGTACATTATACGAGACATAAAGTGCTGGAAACATGTTAAACAAACAGGATAAAGAACACTATTTGTATTGAACGCAGAGGGGAGGAGTGCAACAGGGGTTCTATCCCATAATTTACATTGGGGCAAACCATTTTCCCAGTCAGGGTGCTGGAGTCTTGGGAATGTGAATGTATTTAGTCTAGCATGCCAGGTATCCATTGTTTTTTATGCAAGTCTTTTCAAAAGGAAATTATATTCTATATTATTATATTAATGACATTTGGAAAATTGTTTGGGGAACAGCAACTTAGTAATGCATTACAACAATATGAATACTTTTTCAGTGATGAGTAGCACAATGATTTGTTATTTCATAAATTTTGTAAATGATTTGTTATTTCATAAATCAGTGAACAAGTCCATTGTTCACTGATTTACCAGGGATTAGATGGAGGAATGGTCTTTTTGCATTGAGTGGATAGACTGGACCTGCACATGTTAGGTTAGTGCAGGAGCTGGAGACATATTTGGGGAGGCTAGTTGTCATCGGCAATGGAGCTGTGCTGAATAACAAAAGTAATGTAATGTGTAATATTACTAATTGCTTACTTATTAATTCAATTCACTTGAATTCAATTCAAATTTATTTATATAGCGCCAGTTCATAACAAACGTCATTTCGTTGCACTTTTCATATAGAGACTGTACTCTTTGTAATGTTATTTACAAAGACCCAACAATCCCCATCATGAAAAATTAGATAAGTAATTGATCACATTTTCATGTAACTGTCCCAGTGCTGATCATTAATAGGTAATCCAGCACAGACTTTTCAAACCACTCAGCACTTAATGTACATAGTCATACAATCATAGTGCAACAACATTTAATGAATTGTTCATCAAAAATAAAGTCAAATACTGTTTTTTGTTCTTCTTCTTTGTGTATATTTGTGGTTTGCACATTTAGCCCTGCTAGATTTCAGTTTGGAGTAAAATAAGCAGGAAAATAATAGAAATAAACAGTCTCTCTGCTGACCCACATGCTTTTAAATAGTTAAGTGACTATATATTTTCCATGATGCAAATGTTTCAGACTAGACACTAGATTCCAGTAGTACATGTGTATAATCTCGCTGGGTGTTTATCTATTGGATGATGTGTATGAGACCTCTATTTCTTATGGCCAGATGCCTGTTCCTGCCTTATTCTAACAGTACGAACCTAATGTTTCAGAGAATTTGTGATTCCGTATTTATATAAAACATTGTTTGTGTAATGCACATTTACTGAATGAAACCTGTATATCGACTCCCTGTGATTTGACTAAGTTTGGCCAGTATGTTCACATCCTCATTGCCTTCCACACCTGCTGTACATGGGCAGGAACCCAAATGACAAACACAAATTCTGTGACAACATTCTTACAACAATAACAATCTGTATGAGATTTGAAGAATATGTTGTCTTTAAGAAGATTTCCCAGTCTGAGGGAGCTGGAAAACAATCAGAGGCGAATATGACATTGTTTGTTTTGTTCTACTCCACCCACTGTAAAGCTTGTAATATTGCCGATAACTCCACAGTATATACTGATAATTAATCTGCTCCTCTGTTCTACTCATGAGGTAGGAATGGCCAATAACAAAAGTGAGGAACTATTCTGTAAATTACCCAAGCCTATACTTTCTGTCTTTGCTTCCTTTATACACAGACTTTAGAAATTATATACATGGATTAAAATTCAGCCAAAATAAAAAGGTAAGATGTACATTATTTGTAATTAAGAAGCCAGAAGTTGAAAAGACATGATGGTCCTTTAAGAACTATTTGGACTTTAATCGGACACATTAAGTTGTTCTTTATCTCATGTTCATAATTTAAGATGTGCA
The DNA here is from genome assembly GCA_024633595.2 of Lepomis macrochirus. Classification (NCBI taxonomy): domain Eukaryota; kingdom Metazoa; phylum Chordata; class Actinopteri; order Centrarchiformes; family Centrarchidae; genus Lepomis; species Lepomis macrochirus. Next base: position 8,147,678 of record JALXJV020000019.1, on the reverse strand, counting down.
GTTTTAAAATAATTTCTAGTAGTAAATCCATCTGCATAACCAGGATAACACATTCCTAAACACATACTATAATTGTTACCCTTGTGTGTCTGTGCCAGACATGACAACACTGAAGATAAGGAATTTCGCAGATTAGACACACTTTATCTGCGCAGTGTACAAGTGTGCCTTTCTTCCTTCAGTGTTTCTCCCCATAATGTTGTTCCCCCAACTGCTTGATGCCATGCCTGCTTCATGTGTTTTGTCTTGGCAAAGATGTAAGAGATAAGAGGTGGGCATCTGTGTATGGCACTGCCTTGCCATCTGTCAACTGCCCATGGGGTCTCTGTGGACATAAGCTCACATGGGTAGAACATGGGTAGGAAGATAGTTTCCAGTTTAGTTCAGGGGATATTCAACACAGTGTTTTGATTTGATTCGGGGGGAAAGCGATGACTAGGCAGACAAAATAAATCTTAAAAGTACTTAATCCAAGTGAAGTTTTGTTAGGAAAAGTAGAAACAGCAAACTTCCAGAGCTGGGATTTGATCTAATGTTGGCACTATGAGATAGAAAGAATACCATCAACAAATACAGTCTCACAGTATGCATTTCATTGTGACAATATCGTCTATACAAAGAACCTTTTACAACCATGTGGGGTCAAGAGTAAAGACACAAGGGATGTCTGCTAATGCTCTTGCGAGACGAAAGAATTTACATAATGTAAGATGATAAGGATCTATAAACCCAGCAGATCAATGAGGTCCAATTACAGGCCACTGGAGTTTCTTATCTGCTTCAGTTTAACTTTGTGCTGCCTGTGGTCTTCTACTTTCATTAAATCTCCTATGTGATTAGGCTGGCTGATTGACACAAGTTGAAGATTATCACCAAACGCAATCACTGTGTGCCTGCTTACTTTTGTGTTCAAAGACGCAAGAAAAGCATCCTCAAGGACACATTTTATGTGGTTAGTGACAAATGGTATTTTGTGTTTCTGGGAAGGCAACATAATTTAGCTTCATTCTAGCAATGGTAATGACTCTTTTACTGGACACCTTTGCTATATGAACACATGCTATAACCACGAAAAACAGGGTCATTGTTACGTTTTTGCTTTCTCCCCATCTTGCAGTTTTTGGGGCCTTTGGGAGGCTTGTGAGCTGTGGGGCTGCACCTTTGTTAAAGTGCATTCACCTGTGAGAGAGTCAGAGCCAAGGTTATAGCCAGCAGGCGTAGGGGGGTTAAAACAGACTTTTTTTGGCAAGATGTACACATACACACAAATACACACCTCCACAGATTTCCTCAAAATTCCACATAACATTTTTCCCAGCCTATCTTTTATATACATTTGTTATTCCAGGGCTTATGTTCTTCAGATTCACGTGTTAGTTTGATGTTTTTGACCTTCATCTGAGCTAATGAATAGTATTTACATTTATCTGACACTTTTATCCAAAGCAACTTACAATTGCTATTTATGTCAGAGGTCGCACGCCTATGGAGCAACTAGGGGTTACGTGTCTTGCTCAGGGACACAACGAGGGATTGAACCCGGGTCTCTCACACCAAAAGCATGTGTCTTATCCAGTGCACCGCCACCACCCCAACAGCTTGGGTCAGATTTTTCCTCCTTTCCTCCTATTTTGCGATGACTTGTCGATCAAGCTCTCAGTAGCCATGTTTCCATCTAATTGTCATGCAAATTTTAAGCGGACTTTTACAATGTTACAAAAAAAAAGCTAAATGCGAAATATGTGCGTTTCTATCAGCTGGCTTGGAGCGAATTAACCACAGCAAGTGTAGTTATGTCAGTAGTTGACATACACATGGCTATAATAATCAAGACGTATGGGTTCCAAACCAGAAACAAAACCAAAACTTTTTTACAAAATTAACGATTCTTTTTTTTTTCAAATGGTGCCATTTCCATCAACCTTTTCTAATGCGATACTTCAAAATGCACATTAAAAACCTTGATGGAAACACGGCTAGTATGAGCATCTCTTTCTATTGCTGAAGAGGAAGAGGAAAGAGATTACTGCACATAGTGTTTATAGTGTCATGGTGACACACTGGAGGTACACAGATTAGCAAGACTCTGAAAAGCACTTCCATGTGACTCAGCATGTTTGGCCAATTACTCAGCATGCTACCAGCTCCCTTTCCCTCGCCACACCCACTTTATGCCACATCCCAACCGTAGTGGTAGCTCTTCTGACTCCGTCCCCTCATCACTCCCCTCATTCCTCTATTTTTGGCATCAGACATTCTGGGCACGTAGGCCTCAGCACAATGTAAATTATTCAGCCTGGCTTGCCAGAGGCTGGGAGCGAATCATAAATCGCAGATGGTCTCAGGCTATTTCATACGGGTGACCGTGGTTAAACACCAATGCACAGAATCATTTTCAAACCCACACAAATATAAGGTTTCATTACTTAGTTCGGTGAGAGAGTATTTGATTTTGATACAGCCTTTTTGTTGTATTCTAATGTGCACTGTGTGCTTGCAGCATGTGACATGAACAGCACTGCCGATTTCTGGCTCAGCTTCAAAGAAGTTTCCTGTAGAGGTTAATTAACCGTCGAGGAATGCAGAATATGTCAGGTTTTTCTAAATGGCTTTGATATTGTCTTCCCTTACAGCTAGAATGCCCCTGAACAAGGGTACTATCTATCTATCTATCTATCTATCTATCTATCTATCTATCTATCTATCTATCTATCTATCTATCTATCTATCTATCTATCTATCAACCAATGTTCACACTTAAAGTATTAATATAATATCAATTGTAAAATGATTTCTCAATACCATCTGTATCAGTTGCTATATAGCTTGGATATTTTAAGGTAAAGGAGTTGAGTGAATACCACTTCCTCTTTCAGTGCTGTTGCTTTTGACATTTCATGGCATTTTTCTTAAAGAATACATAAACCTCATCTTCAAAGTAAGTGTGCTCTTTGCTGCTATCTAATAACTGGCACCTCAGTGTTCTGGGAGATACTGTATAATGAGGCACTTTGAGATGTGTTACTTCAGGTGAAACAAACTTTTCTTTGTGTTTTCCAGAGTTCTTGACTTATAACCTGTTAGGTTGATGGCATGTGCAGTTCTTTTTCCCCTGGTATGCCTGTTGACTTCTTTGACAGCATGAGGAATACCATGAAAAATGGGCGAAGGAAGCCGGTCTGGTGTCGGGCACAGATGCCAGAGCGAGGAGGAGCTCAGTAGGGCAGCATCCATGTTTAGTGAGGCAGTTTGCTGTTTAATTACACACTGTGGGAGTCACCTTCCTCAGACCTCAGAGTTCACCTGCTTAGGCCAAGGGCGCTAGCGTACTGGCTTCTGTGACCTAGATTCGGATGGTATGGGAATACACAACACAGATGCACACAAACACACACATACAAAATAGTTTAGTTTAGCACAGAGGACACTTGATTAACTTACATAAATTCCTTGGAGTCTGCTTTAACCTTTACACATGCCTAAACCTAACCTTTACCTTAAACTTACAATAACTGATGTCTTGGTCATCACCTGTGAAGTCTTAATGTAGTACAGAAACAGTAACATGTTTGCATATTCAGTAGTAGCAGTTCATTCTCTTTAAGCTCCTTTTTGGTCTCCACCAACTCCGGAGGGAAATAGCTTGCTCTTTAGCTGTTAAATGCTCCACTAAGCTCACCAGCTATAGTCTCTAACTTTGTCTGCCATTCAGTCCTGGGCAGCGTAGCTTTATCAGATCTTATTCACTGAAAATAGCTGGCTGCTGTGTCTGGAAATGACAGTGCTGAGAGCAGTGCTGGCCATAAAACCAAAAGAATGAGTTTAAAGATGCAAAAATGATGGAGCTGACAAGAACTGTAAAGTCAAGTACAATCACCACAAGTGACAACTTCTACATTCCATACAGTCATGATCCATTGTTACATTTTTTTTAGAATTTCTAGCAAGCATTTTTGAGTACTGAACTGAGGCTGACTCTTGCCTCGCTGTAATACAAAATGCATTAATTTAACACAAAAGATTTTCAATGACCACAGCTTTCAAAATTCACAAATTCTTTCCTCAGTCGAAGTCAACCTCCAGAAAAACCATGTGTATTCACAGCCAGTTCTGCAAATGCTTACAAAGTCTTTTCAAATCTGTTAAATTTAACTTCAAAACCAAACATAGATTGAAATGGACAGCAATTTGCCAAATTACAAAACCCGTTGAAATACATGAAAAATCCTAAAAAAAAGATGGTTATGAAGACAAGTAGTGAAATAGTACTGATGGAAATTATGTAAATGATACCAACGACAGGTCATTCCCATCTCAGTTAGAGCCCTACCCTGGTCTTTTTACCTAGTGATCTCATTACCACCCATAAAAGGAGACATCTTTGGAATGTTTTGTTCCACCTCCACTCCACTGGAGCCTGGAAGGAGGAGGAGAAAACGTGGTATGGAGAGGAAGAGGATTCTGTATGTATGATAGTGTAAGAAAACAGCAGAGATGACCAAGAGCTATAGTCTCTGATGACATTAACACTACTGTGATTCACCAGGTCATCAACCATGGACTATCAGAGACTGGTCTCAGAGAGCAGCCAAATGTGGCCCGCTCAACAGTGGTATCAATTGTCAGAATCTTCCAGTGAACCAACAGGTAAAATATGTATTCTGAAAAGGCATAACTGCATATTACCAAAATTAAAATCTATTGCTTGTGTGTAATTCTTGTATTTCTTCTTTAGGACCCAATGACTAACCCCCACATGGGGGATTTCTCTTAGAGAGTCATGGAGCTGGAAGCCCGTCACACACACCACGTTTTTATCTAAGTGGACTTGGCCAGAACACCCTGGCTAGGACAGAATTTGATTGGCAAAAGAGCTAAAGTGGGTGTCCCAGGCCAAAGGGGTGCCAATGTTGCCATGAGTGCAGCAATATCCTCTGATGGAGTGCTGCTACACAGATGCAAGAGACTGATGAACTAACTTTGTTTTGTTTTTTGAGCAAGCATTCACACTGCTGACTTTTGTTTTCCTTGCCATTTTCATTTACTGTAGTTTATTTTTGAGTTACTTGATGGCAAAGACAAAGCACAGTGAAGCTTTTCCTGTTGTATACTGTTGTACATTCTATAAAGACTTACTGTTCTTATAGATAGATAGATAGATAGATAGATAGATAGATAGATAGATAGATAGATGATAGATAGATAGATAGATAGATAGATAGATAGATAGATAGATAGAAGCCTTTATATACCATAAAACATAAAATGATGCAACAATGCTATCTGTTGTTAGTGTTTTTTAACTAATTGTGTTATGAGTGTGTTGCTTACTTATTTATATTGAAACAAGTATGCAGTGTTTTGGTAGTTTTGGTTCATTTTGGGAGTTAAATTAACTGTTGTGCAAGCTGTGTGTTGATACAGACAACAGTGTGAAGCGTTTTGAAAAAGTAAACTCAGTAATGAGTTAGCAATTGTAAAAAAAACTGCAATAAATACAATACTGATTATAACTGCTTCAAGGCAATTGTATACTATGTGCATTTTTTTATGAAAAATGGGAAGTTCATTATTGAAATTGAGTTTACAAGCACTAAGTTGTCATTCTAAATTTGATTCCCTCAGGTTTGTACGGTGGCCTGTAGGTGTCAGAACAAATATACAAGCCACAACACGAACACAAATCCCACAACACAAATACAAAAGCCACAACACAATTACAAAAGCCACAACACAAATACAAACTCCACAACACAAAAACAAAAGCCACAACACAAATACAAAAGCAGCAACACGAACACAAAAGCCACAACACAAATACAAACGCCACAACACAAATACAAAAAGCCACAACGGAAGTGAACCACAACGGAAGTTGACAACGAAAGAGACTCTTCATAAGAGTTGATTACTCTCTGCGAAGCTCGACTACACAATAGTACAGTGGTAGTGTAGCCGTCCCGCATTCTGGAGGTCAGAGTTGGAAACTTAGAAAGAGCACACTTTTTCAAGTTACTTTTTCTGCATAATAAAGTCTGCCAAATTAGTAAATGTGGGCCTACATGGAAGAAGATCTTCTTACCCATTTGATAAATAAGTAAGGCTACTTGCTCCACGATGTCGTTAAGCATGTCAAATAATTCAACAGATAAGAACAACTAATATTAGAAGAATAAGTCACGGGAAGATATGTTTGTGATTCCCTGTTTTGCCTCTCATTTCATTAGCTCTCATAACGCAAACTATGCGGAGAATACGACACAGCTCTCCAGTGTGGCATAGTGGCCACGGTCAAAATTGCAGGCCTGTGAAGTCCACTGGCCCAAAAATAAATTTTCTAGGACCACATTATAAGGCCTAATTTGGTCCTTGAACAGGCCCAAAAATACGTACACCTGAATAACTTTTACGCCGTTTTCGCCTGGTGAGCAACTCCATTTGACAACATCTACAGCCCATTACAGAAACATGTGTTTCTGTTCCTAAATCAGAAAAACAAAATTGACTTGAGGCCTAAAAAGTTGCTTCAGGTTTGTTCTGTTAGAATAATGTCAGCTGGACAATTGAGAAACACGCCTGAACTGGAACTTGTATAGACAGTAGTTAACCCAATCTCAATCAAGTCAAAAGTTAAATTGGTTTGGTGAGACCGTATCAGTTTTAGTCTTTAAAAAGTTGTTCGTAATCAAAAGATTTCCATTCAAAACTTTGTCCCTAAATGTGGCCATAGACAGAGACACACACAGAAGCACAGACGATGGAAAGAGCCACACTGTGCACACATAATGAAGATCATTTTAAAATTTCTGCTAATGAGTTTGTCTATTCAGCATTAGTGAAATATTTCCCTCCATACTCAATAGACTGGCTTGTCCTTTGCCTCTCATGGTCACATGTGGCTCATTTGTCACGGAGAGTGACCAGCTACTTTGTAAGTACTGTTCACTTTTCACTTCTTTCTTCACAAAGCATCCTCACTCGCTCCATACCTGTTCACGCTAATTTCCGCTAATGATTAGTCGAGGATAAAGAAACGATGGGGCTTTTCACACGTTACTAACGAGTCAAAGGCTCTCACCCCACAAAGATTAAAGGCGCAGGTTCTTTTGTGCACTGTGGAGCAAAACCAATAAATCCCCATTGATGCTCTCGCAGGGTAATTATCACAGGGCCGGAGGCAGAGATCAAATCACTGTGTGTTATTGACAGTATAGCTTGAAACAAACAGGTATGTTAAATTAGGCCATCAGAGGAACCACTATAGGGATTATCAGTTTGACTTATCGGTCCTTGATAGCTTTAAACCTCACACTTCAATCTATCACTGTAGGGTTTTGGCATATCCACTGTTGCCAGTAGAAAAATATGATTTTTAAATGTGTAAGAGCAGATCTGATGTGTACACAGAAACATAGTTTGCTGGAATAAAAGTGGTATCCCAAAACCAAAAAAATGTGACCATTAAAATGTAACATGTCATTCATAATAAACATACAGAAATATGGGCTGATCCTGATGCAAGAAATGTGCACATGCTGACACTGTTTGAAAATCTTCTGTGACTAAAGTTTTCTCTAACAATAGACTTTTTTTTCCTATACACTTTTATACTGCCGCGTAGAATTCACAAAATAATCTCAGTTATTTTCCTTTAATGCTATAGATTATTTGTAAAAACACGGCTGAAAGGTTTTGAATGACAGCTTTCCACACAAATCCCAGCTTGATGGGGTTTGCCGCTGTGGAAGTGGAGGAAAACAAGATAATCTCTGAATTGCATGAAGTATTGAGGGGTGGGAGAGGCAGGGGAAGATAAACAGCCAGAGAAAAAGAGAAAGAGAGGCCAGAGAGAGAGAGAAATAGAGAGAGCAAGAGAGAAAGAGAGAGATTCAATTCTTCCCTCTTATTCTCGGGTTGTGTGGTGTGTCTGCTATGCGTTTCCGTGCCTCCAGACGGACCGGTGTTTGTGTGCACACACTGATGATTTTGACAGCTAGGCTGTATCAGCAGAAACAAGGCCTATAAATTGCAATGGTTTCAGATGCCTCATGCAAGTATTGACTGCTAATATCTTGGCTGGGCCTCGATGGAATAGCACAAGAACAAGCCAGACACACAGAAATATCTGTTATGTCTGCCTGTAGAATTACATGTGTGAACACAGTGGAACACAATATACATACATTTTAATACACACAAGCAACTCATGTTTACAGCGTATACATACAACAACTGCTTTGTATGTAGAGTATCTGTTCATGCATATACACTGTATTCCCTGATCTACTGTATTTGAATGAAAGTCTTCGTTTTGCTGAATGTGACACATTGAGTTTTCTGCACTTTTACTAAATATTCACCATTTCTGCACATTCACCAAGGCTCCTCTGACTCTGCAAAACAGGAACACTTTGGGGAGTGTTTAATAATGAGCATGTTTGGTAGATTCATTACACCACTTATGCAGTATTTTAAATGCACAACACAAAAATCAATCATAATTAAAAGAGCAACACAACAGCTGTTTAGGTAAAAATGCGTGTTAGCATTTTAAGTCATGACAGACTGGAGATCATGTGCTATGAAGAATACATTCCCATGGGGAACCAAGTGACAATAAACACAATGTTTGCCCCTGAGCCAGAGATGAATTGCTCCCCATAGTTATCAACATTGTATAAGTTGTGTATTAAATTGAAACATGTGACTAACTAAAGTTACGATATGGTAACCTTCGTTCTATCTCACACAGGCTCAGCCCTCTACTGGACTCTATGGGTACAGGGGGTGGAGCCCGTTGACTGTCCGCACAGTCGCGACAAGCCATAGCTCACCTCACCGACATGATCGGCCACAGGCCCTAAGCTGCCTCCATCCTATGCGATGGGGCAGTGGGCCACCCCTCAGAAAGGTCACTAGATGGCTAGGGGTTCGACATGTCCAAGAGGGATCTGATCCAGCCAGATCCAAACACCTGAACTGTCCTGAACCCTTACAGGGACATCCGGCACAGTTGGTGTAAAATATGTTTTCCCTAACCACCGGTAGTCTATGGTAGACACCAGTCTCTTTCTTCATAGATCCTGAGTCGCACCTGTGAGCACAGATCCTTAGAAGGAGCCTGACACATCCAAGAGGTAAAAACGCGCAAACGGACAGGGTGAAGACTATAATGCCATTGTACAAATCTCCTCAACGCTTACCCCGCGTAAGAGGGCCGTTAACACAGCCACACCCCATGTGGAGTGAGCCCGGATCACTGAGGGTGGTTCCTTCCCCTGCCTGCATGTAGGCCTGTGAGATACAGTCACAAAGCCATCTGGCTAGGGGGTTCTTGAATAGAGCTTTACCGAATGCACCGTCACCAAAGCAAATGAATAGTTGATCAGTGCGTCGAATGGGGGCTGTGCGCTTCATATAATGTGTTAGGGCACACACAGGACACAACAGATGCAGCCTCGCCTCCCTAGGCCCAGGGTGGGGCTCGCTCCGTTGACGTCATTGCCTGCGTCAGTTTTGTCGTAGTGTCTTCGGTGACGCGTTCACTATTGGCAGAACTGTTGATGTGTTGATGTCAGTACAGCACTTTGCTGGGAAGGGCTTGGTGGGGAGGAATTAGCTCTTTGAGGAATGTAGGTTGTTTTAATCAAAACATTTGGTACATTCACAACATTGTCACACGCAGAACACAACTTATTAACATGGTGGCTTACATGAGACTGAGGGGAGGGGCTCTGCAACATCTGCCGGCTGCTCCCAGTCATTTCAGCAGCCGCTTCTTACCCCATCCGCAGGTAGGGTGACGGGGGAGTCTAGGCTGCTCTGGCCGCAATGTAGATCCCCACACCGGGGTGGGATCCCTGGGTGGCCCGGTGTCTCGGAGAGGGTGCGGTGCATCCGTGGATCCACCCTGAATGGCCGGTGATGGCACCAGTGGTGATCTGGCTTGACGACTAGCACGCCGTCTGAGAGTGGCATTACACCAGCGAGGCTCACCGCCCTTGCCCTGAGCCAGCAGCAGGTGGCGGCTGAGCTGCGCCTTCTCCTCCTCCAGCCTTCTGAAGCGCTGAGTAGCAGAGGATATGGAACCAAAGAGGCTGCGGATGGAGAGCGGTGAGTCCCAACCACACGTGGCCAGAACCTACTGTGGCGGTCGGGGCTTTCTTCCGCTGACCAGCCAGCAGAGTGAGGAAGAAGGTGGGCAGCGTGAGCCTCTTCTAGCGGGGGCATGCACGGAACAGCTGCTTCTGTGTGGCCCTGCACTCGCAGAAAATCGATCAAACCCATAACGGGTGCCCTCGTCCGCAGAGGCTTTGCCCAGGATTCCTCAACGCACTGCCAGATATCTGGGAGAGCCGGGGAGACGAAGGGGGGCTGAGCACGGCGAGTCGGTCTGTAGAACCCCTCCCGGAGCTTTCTCACCAGCTTAGGCGGGTTGGGGGGGCAGTGTTAGCCCGCCGCGCCCCGCCGCTATAGCCATAACCGCAGGAAAGTCCTGGTGGACTGAAGAGGAATTCATGCCGGAGCATCCTCCTCGGTGGGCCGGCGTCTTCCTCGCCGGCCCACCGAGGAGAGTTCACACTGCCGGAAAGGGAGAGTTCACACTGCCGGAAATGCTCCCAGCACTGCTGTCGCTGGATGAGAGGAATGGCTTGGCAGTCAACACACGGAGGCGGTTGACGGATGACATCTCTGGCGAGGTCCCTGCCAAGGCATTCAAAGCAGAAGTGATGAGTGTTGACCGTGGTGATCAGACCGGGGCACGACGCATAGGTGAGCTTTAAGGAGCGGCAACTCCATCCATGGAGGTGAAGGTCAGTGGGTGGTTTGCTGTCTGTCTAAAGAAAAAAGGATGCTGAGCAGTGAGGACACCGCTATTTATAAGCACGTACAGTAGCGACGTCCAATTGGTCAGCTAGTTGCAGTATGAAAAATTTCATTGGGCAAGTACGTGTGTGTGATAGGAGGAGAAATAGTACCCATAGAGTCCAGTAGAGGGTGGAGCCTGTGTGAGATAGAACCAGTAATGGCCCCTCTTGGGTAAATCAATGTGACGTTTTTAATCCAGAAAAAGCTGGAACACAGAGATGAGATTCATTATTCCCCGTTTTGTCTGATCAAGCTGGGGATGAACCGTAGGATTTATGAACCCTAACCTGACACACACCACACATTTCAAATGTTGTCCACCAACACACAAAATTGGGCTGAAAAGACACCAAAAAATACTGCTGCGGCAGTGATACATTTGTCAGACATGAACATAACTTAATAAATAAAATTGCAAACAAAGAACTTTGTCTCCCGCCCCATGTTTTGTAAATAAAATCAACCACACTGTGATCTGTTTTTGACAACAAAAAACCCCACTAATCCAGGGTTTTCCATGTAGAATGTCCCAATGAAAGATTTTTTTGGTAAGTTGTTGTTCAGTCTGTTCCCAAGCCGAATCACTTCACATTTACATTTGACATTTGGAGGTTCCTATCTTAAAATGTCTGTCAAAGCCTGTGTAAGCTTATGAACTCCCAAACATGATTCAACAATTTACCTGTTCATGGAACGTCCAAATGTCAGAAGCACAATCTAAAACACGACACACAAGATTTACACAGTACACACATGGAATCCCAGATATTTACATAGTTTGACTTTGCCCAGCAATGATGGCAACAATGACTGTAAAGATATAGCTCTGCACTGAAGTATGGATGAACTATATAAATGTTCCACATTTTACGATTTTTGAAATGTGTTATTCCTTCGACAAGGAAGGGACATGGTCCAACTCGGTCTAATCAACTGTGTGCCTGTGTACAATGAGGGCAATGCAGTATAGTCTCAAAGACTGTAAGTAAAATGTATCTACCTGTAAATCCAGTAAGACTTAATCTTTGAGACTGAATCAGGTTAAGAGGCTGTAGATCCCATCCATGTTGGAAGGATCATGGAATTCCAAGACATCCACTAGTACTTAATACTCATTAATGGGATTCTCACAGGCTTAAGGCTGAGCCTGATCTCTTCTAGCGGGTGTTGCTTTCTCTCCACAGCCAGCTGGGTCGACCAGTGATTGGATGATGAAGCAAGAATGCTGCCAAGGTAGTTCATCAGAGGCTTGGCCAGGATCTGAAATGTGTTATTATTAGACAGAAATACATCCTGGAGTTCATTTTATCAAGTAAATTTGGGGTTTTACCGCAGGTCAGTTTGACTTATTTTTGAATGTTTATTCTGCATAGGGACACATTGGCACAGACTAAAAACATGATACATCTGTATCTATCTATGTACTGTATCCATGTAAATTCATAATGTGGTTGGCTTCCCGAATATGAGATCTTAAAGCAAAATACAGTTGCTGCCCTATTTGTGTGCTCGGCATCCTAAAGCTGGTCATTAATTTTCATTAAGTGCTGTCAGTAAGGACCATTAACCAGGCTAGAGAATAATCACCTCCCCAGAGTGGTGACCCGTTTATGGCACAGGTAAGGGTTAACAGAAACAGCCCACCTTAGATGTACCAACACAACACTCACAGCACATAACACCGTAAGCATTATGTAAGGAACCATTTGTATCAACAACACCAAAGGGTAAAATACTTCTGTAATACTTCTCTGAAAAGGGTAAAAAGGGATAAAGATTAAGTGTATTTTTTTGGGATGCCTTGACATATGTTGAGGTTTAAAAGTTCAGTGGAGAATTTCCCTTATCAGACAAAAGAAGGGATTATATACTTCACTCATCAAAGTTATTATGTTTAGAGTTATGATTTTCAGTAACATTATTTGCATTAGATAATGTCACCATTGGAATACCCACTTTAGCATGCTGGCACATGTTAACGTTCATAGTCTGACCTTAATCTACTTGATAAGAGTATTATCGCCTGTATTTCACACTACAGCTGTGATCACTGGGATTACAGTCAGCATTATGTGAGCATTTTTATATCAAATATATCTTTCAAGATTAAATGCGTGTGTTCAGTGATGGTGTAGAGGGGTTGATGGTGCCTGTTTTTATCAGCATCATATTGTAAAGTTAAATCCTCTAGAATACTAGAACAACAGGCACCAGTGTTTTTCTGCGGCATTACTGGGGTTTTTTTGTCCTTTGAACGAGTGTTGGGAGGGTGGGGGTTGGGTGGGGTGGAATCAGACCTTAATCTGAAATCTGAGTGTGATATTGTCCTGAGACCAGACATTCTATGATAAACTGGTCATTTTGGAAGCAACATACTCTTTTGATTTTACTTTTTGTAACCAGTATGCACAGGCCTCCAGTGTGTTTCATATCAAGCAACAGCATGTAAACAAATAATTCCAATAAGAATGACAAAAACCTCCTGATCTGATGAAGTTGCAATGCAGTGAACCTTGGGGTTACAAACAACTTATTTGCAAAATGACATAACATGTTGTGTGTTACTGTCCTTTTTAACAATCATATCGAACATATCGGCAGGGCAACATCATTTGCCAGTGGCTTTCAAAACCATTACAAATCGCTGCTGAAATCAGTTTTATGTGACAAAGCTATGTTTAAGGTTTAGTAATGTTTATGTGCAAAAACAACCAGGTTAGTCTTAGGGAAATACTGTGATTTAAGTAAGTAAGATGCAAAAAAAAAAAACTAGTCCACGCATCTGTTACTTCTAGGCTGAATTACTGCAATTCCTTATTAACAGGCTGTCCGAATAAGTCCTTTAAAACTTAGTCTTGATCCAGAATTCTTCAATACATGAACTGAAAATAACTAAGAAAGATATCATATTTCTCCCATATTAGCTTCTCTGCACTGGCTCCCTGTAAAATCCAGAATACAAGGTATAGCAGATAACAGCAGTCGTTTCTGGCTCTGGAGCTATAGAGTCTGGATCTGTGGTTGTGGGCTGCCTGCTGTCGCCACGTTCCTGTTCGACGTCTAACAATTATTATTATAAGTCCTATTTTTTTTAACCATTATTTATTCAAGGGAGCTTCCCTGATAGGAGGTCCCTCTTATTTGTGATCAGGGAAGACCCTGATCACATTCACACCGTTACACAGTCACACCTGGAAGCTGCCTGGCCACTAAGCAGCTCCACTGAAGCTGTTGGGGTTATGGCCCTCAGTGGCAGTAAACGAGGGAGGGCAAGCACTGCTTGATTTACTTTCCACACCCAGATTTTATCCTGCTGGTCCAGGGATTACCGGGCTAGCAGGATAAAATGACAGTATTACCACTATTACATCATTTTGAATAATGTCTGTACCACTACCACTTTACTGTTGTTTTGCTTTTCTGTGTGGCTGTTGCATTGGGCTTCTTCTCTCTCTTTTCTCTCTCTCTCTCTCTTTCACTGAGAAAAGAAGATAGCTAAGTTTGACGAATTGCAGCTGAGGCTTAGTAAGAGCTGAAGAAATCTTACTGAAACTGATGAAATGCTGACAAAGTACCACTGAAGCTGATAAATTGCAGCTAAAGTTGACCAAGTCCAAGCTCACAAAATCCTGAAGCTGGTAAAGCTGAGGCTGAAAAATAAAAGGTGAGGCTGACAAAGTATAGCTGAAGCTGAGGAAGTGTAGCTGAAGCTGACAAAGTAAAGCTGAAGATGACTGATCATCTGAGTCTAATGAATGTTGAGCTGTGTGAGACAAAGTGTAGCTTAGACCGATGAAAGCTGAGTGTGACAATTTGAAGCTAAGCCTGACGACTTGAGTCTGAGATATTCAAAAGTAGCCCAGGTAATGTTGAGGACAGAATATGCATAGCAGTAGATATAAGTTATATATAAACAATGTACTTAGCAGTCCTAATGTAAATCAACTAACAAATACAAACATACACATGCAAACCTGTATCTGCATCATGTCTGCATCATATCAGCTGTACATTTATGTAACTATCTTTGGAAACAAACCTGCCATAACAACATGGTACCCACATCTCTGAGTGGAGTGACTGTGATCACTGTGGAAATATTCATCTTGTGGGAACAGAAACTCAGAAGAGAGACTGACTGAGAGCAGAAAAGGTTAGGTCTCTTTGAGAAAAAAAAGTTGCATTTCCCAGTCACAGTAATGGAAAAACAGTAAAGAGAATAGAAAATGTCCACCTTTCAACATGTCCATGAGTATTTCTTGATCTAAGACAGTGGAAATGAGTATAAAGATCGTTTCAAAGACTCTATGATTTAAAAAGTTAAACTCCTTTAAACACCTTTAATGAAAGACTGATATCATGTATGCTGTGGTATTTTATCTGAGGCACAAAACAGGATTTTCAGTCTAATATAATATATTTTTCAACCACGGTTCGATTCTTTTGTGCCATACAAAATGTGCCAATAAAAGTTGTCTTATGTCAGTATTGATTACAGGACCTTAATACCAACTATTATAGACACATTAATCTCCTTCTCCAGTGTAAGCAGCTGCTTTTTAGTTGTTAGCGTGGCACTACATTGAAACCCTGGGGTGAATCAGTAATTATAGGTTTTTTAAAGTCACTCCAATCTGACAGCCCCGGAAACAGCAAATTTAACAGGAGGGAAAGAAAACAGTATGAGAGCAAGATACAGAGAGACATTCTAGCATTTTTGGGATGTTCATAAAATCAACTTATATTTTAAAAGTGTATTATGAAAGACTTTTCCAGATTGTTGAAAGTTGTACTGTCTGTAAAGGCTCTTTGGATCTCAGAGATTTCAGCAACAACTCTAAGAAGCATAATATAAGGAATCACTGAATACAAGGAACATATTGCAGCACAAAATATACTGTGGGTGGCATTAACAATAGACTGCAGCAATGTCCCTCGTCAGTGAATACAGGAAATGAATACGCAGCACCCACCCATTCTTGGAGGCACATTATGAGCAATCGACCATTTCCACACTGAACTGCGACAAGCTTCTTTATAGAGTCTTTGAAAAAGAAGCCAGAGCATGAGAGAGAGAGCAAGGAAAGCCGAAGAAGCCAGTGGGAGCTAGCAGCAGATGTTTCACACCCAAGAGGGTAAACAGCATTTGTAGGGCATGAAATTGATTCAAAGCTTTTTGATGGGGAAAAGAGGAAAGGAAGAGGAAATAAACATCTAGGTAAAAGGAAATTAACTGTAAGATGATTTCAGCCTGATTGAAAAGAAAAAGGGAAAGGTACAGAAAACATCTATATCTTTGTTTACTTTAGAAATTATTTTACTCCGAGTATTCAGCTCACCGCGGATGGCGAGTGCAGTGATGTAAGGTGATCCCAGCAGGCATCTCACCTCTCACTCTAAAGACCCGAGGCAAGCTGTGTGACACACATATTGTGCAATTTTTTGTATAACGCCTTTGGTTTGAGGGGAGGTGACATCTTCCTAAAGTACTGTGAGCTGTCAAGCCCAGGGCTGTGTGAAAATGGGTGCTACATCTGTTTCCCTGATTTTTCCCCCCAGAATCCTTTTAATGTAACTGAAGAAAATGGACAATTTACTAGGATGAACATGGCTTTTAATTTTTTCCCTTTTAATGACACTTTTTTAAAATAAATGATAAAGATAATCATTACAATGAAATAGACAATTAAAAAGTCGATAAAATGAAATATATTATATATATTATATATTTCCCATGATGCACTGTACTCTTCTCTCTTCTTCTTTCTCTCTCTCTGTATGTAACCTCATCCCAATAATGTTACTAACTTCGACTTCTTCCCTTTCCCGTAGTCTTGTGCTTTCTCGTCCCTCTTCTCTCTCCTCCTATCACTTTCTGCAAGTGTTTCTGGCTCTGGAGCTGTGGAGTCCGGATCTGTGGTTGTGAGTCACCTGCTGTCCCCGTGTTCCTGCTCGACACCCTCTGCTACTCTCGCTCTGTTACTAGTCCTATTGTTATTATTAATATTAAGATTATTATCATTAACACTACTACAAATGTGGTATTTGTACCATATACCAAAATGTGCACTTTTCATTCAATCTATTGCAACATTACCTTTACTGTCTGTGCCTCTGTGTGTATACTGTGTAGCCCCCCCAGTGCTTGTTTTTGGTGGGAATTGTTGGGTATCTGTAAATAACATCACAAGGCACGGTCTAGACCTGCTCTTTTATGGAAAGCGCTGTGAGATAACTGTTGTTGTGATTTGGCGCTATATAAATAAAATTGCATTGAATTGAATATGTGAAAATGTGATGTGGTGTAACATCCATTAGTATTAAGACAGTTCCGGTGAGGAGTAGTTATCTTCACTTCTTCACAGTTTTTTTTTTTCTGAAAATGGCTCTTTTTCATAACTTGTGAGAATAACAGAAAAAGCATACATTCTCTTGTGGATACAATGAAAATTATTTTGAGCTTTCTTAATTATTCTCTAAATACTCAACTATTCCAGATTGTCTAACATTTAAAAATTATCTATGTTACTGATTATTTCGCCCAAATCATGCCAGTAGTATAAAACAGTTTTCTGAATATTTTGTACTTAAGTTTGACCTTTCCCCCTTTTTTCAGTAGATGCAACAGCACCATTGACTTCAGAGGTCTGGACCACCTCAGGGTGCACAGTGAGTTCTCCCTTGCCAAACACTTAGTTTTCCTCTCAGCAGTCCCTGTGTAATCCAAGATCAAAGATCTCAGAAAATCACAACAGATTCTCTTGAGTAACAACCATGAATGGCATACATGAAGCCATGTTTTTTTTATCTGGCTCCCACAGGTTAGCTCCTTCTGGCGGTCCTGCAAATTGATATTTTATTTTATTTTATTTTTAATGTCTTATATTTCTTTATTCCTAAGATTTTCAGTGCATAATCACATTAAAATCTAGTTATCGTGAATATGGTAACATTCATTTCCTTGATCACAATATAAATATCAAGAAGACATAAGCAAACCTAAACATTCACTTCCTCATGCTAGTGGCTCTCCATAGAGGGTATTGTGATGGGAATTTGATATTTTACTGTGTTTACTGTTTCACCCTGCATGCTTCATCAGAATAGACCAATGTTTCACTGTGTGGTATTTGATTATTTTATTATGTAACAGCTAGGTGACGTTTCCCATGGGAAAGATGCTCATTAGAGAGTTTTCTTATCAGACTGTCCTTGATAGGCCTTCATCTCAGGACAATTGGTCCCTACCCCCTTCCTCCCTAACATAGCTGAGTAATATAACCTGTTTCTTCACTGGCTCTTTTTCTTACACTCTGCCGACTGGTTGCACTCTGTATGTGTGTCTGACTGTTTGCAAAGAATAAAACCCTTAAAAGACGTCTGGATTGGAGTCTTTATTTATTAAGACTCACCAAAGGACATTTCCATTTCAGAATTCATTGATGTCACTTCCCCTTCCGCAACACGCTGGAATGAGTGGCAAAACATCTGTTACCATGGCTGCGTTTAGCAAACCAGGAGAAAAGGAAGTGATTATTTGCTCAAATTAAAGGCAGTCGGACTCAACAGTGATCCTTACTGCTTACAAAATAACCACTGATCCAGCTCTTTCCCATTTTATATGTTTTGTTTGTGTTTAGCTGATTTAAGCTAACACTGCTGCTCGTTTTTCTGACACTCAGTGAGTGTAACTGCGTTCTGTGACATCATGCGCATACCCTCTATTAGGGTATATTGGTGATTTGAGCTAAATGCTAGTATCACCATGCTATCCTATTATGACAATGCTAACACGCTAATTATAAGCAAGTGTAATGTTTACCATGTTCAAAATCTCAGTTTTGTATGTTAGCGTGTTCACAAAGTAGAATAATTTCCCCACTCATTTATGGGATTACATGCAAGGTTAAAGAATTCATCCCAAGGGGGATATGAATTTCTTTATAAAATTCCTTGACAATGCATTTAATAGAGTTTCAGATATTTCGCTCAAAACCACAAAATGACAGTTTCATGTTAGCACTAGAGGAAAATTCAGTGTATGAAGTCAATAGGATTCATCCTTTGGAAAATATGTGGTATGTCCAAAATCAATCCATCTAGTTGATGTTGAGACAACTTACCCTACATGGGAAAACTTTGACCTGTTGTAGGTGCCACAAGAAACGACAGAGGAAGTCAGTAGTATTCATCCTCTGTGACCCCCAAATGTCTGTCCAAATTTTGGCAGACTCGTCACAGTTTCTATACGTTATTACCCCATTTCATCTGGATTTACTGTGAGTTTCAGGTGTGGATTGGATTGGGGCGTAAATAGTGAGTATTTGGTCGTCAGTAGAAAGTTATGTATAATTGTTATGTATAAAGTAATGTCTGAATGGGCAGAGAGCATTAGCTGAGTAGACAGCCTTGTTTGGTTTCTCACCAGGTCCTTCTTATGGCTCTGAGCAGATGTGCCGTGTATTAGCTGTATTTCTTTACTCAGGAAAAGTAATGTGACGTCCTGTACAGGAAAATACTGAGCTTGCCAAACACACACACACACACACACACACAGCACCAACCTACCACCAAAGCTTGTTGTGTTGTAAATCATTGCCCTCTCGCTGGTCTATTAAGATATGGAAAAGCTCCACATGGGATTTATACAGTCAATCTATTTTACAGGTCTTTGGTCTCAGTGCTGCCATCAGGTTTGTTCCTTAAGTGCCTTATCAGTTAAATGCAGCTGTGATGGACCATGTGTTCAGCGGCAAATCTGAGTGTGACTTTAGTATGAATAGAGAAAGAACTACAACAAATTTACGGCATACTATATGTGTGCATAACTAACGTATGCCAACATCATATACTATATATTGTCTGTTTTTGAGAAATTTATGTAAAAATACATTGTTAATACTTTTTTTTTTTTTTTTTACAATTAAGTGACGATCCCAACAGTAATGACATATTAAATTTAATTTGAGATATTTCCTTAACTTTACACCACTTGGAGCAACATTAATCTCAATCCTGAACTAGGCATAATCATTATTTTACGTGTGCGCACGCCTGGGACTGTACCAGCTTAGCCGATGTAAGCTAGGCAAGCGCCTTGGGCCTGACCACACTTCAACAAGGGTGCTGAAGATTACTGTCCTAGAACTCTCTCCAGTTCTCCACTCAACTTGATTTGTGAACGACCCCTGTCATAAACACTGGCCTTTTCATGAAACTTATACAGCTTATTTATATTATATATCAGCATTCTTGATCAAAATGTCTCCAACGCAAATTTCCATTTATATGCTGATGATACTGAGATATACTGCTCTGCATCTAAGTAAGTAATTAAGTAAAATTTATTTATATGGCATTTTTCACAGATAAAATCACCAGGTACTTCACAATAAAACAACAAAATACAGTTCTAGCTGAACACCAGAAACACATTGACATATGGCAGACAACTTTAAAACCAAGCCTAATGTTTAACTGTACGCTTGTTTGACTAACTGAGTCTTCAGCTGCTTTTTAAAAGAAACAACACAGTTTGAGGTGCGTAACGAAGTGGGGAGAGCATTCCACAACCTGGGTGCCATTGACCTATTGACCTTAGGTTACGGCGGGGGTGGGGGGGCTGTGTGGACAGCATGGAGGCAAGGTCTGTCTGTATGGACAGCATGGAGGCGAGTGAGTTCTTTATTACTTGTATATGTAAAAAGACTTACAATAATCTAAAAGGGAGGATATGAAGGCATGGATGATCATCTCTAATTCTGTCTTTGACACGAGTGATCTTAGTTTAGATATGTTCCTTAGTTGGAAGAAGCAGTTTTAATTAGTTAGTTGGAATAATGTGCTAGGGACATTGCTGAGCCAAAGACAACACCTAGGTTCCTAAGGCTCGGTTTCACAGATGAGCCCAGGTCACCCAAATGCTGCTTGATTATAGGCGTAATGCTATCAGGTGCAATAATTAATACTTCTGTTTTATCTGTGTTCAGTTGCAAAGCGTTATCATTCAGTCAGTGCTTGATGTTGCTCAACCAGTTTGCTAGGGTGGATAATTTATAGTGATCTGTGGCCATTTAAGTATGCGGCTCCCTGCACTTGGAATCAGCTGCAAAATGTCCTGAATCTTCAGGAGCCAATTTCACTGGTTGCTTTTAAAGTATTTTTTAAATGACATGGAGGCTGTACATACTGTCTGTAGATGTTATGATTGATTAATTAGATGATCCTTGTTATTTATTACTTATGGTAAATATTTATGAGATTTTTATATTTTATGACCTTGTAACTCACTATTTATTCCCATCGTACATTGTTATAGGTTTTATATTTATGTTATATGTTATGTTTTAATGTCTGCAGCCTTGTTAATTGTGCTGCTGCCTGTTTTGGCCAGGACGCTCTTGGAAAACAGATTTTTAATCTCAGTGAGTTTCTTTCTGGTTAAATAAAGGTAAAATAAAATCCATTCATCCATCGTCAACCTCTTTTTCTGTGTACAGGGTCGCGGGGGGCTGGAGCAAATCCCAGCTGACATGGGGTGAAAGGCGGGATATACCCTGGACGGGTCGCCAATATATCTCAGGACCACACATAGAGAAACAAGCAATCACACTCAAAGGACAATTTAGGGTCACCAATCAACCAAGGCCGCATGTCTTTGGACGGTGGGAAGAAGCCAGCGTGTCTAGGTCTAGATGTGTAGGGAGTTATATGTTAACTGGAGCATCACCAGAAATACAGTCAGATGTGAATTATCCGCTTTCTCCCCCTGTTTTTCTGTTTTTCTAAGCTGCATGACACTGTAGCTGCAGTAATAAAGATTGTGTCATGGCCTGGGAGAAAAGCCTATTATACTCTGCTGTGCATTAGTGAAATATACAATAAATTTGAAGAAAAGGTACCAAAGCTAAATCTAATTTCTACAAAGGGTGTTGCACTTCTGCATTGTGCATTTGTAGTCCCTGTAGGTTCCAAAATTACCTGAGTAAATTCAATAGTGCAGAAGTGAGCTCCCTGAATCAGTAAGAGTTCAAGATTACTTTTAACAGATTTCTGGGCATGAATACAGCAGAGTTAAGAATTATGAGGCTTCATGTCTTTAACAGCAACTGAATACGTGTAGAGATGGATGTCAGTGGCCATTTTATTCATTTGAGGAGTCAGTTTACATACAAATTTTTTTACCACCATTTTAGTTATTTGATTCAATATGGGATGAAAAGTGCAATTATAAACTACAGTGGACATTTTTTATGGGATGCCTCACTAGGCAACATTACATTCAGAAGGTGAGCATTCCACAAAATCTTGCAGACATCACTGATTCAACAAATAATGTCACCAGTGCTGCTTTTCTGTTCTTGTCCTCTGCTGACTGCTCTGACCACAGCAGCTTTACTGAAGCATGACATTACAGTCTGTTGGCTAACCACTGTCCCCGACTCATAACAGCTTTGATATTGTTCACTGCTTTCCAGACGTCTTTCTCATTTTAACACTTCTTTTTTACACATCTTGAAGTAGGCAGCTGATGTGCATTTAGAATTTATTTTTCCTCTCTTTTTCAATCGCACAAACATGGTTGCCAGAAGAAACTAAGCAATTGCCTCTATTACTGTATTTGATGTTACTGTATTCAACATGCTTTGAAAGCTTACATAAATTCAGCTTCATCATAAAAATCTCACTGAGGATGTGGCCTTCTAGTCCACAAAAAAACGTGATTGCATTTTCAGCCAGCTGGCAGTATGGGTCATTTTTATAGACTGCTTATACTGTGAAAATGAACCTGAACATTTAATACATGTTTTACGCGACATACAGTAAAACCTTAACAAATATGATATTTTAGTTGATTATTAAAATGTTTAACACTGGATGTCTTTGAGATAAGTGCATATATAGAGGGAAATTCTGTAAACTCATGCATACAAACACATTTTTACAGATGAGCTAGCTGCCTGTTTGACCTGGTCTAACAGCTTAATAACTTGATCATGAATGAAAAGGACATGCAACTGACAAAACAGACAGTGAACGGAATAAGGAACAAAGAACAGGGCAAATTGGGTAGGGCACAACCCTACTAACTATATTAATATTAGTAGGGTATATATTAGCTAATAAGACTACCCTGTTAACTAAATGACCAAAACCAATTAGCATGCAGTCAACTGGAGACCTACAATATGATTGGTAGGTCAGTTTCCTGTACTGCCCAATTACTAATCAGGCCTTGGAGGTATGGATGGGCTGCTGACTGTCTCAAGTCAGTGCAGACTTTGAATTTTGTGGGCATGAGTTGGACTGGAAATATGCAGATGACATACAACATAGGTCCCCATCAATCAGGTGCAGTCACCTCAGGTATTGTTTCTTCTAAATGGTGAGCTGATTTAAATTAGTTGATTCAATAGAGAACTATGAAGTAATGGTTATTAATGAATACAGTATCTAAATACTGTGACAACAAATGAATATTGAATAATTTGTGCGTTGTGTTCATTTAACTTAAATTTGAACTTGACATTCAGTGAGTTGAGAGTTCACTACAGGTTAGCAACTGTACTCTTCTTCCTTTTGACAAGACATTTACAGTGTGTTCATTTAACTCCACCTGATCATCAGCTATATCAACACCTCCACCTCATCCTGTCACAGCTGTTGAACCCGCTGCTCCGTCCTCTCAAATTCAATCAAACTTGCAATGCAAATGTGTGCTACACAATTTTCGTTGTTGATCTGTCAACCTACAGTATATCAATATTAAGTGAATCTGAAATCCTCATTGTTTGTCTGCTTTTTTGGGAACCAAAAACCATCTATGAGTAATAGAGAATTTAATGTTTTGTGTGCGGCAGACTACAAACTTCATATAAATCCATAAGCAGATTTTTAAAAAATAATCACAAAGACCTCTATCTCTTTCTCTCTGCCACTTGCACCTGAATGAAACAACAGGAAAAATACTTTTGATTGTGGAGAACTAAGGGTAATTTAAGGTTCATTTAAAAAGAGCAAATCAATGAGGTAGAGGGTAAATCAAATCACAAATGTGTAACAAACATCCTTCAAAGAACAGCACATCACATTGCAGTCAGTGATCACATTCCCCCATGCTATGAAGTCAGACTTGTGCAAGTTTCTGTTGCTGTTTTCTCCTCAGATGATAAACTGGGCTGAGGACAAACAGAACAGAGAGTGAATCGATACCTCCATTTACAACATGAAAATTACCTGTGAAGAAAAAGGAGAGGAAAAACAAACCGATAATCGTCCTACTGTCATTCCCCTTGTGCAACGGGAAATCAATCACTGGTTGAATTTCATTTAGTGTGCACCTTAGAAATCACAATCATAGATCACAATAGGGACATCCCGGTATTGGAGCATGATGGTAAACATACAAGCAACAGCAGCACACACACAATGAATATCTTTCTCTTTTGTTGCTCTTTATTGACTGTCTGATTGAAATTCTGATTTTAGAAAGCAAACCAAACCAAGAAACACCTGCCCTTCCTTTACTGTGTGACGTGGACATAAAAAAGGATTAGGATTTTAAATATTAAAATAGGCAAACATTTA
Organism: Lepomis macrochirus; assembly: GCA_024633595.2. NCBI lineage: Eukaryota > Metazoa > Chordata > Actinopteri > Centrarchiformes > Centrarchidae > Lepomis > Lepomis macrochirus. The sequence continues at coordinate 8,123,222 of JALXJV020000019.1, read as the reverse complement.
ATAACAAACATTAACACAAAAATCAAGGTAAAAGTTGGATTTAAGTTACAGTTTGCCTTTAACAGTTTGTGTTTTATTCATGTTGTAGTGTACAATATGCAGTGTATTTGTATTTTCTCTCCATTTTTCTCACAATTTCCTATTACTGGAAGATTTTACTGTAGATTGTGGTGATCAGCATTCTTGCAGCAGAAATACACATCTTTTGAGTGCACTTGGACTTAGAAAAGAAACATAGACACGAAAATTGTTTTAAACCCAAACCAAGTGTTTTATTTGTTTGTTTGCATTTCCCTGAAATATCCAGGTACGAATTCAGTAAAAATGAATATGAGGAATTATGTTTTTTTCAGGATTGTGTGAGTGTTTGTGAACAATAACAATCAGAAATATGAATGTGTAAATCACAACAAGAAATCTAATCAGACACATTTGTGTATGTAATTATGGGCTTTAGTCTTTTAACACAATTAATTCACTTATCACACAGAGTCTGCCTTTAATTGTCATTAATGAATCTCTTACATTGTGTACACAGCTTTATCTGCCTTTCTGCATGGCCAGAACAAAAAAAAATGAACCAACACTACTTACCTATTAACGGGAGGCTAGAAGATACACATCAATGTATGGAGCCACAAACGTCTGGAAGATGCAGACAATATGGTCTGTCTGTTCTGAAGCAATATCCAGGTTCACACATCACAGCGCAGTCTCCTTCATGACTGCAGTTTTAGCCAACGCATGCAAAATACTACTCCATTAATATTAAATAAGCTTGCCACAATTTATGAAAGATCTTTTGATAACAACCATGAGGCAACTACTCAAACTACAAGACAGCCGACCAGTTAATCAGACATCATCAAACTGCAAGTCAAACCACAACCAATCTGTTAGTAATTAGTCGGGGGCAACAAATTAAGGGTTAAAATCAGGCTTAATCTGTACGGTGTATGCCCGACTTTAAGACAAGTGTTTCAAATTAAAATATTGATATATGACTGTTTTGTACTACTTCCTGATATTTATATTCAGCTAATTGGAATTCTGCTAATTCACTACTTAACCCCAATATTCTCTTATTTTATGATAGGAGGTGTGTGTGTGTGTGTGTGTGTGTGTGTGTGTGTGTGTGTGTGTGTGTGTGTGTGTGTGTGTGTGTGTGTGTGTGTGTGTGTGCACGCGCGCGCGAGACAGTGAGGAAGTAAAGATCTCATCTCACTGTGGACCTCTGCCCCATGACTCACAGACATCTAGTGTCAAGACTTTGCCTTTAGGGCCGATGTCATCTGCAGAACCAGGGGAATGGATGTGGCATGCCAGCATCACACACCTCCCACTCACCAAGCTTTACTACTACCTCATCTTAGCTTCCCTACGGATAACGACCATGCTTCTCTCTGGTCCACATATATATGCACATGCATACATGCCCACACACACAGAAAGTGACAGAGAGAAAGGGAGACAGTGTGTAGCAGAAAGCCCTCAAAATATGTGCTGTTTCAAAAAAATAAACACAACATATAAGAGGAGCAGAGCAAGTGAAATGTAAGAACATTTGGAGGCACTAATAAAAAACAGATAAATATTAAAGTTCAAGTTAAACTTCATCATTATTTCTCCATATACAACTTCATCAAAGAGTTATGCCTCACTGGGGCTAAAGTGTGAACAAGCAAAAAAAAAAAAAACAAGAGCGGGCTGTGTAAAAAGAGAGAAAAAAAAGGACTACACATATAATAATAAAATAAAAATATAGTGGTCAGAGTAAAATAACAACACAACATGTTTTAAAAGGTACCACCTTTTGCAACATAGTGAAATTGCTTCAGAAAATACAAATATAGCCACAGTTCAAAACAACAATTCATGTAAAAAGCATGGCAAGCGTGAATAAAATTAAAGAGCACCTCTGCTGTTTCTGCTTTACACATTACAGTAAATTCTTGCTACTGTTATTTAGAAATATTCAAAAGACGGCGAGAAAAGCACCGTCAGGAATATATTTTATATGCTAGAGTTCATAGTCAGCTATGACAAAAGTCTATCCAATCAACATCTACCACTAATGCTTATAGTGCAGTGTGAAATGTATATGAAATTGATTTTAGTATCCTACACAAATAACCCTTCACAATCCCACTTTTAATTTAATAATGGAGTTATTATAACTCAAAGTTTGAGAACAAAATAACGCCTCTTTCGCCTCCCTAATCCAACCACCTGTGCATATGTATAGGAGTCCATTCTCCCGTTTGTCTTATTTCTCACAACCGTTTCTTTAGACTTAGATACACCCTTACGTTATAGTAATAGCTAATCTCAACATGGAGGATGAGCTTGATCTCAGTCCCTTGGACTCCGATCTGTACGACGATCAAACTGTGGTCTGAATTTTCTTTGTCCATAACAAAATCCACTCCCATTTCTGCACTTCTAGATGCTTGACTGGCTGGACCCTCAACATGAAACAAGCAGCCATACCAGGCCAGGGGGCTGGTATGCAGCCTAATCAGCCTAATCAGCCCCCTGATTAGGCTGCTTACCATTCCACAACCATCTCCGACTGGACCGTCAACCCACTCCAGTGTGCTCTCAAAACCAGGCTATTCCAGCTCTACACAGCCACTTCCAAGACTCTATGCTCCATCCAGCCACTCGCTTCAGCATTCTAAACCCAGCACCACAATGCACGAGACACACTGATGGCATCACAATATTGGCCACTACAGCAGCCCAGCAAACTGCTTCAGCCCTTGTAGAGGGCCAGGTCATACCACCTCCTGTGCCTGCTCCCTCTGTGTCAGATTTTTCTTGTATGTTTTTCTATTTTCTTTCATCGTTGTCCCAGCAGGCTGCACACACTACCCCTTGCATAAACATTTGTCCATACCGGTATCCTTTCTTCTCCCCCCTTCTTCAGCTGCAGCCAACATAGCTCATTTGGATCTGCCCACTCCAGCAGCTCCTTCCTCTCTTTCTCTCACAGCAACCACCACTAATGCTGTCATATATTTTATGACAGCCACAACATGCCCACCCCTCCCAATTCCTAATGCTAATTCCCTCTACTTTTTCTGTTCCTACAGAGCCCCCCACCCCCAGTCTTCCTGCTCTACCCATCATTAATTCGATGACCAACAGCAATTTCACCTGGGCCTTAGCTGTTTCCCCTGTCCGCCCACTTTTAGCCATACAACCCTCCCTGTCTCACCTTCCCTTAGGCAACAAATTCTATCAGGTAATTACCTCGACCTTGCACTTATCTTACATCCATCCATTAGCACTACCACCAGCTAGGGAGCTCTCAATATCCCATGGTGTGACCCAGCTCAGACACACCTTACGTTCACGTTCCAGGGAATTCACAGCTGCAGAATTCACCTTCAGTTTTTCTCTATCGTGACACCAGATGTTTAGTCTTCAACTGCAAAGCTGAGTTGGACGACTACCCTTTCCCTCATCTTGGATTTCGCTTTGTGGTTCAGTGGCACAGGTTTCTTCACTTACCACCGCAGGCTGCCTTCATCAGTTCAACCAGTTCACCAACTTGGGTACCCTCGACTCAGAACTCTACTGCGGCATATCTGTGGCATGCTCTTCCCTGGCTTGCAACTTGTGCAAGCGAGCCACTGAATGTGTTATCGCTGCTCCTTTACTCCATCTTTTCACCGCATCCACAAATAACCCCTCAGTCTTTCCAAGACTTAGTCTTGCCATCCCACCACCCAGTATTCCTCAGCCAACACCTCACCATTAGATTCCTTGATTCCTTGGGGTGTAGACAATAAGCGGAAGACCTGTCCTTTACCAAGGTGGCAGAATGGTTTGTAACAACGATTTAGGTTGCAACATTTCAGGTTGTTATTTCCTCCACAGCTGTTCTTTTGCCAGCGACCATACCAGGCCCAGTTGCTCCCATAACCCTGCCAAGCATGGTGCCTGACTACGCAGACACACTGCCCATTTGTAGACTTCCTCATACATGTTTTCACTTTTTGAATTCCATTTGAGGTTACCCCAGATTCATCATGGACTTGCCATTACCTCCAGTCTGCCCTTGCTCAGCTTGATACAGTGGACAGGCAAAGAAGCTAAAGAAGTTGATGACGGTTCATATTACTTCGCCATCTGCCTCACATTCGGGTGCAAGAGCAACCTCAAGATATTTAATTCATACCACCATTCTCACCTCCATCGTATGGTCTCTTCACCCTCAAGTCCACCTTGCTCCAGCTTGGTGTTCCCCTTTCCCCAAAGAAAACAGAATCACTTACTATATATCTCAAAGTACTTGGCATCACCCTAGATACACTTTCCTTTCAAGCCTCCCTCCCAACTGAGAAACACCATTGTATTTTTTTGTACATTTCAAACTACCTTCTCCTTCTCACCTACTGATGTACCAAGTTTCAGTTTCTCTTTCTACTCATACACTTAAATTTTGCCATCTGCATCATCCCTATTCCTCTCCCACTTACTGTCTCTGCTTCAGTTCCGTCCTCCATGATTACGCCATCCTGGACGATGCTTGTAAAATGAACACCTTCATTCCTCCCCTCTCAAAATTCTCCTACCTATTCTTCCTGAACATTCTGCTATTTGGCAGATTTGCTATTTAACTACCTTTTATATCTCACAATTGCTGTGGTCTTTGTTAGCAAACAGTATTTTAGCTCCTATGGTGCTCTAGAGTGACGCCAAATCTGGCAACACCGCACTGATCATAGCGAGTTAAAGTAAGTCTGAGCTGGACCATGTTTGTAGCCCATGCTGCCATGTTGTGGATGAATAGTTTTTTTCAAGTTATTTGGGATGTATGTGGCTGCATTATCATATAATTACAAGCTGCCATGCAAGCTGGCAAGCAAAGCTTGGCAATCAATCTATCTTTTCTTCCCACCATTTTCTTTCTCCTGTTTAACAAACTGTGAGCGTCTCCTCTAAACAAACATGATTTTTTTTTACTGATGGTGTTTGCTGGACAAACATGGTGGCTCTTACACTCAGCCTTTCTGTGGCCTGTCTTCTATTTTGTGTTTAACAAGGCAAGTTTGAGATATCCATTCCCCGCTGCGCTTGGGAAGCTGGGCTGAGGAAACAGTTCACAGAGGCTGAGGACGATAAGATGAAACACGGGCTGGCAAAAAAAGATGACAATGAAGATAGCATGTGGTGTGACGATGAATAATTACACACAAAGAGATGTCAGAGCTTTGACAAAACTGGTTTGGTTGCGTGTGTCTGTCATGGCCATGAGAGATGTTATGAGAACAGTTTATAAGCAATGGTATTTTGTATATAAAATATATTATGCTGTTATTATTGTTACTGTTTCTTTTTTTCCTCAACAGCACAGTTGTAAAACACTTAAATTTGACTTGGGATTTAATGCAATTAATGAATTATTATGATATGATTATAAAAAATATAAATTTATAAATCAAACAGCAGCAACAATAAAAACAGTACTCAGCAATATATTAATAATTAATAATACATTTGTGAGTTTAAACAAAAAATCTAGTTAAAGGAATACACCCATGAAAAGCCGCTTCGAACATTCAGTCAAGCATTCAACATCAACATCAAACATTCACCTTATGAAAGCCTAAAGGTTATCTCTGCAGTTTTTAGATTGCTTCTGCCCAACAAACAACAACTGTAAGCTATATTAAAATGTCCAATTAAAATTTTTAATCACGATTATTCGCATGATTTTCTGTGATTAATCGAAATTCAATAATGAATACTAAAGTAGTGTATTGCACACCTTTAATTTAAATGCACTGCTATATACACAAAAGTGCATTAACACGGTTTGCAAACACTTTAAACATTGAAGGTGCTTTTTACTAGCACTATTTCCTTTACACAGTAGCAATAAAATATTTTTTGTAAATCTCAACTCAAACACTAATGTAATCAAATCAAATATTAAACCAAATATATTTAACACTGCCAGGGCAGTACCTTTTATAGCTTGTTAAAACAATCATGAACAGGCACCTTCTGAGCAACAGGTTGACATATGTAAATTTGTTTTCTTATTTGTTTGTTTTTTCTGAACAGGTATCAGTAGAAAGATTTTTCTTTTATCAGGGACCAGCATAAACAGTCTATGTTCAGTAGGAAGTGCCTCTGACGCAGAGCACAAATCATTGGAAGAGAGATTGATCCTCGCTGTTTGTGAGAATCCATTGCTGTTTAATATATAGGACATAAACAGGAGGGAATTTGCATGGCAGGACAAAGCTAAATGTAGGCCAGCACATGTAAAGTTATGTAGTCTATAATTTTAACTTAGTTAAAAGTTAAAAGTTAAATAGGCTACAGCTGTGTAGCGCACAAGCCATTGCCATGGTTACTCTCCATAGAACACCTGCCATTTACTTGCGGAGCACCTGTTTCAGATTTACCTGAGGAAAGAGCAACCCTGTGGGGCGAAGCCACTAAATTTTGAAGAAAATTCCTAAGACCCACATCTTCCCCAATAGTAATCAGCATGCAATAATGTGTAATGTGTAATAATAATAATAATAATAACTGTTAATGTTCAATAAAATCATTGTTGCCATTAATTAATTAATGAATTAACACGTTACTAAAACGTTAACATGCCCAGCCCTAACATACATACATATATATATATATATATATATATATATATATATATATATATATATATATATATATATATATATATAAACTGATTACAGTTGTGCAGTAACCATTGTAAACTCAAACTGACTATAGTTGCTTTCCTCCACAAAAAAGCATGTTACAAACCTTTTGGAGCTACATTGCAAGTCTACAGGCAGACTGTGTGTTTTACAATTTTTTCTTTTTTGCTTAAATCTCCTCAGAAGACCATATGTATCTTTATTTCCAAATAAACATTCTACTGAGCAATGCAATTGATTTCTTCCAGATGAGGTGAGGTGGGGCTTTGTGCAGACCCAAAACAGACAATGTTGTAAAACAATGTAACCAAACAAAAGTAAAAGATTATTTGCGATGTTAGGCTGTAGTATAGTGTGAGCGGCACACCCGTGAATAGTATCTGCCTGTTTGTCTTTGCTGTCTGTTTGCTTGTTTGTCCTACGGTCAGCCCATCCTTCCATTTACTACATTTATTCATCTACTATTGACTAACAATCCACCAGTTCAAAGATACTGTGATGTATTAAATGTAAATAGACTTGCATAAATATGACCTCTGTAGCAAGCAGTGAAGTTCCCATTCCTGCGCAGTTCATATTTCACCCACTTACATCCCCAGTACTCCTTTTCCACCTGGAGTTCCCTATCGAGCTGACTTCAAATGTCAAACAAGGTAAACTCTCCTTTGGAAATGAGTAAAACTTCCTTGGCACTGACAGTAGAGAAAGCTTTCTGAAACCGAGGAAATCTAAATGTCATGATGAAAAAATAAATATAATAAATACAGCTTGACTGCCTTCATCAGTCCATCAATCTCCTGTTCCTTTGATTTGCATTGAACAGCTCTTGTCAAAACAATAATCCTTTTATGTTTGCAGTGCCATATGCAGCTTGTCATATTACCTTCTAATATTGCTTTGTTCACTTTGTTTGTTCATGTCTTATGCAAATTAAGGGTAAAGGCAATAAGCAAATCTAAATAAATGTAATGAAAAGAAAATCCAGTCCAGAAATGTTCATGTGTGACAACTCTGTTATTCATAGAGAACGTTCTTTTATTCATCAGCATAGTTAAATTATCAGACTTATTAGATTATCAGTTAATTTAGCATTTTATGTGCAATTTTCTCACTTTGTCTTGTGCTACTTGCCATGCATCTACTTTTGAATTTTTTTTCATCCGTTGGGAATGATCTTTGAACGCTGTCTTTGCTTTTATTCACAGACTGGAGTACAGTATTTCCCCTTCTGATCAAAAAGCATTAAAATTTAATTCATCTTTATGCTTTGTCCATTACCTCATTCTGCTAGTAGTGCTGGGCAGTGGACATAGTGAGGGCTAAACCAAATTAGCTTTACAGTCTCCTGTAACTCATCTGAGTTTACAGCATGCCAGGTATCAGCTTAAGCGATTCTGTTTGGTGAAATACACTGAAATTTGAATTACAAATACACTTGCACTTACGTCTCAATTTATATTGTAATATTCAGCCAAACTGTCGCCCCCGCTGTTGTACTTAGACCATCTGAAGACTTTTAAAGCCCTAAATGGAGAGGGATGGGAGAGTTGATCATGTTTATTAAGTCTGCTTGGCTTCATGTGCAGAATTGTGCTCTGCAGCAGCCTACAGGAATGGTGTGGCGTGAAGCTGAGTAGATGTGAAATGTGGGCACAAGCTGTGGGCGAGATCCACTTCCTCTGTCTCCATAGAGATGACAGGGAGACAGGAAGGCCTTCTGCACGCTAGGCCGTCACTAATTCAAGATGGCAGCCACAGTCAGAGGAGCTGGCATCTAATGATAATGTGTCTTAGGAGGTCATTGCTGGTGACGACAGAGCAAAACATCTGTTTGTAGCAACTATGTGAAATACCTTGTATGATTTTCTGCTTGACAGAACTTTGCCCGCTGCCATCTGCCCATAATGTAACATTTATCAGTGACATAGATTGGGAAAAAATGGACCATCTGCTTATGAGAGAAGGTCATTTGCCTTTATTTGTTCTTTATGACAATAACGTCTCACTGCATTAGTCTACTGAAAATGTCTTCACCAGAAAAAGAATAGCGCTAGTCTATTAAAGCAGTCTTTGTTAGCAAATCTGTGACAATTGGGAGAACTCCATCTGCTGAGGATGTTCATATAATATGATTGAAAGTTCCTGAATGAATGGACCTTGTGTTATTTACTTACGATCTGTGTTTTACATTACATTTTAGTAAAGGCAAAGTCTTATGGTCGTGAAAATAATGACTGTGTGTCTAAGTGGCAAAGGAGGAAGCAGATTGTGGTTAAGGGCTCGCTACTTAAAACTGCTTGTCAGATTGTCTAATGGTGTCGGAGGTGAGAGAAGTAAACAGGTTTCAAATTTGTCTCTCATCAGCTGTTTTTTATTTATCACATATCTACTGCTCTCATTTTATTGTGAGTAAAAAGAGCACAACCACATGAAAGGGTTTGAGAAGAGACATTCCTTTATCCACTGCTGTTTGCAACACTGCACATGTCATTGCATCTGGGTAGATGGTTAAGTGTTCAAACCGGAGATGTGGTCAACCAGCCAACCTCAACTGAGTATTTTCATGGGTTTTCACATTTTTGCTGATTGGAGAGATTTTTCCATGCTGAAGCCATTTTCCCCTGAGAGTTTGTTGGGTCTTGTATGAGAGCTGCTGTTGAATTTGAGTGTGGTCAAGAACAGTGGTCTGAGGTCCACCTCAGAGCACGGTCTGGGGTTTATGTTGAGCCCACAGCAGAGCTCACATACTCACCTGTGTGATGTCTGTAACATATAGTGTCACAGATGCTTGTGTGTGAACATAAACCACAATAATGACTGACCAATACAGCTGACCAAAAGTGAAAATTGAAAACTGAAATCACTTTTTTGTCATTCCTTTTCACAAGTACAAAAAATAATGTGTTCATTTAAATGAATCATTAATTGATTTTGTATTAATAAAACGGAAGAAATAAAGCTATTTGGGGAAATATCACAAATCCTCATTTTCTATTGAGCTGGTTGGAGGGGTGAGTCGAAGTCTGTGTTTGATTGACGGCAGCGGCAGGCTGACCTCCAGCAGGGGAATGAAAGAAAAATTAAACAAACTTGTGCTGCACATGTCACGGGTAGACAGTGTGTTGTGAGCAGTGGTATTGATGAGTGAGGACCACACCAGCATCTTCACAGACAAGTGATATTTGAGATGCTGCAGTTGACCAGCAAATTAGCTGTCTAGCATGCAAGTATGTTTGTTTGACTGCTCATTCAACATAGTTTGGTGCAGGACAACGTGTGTTTATGTTAGTAGGTTAGATAAGAAGGAGTCTTTAAAAGCTAATGGGGGTTGTCTGTGGCTCTTGTTTTGTGTGGCAGGTTACTGTCCTATCATAAAACGGTCTGCAGCTTATTGATTTATTAAAATATGGTTTAAAATGAAGTGATCTGATTGGCTAAAATGAAAGAAGCTTTTTGTGTACATCATGAAATCAAAACAACAATGTAAAATATAAAATATCCCTCTTGATATCTAATTTACAGGTTTTACAGACCATATAAGTAGGCTGAGAAAAACAAACAAACATGTAATTTCATTTCAGTTAGAAACAAACCTGGGTCCAGTGCTGGATGAAGTGTGTCATTGGTAGCATAAAACATTTACATATATCACAGAAAAAACTCTGCTGCAGACAATATATTCCGCTACCTCAAATGGATCCGATCTGCGGACACCAAAACAGTAACACAGAATGCACCAATGTCAAATGTGATTGTCTTATTCAGCATATGTGTCATTGTTAGGACATTGTCATATGGGGCATTTTGTGACACACTGACAAGTAATCTATTTTCGATTTAAGAACTTGTTTGTCTAATTTTAACAAATAATACTTTATCATCTTTATACAACCAGTGCAAGTCTAATGTACTTACTTAACTTAGACGGAGCGCAATCAATAAGAACGTTATGCAGTATTATATTTCTGAACATCAGTGTTTTTCAGATCTATCAATGTCAGGCAGGTACTGACTAGAACTGGAACTAATTCAGGAAATGTGAGAGCAAGATTTAATCTTACGTTGACTCAGAAGGAAAGTGACGTCAGAGTCAGACACCCTGCAGTGAACCTGGCTCGTCATGGACCTGTGTTCTATGATGGGCTTTTTACTTTTATAAATGGGCTTTTCCACTCTGACTGTTCTCTCTGAGCTCTACTCGTCTTTGTCTTCTGACATCAAAAGGTTACAATTTTGTCAATAAGACAAGATCAGTCAGTGTATGAATTGCTTTGATCTCTATGTGATTCCAGTAGGGAATAAAACATGGCCTTCACTCTGCCTATCACCATGTCAGAGAAGTGTATATTTATGTGCTTGACCTTAATAGCTGTAATTGGCTAACCTCCATTTAGCTCTCTTCCAGCATTCTGTCAATAAGTCAAGAGTGAAAAGATAACGGTTTGACTGTTCTCGTCCAAAGAGGCCCACCACCAGGAAAAGAGGAATGGAAACACCCAGTGAGTGACAGATCTTTTACAAATCCTTTTAGTCAAAAAGGCCTTTAACATGACTCAACAGAGTGCGTGACGGGCTCAGTCAATACTGGGCCAACATCATTCACCTCTAACTGGTGGAGCCCTGTTTTGTGATGCCACTCTTGCTACCAGAACAAATATTGAGGCACACAAGAGGGAAGAGATCAAGGGAGGCAAGAGGAAAGGAGGAGAATGGAGAAGAGAAGTACAGAAGAAAGTAGGATAGAGAATCGGGTGATGCGTTTTTTTTCTGAATTAATAAATGTCCCTCCATTAATCCAATAAAAAGAAGAAAAATAGAACAGACAGTCACTGATATAATCAACGCCTCATTTTTATCTCAATTCAAATCAAGGCTGAGGGTCACTAATTCCTTTTCATTTGAAGATAAAATAGATTTAATTAACTTGCACTCTTTACTTGACTTTTTGATTAACTTTGCATAGGCCTATAATAGAAACACCTCTATTGATGTCACATTTGGACTTCATTCAGAAGGGCCAAGCTACATTTATGATGATTCTGAAAAATATGTTTACCTATGCTAAATAGATCTCAAGTTAGCTCAAGTTGACAGTTTGTTGTCAGACATCGGCAGCTCACTGGCTTCATATAATTTGAAAATTAAAATAAAACCTGCAAAAGCCCATTGCTAGATATTTTCATTCTCATTACATTGGATACGACAGATATGGTAGAATGGGACAATATTTTGAGAGGTTGTATTTTATAATCCAAAATGCAAAGCTGTAGATCACCACTTAATAAAACACAAATCTCCCTGTCTTCATTCATCAAAATGTGGGGAAGGTAAAGCAAATGTTTTTGGTTTTTTTTCTCCCTATGGTCATCTCTTTGGGGCCTAGTCAGAACTATGCTGAATCAAATGGTTAAAATGTCCCAAGCATATTTGGTGAGGGAGCATAATAAAAGAACTCTCACCGAAGAGCTTTCGTAAAGTCAATGTGATCGTCTGACAAAATGAGGCATTGCTCATGGTGAGACCTTTGAATTCCCGAGTGCATCTGTAGAAATATAAGGTTCACAGTCATTTGAATTCCATTACTGCCGCATGCTGTGACCAGCGTTTGTTGAAAATATTGTTAAGGAAAATTGGAAATGCAATTTAATGTCAGGACCCAGAATTACAGATGTGCTCCTACATGTTGATGAGCAACGGGAACTGCAAGAGAGAGACAGAGACAGAATGAGTGTGTCCCTCAAGAACAACCTTTTCTGTTTTTCTCTCTGTCTTTGTCTTTTATTCCTGTGCTCTCTCTCTTTCTCTCAAATGCACACTCTCCTTCGCTCCATGGAGAAGAATGAAAGAGCAAAGCACAGAGAGGAGGCCACACAGCGACATTTTTATCTGTGTTGTGCTGACTCTGCAGAACTCTCCCTCTGAGAAGCTGATGAGGAGGAATGGCCTTGTGGAGGAACCAACCGGGTGCATCCATAGCTGTCATCATCATCTGAATCCAGGACTGCTGAATCTGCAGCTTTGGCCCCCTACATGGATGGGAAATGACCTGTCTGTGCTCGCCTGACACCCTCTTCGTCTACAGCGAAACCACTCATCCTCCGTCCACAACAACACAACCTAGCTTGCCCCTGTCAGCACGGGTCGATGAGTTCTTTTTTAATGTAAAATCTGAAGTGGGACCTGCCTTAAACCTGTGACTTCATTTTTCATCCATGCCTGTGCTTGTGACAGAGCCCATTTTCCTAAAAGAAGGAGGAACACATGTTCTTAGAAGAGAAAAAATAGCCGGTGAAAAAAACAAAAAACACATCATAAGACTTCAAGATGGACAGAACCAGAGGAATATTTTGTTCTAAGGTCCGTGTTCTGAGTCTTTTCCTAAGATGGAAATTCAGAAAGCCAAAAGGGCAGGGTTTGTAGTTAAAAACCTAGAAATCTTTTGTGGGCACTCACACCTTTAAAGATAGAAGAGCAATAATCTGCCAATGATAATGTGTATCCAGTCTGTGCTGTTGGTCTGTACAGTCCAGTAAAACTATAAGAACTTGGGACACCACTTTAACTGGTGTATAAATTGGCATTCTCCTTGACACTGCCTTACATCGCCAAGCATGGTTTCCATTTGACTTTCTCAATGGCAAAACCTCTAACCAGCTTATTGATTAAGCCTTTCACCTGGCTGTTAGCCTAAGCTCTTTAGTTCGCCTAATGATCCAAAACACTACTGCCTACCTGTCGTTATCACAGTAGGCATTGCAAGAACTGTCCCAATTTATAGCTACCAAACAATGGCTTCCTTCATGTGCTTGGAAAAGCTGGTTAGCAGCTTTCCCATTTTATCTCCATCTCTATCTTTATACTGTTAACCACTATGTTATCTACATTAGCAGTTGTGAAATCAGCAAATTATATGTATAATATCTCCACATAGAAACAGTATAGTGTTGCTAGCAGAATCTCAGATTTACATTTTATTTATTTAGGTTTTATCCAAAGCGACTTACATGTAAGTCAGAGGTTGTACGCCTCTGAAGCAACTAGGGGTTCAGTGTCTTGTTCAGGGACACACTGGTGGATGTGTGGCAGTGGGAATGGACCCGGGTGTCTCACACCACAGGTATGTATCTTATTTACTGTGCCATCACCACAGATTGGCAGATGACAGATTAGTCCAATTGCTGCATCAGAAAGTGTTCCAGTTTTAGAAAGTATGGTAGGCAGACTGCAGCGTCCATATGACTTGGCATGGTGCTGGCTGCTATGTCGCCAGCTGACATTGATTGTGCTGTGGTGTTTTATTTTGTGCTTTGAATAACAATAACTAGTAGCGTAACTAATTACTTTTCTAAAACAGAAATATTTTTAAGTTACTAATCCAAGTAATGCTGCATTAGTCATTACTGAAGCACCATCCTTGATGTGAATGTGCGACTGTGCTGCAGCTCAGCAGCACCGGACTTCATTGTTCTTGTCCGCTGATAGCCAAAAATTAAAGGGAGAATGGAGAACAAGGGAGAGAGGCTTTCTTTCCACAGCTGTAAGAAGCTACTGCCATTGTTGTGTCAGTCTAAGATGCAAAGAACATTGTCATCTATTGGAAACTCTGTTTGACCAGCAAAAACCTTTCAACCACAAACATTTTTACATCTGATTTATTGAAGCATCTGCTCACAGCAATGTGAAACTTACAGAAAGAAACTCCAGCACTGATGCTTGGACTTATCGGAAGAGAGTGGCATTAACGTAACGTTTTGTAAAAATACTTTAGACTGCTCTTGGAAATAGGCTATATGTGCAGAAAAACAGCTGTTCAAAAGTTGTCATTTACTTGCTTTATTTTTTTATTTCAGCCAGTGGTGTTAAGAAACGTAAAAAACACAGTCATTGCTGCTGTTATGAATATGATATTAGTTAATGAAGTTGGGAGAGACTGCTTTGTTTGGGGGACGGTGTTTCCCATGATTTATTTGTGGCTGACCACAAATAAATCATGTATCAGATAATTATCAACGCTGACCGCCACATATTGATTTTCTATTTTTTTTATTTAAAATCTTATTTGATTGAAGTAGGAGGAGCTGTAGCATGCACTCATGCAGCATCTCTTCTCGCTCACTCCCTCTCTCTCTCCCCCCTCTCTCATGAACATTGCTGCACAAACCGAGCACTTTTGGAGTTTTGGATACCCAGGTGCTAGGGGTTTTTATCTCTGTTTGGATTCTAAATCTGAGTATGCCACGCTTACTGTATTATCTGCTTTTGAAAATACTTTATTTTCTTTGTCTGGTCTTGTACATGTATCTCCAGATGTTTGCTTTTGATCCATAGTGCTCTGATAAACCCAGTTGGACTGAGCCTGTGGAAGCATTAGTTTCCATCTGCTGTGGACCCCTAAGCTGGCTGTTACTCAGATCTATGGGGAAGCACAAGGTGGAAAAGACAGGTGGCTGCATATTCACCTTTATGGATGTGTGTGTGTGTGTGTGTTTGTGTGAATGTGCATTCAGATATGTGCAAATGTATTGATTTCTGTGAATGTGTGTTTCTGTGCCAACTCTTTGCTGGGTGATGATATAACAGCTTATTCTGTAAAAAATGAAAAGTGTTGAACTAAAGTGCAGACTCTTGGGGAGGTTAAACTAGTTCACGACACCGAAGAACGTGCTCATGAGGGAAGTGTGTAGACGTTCTTGCTTGACCTATATCCTACACATATTGTTCTTTCTAAACCACAGATAAAAGCTACAGATTTAAGCAAGCACATTCAGTCAGCTCTCCCCTGACTGAAAAATGCAGATAACGAAAAGTCCATGAGAGGTCTCGAAAATGTACAATGCACATATGTATTGACAGCAGCAAAATAAAAATCTATGATTTGTGATTCTTTTGATTTCAGTTTGAGTCCCCAATCCATATTTATGGATAGCTGTCAGCACTACCTCGCATTAGTATTTTCTGAAGAACTGTAAATCAAATTCTGTCATGTTGGAGCTCTTTGACAGAATGCTAAGTAAGTAAAAGATTTAAAATTTCATTGAACTGTGATTTAATAATTGCATGTATTGAAACATAGTCGGCGGTGTGCACTTTTAAAGCTGACCATTGTCTTACCTTGTCTTTGTCAGGTAAATACATGTTAAAAATTTATATTATTATCACTGCAATACCATTGCAGAACCACATTTTTTTCTTTCCCACATAATAGAAGCATGTTCTGTAAATATTATAATAGGCAGTATATCAACATATTGTCAGAAATCAGGTAGTTCTATGTAAAATCAGATGTTGAGAACCCCCATATCGGCAAAATGGCACAATCCTTATTTTACTGCAAAGCCTCGACTGTGAGCATGAGAGTCCAATCAGACTCCACACATCGAAGCATCAAATCTTCGACTATTCGGGGTCAGCCCTACAGAAATACAGTCATTGGAAAAAGAAGATGGGCCATGTTCCAACAGTAAGGGTGCTCCGAGCTGTCTCGGCAAGATGAGAGGAAGTGTGTTTACATCGATGATGCTTGGTGCACAGTCAAGATGGACACAAAATGTCCAACTTTTTAATTTGAAGATGACAAGCATACTATCATTTTGTTGCTGCTGTTTACATTCTCCATAGACTCAAATTCAAAGAATGCTCTGTGGAATATATATACCTGTATATAGTCTAGAAACAACGATGGAAGCCCTGACCATTGCAAAACTGTAAAAACGTTTAACAGAATCAAACACAGCATATGGGTGGTTTTATCACATATGACCATGTGCAATTCAACAAGATACAGGTGTTTTGCCCTCCTAAGATGCAAGGTGAAGTCTTCACAACTGCTGCAATTGACAATATGCAATAACCATAGCTCAGCTACCTCAAAACAGTTCAACCATGGGACGGGTGTCTCACTCTTTGAAAACACTGCCTTTGCGAATCATGGAGTTGTTGGACATTGTGATTGCTGGAGGTTCTTCAGGCCAAAAGAAAGTTGGTCATTTGCCAAGCTGCTATACAGAAATTCCACCAAATGTCAGTAGCACCACAAAGGCACCTCAAGCACCATGGCAGGTAGTACTCTGACCAGAACATACTGTACTCATGTTTAGAAAATGTGTGGAAGATTCTTACGCCTGAATCTGATGATGAAAAGATTGTGAATCAAGAATGTGTTTGCCATGCAAGTCACTAGCCAGCTGGAAGAAAAGTCATCTGCCCAAGTGCCTTACTCCCCATGTTCCACAAAAGTGCACACCAATGCTAATTTCTAATAAATTAGCTGCAGCAAAAATGTTGGTCAACAATTTTTTTTCATGACTAAGATATTGTAATGGTAACATGGTAAAAAAAAAACATGATGTATGGACTTAGATGGTATCCTCATACATACATCAAAACTTTGGTCAACATGGAAATTACTGTCGGAACTGACAGATGCATTACTGTTGCTGGCCAATGGACCACATGAGATCCAAAATGATGCAATGAACATAATTGAAAGGTTTGTCAAGCTTCTTTTTGACAGAACCAGAACCTGCCCCTTGGTGGACCTTGGAATGCATGAATTAACCTCTTTACACAGAAAAAAAACCCTGCCTACCCAAGCTGTTCATGTGGAGCACTGAAAGAGAGTTGAGATAAGATAAGACAAGATAAGGTTTTACCGGTCCTGAACTGGAGGTGGCTATTGTCACGCCAAAGAGCAGCCTACCAGTGTTGTCACATCTGGGGGGTAGAGTGCTACCAACTGACTAGTAGGTGAATATTGTAGTAGTATGTGCCCCTTTAGAGAACATTGCTACAAGCACCAAATCCTGCCACGAGCTAATCTCTTGTCGCTGCAAGAGTGGTTGCAGAGCATGCTGCAGGTGCAAGAAGGCTGCACTTCTTCGTCCATCTCTTAGTTACTCAAACATTAAACATCAAGCTATGGATCATTGCAGTTAACATTATCAAGGTGGGTTCATAGAATGGTTCAGAGAATACAGCATTTACACCGGTCTATCCAAATAACTTCAGTAGCATAGGTAATGGGTTCTGTTTATTCACTGAATATTGTTACATGGCTTATGTTAATAACTGTACTCTCTAGTGCTACAGTTTATCCAGTTGTCACAACAACATATAAAGACACTCTCACCATTTTGTTTTCCTTACATTGTAATAAACAATATTTTTCACTTTAACTTGTATGTAAATAATATTTGAGGTGCTGAAAACATGGAAACAGCAGATTGGGTAAAGTGTTTTTTCTTCAGCTATGTTTCATCCTTTTCAATTGAAATGGGCCCCGACTGACAGGCAATAATTGAATAACTCATCCGCTTTTAAAATAAAGTACTTAATTCACTCATTGTGTAGAGACATGGATACAGGCATTATAAAACCCATCAATTGATTTAAAAATGAGAGAGAGAGAGAGAGAGAGAGAGAGAGAGAGAGAGAGAGAGAGAGATGAAACATCTGTATTCTCACTGCACTGCATTATTACAAACTACGATGAACTGATCATGGGTTACATCTCTTTTTTGTCCAGGCTCTGACTCTCCCTCTTCATCTCCTTGCAGTTCTCATGCATTAGTTCCTGTTGCTGACGGTGTAGTTTCTGTGGCTGCTTTGATTTACGGTAGGTTGGTGCAAGTTAGCCGCCTGCTGTCATGTAAAACGTTCTCAAAGTGTGGTTAATAACTATAAGATATAAATTATCCTGGCCATTCAAAGTAACACAAAAAACATGAACGTTGGGCACCATTTAGTATGACGTTATTCTCTAGACAGACCTTCTCAATTCCGTTCAATTATTTTCACTCTCTGTCGTATACCTCTGGCATAATTTATATTAGAATATTCTAGAATATCAGCAAATGAATGGTAAAGGTCTACAATATAACTAAATATATTTTAATGTATGCAAAACCTATCTAAAATTAGGCGATTTGTGATTAAAGTAACTTTGGGCATTTGTGCACAAAGAGTTATTTTCTGGTCTTTTTAAAGGTCACATAAACAAAACTGTTTGCTTTGTTAAACCAAAAATGTCATTGTTTCATTTTTTAATTAAGGGAATTGTTTGGGTTATAGTTGAACTGTCAATGATGCTGAAAGTGTAAATAATGCATTTTACTTAAGGTCAGAATATATTACATTATTAATGTAAACCAACTTAAATCCTCTTTTTTTTCTCTTATGTTGAGAGAGAGAGAAAGTGCCATTGTACAGTGTATTTGCTCTCCCTGCATATGGCAATAAAGATTTGGAATTTATCTGAAAGCTGTTTATAGCTATTCGGCATGAGAGGGCACCATTTATGATCTAAAAGCAAATAAGTCCCTGTGTCTGAGTAACGAAGCAATTGTGAGCATCCCAAAGCCAAAATTACCAAGGATTTCCTGTCATCACTAAGTTTTATTCCTATCCTTTACAATAGATCAATTAAAAATTAAGATAAATTATTCAGAGCTTTACTTTAAGAAATAATTGTACTGCTGGAAATTATATTGATCTCTGACTTCCCCATTAATCCTTATCAATCCCTTCAGTTACTCAGCAAATCCTTTCATAACCAGCTGAAAAAGACCCTGTGTCACCATGTGCAAAATTTTGCGATTTGGGCTTCGGAGAAGAGAGGTTTTATGCAAAGTGCAAATTTTGAATAAAGTCAGATCATTACAGTTTTGATATTAAATTGCTGATTTCTTTAGCTCACTACAGTTTGCCTACTAGTACAGGCTTTTTCAGAACTATGAACGTTCAATAGATTATGAAGTATTCATAAAGTTTGAGAATTGATGTGTACAGTTATGTATTATTAAAAGGCTGGGTACTGGGGACATTGTGCCTAACCATGAAATTTACTACTTTAAAATCCTTGTGATATTTCCCACAAACCTTAGCCCCACTAGACTCTATTGTTTACATCTAAAGTGGCTCAAGTAAAGAGAAAGTATTTGCATCTGGGAGAAAATGACAAACTTTTGAGTCACTAAGCTCAAAGTTTTTTCAGATTTCATTTTCTACACAGTTATCGTCAAAGCACTCGTCTCAGAGCGCCATTTCAATCTTTGACAAAAGTGGCTTTGAAGAAATTTGTATCTGCAGCAGATACAAAGAATGGAGCCTTTGCCTTGGATTCCTCCAGCAAGAGAGATAAAGGCTTTTGTCATTGTTTGTGTTACATTCACACACACAATATGCCACAGCACATCCGCCGCTACAACGTCAAGGAAGGATGAACCTATTGCTTCTGACAAAACATATACAAGCGAGGGCTGAGCAGTGCGGGGATGCTAGGGAGGCATCACCTCAGATGTATGACGAAAAATAAAAATCATGACAGCCTTGCCTGGGAGAACCCAGCGTAGAAGCACAGCCAGCGAGTCCTCATCAGTTTCTATTATTGTGCCGTGCTTGCTGCATGTTGTCGCCAGTGTTTGGATCCAGCTAGAGGGTAATTAATGGCTTGGGTCAGACAGGAGCAGACGAAGGCCAGCCAGATGAATAAAGGTGAGGGATTGGCTCTCTGACGCTGTGAGATCGAATTGGCTTAAATGGTTATCAGCCCACAGATATTGATAAATTTCACCTGGGCACAAGTGAAGTGAGAGAGCTGCACCAGAGAGACGCACACAGCAAGTGTGTGTTACTGTGGATTTTGAGACCACAACACTAAAGATCCATCAAAATCGGTCTGCACTTAGTATTTTTATCATGTTTTAACATTTAAAGTGCAACTAACCCAACTGACATTGTTTTCACTTGGGATTCAGATAGACTGAATAAATTAAGACATGGATGAGTTAGAATATGCCCTCAATAATGTCATTTGACACTTGAGGGTAATAACAGTAACATTCTGTTAAAATACACTAATGAAAAACAATGTGTTGTTGTTTCTATTTGCTATCAGAATTTATGTCACACATACTTATGAGGGACAGTTTGTGAACTCATTTTGTTCACTAAGAAATTGCATTTTTGTTGTAAATATGACTTATGCTATTGTGTTTGTAAACAAGATTTTGGAGAAGCTGTTGTCAATGATGTCATGTCAGTTAGAGTCGTGCTTGAGACCAGAACAATGTCAGCAAGTGGACACACGATCACTTATGATGAACGACAGTCATACAAAACCAGTGACTCTCGACTCATCTTTAACCAGTAGCTCTGCCAGGCTGACCAGCCTATCAGGGACCTGAATTTAGAAAATTCATAAATACAATTTTAGATGCATTTTTGATGCATAACAAACAGATGTGTTTTTTTTCTACTCACATTATTGCCACCCTCAACCTAATTGATTCTGTGTGTAGTAACTACTTACTTTGTGTACTTGAATGATTGTGTGAAGTTACTGTATCTGTTCTGTTCAGCACCCATACTGGCAGCCCCCAAATACCCACTGTAGTAAACAAATGCCATCAAATTACTTAAATTATTGTGAGTTTAGCATTTATCAAGAGCTTCTTGCTGCTAACACCGTGACTGATTTTGGACTGAGATAACGGGTTTTGGCCATTACACACAGTGTTGTTTTATTCATGAAAATTGCTTAAATGTTTGGGATCACAGAAGTAAAAAATAACTGTAAAATAAACAAAAACTATAGAAATTCACAAGTTGATTTGAGCGTTCCAATTATTAATCTGTCGGCATGAGTTATTAAAGGATCGGTCTGCATTTTTTATATACTGTCTAAAAACAATAGTCAGGTGCCCATTGGACATTGGAACTGGGTTTTCTTGCTGCTTTCATTCCCCCTGTTCATACTGGCATTAAGAGATCACTTCTTAAAGTGTACATGATGGGGAACAAAATCCACGGTCCTTATTCTGTGCAAAAGTTCATCCCAAACGTTACTTGATGCTAAGAGAGTATTTAGTACTAAAAAGACTAACTTTGGATCATATCCACATGATAATACAGACTTGACAAGTCATCAAGCTGTCCTTTAATTCAAGGGAATTATTTATCAAATTGTTAAATTTGGCCAGTTTAGAATTCAAATATTTAAATAAAATAGTTCACCTCAGGCCAATCACTGTGCCACTATCTGCATTTTACTTGAATGTATTCGCTGGTTTGAGATGAACAATATGATTAATTAATGAATACCGACTATTAAGTGGACAGCCCATTTTGTCAGCCTCACTTTCTTTTATCCCTTGGTGCTTGAAGTGATAGAAAAAAAAAGATCTGTGAGGCCAAGAGAGAGAGAGAGAGAAAGTGTGTTAGGAGGGTTGGGATTTTAATGGGGTTAGCCATGACAGATGCAGAGAGTACGAAAAGTCCTTCTTTTCAGACATACATGCTGCACAACAGTTATTATTTTTGACTATGAAAACTGTTCTCCCTCCTGTAAACATGTGGGAGGGAGTCTAGCAGGGGTGGCCAGAGCTGTGATGGTGGGAGGCTGCAGTGGAGAAAGAGAGGAGAGCAGCAGATGGTGAAGAATTCTCAGGGTTTATTTCAGGAGAGTTCTGTCTTTACGGCTCATATACTGACTTAATTATGAGACAGAGGGGAGAGAGAACCCCAGGAAGAAGGATTTAAAGAGGCAGGGAAATCTTCATTAAGCCCACAAGGAGACAGCAGCACTCATTGAAATGACTTTGCCACATCATCAACGCCACTAACGAGGGCAAAAGGAGTAGAAGTAGTAGTAGTAGTAATAGTACTAGTAGTACTACTACTCAAACTGAGTAGTGGAATGATATCTCTTTATGCTAAAATATATAAACAAAAGACATAATTAGCTAAACATGAATCCATATTTTGGAGTTTGAATATTTAACAGTTCTTTGCTTTAATGATAAGTCTAAACTCTGCCTGAAGCAGATGTTAAAAGGCCAAAATATATAGGGATGCAGGCACTCCATTTTGGTTTGACAGCCTTTTGGTTGGATGCCATGCTTCTATTAGAGCTTTTGTTTGAAACTAGAGGAAGAAAATTCTCAAAAAGCATTACTGACAAAATACAAGTAAACCTCATGCCTTGTTCTGGATAAACACTGGGCATAGATACGGCAAGTAAAGTACTTTAAAAGTTACATACAGCAGGAACACCATAATAGAAATAATAAAGGGCATCACTCTTGTTATCATTCTTGATAACCACTTTATATTATTTTACTCCCTCTATCTGCAGTGCACTGGATGCTGGACACATCCACACAAAGGCAGGAAGCCCACAGGCTGAAAGACCGTTGACTGTTGTTAGTGATATGCTCCCTCTTTGTCTCTTTGCCAGAGAACCAGTGTACAGGGTCTCCATCTGTGATATGAAGGATCAAAGTCAATACATGCGTGCGAGCAGATAAATTGTTTTGAACTGTTTAAAGCAAAGTTCCATCAAACAGGTCAGTCTTGTCTGTTACGTTTCACCAGATTCTTCAGGCTGGATGCATTAAAGGCAGCAAGCTCCTTTAATCTGGTAAAGATATTGATGCTTTAAGAGATGAATCCCTGCGATTGTATCATTTCCTTAACCTGCACAAGTGGATAGGATGGGAACAAGAGTCTGGGACAGGGGCTGGAAGCTGGCCAAATTTTGCGCTCTCTTGAACCTTCTCAAATGCAATTATCACCTCAGATGGGCAATTTGATTATCATCACCAGGTCCTCCTGTTGCTCTCATGATAACAGCTCACCGTTTATATTCTCCTTCAGAGAAGATACTGTTTGGTTAGGTCATAAGAAAAGGAAGTGAAGAAGCAGCCAGCATCTTTTGATCAATTTGATAACGCCACTGTACCTTTTATATTGTGCAGTAAATACAGCCTCTTTGCAGTTTCTTGGTTTTTTACCCAGTGATTGAACACCTTACATAGCTTTGCTGACAATACAGGCAATCTGTATTACACATATGCATTTAGACAAATTACAAATACATTGAGTCAAAAAATGAATTATAATGCAGACAAATGAAGAAAAAAAACAAGAATGCGTTTTGTATCAAAAATCCAAAAAACAGTTGTTGTTTTTTTAGTTTATTACTTTATTACGTTATATACACTTAGACACTGGCGTCTGGGAGTACGTAATTTATTCAGTGCTTCATGTCAGCTCAGAGACAAATGGCAATGTTTCATCACACAAACATAAAAACATTTCAAAGTATTTACCTCAAAAATCAAAGTGGAACTGAATCTGAAATTGAAAGTTTACAACAGACCTTTACCCTAGCAATTATCAAATTCTTTGTTGAGGAAATAGAGGGGCATCAAACATACATACATTCCAGGGCTGCTGTGATGAAAGACTCATGGTGAAGATTATTAGTGGTATCCTTGTTGAAATTTCTTCAATGCTTGAATAGTAGTGTCAGCCGGTCTCTGGGTTACGCAAACACTTCACAGGTTCAATGATGCCTAGGTCAAGGGACCCAGACCGGAGGAGAAATCAAATATCAATGCCACTAGCATAAGATACTAACAACGGGCCCCAGTGCAGGCTGTTACGAAGCACACACGCACACACTGCGTTCGTGTCTTCAAGGGAAACCTTTATTGGCATATTTATGTGCCTTGTTTCCTTGTTTTGCTACAGTTTAACAACTGATAAGATTAGATGCAGTAAATACCTAAAGCGTCATAAATTCTCAAAACAGGCCAGATACAGAACGCACACAGTTTAACACCCACAATCACATCCACACAATTAAACAGGTAGGCCTACTCAGCGTCGACCTGACCTTGAAATGATAACGGCGGCACGGCAGCCAAACCAAATCCACTGAAAAATTACTTAATTTTACTTAAAATTACTTATAAGTTACTCACTTATTTGAAAGGCATCCGACGAGCCTGCATTTAGCAAAATCTTTGACCATCTCTTCAGTAATCCAAAACTTTGGGAGTTTTGCAACCCTCTCCTCTTGTTCACCATATACCTTATAGCCTACTGCTGGCTACAGTAGTTTGTGGTGTCAGAGGCGTTGACAAAGAGGGAGGCTAGCCAGCATTATTAGCCCATCCTCATCAGAAAATCAGCCATGTAGGCACAGGCGTTGCTAGACTTTTTGCTGGGGCCCCTGTATCCATGTGCTGAGCCCTGGTGAAATTGTCAAGACTCCTTGGCGTCGTTTTTGGACGAGTAGGGTTCAAGTTAGCAACAATATATATGCAATGCCCAGTTACACATTCAAAACAAAACTACTCGATGTGAAACAGCATGTTGTTATGATATGAAACGTCGCAAAAAACAAATCAATGTTGAAAGCGAGTGTTACAATGTTGATGAGAGGGCTAAGAGGGACTATGCTTATGTGCACAAGAAGAGAAAATAACTTAATGAGAGTGACTTTTGAGAACAGCAGTCAGGTCAAACTCTGGAAGTCTGATGTGAGCAGGTTCATGTGTAGCTGCAGTGAATCTATGTCTGCCTGGCTAACCCAGCTGAGCAGCACAACTAGACCTGTTTTGATCTTGGTTTCTTGCCAGACTGTGACTGAACAATATAGTGAAATACAACTATTTATTACGTTTATGTTTGATAAATGCTGACGTGCAACAATGTTTATAAATTGCAGCACTGAAAAGAAAACCACACTGCGCATGAACATGCGCTCATACCACTCATACCATGGCTCATATGCATGTGCACATGCACAAAATGAAACTTGCGCATGTGGTTGAGCAGTGCTACAGTCTGCAGCCAAACCATATTGCATCCCAGCCCTGACATTAGTGAGACCAGTCCAGGCAGCACACAGATGTGAGGGCACTTCTCTAGGGCATTCTCACGTTGTAAAACGCAACAATAATTATTTTTGTCTTCAGTAAAGGTTTAGTTACAACTCTGGAATAAGGCAAGATGGAAAGCATTGGATTCACATTGACTATTAAAATAATGATTTGCAGGGCAGACTAGGCAATATGTATGTACATCTCTCAGTGTACATACATCTCTCAATAAACAATAGCCTACTCAGTCATGTCATAGCATAAATAGTATTTTTCTTTTGAAAATGTATTAAAGGAAACCTGGGGAGCCAGTTTGAATGGGGTTGAAGCAGTTGATAACATTAATATCTTGCAAGTGTTGATATTTATAATTTACAGGGGCTATGCTGAAGTTTGTCAGTAGAAGTAGATGCTGGATCATAAGCCAGTACAAGCACACCTGACCCAAATCCAGTACTAGCACAGACCCAGACGTCTTCAGCAGGTCACACCAACCCAATTGAAATACAGGCAGCCTCAGCCAGTAAAAGCACAGCCAGAGGTCTACAGGCAGCATCAGTACAAGCAGCTCAGAGCCTAATGGAGGACTGAGTTAGTGTGCAGAGGTCCATTCAATCAGCAGTGGTATTTTCTAGAAGAGGTATCTATTCAGGCTTATTACAGAGGCAGACTGCTTTAAAGGAGAGGTGAGAGCACTGCAGTGTCAGGTGTGCAGAAATGGCAAATTATTTAAATGGCTCATAAGTCAGGTATCAGAATGTTTCTTAGGTGGTATCATAGGTGTGTTGCTTATACTCTTATACTGTTCAAAACCCTTTCTGACACATACTAACACATTCCATACACTTCAATCAAAAAATATTTGAAAATCAAACATTTACATGAGGGGTTCTGTGCCCCAGTACAGCTTTATGTCTAGCAACGGCCCTGCATGTAGGTTATTTTTTCAGCAGCTTATTACAACTCATCTTTACATTTATTGTTAGGCTGTGACCTCCAGCACTAGAACCTGGGGTTGCTGTATACCTAAAACCACCAAAGCTGGTAATATTTATCCAATAATAGAATGCATCGATTGTGATTATTTCTCTAACACGTTCCTCAAACACCACTTTGCGCAAACATTCAGCATCGTTGCTGTGCACTTCCCATACTAAGCATCCCTGAACTTCAGGCATTTACAGAATGTTTAATTCTGTTTGCATTGCACCTTCACCATGCAGTTCATTCTCCTGCGCTCTTCTCCATCTGTGAAGGGCATGTCCTCTTTTGATGCCATCCGGCACGGCTGTGTAAGTCTAGATGTTGTAGTTATATTCTACAGACAATCACAGTCTAAATTTAAATGCAGAATCCAATTTTGAAAAACTATTTGACTACTGCAGTGATTTTATAGGCCTATATAGTCCATCCATTGTCAACTGCTGCGTACAGGGTTGCGGGGAGCTGGAGCCAATCCAAGCTTACATTGGGCGAAAAGCAGGCTACACCCTGGACAGGTCGACAGTCCATTGCAGGGCAGGACAACCACTCACACTCACATCCACACCTAAGGACAATTTCGGAGACACCAATTAATCTAGGCTGCATGTCTTTGGATGGAAGGCCTACATAGTAATAATCATAATTATAGTAATAATGTAAAATAAGAATCTAAGCTAATCCTGCTTGTTTCACACTTGGATGCATCCTTTAAAATTCTAAACAGAAACATAATCGGTAACAAAAAACTCTAATCAATTGCAAAATTCAAAGTAGATTGTTACCCATATGAAAAAATGATCACTTTTGTTAAACAATTCAATTGTTTGCAGTTGACGATATGCTCATATCTCAGCAGGTAAAAATTATGAGAGAGCCACACACTCTCTTAGCAAACCACACCTGTGTCAGAGGGAAAGACTACTTTAGACCAAATCTATTTCATAAATGTTTATTGGCTACATTTTATAGCCAGTAGGCCTATCAATTTTTGTTATACTGTATCTATCTAATCTATCACAACCCACTATTAGACTATCCTTCGCTCAATGCGTTGAGCAAGTCTATTTCCTGTAGCAACATGCAATGTTTATTAAATGCACAAAATTAATAGCACAAAAAATACTGCAGTCTCTCTCTTCTGATACTGCCCATTTTTTAAAAAAAACATGGCTTTATCTTGACAGTGTTTAAAAGATGAAGTAAGATTAGGATAGTTAGGAGTAGCATAGCTACGGTGGCTGACACAGGATTAAAGACAGCGTCATCTGGGACAGCAGAGAGTAGCAAGTCAAGAAATGAGGTTTCTTTAGGTATATTCATTAAGAAATTATATTTCCTTAATTATTCATAAAATGTATGTAAAATGGCCAAGTCACCTATGTTAATGTGACTTGGCCACCGACAGATAACATGGAAAATGTAAGCCAAGAGTGTGTAACATAGTCACTGTTTCTACACCACAGTCCATTATGAACCACATAATAGATAAAGTTTTTAACAGCATTTTACAACATTGACAAGGGAAACATGTTACTTCTCTCTGTGATTATGGATCCTCACCAAAACTGCCCACCAGCAAAAATATATGTGCCACTGCCAGATTATGGAGCTGTGATAGCTGCAAAAAATATAAATACATAAATACTTTGATAGCGGTGCTGAAATAGATCTCAGTCATGACAGCAACAGTTACTCACATGATCACTTCCTCTTTAGTGTTTTTTTAAATAAAGAAAGCAATGCTTTCTTCGAGCTTGACACACCTGTGAAATAGCTGTCAGAAAACGTGATTCTCCTAAATATCCTCTGCCTGAAGATAGTGGGGAAATGAAAATAAGCATCTGTAGGTTGATGAATGCTGTTCAAACACCGGAACACACAAATTGCTTTATTATATCAGTATATCAGCATGTGAACTAACCAAGGTTTCTAACCAAAAACCATAACATGCAGTTTAAATATTATGTCTTAAATTCTGACCCACCATCTAATGGATAAAAAAAAACGCTCTGATTCAAAACTTATTTGCCAATCCCTGCTGTATATTATTCCTTCTGGGGGATTTGAATATTTTACTGAAACAAAGTTCAATCATTAAACAGCCGTTGGTAAATTTTACCCATTGGCAGATGCAGTGATAGTGGATAGGAAAGTGGGAAAGTCCATGGAAGGAGATAGATGGGGTAGTTGCAGGACTTTCAATTAGGTTCAAGTCCAGTATGAAACTAAGTCAATTTAAAGTTAAATTATGTTACATATGTGACTTGTGGCTTTCATGACTTACATTCATCATTTTTGCAGTTTTGTTTCCTAAACCTAACCAAACTGTGACTGTTTTACAACCTTAACCACATCATGTAACATCATATGATTTCTGTACGTAACATATTTAAGGTCACATACGGATGTTGCTGGACTTCTAATTTGTAATGGACATATACACTATGTCTTTTTCAGACCACTGACAATGAACCTTTTTTTGTCATTTAGGTATGATGATGCGTTAAGCATTACACATGCTGAACAGTGGTTGTGCAAGCAGTGAGGAGTGGCACCTTGTTTGGAAGGGCTGGGCCTGGTCCAGTGAATACTCAGCAACTATGATGCTCATTTGTGAAGAAATCCTATGTTATGCCTTGCAGCTGCACTGTGATCTGCACATTCTTTTTCAGGACTTCAGGACAGAAGACTGAATTTAATTGCTTGTGTGATGGGGATAGAAACCTTATTGTAGAGTAGTGTGATTTTATAGCAGCTGTAAGGGAAGGTTGTTGTTTCAACATGCTCTGACTGTGTCAGTTTGAATGCATGGAGGTTTTGTTGTTTTGCTTGATCTGTAAATGAAATATTTATTGTGCAGTGTTAAGGTGGTTCTGCTTGAAACTCCATGATTTGTGATTTAAAAGCATATTTTCATCACAAAAAATTATCTCGTTTGTATTTTTAATGTAGATAAACTGCAGTATAGTATTAAAGATTATGTGCATAATTTAGAGCCACTGTACATTCCAACTAAGTAAGTAAGCCACCTTACTGCCTTAAGGTAGCCCTGTTCCTGACATTATATATTTTCTTCCCCTCCCCCCGTAGTCACTGACTCACAACAACAGTTAATATGAAAGAATATGCTATTTTGTTTGCCAGCGGGCACAATCAGTTATGGTACACAGACGATCCCTAAATTCCACCCTCCCCTACTCAAACTGAAGTGCACATAGCCTCTGGTCCCTCTTGCATCTCCATTCTACGTCAGATAGCTTCCAAAAAGTGCTGAGCCTGACTGCCTGAGACAATTACTGTATGTTAACAATGAAAAGAAATGGCTGCCTAAAGAAAATTCAGATGATGTGGACAGAAGAAAAGAAAAGCTAGCAGAGGAAAGATAAGATGGGACTTATTGGATAGATAAAATAAAATAAAGTCCTTATGGAGAAGGGCCTTTTTTAGTTAAAAAAGAGATATGGCTAACACTAAAATATTTTTACTATATTTAGCAGAGACCAAATAAGAAGGGTAAGTATTGGACTTCCATTCATCAGGTGACAAGGAACACAAGTCTAAATGAATGCTGATGGATATAGAGGATGGCTCTATATGGCAATAGCTTTAGGGGTTTGTCTTATCTTCTGTCCGAGCTGACAAGTTTGAAAACACTAAGCGTAAGCCTACCTATATGAAGTGCTAGACTGCATGGTTGGTTTAGTCTTGAGTGACATAGCCAGTTGTGTTTAATGATGCTGTGCTGAGCTCGGTAATTGCATTTATGCTATATATATATAAAAGGCTTATCTCTCCAAATATTTTTGGCAAATCTGGAAAAAATAAATCTGTGTAAGTGAGCACTTCTCCTTTGCCGAGATACTCCATCCACCTCACAGGTGTGGCATATCAAGATGCTGATCAAACAGCATGGGTATTGCACAGGTGTGCTTAGGGCTGGCCACAATAAAAGGCCACTCGAAAATGTGAAGTCAGAGTAAAGCAGAGATAGAAATTTTAAAGTGGACATGGATGGATCACAGTGGATACACAGTGAAAAATTATATAGATTACGCAACTGTTCACAACTGTTCTCAATAACAAAATTGTGACCTCAAAAAAGGAGTTATTCAAAATATATTATGCTAAATATATTATATGTGTTTATGGGCTTAATATTTCCATTTCTACTTTAGAAGATATTAGGCATTAAATAATGATAATGTAATGCAGCCTTTGAAAGAGTGGTTTAATTTGAATAGTTCGCTCTCATAACATTGTTGATTTATTTTTTCAATGTGAATTAGCATAATTATTCATTTGAAAGTTGTTATTGTTCAGCATGTCAGGATTTCAAGTGATGTGTTCCATCGTTATATTTAACAGGTGGTGACAAAATTACAGAGTAAATCAATTTCACAGAGACAATTATATCAGTAAGATAAAAAGTCAGCCTCCATAAAGCAATCCCTGCCATTCCCACGCATGCATTGAGCGGAAAAGTATAATTAATTGTGTCAAACACAGCAGCACAATCAAAATTGATACTTAAATGAATTTGTGTCTGCTGCTGTATTACAGGACCGTAAAGTTACATTTAATTATTTCCAAAATGCTATAGATCCTTTTTAATTCCTTAATTACAGTAAAATATGCACATCCCAGCTCCCAGTTTTCTAAACACTAAATTCCCTAACTGTTGTTTGTGTCGTAATTTCTTTAATTTGGCTTCTTTGATGGGAAGCTGGGATTTAATTTAAATCTGTCTTTGGAATAAAATCTTAGGATTTGCTCCAATTTTTTTGTCTGTCCATATTATGGTTGCAGATGCAGCAGAACTTGTGGAGCCAATACTTCCCTGGCAACTGATGTATAACTGGATATCCAGTATGAGCTTATTATTCATAACTTTAGTGTGAATGGATGGGGGCACCTTTCTAAGTTGCTGCTAGGGCTTTCTATTTATCTTTGGTTATTTTACAACGGAGGTCAGTGGAGAAATCATCCAAAACAAACACACTGAGAGAGTCTTCATGAACACAACATAGGAGGAGAGAGGCCATTTGTTTCCTCAAGAACTGGACTCAAACAATACGTATAATGTGAAGCAGTGCTTCCACACTGTGCTGAATTTACTCTCTCTGAGGAATTCAACAAGATGTATGGCGTGACTGCTTTGTTAGCAGGAAAGAACTACAGTGAATTTTTAAGATTTAAGAAAAGCACTTTCTCCATTCCTTATTGTACAATTAAGATACTCTGAAATTCTGAATCTTTCACATTCAACTGGATTGAAGGCTTTTTGTAGTTCAATTTAATGGAGAAAACTCACTAGAAATGATGGATTAAAATCATTCTTTTACATGAGGTATTTTAACATGCAGTCTTACTCGAAAATGGCTGCAGCAATTAAAGCCAGAGGCAGATTTATGTTTTATTAAAAAAGCAGGCTACTCTGTAAATAATTGTAACATTTACAGAGCATTATGTATATTCAGATGCACTGTGGGGTGCTAATAACTGTCTATGCTGTTTCAGAGAAGGACTCTTAGTACAATATGTCCAACAATGAAAAATGCAAAAGATGCAATGTAATGATAAAAAAGGTCATCTCCGAGACACTCAGGATCCACAAAGGCAGACGCACTACAAGAGACTGTGAGAGAAAGAGATAGTGAGAGCAAGTTCACTGCCCTTATCTGTAGGAGCTCAAATTCTGCTCCATTATTTATCAAGCTCAGCAGACAACAGTTACTCACCAAGATATGTCAGGTCAGTGCTCTCTTTAACTTCAAACCTAATGCTCTTCAACATGGCTCACTCTATATCAGGACTAGAGTGGACACTTGCTGCACAGCACCCCCCTCTCTTCCCATCTCTCTGTCCAGCTCTCTTGCTTGTGCATTCCGTCACATTTAGATCCATGCTCTCATTTGTGTAATGCAGTGACACACAAATACACCAACCACTCTGGTCTATCTTTTTGTGTCTTCAAATCTGAGAGGCAGCTGTGTTGACCTTCAGTAACAAAACTCCCGCAGTGCGACAGAAACGGCACACTCACAGTGACAAAGTTCATCATTAATGCTACATGTATAATCAAAAGGACATAAGAGGCAAAAGATCTATAGGTAAACAATAGAAAGCCTAGCTCTCTCTGCACTGAATACCTGCCACTTGAAAAATGTGCCGTTCCATCACACAACACAATGCCATAGATGTTGCAAGTTTTGAGGGAGCATGCAATTGTCATGCTGACTGCAGGAAAGTCCCCCAGAGCTGTTGCCCCTGAATTAAATGTTCATTTCTCTATCATAAGCCATGTCCCAAGGCATTTCAGAGAATTTGGCAGTACATCCAACCAGCCTCACAACCGCGGACCTTGTGTAACCACACCAGCCCAGGACCTTCACATCCAGCATCTTCCCTCCAAGATCGTCTTAGACCAGCCATCCGGACCGCTGCTACCACAATCTGTTTGTGCAGAAATTCTTTGGTTATGCAAACTGTCAGGAACCGTCTCAGGAAAGCTCATCTGCATGCTCATTGTCCTCATCTGAGTCTCAACCTGACTGCAACTTTATACAGCCATTGAAGAGGAGTGGACCTTCCACAGGCCACAATCCACAACCTGATAAACTCTATGCGACGGAGATGTGTTGCACCGCGTGAGGGAAACTTAGCCAACCTTAACTAAAACATTTGTATTTCTTTAACAGTGATGTCTTGTCAAAAGTGCCGTCGGATTAGAAAATGCTTATATATGTTGTGCAGAGTTTGTGGGGTCTGACCTCCCAAATTAAGATTTGGATATGTTTCTACAGATGAACACTAATGTTACATTAGTTTCTAACTTTTTCCTTAAATTACAGTTTAGCTTACTAACATTAACTAGCTAAAGCTGAGCTTACCTAAAAGTTGATCCCTGTGATTATCATTGTATAATTTGCACTCTCAGCGCATGGAAAAACTGATATTGTTTTGACCATATTAATACTAAACCTACTCATACTGGACAGAAGTTTGAATGGATAATAGCAAATAATAGATAATAGCAACAGAGTAACAGAGTTCTGACCTTATTAAACCTAAGGCGAGAAGAAAATGTTTACCTTGACAATACACTATCTGATATCCTACTATCAGTCATTTTAAACTTAAACAAAATACTGCCCTGTAAAAAAGGTGTCTCATGCGTGTGTGTGTGTGTGTGTGTGTGTGTGTGTGTGTGTGTGTGTGTGTGTGTGTGTGCTTCCTTTTAATTGAGAGAGGGACAGACAAAACTAAATTTTGTCTGCATCCCTAGATAATATTTTTTTAAACATGAAATGCTTTATTATATCTATTGACTAGTGCACTCGTTTGGTTGGTATTTAGAATTCAAATCACTTTCACTGTGGTCTATTACCCCTGAATTGATATGGACTGAGTAAGCTGGGCAGAGTCATTAAATAAAGAAAAAGTCATTAAGCCAAATTAGCTAGCTGCTGTAAATATCACCAAATGAAATGCCACAATGAGGTACCTCTGACATTAAACAAATATGCCAAATAACGACTGCTTATGTTTTGCTGCACATGCACCTCATATATTTTTACCTAATCACTTTCATACGCCATAGATTGATTAAAAATGTATGGCAATGAGGTGTTTTTTCATGTTTTTGTCATGATAACTGCATTATAAAGACTAAGGTGTGCCATTTAGAGCTGGAAGGCAGCCTGTTAAGCCAAAGTCATTGATGTGCACCCTGTAATTCAACAGCAGATGAATCAACACAATTAAAAAAGACATAGATGGGGGAGACACACTTCCTATAAAAGGCAACTGTGTAGAGTCTTTAGTAACGCATGCTTTTAACTCAAGCCATTTGGACACCTCTTAATGCAAGTGTGCCACACTTATTACCCAGGTAGTTACTGTTCAAGCATAAAACACCCATCTAAGTGAACTTGATTTGCACTTAGTAGGGATAATCAAGTTTACTCTCCACGACAACACTAAAAAATGCATGTTAACTGCATTAGGGCTAATGGATGAAATGGAAAAATATTTCTCTTTCATGAAATGTAATTTGTCCATAGTACTTTGAAATGTCACATTTTGTTCTGGCCCAAACAGTGGTGGCATATAATGTACCATCACAGCAGTTACTTATTTGTGCAATGCAGTGGCATCCAAGCTTGAAGTAATGCACCTTATTGTGACCTTGTTGGACCTAAAACAAACAGATATATTAGATTTTTCCTATAAAAAGAGTGCTCTCTTTATAACAGAATCATCTATGTTTATCCATCCTTCCAACTGTGCATGCTGAAATATTACAGTGGTTCAAATCACCAAATGAACTCAACTGTATTATTTTTGGTTACATGCGAAAAACCTGACATTTACCTATTTTTGATGAATGTTGAGTAACTATGATGAAATCCTAACCTAATCATGTTTGTACTTATTGGATTTTACTGGTTCTTTGTCAGAATTTTGCAAAGTTAGATTTGCAGATTTGTGGCTGAGACAAAATCCATCTCTGCCAAGAAGTGTTTAGAAATTGAGTATGTTGTGTCTATGTCGGGGAGCTAATAATGATTTTAATTTTTTTTTAACATATATTAAATTGCATCAGTTAAATTATTTATATTCAATTAATCATGTTTGTATTTTTATCAGAACATACTTTAGTAAACAATATAACTCTCTTTGAAATCTCCTTCAATACCCAAAGGCTCAAATAACATTTTAAGGGTGATTTCTGTACAGTCTTACCTCATCACTAACATAGTGAGTGCTTTCAGAACAGCAGAACATATAAAGCCATGGCTCATGGTTGGGAAAATGATTTTGATCTGACGGCATTTGAAAATCTTTGACCCCATTCATCATGTCGCTCTGGCACGCTCTCTTAATTTCATGTACCATTCACTTGAAGTACACAAAGACTGTAAAAAATTGTTTGTTGCAATGTTAGCTGAATTGCAAGTAGTGTTGTCACTCATGACGTTAAAGACAGAATGATAAAGGTTAAGAAGCTACATTAAATAGTATTAGTATAGTGCTAGTATAGTTTGTCATTTGTAGGTTTAGTGTTGTACCAGAGCTTGAAAATGTATTCCAACTGTGTCTCCAAGTCTAATTAGTTGTTCTTATATTACTTTTATATTTGCACTCTTGATGCTTTTTAAAGAGCTTTTTCTTTAATGGTATTATTGTCGTCAAAACGTTTTTATGTTAATATTTGTCAAGTATTCGCTATCATTGTTGCTATCAAGAATAGTTTAGTGGCATAATTAATCATAATTTACAGTATTTTACCAGAAAATTACAAAAGGCATGCATAATTTAAGTTCTTTATTCACATCTGTGAATGTGCAAACAATTTTTGTAATTAGTAAAAATGTATATACATTACATTTTTCTTGGGTGTGCTTTTTACACTTTACAACATGATTTGTGATTTTTTTCAGACTTTCAAACCTTTCTTGTAATCAGCCTTTGGGATGCAGTAAAGTGCAAAACACTGATTACATCTACACTGTGTAAATCAATCCTTCTTGAATATTCACCTATGGTTAATAAAAACTGTTCTCCAAAGTACCATAGACACAAACAAGGCAGTGTAATGTTGCTATAGTAACACTCTGTTTCACTCAGTCATAATGCAGAAGGAGGGGGATAAGAGCTAGTGTGACTCCAGACAGCTGAGACTGACTCATGACTGCTTTTCTTCAGGTCTCACTACATTATGCCATCTTCATTTGTTTTAACCTTATAGACATTCTATGGCAAGTCTCATAAAAAAGCAGAGTGTGACACAACCTGATAGTTTTTAGGGTGTCTGGGTATTTATTTAAACTTATCATCCAGTCAAAAGATGGCACCATGATGGTTCATGGCATTAATGTTTATCTATCTAGATGCCTCCATTATATGTTATTGGCTATGCATCCCTGTAGAATGAAGTTTCTAAACTAATTCAATGCTGGTTATTTAAGGTAGAATGTAATATATAGCTACAGCCTCTCTTTCACTGTCCGTCTCTCGTCTAAGTCTTGTCTTTCATTCATTAGTTTATCCTGCAAGCAAGTTAAGACCACTAAAAGTTTACAGATACAATTTCAACTTTAAATTAAAAACATTCCAGCTGTTTGATTAACTTTAATTACCTGTTGATGTGATCTAAATATTGACAGCAACTTCTGAAGAAGAGTTGAAGAAGGCCAGAGTCATTCTGTATTTGTGAATCAGCCACTGACCACCTGGCCTACTCATAAAACAAAGTGCTAAATTATGATCATTGGCTGATTGTTTTTAAGTGTTTATCTGCTAACATCCAGTTATTATTCTCACTGTGGCATGGCAAATACAGAAGTGCTATGGTTATAGCAAATAAAAGTTGATTGTTGGTCACATCACAAGTCTATCCACTAAAATAACCTTCACACCTTTCACCTAGCTCAATAAACATGGTAATTCCAAAATTGTTCCATTAAATGCAAGTTGTGTCTTGCGGAATTTTTCAATAGGCACACAATTCGAAAGGTAAGTACAGGCTAGATCGGCAGCCTATCTTCAAGCAAATCATTTTGCATTTAAATGTAAAAAACTGGCTACTTGGAAAAATATGATCACCTGCAACAAAATATATCCCCTCCTGTGGGGTCAAATGGTACTATGTTGAGGGGGGACATTCATACTTAAGTTGAAACTTAAGGAACAAGACAGTCTTATAGTTACAAAATATAAAAGGTTGGGTCTATTTCTCTGACAGTCTGGAGACAGGCCTGGTTGATGGCTCTCGATCTCATCCTTCACTGGGAGGTATGTGACAGAGGAGAAGAGAGGGAGAGCAGACAGCCCTCGGAGGCAGGTCTCTCTGCGGTGTTCTTCTAGAAAGGTCACTTGTGCTTTCAGATAAATAAAACAACACCTGGCTCTTAGAGGAGCTGCCGGCTCCATGCCAATTCCTGCAGAGAGACAGAGGTCCCAGGTGCCAAGCATAGCAACCACTTTGAGCTGCTTGAGGCTGAACATTACACCTTTCATCCTTAGGGTGGGCTCAATGCACACATAGACAAGAGATTTTTTATACTTTTCTACATGAAATCAGAAAATAAACAAGAACAAAAACTGTATATAAATTATATTGGTGCACACTGGTGAATGCCAATGAATTGGTCTGCACTCAGAAAAATGAAATAACTGTCATATTTGTCACCTCTAAATGAGAGTGTATGAAAAAAAGCACAGCTCAGATGTTTGTCCTTGGATGTCCCAGGCATTATGTTTGCAAAGCTTTATTAAAAACCAAGCACCAAAGGTATAATACATGACTTAATGGATTTAACGGCTTCTTCAAAATTGCCGTAAGCAATGTGTTCAGGTCAGCTTTACCTGGCTTTTCTCAGAACAATACACAATTCAGGTGAATGGATTGAATAACATCCACAGAGTGGATATGAGACATTCTTCTGAATACTGATAAGATCAATCACAAACACCAGTCAGCGAAAGAGATGGGGGAAAGCAGGGTAATGAAGACTTATGTACTTTGTGACCTTTCGTACACAATGGTTGGGGACATTTCTGGTCCCCGTGGTCCGTCTCTGGCCACCTATGCCTCATCACCTTTGCATTTCATGCAGGACGTGAAACACCGCAAACTATGACTGTTACGGGTCTCAATGTGTAGTGTGAAATCTCTCTTTGCCAAGTCACAGCAGGACCATGACCACCATGATCTGACATTGGGACCATCTGGAAAGACATACTGTAAATATGCAAGGAAAACTAACTTGACAATGAAACTTCATTGCCATTTTGTTTTACTACATTCAGTCATTTATTAAAATTATATGTATTCATCCCAACCACAACATCATTTTCAGTTGACACAGAAGCTCTGGTAGCACCAGTTAACTTTAAGGTTTGTGTGGTAAATTAATTTGAGAGATTAAGAGTTATTTCTCTAGGTCGATTTACAGCGACCTGTGCAGCTGAATCAATCTCATCCTCTGAATCACCGTTTTTGTGGCCATTTTTCTGTTGTGGTTTTTCATGAATATAGCTAGGTAGCTAACAATGCACAAAGGTAATGTCAACAATTTTAATCCTGCCTACAAAACTCTGATTGGTGGAGAAACAGCTGTCACAAGGCACAGTGCACCAAAACATCAACCAGCAGCACAGGTTAAAATCAAAAAAGCCCCCTCATACATGCAATGTTAGTATGTCTGGTAGAGACACTGTTACTGAATCTGTAACATCAGCATGTCTGAAAATCCTTTTGTTTCCTCAAAATATACCAGACGCTCCATATTTGCTAAAAAAAAAAAAATCATATTGAGAAACTGCAGTGTATTCAGGTAACACTTCATAAGAAACAGCATAAATACAGGATTTAAAAGTATTAAATTTTAAAAGTATTATTTAATCAACCACATAGGATCATGAAAAGAGACTCTGCACACTTTGTTTGAGCACAGCAGCATGATGCATTTTCTATCCAAAGCCATCAGTCTGCAGCTTTATCAGCTGTCACCAAGTCCCACACTAAAACTCTTAACACACGTCAAACAGATAGGCAAGACGTTGGAGCCTGACAAACGTTCCCACTCTTCATTAAAAAGCCTTAATCACACAGTATCAGTGTGAGCTGTCTTACCTTATAATGGGCCCACTCCTGCAGGTTTAGTACAAAACCATCCGCCTTCATAAAATCCCTGCTCCTGAACAAAATGTTAGAGCTAATAACTAATTCTGCTCTGTGGCTAACAAGGAGGTTTCCACTCATTATTCTTGATTTGCGCAGTTTAAGGCACAAAAACAAGTACACATGTTGATCTCATGTAAGCTTTCAGCCATTCACGGTTAGCAGCCATTAAAGTGTTTTATTTTTTTCCTCTGGTGAGAACAGTTTCGATGAATCATACCATTACAGTCATTCAGGCTTCCCGAATGACATAGTAGTTCTTAGATTATTCTGTTTTCCCATTACTGAAGCTTTTCTGAACTTTAAATGTAATGTCAATTGAATAGACTTTTAGACCACCGAAAACAGCTTTTCAGATTGTCAATTCCTTAAGTGTATAAGGTAGCATCATGCCGGCAAACAAAATCCAAGACACTGCAAAGTCTTGTTCAAAGAACCCAGTTAAAAACATACTAGATTTCAGAACATTTAGTAACTGGCCTACCTCAGGGAGCAAAAAGCTTCAAATGGTTCCCTTTTCAATATGGAGGCTTTAAAACCGTTTTTCTTTGAAGAACGCCTTAGATTTTGTATTTCATTGTGTCTATCAATAAAGTCTCCATCACCAACTGTTCATCAGTGGCCTCTCAGCAAACGGCTTTTCACAAATCTTTGAAATTTTAAATCCACGAGACTAGACATGCCTAGACATATTATTGATGCAGGTATTATGTGTTCAGGTCTTAAACTAGCTATTGAATTTCCTAACCATGTTGAATGACATTGATCAACTTGTTTCCATAAACTTACCACTGAGATAATGTCACCCCTAAAATGTTAGGCTCTTGGAAACCTCTCTAATGGTTGTGCTAAAACATTATACAAACTAGAGAAGCAATTGAAAGTCACTAACTTATTTGTGAATGCATGCACAGTCTTAAGTGGTTATAAATGGTATTAGACTGTATAAGAGTTTTTGTTTTAAAGTTTGCAGACCTTGTTGTAGTTGAGATGGTTATTGTAAAATCACATTTCTAGTGTTAGGCATTACAAAATATGTAAGATGGATAGGAAAAGTCAAGAGTGAAATAGAGAAGGACAGCTGCAGATAGAAGGAGATCAGACACATGAATTCAATTCAGCTGGTCTGTCAACCTCGTCATTGGAGCCGCCATGCATGTAGAGGCATCCTTCCTTTGTGCACAATCATTATTCTGAACAAGGCAAAAGCATTCAGGTAAAAAACATCAACAACATGCAGGGCAATGAATGGATAACAAGAAACAAAAAAACAATAGCAAGCAGAGGGTGACCCAGCAGAATGGATCATGAAGGACAATGTGGTGTGCAGAAGTGATTTTGTGTGTATAGGAAGGAGAGTGCGCATATATATAATGAAACCGCAAATAATGATTATGTAAATGAGGTTCATCATTTATTTGATGAGGTTGGGTGTTATTAAAGAGCTTGAGGCATTTGAGATTAATTTGATGGGAGGTCTTTAAAAAGGTCCCATGAAATTACATGGAGATTTTCTTTTCCCTTTATGGGTTATAATTTTGGATTTTATCATAGCAATACAATAATGCATATGATTAAAACAACTATTTTTCAAATTCATTATACAGACTACTAATACCATTGTGTTGGCTTGGGCTTAACTGTGATCTCTTTACTCCAAGACACGTGCATTTGGCATTTGTCATTCGTGTATTGGCGCATTTGTTTGTTTTTTGTAGTATGGAAGTACTCTCATATTGCGGAGGAGGCCAAGGACACAATGTTTTACGTTGTGAGTCAGGCTGTATATACATTTGAGCCTTTGGCAGGGCAGAGAACTGAGATGTTGACGATGTTGTAAACGGACAACCGCATAAATACACACCTCAGACTCATGGTACCGCTGCTATCTTGGTAGACCTTCAGGTTTTATGTGTCATGGGGTGTGAGGAAGAATCTGCTCCCTGAACTGTCAGGTGAGCAACCCTTGCACCTTTACTTTATTTTATTATTGTGTACTGAGTTGCCAGTTTATTAGATGCACTGAGCTACATCCAATACAACTCAGGCTGCAATAAATTCCACCTTCATGAGGCTTATCATATTCAGCTTTTGTTGACGCTCAGTCATAGAGGTGTTGATTCAATTCTGTGGTCAAGTCTGTGGAGGCTGTCGACCAATGTGGTGGACAATTTGTTTCTCAGAAGGCTTGTAAAAATCACATGTGGAACAAACAATAGACAAAACCAATAGTGACACAAGGGCATGAAGCTACTGAAGCAGACCTGACACATTGAAGATGGGAATGTGTTTTCCATCAACAGGAAGCCAAGTCTGATCTTAACCAGACAGTTCCACAGTCTAGTGACAAACCACCAAAGGCATAATCCCTCTCTTGCTTTAGACTGTACCACAGAGAAGAGAACAGCCTGCTTTAGATCAGATGACCTATGAGATACAGTTGAAACTTGAGGATTTAAACGATCCAAGACATATGAAGTGACAAGCTTAGAGCTCCTTAAAAGCCTACAAAAAGGTCCTAAAATCAATCCTGAAATGTGCTGGAAGCAATTTAAGAAGAGGCAGCACAGGGGATATACACTTGTTTTTTTCTTGTGTTTTGGTTACAACTGGCCAGAGATGAGTTAAAAGCAGGGGCAGACTGGCACAGTAAATCAGGCCGTGAATCTGACTCGATCCCAGGTCCTCTTGTTCGCACAAACCGCTCTTATTGTAGACTAAACCTATTTGTTGATGTAACAGGTACCAATCCAGGTATAGTCTTTGCCATGTTCATCAACTAACTTTTGGGACTGATCATTAAAGTAGCCTATGTGAATACTGAGTTTTCATGGTATTTTAAGGCAATAGGTGCACCATCAAAAACTCCAGAGAAATAGCCTAGGCAAGCTACCATGGCATATACAAATGCACAAGGGTAAAGACAAAACATAAGCCTGTAGGCTACGCTTTCAAAGAACAGAATGTTGAAAGTTTATATCTTTATATGCAAGCATCAATCATATCAAAAATGTCACACTTACCCATCTTCACTGAACTTGAACATATACAACAATGAAAGTAAGTAGGACTATATTGTAAAAGTTTAGTGTCTTCTAGGCAACACTGTTTCTGTTTAAAAAAAATAGCTATGTTTTGTTGGCACTGAACTTGCCCCTTGTTTTCCTGTTCACATGTGGAGCGCAGTGACAGCCCGCGGATCCAAAAGAGGACACAGGAGGAGGGTCGCTCCCTGTCCGAAAAAGGCTTTACACACACACACACACACACACACACACACACGCACACACACAAAATCATGTGGTCAGCTCAGTGGAAGCTTTTAACAAGAGCAGAGAAATAAAGAGACAAGAGGGCGGAGCTTTGTCACAGGGACTGCTTTCAAGTCATTCATACCAAGTTTACGTGGCCCTGGGATCACTGGGTCTGTCTGCGTCGCGGCTGCTGGAGTGGATCGCAGCCATTATAGCCTGTACTCACACCAGAAGTGCTGCAGTGCGTCCCAGTATCTCTCCAATCTGCTCCAAAGTGAATCATAGCCAGTGTATTTTTGCGTTAAGTTCCGTCTAGCAGCACTGAGCAGATAAACCAATAAGTCAGACATAAAATTGGAGAGAATCTAATCAATGTGACCTCTGACATAAGTCAGTTTGGATGAAAGCGTCAGCTAAATGAATGGAAATGTAATGTAATTTTTGTATGTAATACATGTAAATGTATTTATGAAATGCTGGGTGCATGTTGTTGATTCCTACACCTTTTTAGCTTTTGTTAATGATACATTCTCAAGTCTATTTAGGCTGAAACTTGAGTGTATGATTTTTTTAACATTATTTGTTGGTCCTGGTCCTGTATAGTTCAAAGTCAATGTTACCTGTATATTGAAGTAATTTCAGTAACGTAAATCAATTAGTAACCTAACACAAGCTGTTTTCACACTGCGTTATTTTCCGGGAGTATTACACCAATATGCCGGCTTGATACACTGTATGTACAGAGCTGGAGATGGAGGTCCAATTTGATCTACCATTGAGCTGGAAACATTGGCTGTAACAGAGACAGAACTATGTCTGTGTGAAAAATCACAGCCAGCATGTCAGTGTTGTATTGACACTTAATGGTCTTTTTCTTTGCCGCTGGTTCCAGTAAAGCCAGACTGCTATATGAAAGCACATAGAATCGTGGGATTATTTCGCAATAAATGAGCTAATGCAGCAAATTCACATCTTTTCTGCGTTTATTGAGGGATCTCTGTATGAAAGCGGCTCTTTCCTTCTGGACGCCTATCTCCCAATGGACACCCCGTTACAAATCTACACCAATCAAACAGAAGTAACATGAAACAATGTGTGTTACACAATTTTAGATCCCTGAGTCTGGAATACTTTCAGTGCAACACAGCAAACAGGAACACCGGGCTGCTGTAATTTACCGTCAAATAGATATTACTTGGCAATATCATGCTGAATACATTCACCCGCCTTCCAACATTCAGCTGCCAAACGGTAATTTCCACCCCTGATTGGAAGTATCTGTAATCTGATATAATTTCCAATTTCCTGAGTGCAAGATCTGACCCTTGACATAAGGAATAAAAGGTATTATGTTTATCAGATTTTGGACCCAGAAGCAGACTTCAGACAAGGTAGTAGTAGTGTATAAGTTGTTTATTGTAAAAGAGAGGGGGGAATGTAGATGGTGGCAGGCCATGGCTGGAGCAATTGGAGCTGGCAGGGTAGTTGGTGTAGCTTGCTGTCATTAAACTGGAGAGCAGGCAGGGCGTTGAGAATGGTGCATAAGCGAGAGGGTATTAGTCACAGGAAACACTAAACAGAAGATTCACCAAGACAAGCAAAATAATAAGGCCTGACAGGATACTACTAAGGTAGCTAACTGAACAATCTAACTTTGAGCACAAAGAAATGGGTTAAATATACTGGAGCTGATGAGCTTGATGAGAGACAGGTGTGTGTAATCAGCAGGTAACCGGGAGCCAGGAGAGAGAGTGGACCTACGGCGCGCCCATTAACCCACATACAAACACAAAAAAATATAAGGGAAGAAGAAAAAAACACAAGGAGAACCTAAAATTAGGGCCAACCAGTGACAAGATGTTGCAATGTTATATATAAGAAATGTAGAAATGTATTTTGTCTTACATTGTTTAGTCTGTAATGACAGAAGATGGTGTACATTCAATCAACATCCCTTGAGATTAGTTTTTTGTGCCATTACCTTGTGTCCTTAGGTATATTCTTCATCTTTTTAATTTACACCTGTCTTTTTGAAGTTACACAGATATGCATTTTTATTGTATTTTATTCAATTATGATGGAATGAGATATCAAATTAAAGATTTTAATCTTAAATTGCAGTTAAGGTGGCGCTCCACAGACTTCATATAAGGCTTAGGTCTTGATTCCTATAGTTTATCCATTTAATGCATTCGTTGATAGCCGTGGTGTAACCGATTGTGTTCATTTATCAATTGTCTCCTTGTTGGGCCATGACTGTAAAAACCCATGTGAATGGCTGACTGTGGAAATCAGTGCTCCATTATATCGAGCCCTAATTCCCCCGGCCTATAATGCACTATGATACTGTACCACTGGCCCAGACCTGGTGAAAAGAAACCGCCTCAGCAGCAGCAAGTGGAACAGTGGAAGCAGTAATAGGTATGTCAATGAGGCCATAGTCCCAGCTGGTTCACTCGGGATCCAGCATGCTGTTCGGCAGAGTACTTTCAGCTATTTGCGGAAAACAGCACTAACATATCATAAGACACTTAAGCACACAATGCAAAGCAGCCTCCAAACAGACAAATATCCCTTATGATGATGCATTTGCGACACATGCAAGGTGTGCTTTTGGGCCAGGTAAGGCTAACGCTTACACAAGCAGTGTAATTGGAAAGGTTATATTTT
This sequence comes from Lepomis macrochirus, assembly GCA_024633595.2. Lineage (NCBI taxonomy): Eukaryota > Metazoa > Chordata > Actinopteri > Centrarchiformes > Centrarchidae > Lepomis > Lepomis macrochirus. The sequence continues at coordinate 8,078,269 of JALXJV020000019.1, read as the reverse complement.
AATTTGTTTGCATTGATAGATGGTATACACAGAATGCCTCTTGTACTGCTCTGTTTGTACAGAGAAAAAGAACTAGGGTTGAAATGATCGTACCCTGTGGTTTATTAACACGTACTGTATCACTGAAGAATTCTACACCATAAATAATGCACCTGAATTTTAACAATATGCAACTTTTGCCATTGCCTTCCAGGCTTGCTGATTTATAGGACCCAGCACCAGGCCTCAGCCCCTGCTGAAAACATTAGTTTTAATATAATAATTCACAATGAACTTAACAGAGATCTATGATGTGAAGGGACACTCGTAGTACTCTTAGGTACAGACTCGCTTTCTACCAGTACTGGAGAAATTATAGGTTCTCAAACCATAAACAACACGTTGTTAGTCTAACCACACATACAAATGTTTGCAGTGATGATAGTTTTTTTTGCTTTAGAGAAGATACCGAATGGAAATCACTTCTTGTTTCCCTAAGCTGCTAGTCTTATAATACCAAAACTAATTGATGTCCCTCTTGCCCACGGTATGATAGCAGGTTTATCTGCAAAATAATCTTACAGATAATAAGAGAATGAACAAAGCAGCAAAATTGATATTGTTTGGGGAATAATTATTGGTTGATTTGAACCTTTTGTGACCTTTTCCAAGTAGGCTTTTAATGCATTTGTTTTGTCTATCATTATTACGCAACTATATTACACCAAACAATTTGCAAAATGTGAACGGAGGGAGTTGAATGTTGTGTCAAGTACACTTGGATTGGAAATGCTGCACTTAATTGACATTGTTTTGTGACATTAAACATCTATCCAAATCTCAAATAATGTGGATTGTTTATCCTGTCAGTATATTAACATGAACACTACACACAACAATATGTAGTTGCTAGAGATACATCAAAAAGTAGTTACAGGCAGATGAGAGCACTACAGGAGGTTAGTCCACACAGAGCAGAGGCACAGCACACTTCATCTCGCACACTATAGACCGAAGAATTAAGTGATTTTAGGTAAAGGTGAATGAGCCTGGGGATTGTAGCTGGACAGATGAGGCCAGCTGAGGCAGCTCTGTAGCTAGGCAACACCGGATTGCATGGAAAAGCTGTTGTCACATTTATTACCATCATGACTAAAGCCTTAATATTTCACACTATTTTAAGGAACGTAACAGTCAAGACATTAAGTAGCTGGACTTTATCATATTAGTGTCAGTGTGGTCAATGTTGAGTCAATATTTGCTGAGTGAAATAAGCCTTTTCTGTTTTGTGTCTCAAGGCCATTTGCTTCCAAAGTTAAGGATTTACAAAGCCTAGTTCAGTAATGTGAGAATGATAGTGCACACAATGCTACTGATGATTAGCTAGCCAGCTTCCTTGTGGTGGAACAACATAGAGACACCTTCTTTCTCCGGTTTGTCCTTGATAATTTGATAAACTTTCTAGTTAGTTTGTGAAGGCTAGAGAAAGTAAATCCTCTATGCCTCCAAGTTCAAAGTGTGTGCACTGTTAACACTGGAACCGCCAACGGGTCCTGAGTTGATTCTGCATCCTACGGGTCATTATCAGCGATCCACTATAATGAAGTAAATGCATAAAAGCCGCTGCTCATAGGTTTTGTGTTGCTCCATGAACATCAAAACTAATGCTGCAGTAGCCTCATTTTTCCCTGTGATAGAGGTGTGTTCTGCGGTCCCTTCAAGAGAGCGTGCAGCTCCCTTGTGTGCTTTTTGACTGGCTATAACTTTTCCAGCAGTGCTGCTTATTTTTTAGTAAAAGTGATCATTAGACCTATACATTTTTCTGTTGGGTAAGAATCTACTATGAATTCTGGAATTGATAATAATCGGGGGGGTTTTAGAATAAATAGCCTATTTTTATTTAGACTTTCAAACTTTTGTAGCTATGCATTATTCTCTGGATGCCCGATGGAGTGCGAAAAAACAAGCAGAACAGTAAGAACTAGCCGACATTATGAGGCTATTATTACCGCCCATAAAACACTACAATAGTTGTATGCTACATTAAAGTTCAAGTTGTGTTTAGAATATAACTAGGCTATAACATCTACAACAGCAGCGAGTGGATGTTATCAAAAGAGCCGCTGCGTGTGAATGTGCACTTCGGAGATGTGCAGCCCAGGCAAACGACCTGCACGGTGAAGACAATGAATAAAATAGAATAATCATTCTGTAAATGCCTGAAATATGGGAATAGTGTTTATAGGAAATGCACAGCCAATGTGCTAAATGTTTCCTAAAGTGTGTTGGAGCAACATGTAACAGAAATAATCCCAAAATCACAGCATTTTTTATAGCTGGTAAATTTTACCCCATTTTCTAGTGTTAAATGCTATAGCCTATAATTACAAAAACATTTTACCAAGTCATTGTATTTAGTGCTTATTGTAAACTTTTTGTTACGATCTTTATTTAATACCAATACGACTGATGAGTATTTCTGATCTGCCACCTGGTGTGGTAAAATTTAAATGGATGACGTTCGTACAGCACACATTGTAAGCACTCTATTATGTGCCTCTCATTCAGGCATTCACATACACGCCGATCAAGGGAAGCTACAATGCCTTATCATCTGGAGCAGTTTAAAGGTTTAGTGTCTTGCTCAAAGACACATCCAACATGTGGACTGGAGGAACTGGGGATTGAATCACCAACCTTGTCATTAGTAAACTGCATGCTCTAGCTAATTAGGCCACCTAAAAGTACTTTGTTAAGTTTGGAGTAGTAATCATCTACACACTTTAAGGAAACCAGATATGGCGACCATGTGTCGGCATCACACACTTGCTAAATTAAACCCTCTATGACCATTTGCACGTCAAAGTCACTGCACAGTGGCACAGTGAAGTTCATTTGCGCACACAAATAAGTAGTGCTTGCAATTTTTCTGTCACTAACTTGACAGCAAATTACCTGATAATTGAAGGAACAATTGCTGCACCATCCACTGCTGTCTTGTAACTAAAGTGATAGCTTCCTTCATGTTGGACTATCCATTTGACCTGTACTGTGAATTTGCGTTTAACAGTTTAGCCAAGTTTCAAATCTATGTGGGAACACTGCAAAATGTGCCTCTGTAAAGTGAATCCATTTTACCACGGGAGTCCATTGAATTCAATTTTGTTCCAAATGTTGCTGTTAAAAAATGCTGGTGTGGCCAACTCCTAATACTTTCTCTTGTAGTCTAATATCATCCAGTCTTTGCTACTGAGACAGGACTTATTCAGATGCCTACACGTCGCTTTTTCTTGTGGTTTATCTTTGACCTAACAGCTTGCCAACAGCAGAGGTCAACCTCTGTATTATGTGAAAATTAACATAATAGTGGCAAGGTATGAAGCTCCACTTCATTATATAGTATGTAGAGCAGCCAAGTGGAGAGAAATTGCAATTGTTGAGTTGCAGTAATCATTTAAATGGTAGCCACCACAGCACATTTGATGCTTTCTATTTTTTTCAATTAAGTAACATTTTTTTAAATCATATTTTGAAATAAACAATATGCTGATTAGATGACATCGCTTACCACCACCACACGATATGGTCAAATACAACGGAAGCACAAACAAATCTATGGAAGCACAAACAAATCTATTAGGTGTTTTTGTTGGTGGTGCTGAGGCTCTGTGGGATGGCAAATCACACAGAGCATATCAATTCTAAATCCAACAATGACTTTATTTTTCACTTCACCTCTGTATTTTGCAGACAAGTCGGAGACAAAGGAAGAGAGTGTTGTTGGGGTTTTTTTTGGGTTTTTTTGCGGGGAAAATCTTGTAATCAAACCATTTACATATTTATTTGCCATTACAGGGTACATGTCTGTACATGCTGACGTTCTATACAGTTAAACGTTTTTGTGGAAGCAGATGGTGACTGAAATGAGAGTGATTTAATCAAACTTTGCAATACAACACAAACACATTTTGATTTACCATTTTGAGAGGTCTACATGAAAGGTCAGAATCTAGAATAAATTAATGAATATTCTGTTTGGGGATGAGGATTGGGGTTCTTTTCAGGAGTGAGGGTCAGGTATCAAGTGTCGTATAGCATTATGATGCTTACGGTGGACAGGGTCAGCACAGAGAAAGTGTTTGCTTTTGCAGCACAGGGTCCAGCTGTGAAGTTTTATATTGTGAGTCCTGGGGGAGCCCCAGCGGAGCAGAGCTGTGTTCAGGGCCCGTTGGCAGATCTCCCATAGCTTCTGTATGGTTGATATAGGGCCAGACTATCTGCTGTGACAACTCCTTATTAAAATCTCGTGGGTTTGTCCTTTTTCTCCCTCCGCTCACCTCTCCTCCTCTTCCTGTTTTTCATCAGTTCTCTCCCTCCACCTCGACGAGAGGGGGGTTGGGGGAATAGAAGAGGACATAAATTCACTGAGCCGCTCCAGGCAAGGTCTTCATCAGGAGCTCATTTCTCATAATTTTACCTAAAGTCAGCAGTCTGCCTGTATAATTACACCAGGTTTTAGTGAATACATCTCAAGGAACCCTGTGCCCGCTCTCCATTGCTGAGTTATTTTGCACAATAAGTTGTTCGGAGGAGAAGAATAACTCGGTTGATCTGTGACAGAAGAAAAGTGCAGAGAATAATAAAAAGAAGAAGAACTGTCTCCACTGTATTAAACATGAAATGGTGTCATTATGTAAAATTGTGATAAATTATGAAAGAGGCATACCTCTTCTATGTAAAATATGCTTTAAATACTGCATGGGCACAAAAACCCATGCATTTGTACACCTGTCTCTACAATGTAACTAACCATTATTTTTATCTTTACAAGAGAAGACACTTATCTTGGTATTGACAAATTGGAAATAAAAAAAAGTCTTCTTTCATATGAATGAAAACTGCATACATCAGGTTCCCCCTCTGGAGTTGATGACTTTGTACTTGCCCTTTGTCCTTGTTTCATTAGTAATTACGCAGCCACTTAAATATTAATTAGTATTTTTAACTAGCAGCCATTAGAGCTTTGGGTTATAATGTTCTGTCAAGAAGGTCAAATCAGTTGAACAAACACTAATAGTGACCAAGACAGTGGTTATATATATTTGACTGAATCAGCCTTTGCTATAAACCACTACTGTGTGTGTGTGTGTGTGTGTTTGTGTCTTGAGGTCTGACTTTGCAGTGATTAATGTCCTGCGTACCCACTCTGTGAGAGGGAGATAATACAAGAGGCTGTGGCCTTTGTGTTCTCAGTTTGTGTTAATGCCTGCACCTATCAGGATATTTTAAAAGGCCTAAAGAATCACGTTAGCCGGGATCTGTTCATGGATTGGAGAGCGAAACCAAACAGAAATGAAAAAAGAATTGGGGACAGACGTACAAAAAATAAAATAAATGAGATACACATATTATTTAGCCACTGCTTCCACATTCGTTTTATTCGTTGTTGTGGCTTTGGTCATTTTTATTTATATTTAACAGTTATTTCATGTTCATATCATATTGTAGTGCTTCTTAAAATAGTGCCTTATAGATCCCACAATAGTGATATTAATATTTGACGTGATTTCATTCTTAATATATACCTTTAATTTAACATGTAATTTATAATAATCAATTCATAATCATTTTTGTATCGTTGTTTTATTTGCTACAGGCCTGTTTCAAGAAAGACATTTTTACACGTCACAGTATTGATTGCACAGGTGTATATTCTAAAATGAATTACTGTGAAAACTAGAGAAGAACGGAGCCATTGTTAATGTTATTGGAAACACCTGTGTTTGTCCTACTGAGTCTGCTGTGAAAGAGGCTTATTCTCACATGCCAATCTCCTCAGATGTTCTTTAATATCCACATATTTTAAGCTTAGTTTTCATTGTGTCTCTGGTGTTTTCTATAGGTGGCCCTGGTGCTAACTGAATTTCCCTCTTAGCAGATAATACCTTGTGCAGATAATTAAAATGTTATTGTGGAAGTCTCTGGTCAAGTGCATTTTCCCAGTGCAGCACAAGCATGCTAAAAGCAAATCATCCATAAATTCAATGCAATGGGAAAAATTGCTGGACATTATTGCCACTGATTATCTCCACACAAAAATCTGTCCTAGTGGTTTTTCAGTAGTGAACGACAAACTGGAGTTTATTGTCTCAGATTTTGTCACACAGTGCCAGTAAGCAGCAGAACAATCTCAAGGCCAGCCCAGCTTGAGAAGTGGGCGTGCTTTTTTTTTCTAAGTGTAAATTCCTTAGCACTTCCGCCTACTGAAAGCAAGCATTTCTGCCTGCCTGACAAATGTGCAAGAGAAGAAAAAACAAGGACTGTACAACATACAGGAACAACATGCACATCAACAAAAAGAACACCTCCCCAGAGAGGAGAACAAAACAAAAACTCTAAGACTCGAATAAACTAGACCACTAAAGCTGGCAACTGTGACAAAGAGAGCATTGAGAAGTACTGTGGACATACGGGTATGCCATCCCAATGAATATTATATTCAGTAAAGCTGAAAATCTGTTTTGTTCCTAAAAAGTAGCAAACACTTTTTTATAAATCCACCACAGTCACAAAAATTTAAATTGATTGCCATGCAAGTCAGTTAGTCAATTAAAAAAGGTTAATAACATGGTCCTTTCTCAGTTGGCCTGTATGTATCTGGACCTGTTGTTCAACAAAGGAAAAGGAGCAGGGGAAGAAGAAACAAAGCCAAACATTTGTTGGACCAAATCAACATATTTGGCTCAACTAGACAACCAGAGAGCCCTCCAACATTTCCTGATTTCACAGCGGAACAGTCCTGAGCCCTCCTGGACTTAACGGGTGCAAGTGTAGAAGAGCAGACATTGGAACTGGCCAGAGGAAAACAAGGTTTTCAATTTAATGGAGAGCCCGACGTGTAGAAGGAGAAAAGAAGAGGTAAAGAAGACGCAATGAAGAGAAAAAAAGAACAATTAAAGATGGCGATAAAACTGGCAAACAAGTCGAATTAAAGCTGAATGGAAAAGGAAGATGAAAAAAGATTCTAAAGTTAGAAAGTTAAGGTGTAAGAACTACAATTATTTCCCAATTCAGACGAAGGAGAAGAAAAGGGCCGACTGTCTCTGTATAGAAAAGGGAAAATTAAGTTCCCCCAGGCTATGGTCTCAGTGGTGAGCTGAGTCTACAGTGTGCCAACAAAGAAAAGTACTTTTCTCTTCATTTCCAAATATTCTGTTGTGGGAAACTGCAGCATACTCCTGCTAACCATCTGAATAAAATATATATATATATATATATATATATATATATATATATATATAAATTATATATTTTGCACTGTTGATGGTATTTGTGATTGGTTTAAGGCCATAATGTTCTTTTTGTAATTCATACAAATACAGAATTAATGACACACATGAAATTATCTGACCTAGTGGCATTCGAGTGGCCTACAAAATATTTGCCTGGGCGCTGATGAGTGTAATATTTGCAGTGCCTCTAGGTGGGAGAATTTAATTCCAGGAAAACCAATTGCCAAGAAATTTTGAGCTCCTAGTCCTGACTGCATATAACAAGCGGGGTCAAAATGTCTGTCTTTCCTGCTGCAGGAAATAATCATCGACAGAGAGTGGGTATGGTGGCCTGGGCAGTTTCCTAATAAGTTCTACTTCTCATCTCCAACAAGGTGAAATTCTGACGTAAGTAGAGCTGTTGCAAGATGTAGTTGCAACATGACCAGCAGAGTCCTCTAATCTCCATATAAACACACTATAACATTTGCATGTACTGTGTGTGATATTTGAACTAGCATTATAATATGAGACTATCATACACTCTAACAAGGATATGTAGGCTTAGAGGGCAGAGCCCAGTCATGTTGTTAGTGAAACAGGTCAACCAAGAATGCCCTTCCACTCTTATCACTTATCCAACATGCTGAGCAATTGGAGTGTATTGTGGCACACACAATGCTCTGATAAAAGTCTGACAGACTTTTAACTACCTTTAAACAAGCTCCTTTGTGGTACACAAAATTAACTGCTTATTATTTGGTGGTCAAAGGTCAACATCCCTGTGACCTCACGTCACAAAACATGGCCATAACTCACAAATTGATGACCATATTTGACAGTTGGCCTGAAAAAGAATTGGTGACACTTTTGACTCAAAGGTCACTGTGACTTCAAAATGACCTTTACTACCACATTTTTTCTTACCATACACCAAGTATTGATGCTGTAATCATGACACACAGATGTTTAATGAGATACAGTGATGGAGTCATGAATTAGTTTTTATCCATTTCACTGTGACATCACAATGTCCTAGAAAAAAAAAACTTGTTAGCCATAATTCAACACAATAACTCAGGAACAGAAGGTGAGATTGTGACCATATTTCACAGTTGTTCAGACACTGAATACGTGACTTTTTTGACTCAACGGTCCAAAGTGAATGTGACATCAAAATAGGTTTGAAGCCATAACTTAAGACAGAATTGGACAAATCCACATTATGATTTCACACATATCTTGACTGGGACGTCCATTGAGAAACAATAACTAGAACAATACAGGCTTTAGTGCATTCTGCCTCTCACTTCCTGATCAACATGATCATGCTTGTTTGCAGGTGACCTTGCTTGCTATGTGTTTGCAAATAAGCAGAGCAGCAGTAGCATTGCAGGAAGATCACAGAGCGGGCAAAGCAATGTTAACCTGTGTGCATGTGAGTAACAGAAGACCGAACCGGTTAGAAAAATGTCTCATAGCAGCTGAGATGTGAGAGTGCTAATCATCAGTTTGAACAGAGATGACAGAAAAGGCCTTTCCCCTGTTATCCATAGCTGCAATCCATCTATTCTACTGCCAGCGTGTAATTTTGTCACACTTAAGAATTCGCCATGTGTAATCATTTCCATTTGTTTGGAAACTGAAGAAATCACTTAGGTTGGGGCACATGAACATGACATCTGACTAGGATGGATTGATCTATTTCAGATTTGAATAAGGCTTTGACAAATGCAGCATTTCCTTGTGGCTTCAATGCACTGCTGAAAATTCATACAATGGCATGGGACAAAAAGCAAAATTGTTTCAGAGGTAGGTTAGAGATGCACCGAGAAAGGGAGAGGGAGGGAGGCAAGAAAAGGAGATGAAAAACCCAGGGAGGATCTGTTTTGGAAGATGCTAATAGAATCTTACAATGTGAATGAGTGGAGGGGACAGTAACCAAATGAGAATTCTACATTGATCCTGACACACAAAGGCCTTGTGGGACAAAAGACAGAGGGAGAAATATAACTTGCCACAAAAAGGAGGAAATTAAAAAGTCATTCTCACAGGGTTGTGCAAGACGAGGTTTATAAACCCTTGTCACACACTCCCAATAGGCATAACCCCATTTTCATATACATCTAATTTAATCAAGGTGACTTCTCCTTCCTGCCTCTCCCAGGATAAAGGCGGGAGTTTGCTGTTCCCTTGTGCCTACAAGCCAACATATGCTAAGATTTGTGTCTGTGGTTCATCCGCCATATAAGCTCAGAGCGGCACAATCTAATCTGTACTGTGGATATCCTCTCCTTGGCCTTATTCTCCTGAGGATGCTTGTTGTTTTAATGACTGCCCTAAAACTTTTTCTCTGCCATGTCCAATATTTCTAATCTTTTGAAGGTCAGAAAATTAGTTTGTAGCTGAACTTCTGTATTACATTAGCTGAAATAGAGCATTATTGTTAAATATAACTACTGAAATCAAACGTAAACTGAGTTGATCTTTTTTGGGATTATATAAGTGAACTAAAACAATAAGGCAAGGAAATGAGAACAATTTTAACAGGAATATTTTGTGAAAATTTTGGCATTGTTATTAGACTATTTATTCTTCCTTTGCAGTATGTAAGTCATTACTAAGTTATTAGTTATTATTCTGGTTCAGTCTGATTTTAGAGCTTATACATTATTGTTTGTGAAATGTTGCATAACCAAGTATTGCCTTCAGTCAAAAGTTATTAAAACATTTAACAAGTTTTTGTCAAAAGTTCCTAGTGAACATTTGTTTGTTTTTTTTCCTTTCATTGCTTAACTTTTTGAAATTGTTGTAAAATGTGTGGAGAGACATCTTCCTTGCAAGCTTTATTTTAGAATCAACCCATGTCATCCATATTAACAATTACAACTATGCGTAAATCTTCATTCCATCATTCTTCAGATTTCCTCGTCAATGTTGTCATGTTCAGATATTTAAAGACCTACTTCAGGACACAAATTAGCTGTAACAGAGTCAACCACGTGAGAGAGAAGACAGGGTGCAAAAATGAAATCAAAGTCTGCTGTGTCAGTGGATGCTGCGATGGGGTTTGTGGTTTTGTACAATTGGCTTGGTAAACAGCTGCTCCTAGCACATCAAAGAGCCAGCAGCACAAGGGTAATGTTTGAATGAAGAGGTGTGAGGATCGGTTTCTTTATCCTGAACTTACCCTGCCAGTGGTTATGATTTATGAGCTGGCATCCAGTGCCCTTCTACATGATAACTATGAGAGTATATATTGATTTATTCTCGACTGCTGGAGTGGATCAAATGGATTTCTGGATTGGTGTGACAATTAAACCCAGCCACAGAGGATTTTGGTTTATGAATCTGATGCCAGGTAACATGTCTCTGCAGTCCAACATGATAAGTGATTGTTAGTAATTGATTAATTTTGTCATCTGGCCGTTGTATTTTTAGCTATGTTGTTTCTAAGTCAGCCTGTTATATTTGTCCAGTGCTTTTGAATTATGTCTAAATACCTAGCAAAATTAATTCTAAGGCCGACTCATATATGACATACTCTGTGTGACCAGCCTAAGTCACATGGAATATATATATATATATATATATATATATATATATATATATATATATATATATATATATATAATTACTGAAGTGGACTTGACTGGATAAAAAGGAACTGACCACTGTTTGCCTTTTTATTGAAGTACTTCAGTATTTTATGGAATGTATTACTGCAATGTATTACACCAGAGTTCCATCATCTAAGAAAATAAATAGATAAATAAAAATAAATAAATTGTGGCGCATTAGACCAGGGGCTCATCTCCTGTTTCCAAAATGCATCACAAACTGCTTGAGAAAGCTGTTCTACTATGATAATAGGTGATGAAAATAAATCATGTTCAATAAGATGTACTTGTGTGTAGCGTGTGATGTGCTTTGCGTTTAGGTGGTACTTGAGACTGGAAGAACTCCTACAGTAAACTAATTCCGCATTGCACAAGGTGCAAACAACCTTAGTCTTGTCGAATTTTCCATTGAGAAGCTCTTAAAAGTAAATTTTCCCAGAAGCAAACCCGGCAGTTTCAGAAATGTTGCTGTCCAAGTGCTGTCCAACAGCTGACTGTGGACGTGTTGCTACAGTGTTTAGTGTGAGTAAATATCGCACGATGCGTTTTTTAATCAACCGGCGTATCAATAACTAACCTGGCTAGTTGTAAACAAACAGCTGGCCGATCTATGGTTGTAACTGGAACGCCGTCAACTCGGGTTTGACGTCATTCCCAGCTCCGACCTCCGACTTCGAGGTAAATGGAACGCAGCAAAAGCTGCATCCATGTTAGCACGTCACGTTTGATGTGGTAATTTCACAGTAGGCATATACACAGGTTCAAAGGTTTGTTCTTGCCCCCTAAAGTACAATTTGGCTAGATACATCTGCGCTAAAATATCAAGGTCAAAGTCATCATAGCTTGCGTAGTATAGACCCAGCTCCCAACCCAACTTTGAGAATAGATTAACAGCGATATTTTTTTTATCGCCCGATAAGAGTCTCACGTTAACGCAGCATGTTAACGCCAATAACGGCCCACCACTAATATTTATATATATTAGGGATGAGCGAGTACAGCATTATCTGTATCTGTATCTGTTAACCATATGAATTATCTGTATCTGTATCCGTACTCGGATTGGGCGGAATTTAACCCGGAAGTGGGTGGAGTTGTCTTGAAATGGGAGGGGCTTTAACGGTATGCCATTATAAGCATGCGATTGATATGGGTTGATCAGAAATTGTTATATTTTTTGCTGATTAGAAAACTATTTACATAACAGCATCAGCATTGAGCTTCAGATCAATGGTTTTGATCACGATAACAAACTATATACAGAACAAGGTTTGCAACAATGGATACAACACATGCAGTTGCAATGAAGTAAAATGTAATGAACAAGTGTTTTCATACTCAACATAACTTTTCATTTTTTTATGATCAGTGTGATTTTTTTTTTGGTTCTTTTTACTTTTTTTTAATTTCCACACAAGAGGCCTGTACCACTAAGCAGGATTTGAGCTTATCCAGGTAACTCCGGGGTTAACCCTGGCACGAAGGTGGTTCACTTCTTACCGGGGTACATCTCCATGGTAACTTATGCTGAACGGCTAACCTGCTCCAGAGCAGGTTATGTTCCAGAAGAGATTAACTCTCTGGAAAATGACATCACCATCTGTATGAAATCCCACAGACTGTTTTAGCCAATAGGCTGCTTTATGTTTGCAGCGGTGATGTGGAGAAACTCTTGACTCTGGCGATCCTACAGAGACTGATTAAAAGCCTTAGGCTAATGTTGCCTACAGGTTTTTGCAGTACAGCAGGATCAGCCTACTTACTGCCTTTAAATGTGTTTAATATTTTTTATTTTCTCCCAGTCCGTTTCACACAGCCTGACGCAGCTGTTAAATAAATGGATTTTATTTGTCTGTCCCACCTTTTGCGATGTGGGCGCAAAAGGTGGGACGGTGAGTTTTCAGCAGCCTAATTCAGTCTTTTAAACATTATTTGAGCACATTTTATGGCATGAAGGGATTTTTCGTTTCATTGTTTTATGAAGTTGATTTAGAACAATGTTTTGAACAGACACTGAGTGTGTTCAATAAATTAATCTAATTTTTGAAGTGACGACAAGTTTTTTTAAAGAGAATGGCCCAGTCTTTTAATGTGGAAACGCCGACACACAGCCCAGCTGAAAGAATAAGGCTGATATTTTCTGCAGCTCAGAACACTTTTTATCAACGCATTTTTATAGACTACACCTGTTCATCTAGGCCAGAGGTCACTAATAGGCGGACCGCGGTCCGGATCCGGACCCAGCCGCTGTCCTCTTCGGACCGCCAACCTACAGCCGATTTATTATTGAGACTTACTATTATTGAGACGGAGCGTTTCTATTTTAACCCGCGCAGCTTTTCTAGCATTTACTGTACTGGTTTAGCGGCACAGATAACTCACAGACCAAACGCATCGTTTCTTGTGATACTGCTCAGTCAATCAAATCTGTGCATGCGAGTCGAGTCCGCATCCGCGAGTGAGATACAGCCAGGCGTTCTGAAACGCGACACCAGTGTTTCCCACAGAATGACAATGTAACTCTGGGGAGGGGATGTTGACTACCATACAGCGTGGTAGCCTCCAAAATCCAGCTGCATTCCAACATTTTTCAACTTAGCTCTCCTTATTAACACTGAAAACTTTTTTTAAGCTGGGTCTCCAACATTGACAGCATTGTGATGGACAGATTTGTGCAGCAGTGAGGGAGAGAGAGCGAGAGAGGTACGGGTGAGTGAGAGAGAGAGAGAGAGAGAGAGGGACGACCGAGAGGACGTGCTGCGCGAATGCGCTACGGTGCAATGCAATCAAATACGATTTTAAATAGGCTTATTAAAAAGAAACCGAAAATCAGTGGTGCTCAGCATTAATATTGTGGCGGCCGCCACAAATAAATGAATGTATAGGAAACACTGCACATGGAAAGAGGAGGCGAAAGAGAAAAGACATTTCACTAGAATGTAGAGATTTTTACATGTAGCCTACATTCCTCCCAAGGGCCGTTCAAAAACAGAATATCTCATAGATCTCCAGTGCTAGCAGGACAAGCTGGAGCTCATGTTTCTCACTGAACAAGAGAAAGTAGGAAAGTGGTTTATAAGAGGGAATGAAAGAGAAGAGGAGGCATTACAGCTGTTCATTTGATGTGTTGAATGTTTATTATAAAATTGGTTAAGACTATACACTTTATCACTTAAAGCTACACTTTTTATTTCATTTTTTCAAAAAAAAGGCACTTTATTTAGTTTACTTACTTAAGCATTTATTATTTATTATCCCTCCAGTTTGATGTGAAAACTGGATATTGTTGAAATATTGTCAGTTGTTGACTAAAAACATATGCAGTATGTTGATACAACTATAAGTTATGGCAGTGAATGATAACGTAAGTTAGTCGGTATGATGTTTTGGACCTTTGCTTCGGGAAATTTTCTCTAACTGGACCTCTTTGAATTCTAATTGAATACCCCTGATCTAGGCATTCACACTATCTGCGATTTTCTGTCTCCCTGCATGTGTCAGTTTCAGCCGTGCTGCTGTCGTATTTCTGTAGTGTTACAGTTTAATCCTCGATTGTAAAATATGACGCTCTGCTGACAGTGGACCCGTTCATGTCTGTTTGGTCATCTGCTGCTAACACCGCCTCTTTTACGTGAACGCGCTCCCGTCTGGATCGGGAAGCCGAGTTAATTTACCGAGTTGATAACCAGCTTTGTGGTTCCGCTTATCCCGATCGCGATTGTTAGGGTTAGTGAAGCCAGATAAAGAAAACATATCCTGAGTTTGTTGAACTCGCTTAGTGGCGCAGGGCCCTGGTGTATGTGTGTGTGTGTGTGTGTGTGTGTGTGTGTGTGTGTGTGTGTGTGAGTGAGTAAGAGGGAGACAGAGAGAGGGGGGAGAGAGTTTGTGTGTAGCTTAATTTGTAATATTATTTTAAATAATTTATTTATGCCACAACTACCTTTATTTTTTTTTAAATACAGCAAGAAAGTGGCAGACACTCAGTCAAAAAAAGCTGGTTAGAGCCAGCTGACAGTTTAAAAAAAAATCTCAGATGACCGGCAGAGAGAGGGAGAGAGAGAGAGTGTGTGTGTGCAGACACAGTCAGCTACCCAATGAGGATTTTTATTCAATCCGAGCACAGATATTTACTCATGTTACGCGTACTCGGAAAAAATGCTTTATCCGTACCGGATACTCGTTTCAGCCGAGTATCCGGCCATTAATCAAAATTGAGTATTAAGGCAATTTAGTCAGTGGTTTTCATTGAACGGTGTTATTTATTGCAAAATCAAGATAGATCACAATCTTATGAGAGTAAAGTACCAAAATGTATTGCTCAATTAAAAAATGTTGAAAATGGTTAACCTTGAAATGACTTCATGTCTATTTCTACTTTCTAACATGGCTAAAGACCTTTACGAGTGATACTCAAGTGTTTATTTCTATAGAACGGTGATCTTTTTAGGAGATGAAAGAACATGGCTCAGTGGAACAACTGTCTGATAATGACATTTTTTGCCTATCAAGTCTCATGAATCATTGGTTACTTGTCACCAAAACAGGGAACTAGCATTTTTAGATCCTTTCAAAACCCAAACATTTACTACTTTAGTTCAGTATGTTAATAGTAGGTAAGTATTACATTCATGCATACAAAAGAATTACACAGAGACGGCTCAAAAACATGACTCTGGGTGGGAGAGTTAGTATGGATATGTGACTTTTTATGAATTTAACAGCGACTAAACTAGACAATTTCATTGCAAGACTAATCCCCATGTTTCCAGGCCACACACCTAAAGAGGAGGGTCTGGATCATCTGAATGTCCATGTGGTACATTTTTTCCAACTCTGACCCAGACTGAACTACAATATGTATTGCTTTATCTAGCATGATGCACCGAAGAAGAAGTGTTTTTTTTTTCTTAGATGATGGAACTCTGGCGTAATACATTGCAGTGGGCACCATGAAATACTGAATACTGGAGAGTACTTCAATAAAAAGGCAAACAGTAGTCACTTCCTTTTTATCTAAAGTCCACTTCAGTAATTATTTAGGTATGGCAAGTTATTTTCTATTTCTTTTTGAGCAATTTCAAAGTTTGCTCCTACATGCATGCAATGATGTATATGTGATATGTGATAAATATGTGACTGACGGTTTAATCTTTTTCACATTTCTTTGTTCATATATTGAGAACCAACCTGTTCTCATCATCACCTCATCTCTCATTCCTTGCTGACACTTTGTCAGATACCATGACACAGAAGGATAGCCAGCCAGGAAGATGGACTGACAGATTAGACAAAATGAATAAATTATGTGCATGAAATCATAGGCATGCAAGTCTTTGTACTACCTCCCAGAGGAAGGTGGAGACGAGTGTGAGATTTCAAATTTCAGGCTTCTAACGCTCTGATGCAGTTTCACCTCAAGGGACCTTATTAGTCGATGGGTCACTACACACTGCACCCCTAACAGAACAGACTCCTGTGCCCATGCCAGAACTTGTCTTGATTAATTATCAACAGAGGCAATTTCCAGCTGCCACAGGCAGGAAGAGAAACAAAGAGAAAGAAAGAGAACATAACTACCACCACTTCTACTAATGTTGCTGTTACTGCTACAGCTGCTGTCTGTATAGTACCACTCAAAACCAACGTTACAAGTTTCTTTAGATAAAATGAATAATATGTAGGCTACTAAAATAGCTATTTAGTTTGAAATGTATTTTTTGTATTTTTTATCTTCCCACCAAAATAATTCAAGGCAGAGTGTCTGCTTGGTTAGATAATTCTGGCAGATAACATTTCTACCTGTTTGTAGAATGTGTGACATCTTTCCTTACAGTAGACTGAATACCTGTAGCCATCATACATCAGCAGGAAGGATATATGAATTCCATGCACAGTCTCTATTTTGAGGGAGTTGCAATTCCATAGAGGTCAAGCAGCATTTTTGTAATTAGTAAAATCTTCAAACACAAGACCAGGATCAAAAAGGGGATCAAACTATCAAGCTATGTATCTGCTTTTGTACACTTGTCAAACCCACGGGCACTTGACTCTGACTCTCAGCCACAGTCTCAGCCCAGTCTGTATCTGTTTCTGCTTCTCTGTCTGAACCTGTCTCCCTGTTTGGCTGCCCTCCCTGTCTCTCTATCTGTGATTGCCCCCTCAATCTGTCTCACAGCCTGAGCCTGGGCACAAACCTATCCCCCATATGTAGCCTACCTGAAGCTGCCCAGCCCCCCAGTTTCTTTTTAGCTACAGTCTCCTTGCTGAAAATGTTTCAGACTGAGCCTGAAACTCAGTGTGAGCAATAAACACTAGGCAAAGCCTTCTCACCCATATTCTAGCACGAGTGGTGGGTTCTCCAGTTGAAAGAAGTATCAGGCCTTGTAGGAGATGGATCTCCCCCCCCCCCTTCGTGTGAACACCAGCAGCTCCTGCCTCCTCCATTCAGCAGTCTGTATCCCCAAGTGGAGCTGCTGACCGAGCTTGACATCCTCCTTGCCGCAGGCTGCACTGTCAGCTTCCTTCAATCTCTTCTTCTAACTCTGTTTCCTCACTGGACCTTCTGCTCTCTCTATATATCACTGATAATAAGTAACGCCACTGCCAGAAACATCACGGCTAAATCAGCCGTCACACATGGTTTTCTGTGCATCACTGTTTTGAGAAATTGTCTTGACAAATACCTTTTGAGTTTCTAACATTATGTGTTGACCTGTTGGAAGTCGCACAGAATAGGGGGCAAATTTGAGGTAAAAGTTCCATGACGATATAAAACGGTTGAATTCCAGTACCTTTTTAGACTATAGTTACATACAAACAACCACAAACTTTGAATTCTCTGTGTCTCAAGATCAAACCCATTTCATTCTGACTTGTGTCTCTTTCTGTGTCTTCTTACCAATACTTCTTCACCAGTTAGTACAACAACATTTATTACAAATTGGGATATTTTAAATGTGGAACATGGAACAATTGTATATCCCTAACACTTTTTCCACTACAGACTTATATAACTTATAATATTCCTATTTTGGTTGCTCCCAAGGGTGAAGTAAATCTGCACAAATTGTTTCGCATTAAGTTCAACTCTTTTGAAACATTTGTACTGTTCAAATGCGTCTTTTGAGTAAACTGTGTGAACTTGCCATTAGCGACAGAGCTAACGAGCTTGCAACAGCGGAGAGCTTTTTTTTCATCCTTCATCAATTCTTAATTGAATTAAATTGTGTGCAGTCCTGAGAACACAATGCCAGTGTAGAGAGAGAATAGAAAAAAGCTCAGAGAGCTTTCATGACTGAGTAGTCAAGAACTAGTCTCATGATTAGCATTGCTAGCATATTAGTGGTTATCTTACCAGCTATTGTAGTTTACCAATTGGCCATGTAAGTATAGGTTCTATTTCTACAACCACATTTAGCAAGGAGTTCTGGAGATGAATTTTACTGTGCCACTTTAAGATGTGACCAAGCCTCGACTATGCAGAATTGCTCACCAATGTTTTTCAAGATCTCTTCTAATCCCAAAATATAATCTAAGATTTACTGTTCAGACGTATAGTACACTACATTTGACCATGACTATTGTTACTACTGTTGTGATTTTTTTCAAGTGGAAAACTAAGGCACAGTGTGAAATGAAAATCTTGGATATCTTCCTAAAGGACAAACCTTTAAATATGTCCGCAAATATAAATAAAAGAAGCAGCAGATCTGCAATGGGTCAATAAAAGCCTTTTTCCTAAAGAGTCCATGCCAGGAGCAACAATCAGATTATTTGATGCAAGCGCAGTATACGTGGTTTTCCATCCAACTGTTAGAGCTGTTCACCTTGATGACATGTTAGAGGTGTGCTGGTGGTGTTTGTGTATCACTTTAACAGTTGCTCTGTTGGAAAACGTGCTGTCTCTATCTTTTAGGGCCACCATCTGTGTCCAGTGTATTTCAATTGCACATGGTGGTCTCATGACGCAGAGCTCACTGGAAGCATTATGTCACTTTGTATTTTCTTTAATAATTAGTGAACATTTTAAAATAAGCACAAACAAGCCAGAGATGCGGTAATCATCATTGTAGAAAAAGAGGAAAGAGATGCAAGGCACCACCACTTTTACATATGGTTTAGATATAGCATGGAAAAACTTCATCATATGCTTATCCAACTGAAACTTTGTTTGAGAGGAACTCTCAATAAATGTGAATAGTACACATTTATCACTGTCCTGATTGTATTTTACAGTTATGGAGACAACCAAAGGGTGTTGAACTTGAGTTTATATGCAAGCCGTCTGACCTTTATTGTTTTTATTGCATGTATTATACAGTATATTGCTGTGTCCCATCACACTGACTAAACACTATTTCAATAACTTGTGGCTTCTATGTAATTTCCTCTGAAAGCATTGCTGTGCTCATGGAAATGGCAGCAGACAAATAGGTATGTTTTCTTTTAATTTTTCTTTTCTTCCCAAAAGTATTGTCATGTACAATGACGTATTTCATCCCAGAAGACATAATTGCTAGGCAAATAGGAGCCATTATGTGCTGAAGTTGCTTATACATGCACTCTGTATGCATGCTTAGAGAGAGCCTGACCTAAGCCATTACATTCCTCTCTAGAGGACAGTTCTGTGAGTTTGGCTGATGCTAAAGTAGGTCTGAATTAAATTGGATGCTCTGAAACACAGCATGACAGACAGAACAGTCTCCATCGGATGAAATTGTGGGAAGCATCCCTCCAGGACCTACACAGCTGCCTCGGGCAATAAAAAGATTAATAATTTACTAAATATACATGCATAATAAAAAGGCCATTAGTTTCAATAGAAGGATGATTAAATTATTCACAAGAAACTGTTGAAAAGAAAAGGCACGAGTAAAAAGCAAACTGCCTTAAGTTTTTCTAGTTACATAGTTGGTAATATAAACAAAATACATGTTTTTTCTAGATATCAATATGCAAAACTTAAGCCCTGTTTAGACCCGCCATCAACATGCATTTTGGGTGATCCAATCACAAGTGGACAGCTCTATGTACAAGTGTGAAATGCGCGCCAAAGATGCATACTCTGCGACGTACGCGTCTAGACAGCATATACACTTTCAATGACCTTTCCTTACGGAAAACCCCTTTCAGTGGTATCAACAAAATCCAGAAGCCTTCATGGACAGTGTTTTTATTTTCCCTCCTTTATGAAAGATTTGTAGAAAGTTAATTTAATAACTCTAATTAAAATAGCTTTTCATTATGTGTGTTAAGCTAATGGGCTGTTATCTCAATTAATATGCAACATGTAAATGCTGCGTTTTAATTTTAATGTCGAATAAGAACATTTGTTTAGACCCTCTGTAATTTATCACTAATGTACAAATCATTCACTAAAATAATCAGCCTTAGGGATACCTACAGGCAAGGTATGATAAAATAAGGTTTTGTGATTTTTCAGCTACAAATCAAATTGGCCTAGCTAAGGGAACTGGTTCAGTCAGCACTTAATGATTTGCTCTCCTGTGTTGTTGCGGCTATAAGTACCATTAACTGTCTGCCTTGGGCCTATAATTAGCTACCCATGGTGTACCTCACTATTGTGCATTTTCTCACACTCTTTCAGTGCTGTCCACAGTAAATTATTGAAACAACCACACTCCTGGCAAACATGTAGAATTATTCATAGGCAGCAGCACAATCAATGAGAGCAATAGATGTAATTGTGGGTCAGCACTGAAATTAGCAGTTTGTCATCTATATGTAATTAAATATAACATGTGTGCCGGCTACTCACCTTGAAATGTTGTAAATTGTAAGGTGCATGGAGAAATACACTTGGGTTCCATCACATCACCTTGAGCAAATTTCTAATTCCACGCAGATCCACCTCAGGAATAGAAATGGTAAAACATAATCTTGCCCTCTGTACACTTCCTGCTGAGTAGCTATTAGGGCATCATAGCCTCTTGAGGTTGCCTCCAGTAGTGAGTTCAGCAGGCTAAGGTCAGGACTTAGTCATCAGAGATTCCACAGCTTGAGTGTGGGTGCACTGTGAAAAAAAGTTTGGAGGCATCCTAGGTGTGCTCCCAAGGGTAGTGGGCAGAGGTCCTGAGGGAGATTCTCCACACAATGTTCAGCATGTCTGATCTCAGCAGGTAGACGTTGTATAAACATGTGTCTGTCTGCAGGGGAGAAAGGGAGGGAGGAGGGAAAAGAGCAGATGCAAACCTTCATTATTCTAAGAGTGGCGTGTGGTGACGAGGACAGAAACAACAGAGCCAAACAGCCAGTGACAATCCCTGGATGTCACAGACCACCCTGCTCGTCGTATTTCACTGCACTCCCTCCTCTGGATAGTGATGGGCACTGGGATAGTCTAGTAAAAGGCAACATAATCAATCAAAGCAGGCAGCCTGACATTCACCATAGCAGAACATTTCAAAGGGGAAATCACAGCCATAGCACTCTGATTCTGTCTCTGGTGTGCACCAGTGCACAGCAAACACGCTGATACCTTTCTTACAATAGCCAGCTCATTACCTGCATGTAGGGTTTATTTTATGAAAGCTCAGATATATCCTACATATGAAATCCCTAAAAACATTACTAATATATTTAAAACACTACTGCAGTTACACAATCATGACTTGCCTGATGATATTAATGCTCAAAAATCTTTCTTATACTCTAACTTTCATCTGTCTCTGTGCAAACACAGCATGAGTCAGACCACAGACAATACAGCTGAGTTCACAAGGGTGTTTTTCATCTGAATTAGATTAACAACATACAATATGAGAGCGGTTTCTTCCTTTTCTTCGTATTATCCTGGGGGCTCAGCTGGCCATGGCATATCCAAAGCACTAGCAAAGAAACTTATCCCAGACCTTGATTGCATGCAATTTCCTATTTATTATTATTATTATTATTATTATTATTATTATTATTATTATTATTATTAGTAGTAGTAGTAGTAGTAGTAGTAGTAGTAGTAGTAGTAGTAGTAGTAATTGTTTTGTGGCTTTTTTCCTTTATTTGATAGTCGGCAATAGAGCAAGTGAGGCAGAATCAATCCTGTGATGTTGTAATAATATGGTAGTAATATGACATGATAGGACACACCTCATATCCCACTATATCTATATCTATTCACCATTTTACCTGTTGAAGTCCACTGCCACCTATCCCTCTCAGAACAAATGACAGCATTGGACGTTTGTTCAAACATATTGGAAGGTTTATTTTAAATGCCAAAGCAATGAATGATATGACAACAACCTTATCCAGGATGACATTTTCCTGACCTCAGCGAAGTGTTTTAGTTGACTGAACCTAACAATATCTTTGCCATATGGGCAGCAGATCAGGAGAAACAATCATATGAGTAATTCTGAAAGGCTTTGGCCAATGACCTACTTTTTCATGTTGGACTTATAGGACAAATAATAGGAAAATACCAAGTCATAAGTATAGAAAACATGTGTTTCTACCCGCATCCTGCTGGATTGCTGGAGGGATACGCACATGCTCTGACTGGAAAACAGCTGTGCTGTGTTACTTTTAGTGTTGTGAGTAATTAGAATGGTTGAAAATATATCCCATGCAGGGTTGTGGCATACGGTGGAGAAGGGGGACTGAGTATACAGGGCCCTCATGTGAGGAGGGCCCATAAATATACGAGAATGAATAGCCGTGGATGTGGGGAGGAGCCCATAGAGAATGCCTATGTGCAGGGTCCAGAATTCTGTGCTGTGCCCCTGATTGCATGTGCAAGAAATTAGAATTCTCATGTTTATTATGATAAATAATGCAGACTCCCATTTACTTGTTAAACCAGGACTTAATCTAATGTTTGAGTCATAAAGATTGAGAAATGTACCCAGAGCCTGGCACAGTAACTGCACCCTGAGAGAGAGAGAGAGAGAGAGAGAGAGAGAGAGAGAGAGAGAGAGAGAGAGAGAGAGAGAGAGAGAGAGAGGATGTGCAGAAAAACCAAAACCTATATTTCATCCTGTCCATATCCCTGAAATCGCTTAACTCAAACCTATTGAAACGATACAAGAAGAAAGGGCAGGATAGGGAGAGGGATTAAAGAAAAATATTAAATGCTCTGAATGTATAACATCCACAAAATAAATGCAGGGAGGTGCCTTGATTGTGTGAATAGCCATTACAAGTGAATTTATAGACCTTCCTGTTCATCACAGTTTCTTCACCAGCTCCCAAATGACTGTCTCACAGCTGCTTGTCCCAACAGAAGAGCATCATCATCCGTATCACTGACAATTTATTGGTAACAGAGGACACAAACTGAATACCAACTACAACTAGTCAAATTATGTCTTCCATCTAATGGAATGCCTCTGAAATGATACACTTTTCTTCAGTAGAACATCTTTATCAGTATAGTATTGCTTTAAAAATTAGGAAACAACAATCCACAGAGAAATTCACAAGCTTCCAATTGATATTGCTAAACACTTTTTTCATGTAAACATGTTTCTACAAAAGTTTTCTCTACTAAGTTAAGAACTAAGCAAGCATCACAAGCGGGTGCAGCTCTGATTGCTTGTTTGTTCATGCTTTTGTTTGTAAACCTGGGGCTTCCCTTCGCTCTGTCCTCGGCTCGACTGACAGCTGTTCAGCCCAGCAGGCCCCCGAGGCAGAACACAAGGCTCCATCTGATGTCAGTTTGTCTGGTGTCAGCAGGGCAAGGCGCTTTGTTTTTCCATCGGCACCCTCAGCCCTGGGCCAAGATCATCTTTCCGCGGGACAGGATTTCAGCACCAGTAATGAGACATACTGTACGGTGAGAGTCA
Source organism: Lepomis macrochirus (assembly GCA_024633595.2). NCBI lineage: Eukaryota > Metazoa > Chordata > Actinopteri > Centrarchiformes > Centrarchidae > Lepomis > Lepomis macrochirus. The sequence goes on along the minus strand of JALXJV020000019.1, from coordinate 8,054,596 downwards.
TGCATGGCAACTTTAACAAGTCTGTAAAGACAGTCGCATAAGGCTTCAACTTCCCATGTGGCGAAAGAAAATAAAAAAAAATCTCTCTATTTCTAGGCTGAGAAATTGCCATTGACTGCTGGGATTAATGAGTCCCTCTTACAGAAAGTGTAGGTGTACTTGTCAGTGACACTGTCCACACAGTAAGTTTTCCTGTGGCACACTGTTCTGTCACACACCTCAGTCTTCAATTACAGTCCAAGCTCTCCTCAGCTTGGAATTTTATTTAAATTAAAGAGAATAATTTAAAAAGTGTGGTAGCGTGAGGCGATGATGTGTGAGTGTGCTCTATGTCTTTGGTCTACAGTGGAACATGTTCTCTTGATGTTAGAAGTTACGCCTTGTGGGTCGAGCTTGGAGGTAAGGAATTTTATGTTTTTCTGCTATTGTTATTGATGAATTTACTTCATTAAGTATTTGATGACATAGGTTGTAATTTCCTTGTAATTATTTGTAATAATGACAACAGTCATTATCCATTCATTACATATATCTTGTAAATAAAGTATTGAGAAAAATGATTATACAGCAATAGATAATAAAAAAGACACTGACAATAATGTGTCAATGGAATCCATCAACTGTGTATTTTTAACAGTTCTGTTAATTTTTTTTTTTTTTTTTAAATTCACTTTTACTTATTGCCTGTTAGGATCCTCTAACATGCTGTTTTTCTATACTGCAGGCTGGTTTCCTGATAAGCAAGTTCACAGATATGTGCCTGGGGCAAGGATAACGTCATTTTTGATTAGAATCCTTGACACAAATCCCCCGTCCCTTTTGAAGTTGCAGACCCTCTCTCATTGTTGCTGCTTCTTGTTACTGCAGGTGTTTGGTCATGATACCGCCTTAGCAATATGAAAAGACATAGATACTGTAAAGCAAATTCATGAGAACTTTCATCTTGTAGTGTGGTTAAACTGTTATATTCAGTAAGCATCCATTTTAATGCTGTACATGTGTGAAATATTATTTGGCTCTCATTGCTTTCACTTTATGTTTTTCCTATGTTTTTTTTTTTAATTGTATGTGTACTGTTCCATGGAAAGAAAATGCTAATTAACTTCAAAGACAACATAAAGAAGTACAACACTCTATAGCGAGGCAAAAATGGGCCAGTTAGTAACATAAATATGCTGTAAGTTATAGGAAACTAACAAGATCATAAAAAAACTCTGTCTTGGAACAAGTAAAAATCAAAGCCACACGTTTACAAAGGAAGCTGGCAGCAAAAAGAGAAATTGTTCAGGATCACAGAGTTTCAGTTCAGTCCTCGTGTGTGATGGGTGGAGTTTATTGATAATGCCAACACCATTTTTCACTCTGAAGCATCCTTTTCCCCATGAACATTCAAGCAAGGAGCAGTGAATTGGCAAAAGCAGCATTATGCTGTATTTATGATTTGACAATGCAACTTCGCTTTGTAATATATAAAAATGCATCTTTGTGTTGTGCTGAAAAGGAGCCATTACCAAGAGGATGTACCAGAGAATGTAGCCACTGCTGTGAGGATGCTTTCTCCTTAATGTCCCCAGCACAGCCATTAAATTCAACCCAACAACTCAGCTGAGCCTGTATCTCCCAGGTCTGATGGCTCCTCTGTGGTCATTTATCAGTCAGCAGTGTTAGAGCCAGAAAACTACAAGGGCAACTCTAGGAAAGGGACAAGCCCAAGCAGAGGTAGCAAAATATTTTTTATCTCTCTACCAAACTTTGAAAAAAGAAACTTGGACAGAACATTTTTTAAGGCCAGTCCATAGATACATATTCAGACATCTCACTGAGACTACCCTCACGAATATAGATATCATTTTACTTTGCACAACAAAAAGAAATGAGACCAGGTATCCAACACATTTAGATAATAAAATTATGTATTTATTGACTCTCTGCACATGCAAGGTTCGATGTCAGAATAGCCTATATGGTCTTTAAAACCGGTGATGTGTTCTTCATGAAGGATGCATATTACATATTGCATTGAAATGCATATTTTTGATTTCATCACAACATTGTATGTTTCTAATGTAAAGGACAATCATATTTTCCCCAAACCACAATTTTTAGATAGTTGAAGTTGAAAATTTGTAATCAAGCTGCAAAATGTGTATTGTAGATTTCTCAGATGTTACTGAGTATTGAACGAGTGAGTGTTAAACATCGGAAGCCAGATTGAAAGGTGCTCCCTGCAGATTTCTTGTAAACAGACAAAGTTAGGCTTGCGAAAGTCAGGGAAGACACCGGACAGGTCGCCAATCCATCGCAGGGCCACACATTTACAAACAACCACTCACACCTAAGGGCAATTTAGAGTGACCGATTAACGCAGCATACATGTCTTTGGATGGTGGGAAGAAGCCGGAGCACCTGAAGAGAACCCACACAGACACAGGGAGAACATGCAAACTCCACACAGAAAGGCCTCAGACGACCAAGGTTCAAACCCAAGACTTTTTTGCTGTGAGGTGATAGTGCTAACCACTGCACCACCCTGCTGCCGCAGTTTAATGCATTTTCTTCCCTTAAACATTTGCATAGCCAACTTTTTGAAAAATTATTAAGCTGCATTGTTAACCATGTTTTCTACCTAGCAAGTCGTCTTCCCTGACTCCCTTGCTCATTTGGTGTTACTTTGTGTTTCAATGCCACCTGTAGATCAGCAGACTAGGGTGAAGGTGCACATGCATCATCATGTGCATATGTCACAGTGATCAAAATTGTACCCATTTGTAGGAAACATAGCACTAAACTCCATAGAGTACCTTTAATTTACAACAATGAAAACTTTCTGTATTATACAAAACTATGAGAAGAGTTCTGAATATCAAAGCTTTAACAAAATTTAAATCCTAGTTCAAATTCAAAGTTGTATTCCCTTATGGTAGCCATGTATATTTCGTTATTAAAGTTATTTGGGTTTAATTTGATTTTAATCAGAAAACGATCTGAACGGATATCAGGTGCAGGTGGAAGGCTCAGCGATTTGTCCACTGAATATGCCCTATTTTCTAAGGGAACAATCAGAGTACCACAGATTTGATTTATTTCCAAGCAAAATAGCCTCACTGTGAGAGGCTGGCCGCTGCCAAGCAACCATCCAGCCACCACCACCACAACCACCACCAGCCTGATGATACAAAATGGATGCACCTGTGAACCAGCTGTCCAAACTCATGGTTGTTATACATTTCAAGTTCCCTCTCTGTTGAATCTGCTTGAATATATGCTTGAACTAGAAATAATACAGTGCATGTATGTGCCTCTCTCTGTGCCAACAGTGTCACTGTCACCCTCTGTTTATCAATACACAATGCTGTTGTACGCACACAGAACAAATGTGCATAAATTTGCTGTGTGAGCTCACTGAAAAGGTTAGCATACTTGTTGGCTAGTGTTCAAACAAGGAACGAGTAGTGTAGGTTGCAAGAGCTGTGTTTGGTGTTGAGTGGGAGTGAAGGAGGTGGCTCAGTGTCAGAAATCACTGAAACATCTGTTACCTTCCTCTGTTTCTTGCACACTTGATGGCAAATAAATAATGTAGCCTCTCTGGTGGCCCTGCAGGTGTATGATGGTGCTGTCTATTAAAAAACAGTATGAATTGAAGCTCAACGTGTTGAACAAGCCCTAACCGCCTTAGTGGGAGCGACTGTTATGTTCTTAACCCTGGAAGTTGGATGACACGTCTCTGAATCTTCATGAGTATCGGGCTCTTGGTGAGGGTGTTCAAACATGTAACAGCATTCTGATTCATGGCGAAACATGCATATTGTTTGTCTTTCGTTTAGAAATATAGCAGAAACCCAAGATCACTTTCAATAAGTGTTTTTTCTGAAGGACATTGAATTGAGAGAGAGAGAAAGAGAGTGATGTACTGTGAAGACTGAAGAACTGAACCCCCTTCTATTAGAAGTGTCACAGATAAAAGAGTCTGTGGTCACTGCACAAGAGGTGACACAGAGACAAAGATGTAGAGCCATGCACGGGCCTCAAATATGGGCCCTAGACTGACCCTGACCCTGGAAGTTTTTGTTTTCCAAAGTGATGACCAAGCGGCCAGCTGCCGACAGTGAGTTAACACTTCAAGCAGATCACAATGTAAGTTTAAATGTGTAGCCTATTATCACTTCCACAGTAAAAAAGCATGGGCTATAACTAGGGATGTCCCGATCAGTTTTTTTTGCCCTCGAGTCCGAGTCATTTGATTTTGAGTATCTACCGATACCGAATCCCGATCCGATACTTCTATAATAATTAAAAAAAGAATAAAGAGCGAAAAAACAGATCCAGGATGTTATTTATTTTTTATTTAATACACCTCATTTTAACATTCAACAACTCTGTTAACAAAAGAGCACTTCTGTGAGGTGGCTTGAACAATCAAGTAATAAATAACATAAATTCTTCAGTTTTGGACTTTCGTGCAACAGTAAATATTAAAAAAGTGTAAAAAAAAAAAAAAAAATAGCACCTCAACTTAAAATTCCCTGCAGGCATGTAAACAAATATAAAAATAAAAGTGCCACAGTGTTTGCAAAGCACATCTATATATACATATATATACACATTTATATCCGAGTCCTGATCGGGAAGTAATGTCCGATTCCGATCGAGTCTGGAACAACGTGATCGAATCTGGACATCCCTAGCTATAACCCTACATTCTAAACAAATAGGCTAATGCAGATTTTCTTACCGTACACCTGGCTATGCATCAAAAATCAAGGCTTTACCACAGTAACTTACATGGCCAATTCCAAAGTTAAATCCCAAACGAAAAATGAGACGTTACAGCAAGAAACACAGGCGCTTTCATACAGAGATCCCGTAGTAAACGGGTAAAGAATATCTGTCAATATTCAGCATTCACTCATTTATAGCCTACTAAAGAATGTTTTGCGACATAATTTCGCTTTGTGCTTTCACTTAGTGATCCGGCTTTCTGGAACCAGCAGCACTGAGCAAGTATTGTATCATACAACACCGGCATGCCACTGTGCACACGCTCACACCACACCACAAGCAGACTTGTCTAAATATTTAACACATTTGTAGGCAGTTAACATTTGTATTAGTTGACATAAAGGAAGCCTTTATGTGAACTAATTGTTTTTATAACGCTGCTGTTGGTTTATAAAGCACTGACAGGGTCAGAGACTTCTCACGTTGTCTGGTACAGGTTTGCTTACTGTCCCCAGAGTCAAAACTAAGCACGTAGAAGTAATGTTCAGTTTTAATGCAACATACACTGTATGTAGAACAAACTCCAGAAAAGTGCAGGTCTGCTGAAACTCTCAGTTCTTTTAAACCAAGGCTGAAGACTTTTCATTTTGCTGTTGCCTTTTATTGAATCAGATTTCAGGCTTTTGATAAATATCTTTCACTGCACTGTAACTTTTACTCTCCTGTTTTATCTTGTTTTTTTTATTTTCTATTTCACTATTTTTTCTATTTAAAAGGTCTTTTCATATTGTCCTATGTTGTTATACAATTGGACTTGTCTTTCCTTTATAGAGAGCATGCACTAATTTTACATGTGAAAATGAAGTGTAATTAATTCACTAACTAATTATACATTACGTTCCAAGTGTAGGCCATGACATTTTTATGTAAAGCAAATGATGTTTGTCACACAAGGCTTACCTTTTGCTGTCAGTAGGTGGCGCAATTACTATAACACCTAATTAGCATGTAGATGTACTCAGAACAGGTCTCTTGTGAAACTAGTGAAATTTGGAAATGATCTGTCAATGTGGAGTCGAGTTACCACAGTTTCTTTTTCAAAACATCAAACCAGTTGTTGGGTTTATGGTATGTCTCCAAATTGTCAATCTCCCACCTGTGGGAGGACTTATCCCCACCATAGATGAGCCCAATGAGGGTGGCATCATCAGCAAACTTAAGTTTTTTTAGTAATTAAAAGAAGTATATCCTTACATAAAAAAGGTTCCTGGCACTGTCAGTGCAAGGAGCCATTGTCCCTGACACTTTTGTGCTTGGGCCCTAATTAGCACATCATTCTTTTTGAGATCCCAATGTGGCTTCTGTATGGTTGCTTGCTAAATTATAAAGGAATTAAGGTAATGTTGCATCACAACAGTTTCATAGGTGTGATTTGATCTTTTTCAACATCCATATTCTTTGGTTGGTTGGTTGGTTGGTCAGCATTGCCCAAAGGCCAATACGTATATTAATTTTAGGAGTTTTAATAAACTGATAATGATATATAATGTAAACAAACATGTTCAATACATGTTTTGAGTTTTTGGTCTCTTTTAAGTTTCAAATTTGCTGTGAACAATCATGGTCCCCAGAGGATGAATTAAAATCCCAGAGTCCACCACTCGAGCTTAAGATATATAAAAAAGTGCCATTAACATTGACTCTGCAGATATGATGAAACCTTTCTATTTGGCCACTTCATTAATTTTTCTTTCACAGACAAAAATAGAATCTTTACACTCAATGTATTTTATATTTTTCACAGTACTATGATTTTAATGACCTTTAATTTAGGACCGACTGCATTATAATAAGGAAAATTACAAAAGGCCATGGTGACTTTAATATACATACTGTAGTAGTGACTTTTAAGAGTTAACGTCAAAGGAGAATGTCGCTAAGTTGACATCAAATTTACTTTTTAAAATGTTTGAGATCTAAAGGTTTTTTTTAGGATTATTGACATTTCTTGACATTGACATTTTTAACATATTTTCATGAAGATGGTTCATGGAGTTTTTCTTGGATACATACAAAGAACAATGTGAAGAAGAAGTCATCATCTGGTTTGTTAGAAGTGAAATTTGGACAAATGGAGGATCACACGTATTACAGTATTTCACACAGAGCATGTCAGTCACTGTAGTTTCTCCTACACGCTTGCAAACGGAAGGATGAGCGGTGACCTGGCAATTGGCAATTGCAACCCTCACCACTTGACGCCACAAACTCCACTGAACCTTTTACATATCTGGACTGGACATTTTTGAAAGATAAATGTAAATGCAAGTACACTTCTAAAAACACAACTTCTAAAGTAAAAGTGTTATCTATAATCACTGCTTATGTGGATTAAAGCTGAACAAGGTTAGATGAGACATGCATAAACTGCCCTTTCATGAGGTTGTCCACAGTTTTAATTAATTTACGATTGTTATTAAGTGTGATCACCTCAGTTTAGATCCTCACATAAACAGAAACCCTCACCAAGTGCAGGCAGTGTACAGAAACAAAGAGGCTGAGCACATGAAAGCAGTAAAATCCCTTAGTATCATACTTGTCTGCATGGTCACAAGGCTCCATATTGTTTCCTTTGAGTAGCTTTATGGTTCAGGGGCATCATCAATTTTCATCCGTGTCTTGTGTTCAGCCTAGGTGGTCTGCGGTGCCTCTCGCTCCGTCAGAAAACATCCCAACAAATATGGAAAGATCAAGTGAGGGTTTTATCATTATCGTCCCTGGCAATGTCATACTATGGTTTCCTCTGCTAGGCTATTAGCAGTAAATCGAATGGAACATAAGCACACAAATGAACGGAACTGCAAACACTATTTACATGGCATATCTAGTGGGGCAGACCCGGTGCAATGATTTGACATGCTGACTGAATGCCTCTCAGTATCCTTTTGGAAGGCCATTTATCTCATTTTACTTTATGTTCAGTATAATTTTAACCCTTTGCAGTACAGCCTTACAGTATGCAATGTCACAGATTTTAGACACACCGTGCAGGTGTTTTTGTTGTTACTCTGTCGTCTGAAATGAAACTTTTAAAAAAGGGCCTTAAGATCAAAGAAATGAGCCAAAGAGTTCAAATACATTAAAATTCACACAAAGACACACCACCCTTGCCCTCAGTGTATCCCTGCTGGAGCCTGCCTCAGCTCTCCCTTAATCTGACAAAAAGATCCCAAACGCCAAGCACTTTTCTTGGGGTTAATTGTATGTGACATCCATAATACAGCTCTGGTCAATGGTTATCTTCACTTGGGTGGAGAGCAAGTTGTTTCACTCCTGTTGTAAGTTCTTCAGTGCTCTCTTTCTTCACAAAAAGCCCATATTATGCAATTGTTATGAGAAAAGTTCAAATGCCTAATTAATTTAACATAGGAAAAATTGATTAATTTGACCTTATGAAAGTGGTTACAATCTCAGAGACGATGACACGCTATAAACACCATCATGATTAACACTGATTAGAAATATTTAACATAAAGGAATCAGAATATATTTTGACATTTACTTGTTCTCGGGGACAAATTGAGTAGTGCTGAAAAACTGAAAATGTTTTAAACAGCTGAATGGTTTCCTCACAGATAATAGCATCACGTGTCACTCTTTTAATGACTAAAAATGCAAACAATATGATCTGTTCATTTTAAATAAGATGGTGATGTTGCATCTGTCTCCATTTTGTGCTACTTGGCTGAAATGCAGCACTAATGATGAGATTCGGGAAAGGCAAATTCCCACGGCTATCTGTGTCCCTTTCATTAAGATGGAGGAGGTAGACAAATGCAGTGGGGAGAGGGAACTGATGGGTTAAGCATTTTCCTCCAGAGGAACTTTATCTATGGCGAGAGCCACGGTAGTAAATTTTAATTACCAGTCTCACACACGTTACCATATAAATGTACACACTTGGTACACACCTGTTTTCTATCTACGTGGATTTTTTTTTAAAAATGTATAACCAAGAGGATCATGTTGTGCTGTTGTTTCGGCTTGAAGTTTTTTCCTCTCAAAGCAGAAACACAATTGGGTCAGTCATAGGCTCGTGGTCACTGTGGCTGTGCTGTAAACCTGAAGTATTACTCCCATTAGCTGCAGTTCTGTTCCCTTGGGCCATGGGGGACACATAGAAGGTAATTACAGAACATAATGTTATTAATTACTTTGAGATCTCATGCTACCATTGGAGCCGAACTCTCTGCAGATGAGGTTCTCAAAGCTAGGCGGGCCACAGCACAATGCCTAAGGTTAAGTGACCCACTCGTCCCTGGATGGGGGGAATTGTCTCGACTCTTCTGTTTGTCTGCAATTCTCGGTACTGACTGTTTTCCTGCTGCTGTTGATGCGGAGCTAAAAAAAGAAACTAGACAAATGTATCCAGTCATCTGTGTCCTTACATCCTTACAAAGCACACGGGGTGGGGGTGGGGGTGGGGGAGGCACTAAGACAGAAGTAAGTGGTCAGATGTCATAGAGAGCTTCCACCTAAATAAAACATTTAACCAGGCTATTGGTGAGAATCATTATCATTATGCATATTATTATTATTATTATTATTATTATTATTATTATTATTATTATTATATATTATTATAATTATTATTATAATTATAATTATTATTATTATTAGTAGTAGTAGTATATTATTATTATTACTACAAACCAATTTGTCTTGCTGGGTAATGAGACTCCCCTTGCAAGTCAGTGTTGTCATTAAACAAACTACCTTCCCATTATGGGTGTGAAAGTTCCCACCTCCAGCATGATCTCCCCATGATCTCCTCCTACGTATGGGGTTTATATATAGCATAATTTAATCTCATTGCCCCAGTGAGCCATATGCATCTCTGTAATGATGAAAACACAAAACTGCGTATTATGTTCTGGCACTTGTGCAATATGGTGACTGGGAAGCTCACGTTAATTGGGGAAAGCCTCAAGCTTCTACACTGAACAAAATTATAAATGCAACACTTTTGTTTTTGCCCCCATTCATCATGAGCTGAACTCAAAGATCTAAGACTTTCTCTATGTACACAAAAGGCCTATTTATCTCAAATATTGTTCATAGATCTGTCAAAATCTTTGTTAGTGAGCACTTCTCCTTTGCCGAGATAATCCATCCACCTCACAGGTGTGGCATATCAAGATGCTCATCAGACAGCATGGGTATTGCACAAGTGTGCCTTAGGCTGGTCACAATAAAAGGCCACTAGAAAATGTGTTTTGACAATTTAAGATGCAACCACGTGAGAGGTTCAAACACAGGCTGCACAAAAAGACAGAACAACTGGAGAAACAGTGGAGAAGTGGTGACTCCTCTATAATTTGTACAATCATTCTGAGAACATCGGCACTCAGGGTGTCTTTGTTCAGTGGCCTTTATAGTGCACACAAAAGTCTAATAAGGAACAGAATAAAATCCACAGTGGTAGAATTCAGTCCAGGATTCTAAGAACCAACAGAAGGGCTCCTCTAAAATAACTAAGGCCAAAGCCCACATGAAATAGCAAAAAAAGAAAAGCTCAGTTAACTCAAAGGCTTTCAGCCAATGACAGTTGGCCCTTTGTGATGTGTTTGGTATTAGTTTAGCATTCAATAACATTCTTTGTTGTTTATCTGCTGCTGTAAGTTTGTTGGCCACTCGAAAATGTGCAGTTCCATCACAGATGTTGCAAGTTTTGAGGGAGCGTGCAACTGGTATGCTGACTGCAGGAAAGTCCATCACAGCTGTTGCCCATGAATTGAATGTTCATTTCTCTGTCTGTCATAAGCCATCTCCAAAGCTATATCAGAGATTACAGAGACCGTGCAACCAAGTGTCCAGGACCTTTACATCCAGCATCTTCACCTCCAAGATCTGAGACCAGCCACCTGGACAGCAGCTGGAACAGTATGCATAACCACAGTATTTCTGCACAAACTGTCAGGAACCGTCTCAGGGAAGCTCATCTGCATGCTTATGGTCCTCAGCTTTGCACAGCCATTGAAGAGGAGTGGACCAACGTTCCACAAGCCACAATCAACAACCTTATCAACTCTGTGAAGTGTCGGCATGAGGCAAATGATGGTCACACGAGATACTGACTGGTTTCCGGACCCCATCAATACAGTGAAACTGCACATTTTCTAGTTGCCTTTTATTGTGGCCAGCCTAAGGCACACCTGTGCAATACCCATGCTGTCTGATCAGTATCTTGATATGCCACACCTGTGAGGTGGATGGATTATCTCAGCAAAGGAGAAGCGCTCACTAACACAGATTGATAGATTTGTGATCAATATTTGAGTAATATCGGCCTTTTATGTAGGTAGAGAAAGTCTTTGAGTTCAGCTCATGGTGATGGGGGCAAAAACAAAAGTGTTTATAATAGTTTTCTATTTGCACATTTTAGAGGGATACAGCAGTGGCACAGTTCAAAACGAAAAACACACACGTACATTTTTACAATACAATGGATCACTAATCCTGAAAGTAATACTGTTCCAGTAAAGTCAAAAGGTGTATTTGCCATAGCATACAGTTCCTTAAAAATATGTTTGTGTTAAACCAGATTTTGCTATAATACCTCTGCAAATGTCACTGTTTGCTTCCATGTATATAGTAAAGAGAGATAAATGGGTTGTATTTCTATATTCTGTGGTGTATCAGCTAAAACACAGAGGTAACCGCCTTATTTAAATATGTCCAATAGTCAATGACCCTCTCTCTGACTTGAAATATTAAAATATTTTCTACATGCTTGAACCACAGAATATCTGCTATTTCAAGTCCTCAAATCAATGGACCAGTTGTGGATCACATATTTTCAACATATATTTGTGAAAAATTGTTTGATCTCATAATAAGCTTTATACAGTGCGACTGGGAAAATGTCATCACACTATAGTGTGATAAACATCAGCAAGCCCGGCATTTGACTAGTCTTAACAACAGAAGATGTTTTATGCTTAATCCAGTTAAAGTGTTTGAGGTGCTGAATGTGTTTGTTTTGTTTAAGTTGAAGAGAATCTGTCAGAACTATGAGGACACATTCCACATTAGGAGAAAACCAAAGAACTGGTCTGATTCACACTACACTGATGTCAAATAGAAAACTGAACAAACAAAGTACACGTATTTAAGAAAAACCAGTATGCTAACAAAGCCTGTGCAGTCCTCCAGGAGAAAGGAGTGATACCTCCCTTTATTCTCGGGGGACTCTTTGGCAGTTATGATACATTTACTTACTTACCTGAATAGAAATCACTTTCTTTCATCTCTGTTCATGCCTTACAGAGGATCAGTAAGATACATCTCTTCCTGTTTGAAGTACTGTTACCTGGAGACACGCTGCTGGGCCACCGCACTGAGCTTATTTGATATACTGAATTTTATGTCAACTGTGGCAATCCACTCTATGCATCATGTCTAGTTTCAAGTGCAGGGAGAGGATATAAGGACAAGATAGTGCTATTCCTTAAAGCTACAGCTGCTGGACTGCCTATTGTTATGATGTATTATTAGAGAGGTAGTTTACTGTATGAACAGTAGGCAGGGACAGTGCAGAGAGAGATAAGGTTCACATTAGATAGTCATCAGTGTCATTACATTATAACCTGTCAAAACCATCCAAATATCAAAACAGAATAAAAATCCAAGACATTTTGAAGTACAATATGAAAACAAAACAGGAACTGGTGAAAACAGGGCTCTATGTTGTGTTCCTCTGATTTGTGGAGCTCGTTGGGGCCATAAGGAGCATGACAGGAAGTTCCACAGACAGACAAAAAAAACCCCTCTTAGATCTCCATTTGGTTTGCAGGTGATAATGTGCCATTTTAATATTCTCTTAGGGCTTGAAGATAAATCAAGACCAAGACAGCCAGAGAAATCATTCTTGAGACAAGATCTATATTCTGTGACATAAAACTTTATTTCAGTCTTCAAATTGTGCATACTCTCTTTTAATTTAACTTATTTTTAAGTACATCACTAAACCTGTATTAACAGATTTTTTGGCCACATAAATGAGCAATGATGTGATTACATGTTAGTGTTATGTTCACAAAGTTCATATGGCTAGCTCATTACCTGGCACTTTAGCTGCTCAATGCTAAACTACATTCACCACTGGCTGCACAGCCTGTTCTCATGCTTTTGCGTCACATATACACGCTTTGGAAAAGTCGTGTCTATAGTACGCCAAACGGCGATTTTGCGTGTATAGTTGACGCCTCCAGGTACGTGTGTATGAGACGCATCTCGGCAGCGTACGTATATCACGCCTCGGGTGACCGGATGCGCGAGTAGTGCTTCCGGTCGCTAACTAGCTAGTTAGCTAGCGATATGTTTATTTAAGGAGTTGACAGCCTCCCCGAGGCATTTTCCCTAACCTCAACCATGACATTAGTTAGTGCCTAAAGTAAATATATGCATTGTCGACCGGCTAACCCTACAGCTGTGCGATGTGCTAGCAGGTAGGGTTAGCCTCCTTTGTGTTGCAACGCTATTGTAAACTGCAGCGTATGATATACATGCAAAATCGCCGTTTAGCGTACTATAGACACGACTTTTCCAAAGCGTGTATATGTGACGCATGTTGATGCGATCGGGTTGGGCTGCAAGATAGCATACGGTCAGTTTTTTGAACTTTTTCAATGAAAACTACTGAAAACGGCATTGATGACAGCGGTGACTGAATTTAAAAATTGTGGACATAACAATGAGCTGAAAGATGCCATAAAATTCCATTGAGTTGAGGGGAGAGTCCATCACTGTGAGTTACCCCTTTCACATTCAAGCACTCATGTGATCCATTGGTAATATAAAAAAATCAATCATTGCTGCTTTAAATTCCAGAACATTATTTTTTTTTCTCCCTAGACTGATGGAAGACCCAATAACCCATTTTACCAATCTGTTGTTTTCTAGGTTGATGTTAATGTGTGTAAATTCATTGTTTTTGTTTGAATTAAAAACCTCTCACTTCATCTCTCCACTCCTGAAACTCTGAAACTAAAGCTACGCCTTTGGGTAAAAGCAAGACTTAGTCTGTACCCCAAGTGATTAGCTGTTACATGTGGGTTCATTTTCTTTCAAAATTGTGTAATTTCCCGTTAGTGAGATGCTAATCCCCTTGAGAAAACACTGAGAAGATAATAATCCAGCAATCATATTCATCAGTGTACGGCCACCTGAGCTGCTACCAGGTTAAGAGCAGGTTCAATCTATCGTAGTAGCATTTCATTCCAGTGCAATCAAAGTGTCACACATTACAGTCTGCTGTGTTTGACTGTTTGCAAACATCACTCTAATGCTTCAATACCTGATTGCAGAGTATTGTTCCCTGTAGGCATGTTGTGTACCACCTCTTCACAGGCATTATTTTGTCTAACAAAGGTGGGTGTTTTAATAGTGTGAAAAAGGATGAAAAACAACTGTGAAGATGATAGTAACACACTCAGGAATAGAGGAGTCCTTAAATTGGTTTCTTAAGAGGGTTCTCTATCAGTAAATTATGTTTTACACAGCTTTCCTCGCAAGGCTCCTGAAGAAAGACAGTGTCAGAAAATGTTATTTTGATGAAATTGCAAGGCTACGGACTGCAAGGTCAGTCAGGCAATTAAAGGAAGCTGTTAAGTTACAGTGCACCATCTCATTTTAATTTGTTATATAACATGGCCCATTTCACACAAGTCATGGATCTTGGGTGTCAGTATTTTCTGCATATTTGTAAATAAAAGCATGGCTCTCCAATTGCTTGGAGCTACTGTTGGCATTGCAGATCCACTTGATGGAAGCAGTGAGTCTTCAAAGGTCAGTCTGTTCTTGAGCTTTGTTCCTCACTCCCTGGCAGGTTCATTCTCCGACAAAGGGCCAAGGGGGAGAGCGGAGCGCTCTCGGTGTGAGCCAATTAGGGCTTGTTTATTTTCCTCTGCTGTCTAATAAACATCACTTTCTAGTTTTAATGGCTTGGAAAGAGAGTGTGATTAAAATTCAGGCCCATGGTGTGACCAAACGCGAAACGGAGCCACGTCTTCTACGATGTCTAGAGACCCTTCATCATGTCGAATGGCTCTCAGCACAGCATCGTTATGGGAGGTTATGATAATAGAAATATTTATAACACCCTACTGACCTCTATGTACAAGTACAACAGCCACTGTGAGCTCCTCACAAAATGATAACAGAGAAAACAAACAACACCTTCAGCAGTTCACAGCTTGCATTATTTACCCAAAGGCCACATTTCAGGAATCGAAATGTAGAATTTTTAATGTGTTATTGATTTATTCTCCATGCCAGCTATGAGGGAGCTTAGACTCCCTCTTATTTTAAATGTAGTAACAACTGCTGTATTTTGATCAAACAACACCTTAAAATATAACACAGTAAATTATGTGCCTTTAATATTTCTGACATGACTCTCCTTCTTTCCAACGATGCTGCTTCTTGAAGTGCCCCAGTCTCATTATATTTGTTGCTGTTGTTGTTGTTCATCTGTGACATTTAAAAATGTCAATAGAATGCGCTGCACCTAAAACATATGATAATTTAGCAGATGATTGGCTCACATTTATCTGGAGTTCTCTGTAGCTCAGCAATTTACTTTGTCATGTTGTTTTGACCAACTTGTACTCCAGAAAATCCATACATTCAGCAGATGACTCAAAGATGAAAAAGTGGCTTCTATAAATAAAATGAAGTGCAATTGTTTCCTTTTTTCCCCCCATTCTTAATTATCCAGTGCTTCTGTGTTATGTCCAATTTTTAAAAGTAGGTTAACACTGCACCATGGCTTTGGTGATATTGTACTTGCACTTGCAAACATTGAAATATTGAGACAAAAATGTCAAAGTCACCTTCATAAACCTTTTAGAAGTTAAGTATCACATTTTTATATTGGCCCTACAGTAACACACACACACTTTTATACAGAGGTGAGGCAGTCATTTGTTTACAAGTCCCAAGTAAAATCTTTTTGCTTTAAATCCTTGTCAAGAAACAATTGACCACTTAAGATATTTAAATAGATTAATAATTGATATATAAATTTTGTAGAAATAGTGGATGGTGTCTTAAATTTAAGCAAAAATATCTGGTGTCCCTTTTATTCCTGTGTCCAGACTTGAGGTTCAACAGTATTTCATCAAATCTGATTCCTATTTGTTCTCAGCTTTCAGTATTAGTAATGCCTCTTACAACTTTTTGTTGGGTGTTAATTTATTGCACGTTTTTATTTTAACATACATTTTCAGTCTGTGGGTCCAAGTGAAGTGTCAAGTAATGGGTGTGGGTGTCTTTTTTGATTTTGTCAAATCAACACCTGTGCTACAATATTTTCCTAAACCTAGGAAGCTTACTGACTTATAAAGTCCGGTACGCTTGCCGCTGGACTGGTACCTACAGTGATGTCCTTCAACTTCTAAAGGGGGAGGGGTGACAGAAAAAATTTGAGAACCACTGTCTTAACCTGTAGTGAAGAACAAGTAATCAAACAACACTCAAAAATAAAGATAACATTGACAAATTCAGTGCAGAATGTTCTGTATGTAAAAGAACATTGCCAAATGTTTTTGTGACTGCTTAAACCAAAAAGATGTTAGTCTGATCTTAGGAAGCTTGTTTCACCAGTGCCCATACTGAGAAGGCCCAATTACCCTTCTTTTCGGCCTAGACAGGAAAGACTAACAACCCATGCCCAAAGATCCCCAGCTGTGATTTAAGGGATAAAAAGGCCAGAGATACATAACAGGAAAAGTTGAGAACAAGCCCTGTAGGTGATCAGTAAAATCTTGACATTAGTTCTAAAATTTACTTGCAGTCGGTGTACTGTGGAAAAGCTAGAAAAAGGTCTAATATGGTCACGTATTACATTTAGATAAGACTTAAGTCAAGATAATGTGAATTGTTTAATTTCTGTGATTAAACGAGCTTCACTAAAACAGTTTCCAAAAGCTGCTATCCATAACAATGAGCTGGTGATGTACTATCTGCAAAATTAAATCATGGTATTGTAAGCCAGAGTGAAAATGACCTCAAAGTCAGAGTGAGAGAGCCGCTGAATGCTTAATTAGGCAGTTAGTGTTGGCAAGCTTGCTGGCTAAATAATGGTGATGGTGTAGATCCAAAACAGGAGCAAACATTTTGCAGAGCTTTCAGCTGTAAACCTTGCAGAGGCTGCCAAAGGGCTTTGTGTCCCAAAGAGTCTAACTGCTGGCTACAACACAGCGCCTGCTACTGCACCACCCCCATACGGACTAAGTATCTCCCTCTTTCTTTGCCTCTCTTTCAACTCAAATCAATTTAATAAAGCTTTACCGTTTTAATTAAGAAACATCAACAAAGCAATAGAGATTAATTGATTACAACAAAGCAATAGAGATTAATTGATTACACATTAAAGGAAGAACAGAAATAAATGAGTGGAGAAACATGTAGATGTTGTAGGGTACGAAAGGTCACTGAATTGTTTCAGCATGAAAATCACGTGTATTATATGCTACGGCCGTCAAACCCTACATCACAAAGCAAGTTCATCTTAGTCGGGCTCTCGTTACATGGCTTTACTGAACCTTATATTTGTGATCCTGAATAATGTGCATCACAAAGCTGATTATCATTTGGCTCAGTTAATTCAGGGTTTTCCCATCCAGCTATGATCAGACACATCACATGAAAGAGGTAAAGTTCTAATTCACAAGTAACGACGTCACAACCGTCAACACTTACCTGACACAGTGCTTGTTTCGTTAAAAAGTGACAATATAGGGTACCCATTGTGTTAAAACGTGACACCAAGAGATCTTGACCAGGTGTCCATATGTGACGACTAACGTGTTAAATGGGCTGGAAATGTGAGTGGCATATTTGATATGGAGCAGGTGATTACCACTGGAATATTAGCAACAAATTTTACAACAAAATTTTGCAAGGAAAAATAAAATAAGCACACAGCATGACTAGAAAAGAAAGCTGTAAAAATCTGTAAAGCAGACCTTTCTCTCCCTGAAAGGGCAGTATTGTCAAATTTTGGCACATTTATCTCATTTAAATCAATTTTTTTAAATATTTTCTCTTAGAATATTTTCTCTCTGTTCATGAGCGCAGACTAATTTTCTTTGTTGAGGCACTGTTTTCTGTGGTGATCTGCTTCAGTAGCCATCTGGTGATCACAGTCTGCATAGCCAAGATTTTAAGCAAGCGTGTAAACAATTATATTAAACTTGAGTTTTCCTCTAAATAGCCAGATTTAGTTATTTAGAATAATGTTGTTTTTTGTTTCACATTTATATGGCTGTTATTAATAGGAGTAATGCAGTTACATAAACATAAGCTTGGGACATGTGTGAACTGTAAACATGAATTAAACAGCTTGTCCTACACAAGAACATGTGACAGCCTTAAAATAAAATATATTGAGGAAAGGATCTAAATGGTCAGGGGTAAATCTGGTTGTGAAAGCTGAAGGTGACAAACTCAATCTTCCCATGTGAAAAACATTCACATTCAGAAGTTAAAGTAGGGCTGGTGTGTGTGTTTGTACATACCCTATATGTATGTGTGTGTGTGTGTGTGTGTGTGTGTGTGTGTGTGTGTGTGTGAATGCCTTTATAGCTGAGCTTATTTTTACAGCCCACATGTTCTGTAGGGAGCATTCCTCAATATGTTTTTAGTGAGCCCTCTGTCAGCTGGCTGGAGTCTCCAGATAAGGGCTGTTATGTGTTGTGTAGTTAGTGGTTAAGTATTGCTGTTCGCCACAGCTCCCCGTGTCACTGTGTTATCTGAAGGGCCCCAGCGAGCTCCTCAGGCTTGGCTCTCCAGGTCGCAGTAATGAGAGAGGATAATTACTGATCACACTTTGGGAATGGAACAGCAGGACGATAGAGGGTTTCTAATGAAGCCCTTGGCTCCCCCTACATCATATATACACGAACACCGTTAAGAGTATGATAATGACAAACACTTGGGTCTGCTTACTAATAACGAGCAGGAAACGAGTATCCTTTAATGATTCAAGACTATATTTGACCAAGACTTCTTCTCGGAACAATCTTTCTTTAACCATTTTTTAAAAAAACTGTGTAAACATACGCATAAAATCAGGATAGGAACAGATATAATAGGACAACCAATAAAAAAAAAAACCTGACACATTGAACTGAACTGAACAACTGAAACATTTTGCAGGTACATTCAGTATTTGTCATCATTACTTCTATCAGACAAACATTTTACAGTAACATTTTACTTACCAGACAACTGCTGGGCTATGGTGTCATGGGGACTCCACTCAAAAAAATGTAAAGTTAGTTTTATATATAAGCAATTACATAACTTTGGAAGACACTTCACCTTCACATTCCCATACAGGACTACAGAATTCAAAACTGCTCTTAAAACCCATCTTTGTAAAAATACCTTACTCACTTTAATAGCATGCACTGCATCTTATTTTATACTGCAGTATCGTTTTTATTGTTTGATTGTTTGTTTTATTATTGTTGTTTTATTATTGATGCTATGTTTTATTATTGCTGTGTGATGTTAGTTGACCTTGAGTGCCATGAAAGGTGCCATTAAATAAAATGTATTATTATTATAAAATGTTTATGTTCAACGGACACATTGTATGTAATCATGATGGAACTAACAGAGGAAGTTAGGTGACATTATTATAGCACGACACAGTCCACAGAAGGAGGAGGTTGAAGTGGACAGGTGGGTCAAAAAAATGTCAGACTTTAACAAGAGGGACTGTGGGTTTCTTTTAACCACAGTCATTCCCAAACCATTACAAAGTGCTTTTTATTGTAACCATGATGGCAAAGGACCCCTAACCTTAGTTTTAACACAAAATAACATGTTTTTCTAAACAGAACTAAGTACCTACTCTAATCCAAACTATGATCTTACCTTAAACCTAACCAGGTCATTGTTGTGCCTAGCCTAAACCTAATCAAACTTTAACCATAGCGCATCCTATTGGCATGTCTTTAACAAATTGTTGATTAATGACCTTCGCACGTACGTTAAACCAAGAGTTTCGTAATCTTAGTAATGATCTTTGAAATGTGAGCACCCTGATAGCTCCTTTGGCAGAATGCCCACCATGTGTCAAAGCTGAGTCCTTACCACAGCAGGCTGGGTTTGAGTCTTGCCCAGGCCCTTAGCTAAAGTCATCCCCTTTCTCTCCCCTTCCTTTTGCTGTATCTCTCTACTGTAGCTGTCAAATAAAGTGAAAATGGCAAAAAAATAAAAAATCATCAAAAAATTACAATGATCTTTGAGATACTCTATGGACTCTGTTGTACAGCTCTCTTATCCCAAGAAATGAAGTTCAAAGCTGTGGAAAAAGCTTTGGCGATCACCCAAGATATATCACAAAAACTGAATTCCACTTTAGGGATTCATTTTAAATAGTGGACTATTTTACAAGCAGGACTCCCTGCAGCCTCATATCCCAGTAATTAAATTGGTGAGTAAAATATCATGGCCAAAACTCTCATAATAAGCCATGGGTTGTAAAAAACTGAATTCCTCTAAATTAAGTCTCATCTCGTTACATTTAATTGATGATCACAACTGATAGTAAAGAGTGAGCTTGAAAACAACCTCTTTGACTTTGAGGTCCGATCACAACTGCACTTCTTTCTCCTTCTCCTCCACCTGTAAGCTGAGGACAAACATTGTACCAGGCCAGAAAAAACAAAGGCGGAGGGGAGACGGAGCACTTTGTCAGATCAGCTAATTGAGTATTTGGCCCAAAGCAGGAACCATTTATAAGACCCCTCCTCCCTCTAGGCCTGCACAACTGACTCCCATTCCTCTGCCCCTGTCCAGCTGTGTGCTGCTGTGACACAGGGCTTTGTCAACCCTGTTCCTGTATACCCCCCTGCCTCTTCCTCATTCATCACAGTAGTGATTCCTGGGTTTAAGGGAAAGTGATAAAGATGCTTGCAGGCCCACTGTGGACACAGCAGGACCCTCCAGGCTAAAGTGCCCAGATCAATCAAAAGCCCTTGTGGGTCAAACTGCCCTTCTGGTATAAGACTCAAGAAAACAGGACCATAACTTGACAGAAAATTCCCGAAAACATTTAAAGCTACAAGACACCCTCAAAAACAATTTCCCGCCATCAAGTTTCTCACTAATCTCTGTTGTTGTGCCCATTTTGGCTAACACAACTCTTTTATTATGTTTGGTGCAGAAGGAAACTACTTCATCTTTGTTGAGGATGACAATTAAAGGGCCACCAATGTGTAATCAGAGTGAGTGTCCCAGAATCATAATAAGTGTCTACACTGTCTCCCACTCTTTCCCGTTTGAACAGCTGTGACTCCAGCAGTGCTCTTGGCAGGCTTCATCCCCTGTTGTCTAATTTACTTACAGCCTCTGAAGTATTCGTTTGGAACAGTATGTACCCCAAAGCAACTGTATTTGTACTGTTGTTTTTAAACCTTTAGCTACATCAGTCTTATTTCTTTAGTCATGGTCACAACACTGTAGCACCAGTCTCCGCAAATATTTTTAATCAATTAATTCCAAACCTGTGTGAGAATATAAAAATATGTATTCCATCATTTGACCTGTGCACTGCCGGACCAGGACCTTTCTATGATGATATGATGTGATACTTCATTGTTCCCTGAATTCCATTTCCGAGCTCGGGGTCAATTTCTTTGGGCAGGTCACATGGTTGTGAGTGTTTCGAAACACACAACACATGATGCAATATTGTATAAACTCTTTTTGTATATTGATATGATTCTACAGGAAAAGAGGAATGATCACTAATTTAGTGAGATAATATCACTTGACAAAAGTCACCCTGGAAATCAGCTGCTCTACCCTGGGCACTTCTTTAAGAAGTATTGTTCAGTGACAAGCACGCACATTCAGAAACAAGTCCTTCTTAATGTTTTTTTTTTTTCTTCTCATGGTTAAAGGCAGTTCTTGTAATATATATTATATATAGTAGATATAATATATGTTTTTGCTGTCATCAGTCAAAAATCAGACCCTGCTTGCAACACTTAGCATTTACATAGTACCTCATGCAGCAGCTGTTGGCTGGCTTTCTGGCTTTAGTTTTCCTTTGCTGGCATTGATGACGAAATCACCGTTTATAACTGCTGCATTTGAAGAGTGAGATAATTTAATGAATGTATTTCATTAAATTGAGCACAATCTAGTACTTTTAAACATTGCACATTGTTTTTAATGAATCTCCATCTCCAAAATGTGTCTAAAATGTGAAGTAATTATCTCAAGTTTAGCCTCAAAAGTTATATTGAACAATATATATTGAACAATACTTTCTTACTCTGACTTTCAGACTTTTTCATAAAAATGGTTCCTGCTGTCAGTTTCATTAAGGAATGTTTGCCATTGTCATTTTTGCATAAAATCTGCACGGTTGTCAATAGAGAGGTCTAAGAAAGACTTGATCAGCATAATAGATGTCTGTGGAGGTACAGTATTTCTGCTGAGTGCAGCACCATGTCCACACCAGTTAAAAGTGATTTCCAGTAGTCCTTTCCATTTCCCCACTCGCTATTTATCTTCCTCTTCACTTCAGGCAAAGTCACGGTTACTATTCTCAGTTTTCCATTTTATATTAAGAACCCTAAAATGGATTGCCAATTATCATATCGCCTAACCAAGCAATTATGCTTTATAAATTTAACTAGTTTGCAGGCAAAGCAAAACACCTTGTTTATTTAATTACATTAACCAGTCATGCTACACTCAATCCCCACTGGCTAATGAATGAGAATAGTATTTTGAGAAAATCACATATATATTTTTATCATTATGGTTTCTTGACCCTCCGTGCATTTCACAAGCCCAATCTCAAACATCATCTGGCAAAATGATTCAGTTATCTCGGCAGGGAGATACTGTGATTGCTCAAACGAATTAGGATGAGACAATATCTCTTCTCCTCTCCCTGTAATCTGCCCCTGTGCCATACAATCAGCACAGTAGCAAATCTGCATTATTTTGAGTTAAAGAGATTCACAAAATGTTATTTCAAATGCTGTTAAGATATTTTGATTTCCATTTTGTTTTAAACTTGAAAATTGTGTTCATTTTTGGCACCCCAATGATAATGTGTCCTCATGTATTACCTCCACTGCAATTTGCACTTCACCTCATTAATATGGATATTTTTGATGACAACACTGGATCTTTGTGGTCCCATAGTCCAATGCCAGGATAAGGAGTTTGGCCTACAGGGTCAAGATGTTGAAAACGAATGCACTTTTTGCACATTCACTTGCATAAACTATTAATACTAGAGAACATTTAACAGTACTATGGTGATGGGCCACGGAAAATTTGGATAACTGTTGGACAGCTATCTGTTGGAAAAACAACTGACAGATCTAGAAAAATATCAAGCAATGTATACAAGTAGTGTTTATCTTATCCAATCAATACAGTGAGTCATTGTATAACCATATGCATACTGGTTTGGGAGGACTAAATATAAAAGAGCATAAACTAACTTTTCTGCTGAACTTGACCTTTACTGTTTGGCCTTGCTGACTCTACTTTGAGAATAATGTAGTACAGTATACTGTACCATATAAGCATTCCAGTGCATCTCCTATTTAAAAAAAAACAAACATCCAAAATGCCAAAAGGACAGAGCCTTAAATAGAGAGAAGAGATGAATTTCCTTCTCATTTAATCTGACATCTGACATAGGTGGTTTCAAAGAAAAGTGAAAAAAAAATACCTTACGCTCTTGACTCACTGTTGAGCACAAGGTCCATCATATCTCATTAACAGTTCTTTTAGCAGATGTCTTTGCAGGCCAAAGCAGAGCAGCAGCAGTGAGTGTGCCTGTGGAAGAAGAAAGGCTTCTTCTCCTTGAGAAACCCTGAGGACCTCCCGTCTAATGAAATGCTGTCAAGGTCCAGTGAGCTGAACTGCCAGAAGAAAGCTACACAATGGAGAAAAGCCCGACAACCAGCACAAAGCGAGAGGCACATAGCAACCCCAACTCCTCATACACTTATTACATTTTGGAAACCACTCAGGCAGATAACGGTGGGAAGCTGCCTGGTGCACACAAACAGAAATCTTCCCCTTGACCAGCTGCATTACTTACTTCACACTGTTAACGCCAACAGCTGACAACAGTAATTAATTAGGATAAAGTAACTATCGTGCGACCTGAAATCATTTGTCCAACAAATTATTGTAGAGCAGAAAAGATAACTATCCCAAATGACTCAGGATATAAAAATGTAATGGTAAAACTTTACACCATGTAACTCAGAGCTGTACAGTATGTGCACAGAGAACGAGTTGCAATGTACAATGAAATTCAGTATAAAAGAAGTATAAAAATATACAAAACTAGAGTTGGATGGGCAGCAGTAGTGTGATCTGTACTGTAAATATGAGTACTCCCAGGCATCTCTCACAGTACACATTGACTGAGCTTACTATATTATATGACATATTTCTCTTGGAAGTGGAAGTGGTGGCTCTGGCTATCTGGGTAAATGAAATAATTCAAACCACCTTCTACGGAAGCAAGAGGGCTTTATTTCATGAGCTCCACGCCTCATGCTGTCTTTTCCAGCTAATTAAACAAGAAGCCGAGGCGGACAGAGAAAGATGAAGGCTGAAGGGGAAACCAACCTGCAGCTGGTGAAACAGAAAAAAAGATAACTCTGTCATAAAAGAGAGAAGGAAAAATAAGGTGCTGTTATTTATAACCCTGCTTTTAATCTGTTGCAATTGTCCGGGCAGCATTTTCATTCTCATTAAAGAAAAGCTTTACACTGAGATGTCCAAGGCCACCGTTGTAACGGTTTGTTTTTTTCTGACAGCGAGGAAACAACTCCAGTCGTCCCCTATGCATCCTGGTGACTGTCAGCCATTTCTGCTGTTGTGTTTTTCTATTTTAGGTTTGAGAAGATTAGAGAATAGCGCAGTATGAGGGGCCTGTGGCGCAATCAGTTTCATGGTGGGCCTGCAAACAGCGCACAAAGGAGGCACACATGAAAGCTGTTGTTACACCCACAGAAGGTAATGATAATTGTGCAACTCAGTCACACTTTCTCCTGAAGTTTGTTTTGCAAAGAAAAACAATACAATTCTGGAATGTTCATTTGGAAGTACTTCTGAAGTTAAAGAAACACAGAGCATTGAGCAGTGAAATGCAAAAAACTCACTCTGCTCAAATTGTGTTTTGTGTTTTATTAAATTGAATGTTTGATGACTAGATATATAACACACACCAACACACAATTGTTTTTTCTTCTACTCATTTTCATCCATTTTCCATATGTTTGGTGTTAATCATTATATTAAGGTGCAAGAGACAATGGATTTTGTCTCAAAGACCAAGGATTGCTTTCTAATGTGCCATGCATGATGTGTTCATCAAAGCTGTACTGACCTATAGTTTCAGATTATCACCCATTGAGGAAAACGTTTTTAAAGGTAATATTTCCTTTGGTTAAAAAAAACAGTTTATTACAATTAATTATTTAATATTGTTTTAAATGGTAAAATAAATGCATAGCAAAAGAGATGTTATCATTATGGGTTATAATGTATTTTTACGTCAAAAGAGACCTGATATCCCCAATAAGGACAAAAATATATATAAATAAAATATATTTTTGAAAAAAAATGACATGCTTACATCTGAAATACTGGAATTACATAAAAGAAATCCAAATTTAAATCCTTTTTTCTTCCAGGTCTCAGGAGGACATTACACTAGCAAGGACCACACAATCAACAGATATGATTAAATGATTTCTGAATGATCGAAACAGAAAGATGTTCAAGGCTTAGATATTTGAATGCGTTGTGGGGAAGCTGCAATAGGGAAATCTGCCATAAAACCGGGTACGACGGACCCCCCTATAACCTTATGGAGGAGAAGGAGGAGATGAGGAGTGCAGAATGCAAGAGCCAAGAAGAGGAGATGGGTTGTGTGGGTATTTATGGAAATGCCGGGAGTGACGTGATTGATGTGTGGTCCTGCTCCTGAAACTCTGCTATTAACACCACTATATGAAGCCATATGTAGAAAAACTGTAGAATCCTGAGCATTCAGAACAGGGGGAAATCTGAGGTTTTGGCTTACAGGGATTTCTTTTAAATAGCTTTGACCAAGTTTAACATTAATATCTGACACTGTGATATTATAGACATGACAGAAAATACAGATGAGCTTAATAGGCCCCCTTTTAGTTACAAGACCTTAATACTTTTCTGACAAGCTGTCATGACCTAGCCAGAGCTAACCAGTGCCCAGTAACTAGTGCCAGATCAGAAAATGCTTGTGCATTATTTTTGTGTTTTGTGTTTTTTGTGTTACCATTCCTTTTTTATGGCCGATAGTTGTTTTGTCAAGATAACCAGAAGATTTCTGGAGAATTCAGGTACTGAGGATCAGTTATTCCTGAGATATGTTTTTTTAAACCTGTTAAACACCAGGATCATTTATCTAATGGTAGCACACATGTCAAGTGATTCATAGAAAGTAATACATGGGACCGCACAGTGTGGGTTGAGCTGTTTTCTTGGTGATGGATTTTCTTCTTCTGTGCTACATTCAAGAGAACCACCGTGGGCATTCCCAGTCAGTGTAGTAAATGTTTATCAGATTCTATAGGCTGAATTATGGTGGAAAAGCTTGTGTCGGTAAAATAATTGGTCTAAACTCTGCCTGAAATGCACAACTAGATCAAGTTCAAGGCCTGGGAATGAGAAGCAATGGGACATGTTGTTAAGTTCTACGATTAAGTCTGCAGCACGTAACCCCAGAGGAATGGATGGGACGTGTGTTTGGTTTCTTCATCTTACAGTCGTCTTCGTTAGCTGGATTGTCTGGTCCAGTGCATGGGATGATTACAGCTCTCATTAAGGATGGACTCGGACTGTGTAAATCCCAAGACAGCCTTGTGAACAAGGAGGAGAACTGACAGAGCGTGTTGCCACGATACATACTGTCTCTACTGTCTGTCTCTAGAGTTTAGTGCCATGATAAAGACACTCTGATAACAGCTTTATTTCACTGCCTTTGTGTGTGTGTTTTTAAATACTGAAAATAAGGAGTAAGTAAGGTTTACATGTTTAAAATACATACATTTTTAACCAACATCGTACTACAATCATGGGCTTAAGCCCAGAATTTTTTGTCAAACGCCCCGGATTTTTTAGGTTTTTAAAATAAGTTCAACTTTGTTTCATTTCCCCTCAGTCTTTCTGACTGGAGTGGCAAAACAACGGAGCAAAAGCTCTTCTAACATAGTGGCGGTAATGCATCGTTTCAGCCGGTTTGCCAGCACTAATAAACACTATTATTATACTGCTATTAATTTTCTTTTGTCATTGTGATAGGGGCTGTTAGGTGCGCTGCGCAGAGCTGTCTTAACATGATGCATGCTGGACATAAAACAAGGCATGTTGTCCGACTTTTGCCGGCACTGCAAAATGTCACCATGTCACATGACATTAAAACCTCGTGGGAGCAAAGCGGCTGCAGGCGCCGAGTCCGGAGGCCACAGTTTCTTTTCGCCGACTACACAAAGGTGGAACTACACTACTGACCGGTCTCGCGCTATTTGTCTTTGCAAATTCCGCAAGATCAGCCATTGATCTCAGCTCACAGTAATGGTGCGTTCCATTTGACATAGGGAAGTGGGAATTTCCGACTCGGAAAGTTGGGACAACCCGCACTAACCCGACAGCGATCTTGGATCACGAAGTCGGGGTAGTGAGGGTTGTCTGCACAACAGTTAGCCTACTGAAAGCTGTAGTTTATATGGTGTATTAGCACTTCTGTGTAGGCTACTTGTGACTCTTAATTTTTCGTACACAAAATGCTGTCCAACAGCTGTCTGTAGACGTGTTGATACAGTGTTTAGTGTGATTAAATATCGCATAATGTGTTTTTTAATCAACTGGCGTATCAATAGTTAACCTAGCTAGTTGTAAACAAACAACTGGAACGGCGTCAAATCGGGTGTGACATAATAACATTCCCAGCTCCGACCTCGGACTTCCCGAGGTAAATGGAAGCAGCATAAGCTGCTGCAGGTAGAATGTGTCCTACTTGATGGTGCCGTTTTTATACCCCGCAGTCACCTGCAGCTCACGTTATGCTGCGTTCCAGTTGACATGGGAAATCGGAGGTCGGAGCTGGGAATGACGTCACACCCGAGTTGACGCCGTTCCAGTTCGCTCGGCCAGCTGTTTGTTTACAACTAGCCATGTTAGTTATTGATATGCCGGTTGATTAAAAAACGCATTATGCGGTATTTACTCACACTAAACACTGTAGCAACACGTCAGCAGCATTAGACTATCAATGGCGCGTTCGAGACTGGTCGTAACTGGGATATTTCCCAGTTGAAACTTCCGACTTCCGACATCAAAGCGTTCCAGGTGCATGGTGGTGCATGACGCCGAAAGTGAACGAAAATCATGGGTGACCATGACAAAGTGAACACACAGTTGCACCCTCAGCAGTGCTTAGGTGTTAATTAAAAGGATGGCAGTTTAACTGCAACAACTGAAATAAATAGTCCATACGTTACTAGTTATGTGTACCCCAAGTTGATAGCCCTGAAGTAAGTCAATGTTGTCCGTTACACTTCCTAATGTTTTGGCATTTTTAACAATAACTTTTATGCAGAAAAGATGACTTTATGAGATTCTTTACTGTAGCCAGCTACCGTATGTGTAAAACATATTTCTACATCAATATACATGCAGAACAAGTTTTACTGCATGATCGTTATTTACTATTTTAATTCAAATACACGCTTTGTTGCCGTTTAGTTTATGGTTTACCATTTACAAAGTGTGCTTCCATGGAGCTGACATTGTTTTCTGGCGTCATTCAGCTGCTACTCGTGAAGTCGGGTACAAATTTTTTCTCCGAGTTCACAAGTAGGAAATCCGACTTCAAGTGGCGTTCTGGGGTACTTTTCCTAGTTGGAGGTCGGAAATTTCCCAGTTCCGAGTTGCCGGGAACGCAGCACAAGTCTGTGAAAGTCAGCCGCCGTCATCTCGAACGCAACAGTTGTCTGTTGTTTCACTGGCGCCCTCTCAGTGAGCGAGCGTAATAGCTAACCAGCTGATGTTACGGACAAAGTTTTTTAAGTGGAGAGGTAAAACTCACTGGCCACGCCGCGTCAGACAGTGAACCGCTGACAAGTGTTTCAGATTTGTGAGTCCGCAGCTGTCACACTGCGTTTAGTGACTGTATTGCTGGCTAGTTAGATGTTATTATGTGATAGTATCTCGCTATTAGAGATCTTCGGCTGATTACGCGAGGCTCGTTTCCCACATATTTAAAGCACAGATTTTCAATACAGTCTGAGCTTGTATCAAATGATCATCTCAGGTTGTGTTACAGCTGATCTCAGCACATTAGTGGGAAAAGAATAGAGAATAATTGAGAAATATACCGATAAAGATTAGAAAGATATGAGAGAGTGTGAGAAAAAGTATGAGGACATTTATTCCTGGGAAAAAATATACCAAGTAGCCTATAGGTGTATCTACTGGATCATGAAAAAGTTAATTTTCTTCCATAATTTAATTCAAAAATTTAATCTTATAAATATTTCAAGCCTTTTTTTCATTTTGATCTTGATGATGAGGGTTTACAGCTCATAGAATCAAAACTCTAGTATCCCAAAATTTATTAGAATTTCAGAATAAATTATTTATTATACAGAAATGTCAACCTGAGAAGAGCTCTAATCAGCTAACTCAAAACACCTGCAAGTTTCCAGAGTCTTAATCTCTCAGTCCTGGTTCTGGTGCTCATAAATAACTTTTCCACCATATTCAAATTTGTTTTCAGATTTTAGATGCTACTGTACTAATGTAACTTAATTAATTAAATAGGCTAATTTAATGAATATCACTGTCCAATCACATCACATGTCTGAATCTCATGAATACCAAACCCTTTTTGACTTTTATTGCACACATGAAACTAAAATTATTAGTATCAACGAGGTATGGTGGCATTTCGGTCCCAGTTTAAAAGTGCTGCCATAAGTTTTACAGGCCAACAGATGCAACTGAGTTTGCTTAGCTTAAAGCCCCAAAGCTTCATAATGTCTTATCACCTCATCAGTACTTGTTAGCTAATGTTAGCTGATTTGACAGTGTTTGAGGGACTATTTTGTCTCACAGATTAGTCAGCAAGGGAAGAGGAAGGACAGGCTTCACAGCAAGGGACAGCAGCTGGATTAACTGCACAATGGTGATCCAGTGACTACAGAAGAAATTAAATGTGAAAGCAGGTGAAATAGAAGAGGGACAAGAAGAGATGAAAATGTGCTTAGAAGAAAGGAGTGAATAGAAGATAAGTAAAGGGAGCACAGATGCCAGAAGTAAATGTAAGATAAGATATGCATTTAAAATGTTTGCATCTTTATGATGATATTATAAGTTTATGATCAGTAGGGTGAATGAACAATGGTGGTGACAATAAAGGAGCTGAAATTCAGAAAGTAAATTAGGGATGCAAACTAGTCCTTTTAATTTAATGGAGAGATGTTTTGTTTTGGATTTTAATGTGCAAATGAAATGCTTAGTAATTATCCATAAATTACCTAGAAAAAGAGAAGATTCGATTGTCATTTTATAATCGCACTGTAGCCCTCTGAATCGTAATCAAATTGAATCATGAGGTGCTTAGATATTCCCACCTCCACTGATGATCAGAAACTGTTACAACATATTTCTACCTTTCCTTGATTATGCAACTTGAAAACAGTAAGATCAGATAAGATCTCTTTTTAGTTGCCAGGAGAGAAAATTAGTGATCCTCAACATTTGTTGTGTTTTGTATTAACTACAGCTGGAGAACTATTAAATAAAAAAAAAAAAATAGATTGTAGCTCTACAGGACGATTATTTTCCAAATCAAGATTCATCTTTTTCCCAGATAGTGTTTAGATTTTCATCTCAAACAGCATGAAAAATAGTGCATTTAGCAGGCTAAATAGGGAAAAAAGGGGTGCCTGCCCCCGAACCCCCCTTTGTTTGGTTCCAATGTTTACAATGTCTAGCTCCGCCTCTGGCTATAGGCACTGTCTAAATGCAGTAGTGAACACAAGTCTTCGGTCTAAGATACTTAACATCAAGTTATAGCCATTTATAGCAAATAGTTTACAGCGAGGTTGGTGAGACATGCTTTGATATTTTAGTAAAGAATCCAAGCAGTCATAATGATTCTGCGGGGAGAGATAATTCCCCTTTGATTAACATACATACACATCAAAATTTAGCAAAACAGCAAATTGCGTCAACATGAGTGTATCAGCAGAATTACAGTGGCCAAGCCGTTCACCTGCACAGCTGTGAATTACATAGCTGATGTTAATACCTCATCTACACAATACAAGTGTGATGGGGCAAAGGAGACACAGGAGGCAATGCAGGTGGAGAGCTATGCCGAAATGGGAACCAGAATCCAATGCAGGCCAGTTTGATGTGAGGGAATACAGTACTGAGGTGGTTTACAAAGAGAGGACTCTGACTCGTGAGACAACAAAGATATGGCAGGTTCAGGCACAGAGAAGAGAAGCGTCTAGCGGGAGGGGAGTGAGTAGGAAGGTTGGTCATGTTAGAACAGTGACAGTTTTGGTGAGATTTATTTAATTTCTGTTGAGTTTGAGTGAAGTGTGTTTTACAATAAGTTAACAAGGCAATTAAGTTAGTCTTAGTTGGGTAAAAGAGAAGCTTGAATTAAGAAGGTGTACAGTTGAATTTTTGTATTTATTCAGAATATTTTCTTTCTTGGCATTTTGTGAGTTTAATTTGTTTATTTTATAGAAAAAACAGCTTGTGAGCTGTTAACATCTCCCAGCTGAAACTGTGGGGTGAGGCCTGAGTTATACTATCAAATTATCGCCTATTGTGGTACAAAGTGGTATTACAAGACATGATGGGCCAGGTATAGCCGGTTAGCATGTTAACTTCAGTAGATATCTCACAGACACATTCTGTTGATCAGTTCTGGCGTATATCCTACATTGCTCCTTTTATGTGCGACATTCTACATAAAAACTACATTTTATATAGTTATTTTGGTGATTATCTGTGCTTTAGTGGGTAAAATTCAATGTGTTAACTCAGATATCAAAGTATAAATGATATTTACTTTACTCTTCTCTGGCAGTGAAATGAGATTAATCAAAGTTGAACGTTTTCCAGGTCCTTATAATTGCAAACTTTGGACACTCTCCATCCAGTTTGTTTTGTTGTGGAGTAAAACCTCACTTCCCATTCCATCATGAGGATAATCTGATAGAAAGTATGGGAATTCAAGTATGTCTTGGACGAAATATGTCTGGTCCCACCTCTATTCCCACCCTGCTGAGTCAGAGGACACGGTAGCTGCCCTCACGGTGATGGTCCATCTGTCCATAAGATCTCATTAACAGTTCAATTGTCTGCAGGGAATCGGTGGTAGTCAGGGAGAGGCTCGCTGGTTGGAATGACAATTAGCATACAAAGCAAATAGTGCAAATAGAAGTTGCCTTGGCAAAAGAGTCCAGAAGTACAGCAGTCAACATAGTGCACAGAATATCAATACAAGCATGCACAAAAAGGGCAACAATGTCATACACAGCTACAATAACTCGTTCTCCTAAACTAGAAGTAGTATTTATATTATTTGCATGTAATAAATTCATATAATAAATAAATGTAGAATAAAATGTAAGAATGTAAGAAACAGCATCTGTTTTTTGGAGCAGCTCATTTAATTTAGAGGTTCAATATTTAGTCTTGTTTTTGTTGCATTACAAGAGTGGTTTAGGATGCATTATAAACATACTTATGTCTTATACTGTGCTTATAACAAAAAAATAAGTGAAGTTATAAGCATTTCACAATGCTTTATAACAAAACAACACATGATAAAGTCAGTCAGAGTAAGTCAGAGTCAGTCATTTTACAATGACTTCTAAGGTCCAGTATCACAATAATACGAACACATAACCATTTTGTTTATTTTATTCATCACAATAACTGTTTAATGCATGATAATGTGACTATTAATAAAAATGTGGTCATAGGCTGTATTAAATAAAGTGAAAAAACAAACAAAAAAACTGTGTCCTCTAGGTTGCCTTCTCTGGTATGACCCTAGCCATTACACGGCTAGGGTCACAGAACAGAATTATCAGGTGGGTTTAAGTTTTTCACTTGCAGAATGGACATAGTACAAGAAGTAAAAATGGTGAGGCATTGTGGTACATAATTATTTAGTTTCTGAAATAATTCATGCAGATCTGTGAGCTATTACGTTTAGCCAGCATTATCAAGGTCTATAAAATGACATATTCAACCAAAAAATCATATATTCTTGAGAAGAGGTCCTTTAAAAAAAGAAAGCTCAGGCTTAACCCCTGGTGGAATGTAACATTTATTCAAGTACTGTACTTAAGTACAATTTTGAGGTACTTAACTTGTACTTGCTCAAGTGTTTTCATTATATGCTATTTTGTACTTTTACTCCACTATATTTGAGAGTAATATTGTACGTTATTTTATTACATTTCATGTACATAAATCAGTATCAATATTCCAGTAATTTATGAAAAATATCACCATCACTATCAATATCAATCTAAATTGGGACAGTTTGCAAAATGAGTATGTTTATTTTGATACGCCTGTTTACATTTTCTGCCAATGCAGGACTTTTACTTGGAGTATATAATGGAGTATCTTTACGTTGAAATATTGCTACTCTTACATATATATGTCCCCCTTCCACTACTGGTTATAGACTACACAGTGTCAACACACACACACCTCCTGGTAACTTTCAAGGTAAAATTATTTCTGCGGCACGGGCATGCTTTTGTTTTCATGATTTCCTCCTCTCATTAGGTTTACGAGTTTGGCTGAAATAATAGTTAATATTATAAACACTATGAAAATGTCACATTTAACAATCTGCAACACACTAACAATATTTAAAACCTTTGTTAAGGACTTGATAACTTTCCTCAGCTTGAGTGAAGAAGAGGAACAAGAGTAATAAAATCAATGTCATGTTGATTTGAAGTCTCTTGAAATTACATTATACTTGTCAATCATGATCATCCTCCCTTGATATTTGGACCTACCATCAAGAGTAGGTTCCGAACACTGTCCAATAAAATGTTCCACTTGTGAACATCAGACAACCTTTCACTCCAACAAGGACTTTCCGGAATGGAACTTTCTTACCAAACTCTTCCAAAAATAGCATATATTTTGAAGCAGGACTCATATCCATATGTTTTCTGGTAATTTAAAGCATCTCGTATATCTGCAACCAAATAGCAACAGTCAAGATTAGGCTGTCACAGAAGGTAATATCCATCTAACTTGCATCAAATGAGCAAAATTAGAGTATATCTCAGAGATATCGAATTTAAATACTTGACATATATAAACACTCGACACCAGACTTGCCCTGAAAATTGAGGCAATTAAGTTTCTTCTGGCAGATTTTGAAGCACATACAGTTTCATGGCAATTACTGAACAACAACACTTGACCCCCTCTTATTCCTCGATTACTTTTAATAGAAAATTAGCAACTCTACTTCAGACAGCACAAATGAACCTGGTGGAGGAGTTGCTATTTATGTCTTGCATACTCTATCTGATGTAGCTAATACTTATTTTTAAAGGCAGTTCATTTTCAAGTTTCAAACTGCCATGCATTATGCACATCGAGGACTAAAATATTATGCACATTGGGGACAGAAATATTATGCACATAGAGGATGAAAACATTTCAGGCAAAGTAAACAAATTCACAGGAGAGACCTTGCAAAGAGGATCTAGCAACACCAATGAAGTTTACTTAAAGATATTGAATATAAGGTTACAACTGGGATTTTAAGAATGCCCTCATGGTAGTGAGGAATCTAAAAGGATAATTTGCTGTAATGGGCATCAAGGGGACTCCAAGTAAAGAAGGGAAAGTCTTAACCACATCATAGGGTCTTAACATTACTCTGACTTCAAAGTGATATGGCCCAATCTCTTAGGAATCATAAAACTATAATAAGTTGAAGAGAAATCAAAGTGGGTTTTACACTAAAGGCATTTGGTAAAATTAAAACTTTTTGTCCTTGCATATGATATGCTCTGCCAGAGTTCACAAAGGGTGCAGTGTCAGTTTTCTATCTCATTTTGAAATACTATTGTGTCATGCCAGGACCCATTTGCTGAATATGGATTAAGGATTACATATTGGGCAGTGGATGGATGGGCAATCATTTAAAAACAGAAGATACATAAAACTTAAAGGATGATGTCCTTTTATTACTGCCCCCCTAACCCTAATTTCCCTTTGAACTAAAGATAACCTCACAAACAACTGCATCCGAGTCTGAAATCACATTTAGTCATTCATTTTTGTAGACAAAAATAATGTCATTGTGTTTTAAATGTATTGTTAATAGATTTTTTTAAATATCAAATGGAAGAAAATGGTATTTTGAGGGAAAAAAAATCAGTAATGCTCCTTTTCGCATCAGTTGGCTGGAGGGGTATATGTTGGTGTTTGATTGAAATCAGCTGACAGGCACTTTCTGTGTTATACTGTAGGGAACAAGAGACAAAATAAACAAACCTGCACTGTGGTGTACATGTCATGGGCATACAGCATGTTGATAGTTATATTTAAAAATAAAAACCACACCAGCATCTAACAGGACCCAAGTGACATTTGCAAGTATGCTTACATACTTACAAACTTACAAAGTGATGCAGCCGAGCAGCTAATTTGCTAGCTAGCCTGCAAACTGACACTAACTGTGCACTCTTCTCCGGTGAATGTTTGTTTTGTCGTTCCTTCAACAAGCTAAGGTGCAGGACCAGAAGTGAGTTATTTTAGTAAGTTAGGTAAGAAGCAAGTTAGGTAATATTGTTCATTAAAAGTGGCTCTAGTGTTGTGTAGCAGGCTATGTCTGGCTCAGTGTGACCATCAGCTCTGTCGATGATTGAACACTGACGTTACTGCTTTAAACTTTTATTTGGTTGTATCGAAATAAGGTCTCCATCTATGTAACAATGTAACTGCGATGATCATGTAACAGTATTCCGTATAGCAAAACTAGGGGTACCATCATGAAACCATCATCATCATCATCATCTTCTTCTTTTTGGTTTTTACCAAAGGACAAATGGTTTATACAGCAGTTAAGTGTGTTAAAAGAATGTAATTTCATTTCAGTTGGACTTTAAACACTCCTGTCTACATTATTTTTCTTTGAACATAATAAAAATGGTCCCTCCACCTCAAAAATATAGCATCTGTGTTAGAATAATAATGCTGTTACGTGTGCAGAGCATCACTATTAATGAAAGGATGTATTCAAAATTATACGACTATTTATTTAATAATTATATTTGAAGTCACTCCAACTTTAATTCAACCATAGTAGTGGGCTTACTGGCTTCATGATAGAGACAGACCCACAGAATATTTACTGGATACTAAATATATATTTAGATTTAGAGTCTAACTGAATACAATGGAAGGCACAGCACTAATTGCATTAACACTGTACTAAGAGAGGAGTTCGGGCTTGGGTGATCAAGTCTTGCTTCTGAGTCTCGGTTAATGTCAAATGAGGATGAAATCCAATTAATTGGATTCTGGCTTCAGGGTTGGTAGTAATGCAGTAGTAGGTTTTCGATGAAAATTACACCTCCAAGGATAATAGCAAAATCTATTTCAGGAGGATATTATAACCAGACAAAGGCCTAGTATGTAGATTTACTTCAGTGAATTGTTGCCATCTGTTCTTTTTATATTCTACAGCAAAGTGGATGTATGTTTCCTGTTTGGTTCTAGATTGTAAAAGTTTTGGTCTCTTAAGGATACAATAAATGGCAAGAACTACTTCATTAAGTGAAACTAATCCTGAATGAATTATTCTTGATATTGTAAAAGTAGCCTGTTGCCCTTAATTTGTCACCTTTTCAGAACAGAAAATTGATTAGATTGGTCCACTTATAATTGCTGTCAATCC
Organism: Lepomis macrochirus; assembly: GCA_024633595.2. Lineage (NCBI taxonomy): Eukaryota > Metazoa > Chordata > Actinopteri > Centrarchiformes > Centrarchidae > Lepomis > Lepomis macrochirus. Next base: position 8,017,788 of record JALXJV020000019.1, on the reverse strand, counting down.
CAAAGTTAACCTGGAATCTAGATGTAAACTTTAATCAATTCCCTACCATTTAATTAAATGAGATTTCAATCTTCCCTTCTCACTTTGAGATCATTCTTTTTTATTCAGGGGTGAAGGACTATTTATTTTCAGGATAAGATGGGGTGGGATGTCAGAGAAAAGATGAGAAAAGTTTTATTTTCTATTGTGTTGACTGATCTGCTTGAAAAAGAGAAATCTGAGGGGTAATGACACAGAGAACATCAACACAATACAGGGCTGATTCAAGGGCAGTATTTCCAACTCTCGGTTTATCTCTTAAAGTAACATATTTACATAGTTGAAGTGCCGAGTGAAAAGGACATAATGAACCATGTTGATGTCAGTGCACAGTTGGTTCTTTGTTTCACATGAAGTCAAAAGAAGTGATTTCAAGGTTGAGTTATGTGCAATGAGGCATACAGACATCCTTTTTTTCCTTTACTAAACTTGGTTGTGTGTCTATTCCATGAGCTGCTAGGATTATTGTGGGTTTGTTAGCTTCTGCACATTACAAAGTTCTAAAGTAATACAGTAATGAATGTGACAGTTGTATAACCTTATCTCCTATGACAATATTCTAAGGATAAAAAAAATGCTTCCTTTGAAGAAAAAAAGACAACAATGTTTATTCAAATTTAAATGTCAAAAAGGAAAAAAAATACAATATTTTCCCTTTCCTTTGGAAGTAATAAACAAGCATTCAGAAAATATGGTTACAAATATCAAAACTCCATTGTCCCACTGCCTATACTTCCAGTTTTCATGTCTTCACTACTAGCTTTGACTGTATCAAATGTACAATTAAAGGCTGATTAGAATTCCGACCCATCATGGCCTGAACAGTTTTCAAGAACAAAGTCTAATTTGCATGCTTAACTGGGGTCACCCCTATGTTTGCACTATGTTCCCAGGGTCATTTGAGCATGGGTGTCTCTTGATATAGATTGACACTTTAAGAGATTGGTATGGGCTAACTTCACAGTTCAAATTGCAAAAGATGGATTTTTCAAATGCAGTTCTCATTCATCCATTATCTTTCACTAATCTGATCATGGTGCCAGCAGGCTAAGCAGATTATACCATTTAAATTTTACTAAGAGAGGAGTTTGGGCTTCAGTGATCAGGTCTTGCTTCTGAGGAAAAAAACATTGCTGAGAAGACTTAAAAAAAAACATTGAAAGTTATGCTCATTGTGTCATACCAAATCTTCCATTTGATATATCTTGAGACATTTCACTCAAAAAAACAAATGCTACCAAATCACTGGTGGCGCTGGAGGAAAAGTCAAGATATCACCAATAGGTCCCATTAGCCAGTGTCAAAGCGTGAATATACTCTACATAGTGAGGCATAGGGACATCTGCATAGAGCCTACGCGTACCCTCTGTGATGACGATTATTACATCACGTGGACCCTCGCATTAAGTATAATCCTTGCTTTACATAATCCTTGCTTTACAGTGTCACAACCTAGCTCAAGGGCCATGACAAAAGGGGGAACGAGGCAGCGTAAATTATCAAAAAAGGATTTATTCAATAAAAGAGTGAACTAAACATAAGCAAGGTGTGCCTCTGTAGCATAAATAAACCAACGCAAGATATGGCGGAGGGTACATGTTGCAGTAGATACATTTGGCAGTGATTAGGCCATGGTTGACACCTAGATTGCAGAGAAGAGACTGTAGTTTGACCAAGTGGAGCTCTATCTGCACTGGCTCACAGGTCCCAGGTGTGCCCGATCAGCAATCACAGAACAAACAGAACAAAGATGGTTAACAACCGTGAGGTATCACTCCCACAGAGTGGCCTCACTGGATCACACAGGGGCCGTCACAACAGTGGACATCACTTTGTAACATTTTGGACTTGAAGCAGTGCCATAGCACTTTAATTGGCTCTGTGTATCTAATATAGCTACATCTCTGACATGCATCAAAGGAAGAAAAAGAAAGTCAAGAGCATCAGGCTTCCAGTGATATCCAATCATGCCATCATTTGAGACTAATAAGAATCCTAAAATGTGAGCCCTAAAATGTAGCTCCATGTTATTTTTGGCAGTACTCCCCCGTAATTCATAACTCTTCATGCATGGATAGCTGCATTAAATTAGCATACAGTAAAAAAGGAGACCGCCATGAGAGAGGATGAGCTGTATGTCATTAATAGATGATCAAGGTTCAAAGTGAAGTGAGTTGACCCTAATTAATGTAGATGGAGGAGCAGACATTTTTCATAATTTTTGGGGGAGTTTGCACTCAGTTATATCAGTAAGATGAGCATCAGTTTGGTGGTGACCATCCCAGTGTCTACTGCCTCTGTTGTGCAGACATCTTCAGCCCTGAAACACATTAAAACTTATTCAAGAAATACAACTGGGCAGGCTCAATTGTCAGCATTGGCCTATTTGGCAATTGAGAGGGACTTTTTATTGGAACTGAAACATAATGATGTACTGTACAACAGTCATTGAACAATTTCTAAAGAACGAAGCAGCTTTGCTAAGTTTTATTGATTTTTATGTATTACGAGTTAGGCCTCCTCTTTTTAAGCATATGTTTCGATAGAAATTTTCTCTCCTCAGTTTTTATTTTTGTATTAGAAAAGTACAAACAAAGTATGTCTGTTTGTCTATTGATCTTATAATAGCGTAATATTGGCACGTCCTTTTCAAGGACTTGATGTCTATGTAATTCATGTATTTTAACTCTCATACAGTATTGTCTTCTGTTAAATCACTTTATTCCACTCGATAAAAGTTCCTTTCACTGTAAATATGGGGTAGTTATGTTGACTGACAGTAGCCTATAGCCATAGTGTTATTGGTGAGGTTATTTGAAGGTAGTTTAAGTGTGGGAACGTGGCAGTGAAGGCCTAGGAGTAAAATGCACGGCCCGCCACTGATCAAACTCTGTAGTTCTTCCTCATCAACCCCTTTTTTCAGTAAACGATCTCTGATAATCTTACTGTATTTGCCAAAATACCAAACAGCAGACAAAGTAATTGACTAGCCCATAATGAAAGTCAATTTTTACCAGGAATTGCTGGAGACCAAAACTTTAACTAAAAGGAACATAATCATTAAATCAAGTTGCAAGGAACATGATTCCAAATTGATGCTAATTTCACTCTGTTAACTTATTGGGGAGTTCTTCTGCCCACAAGCCGAAGAGCCAGAGCTAGCGGGTGGCGTGAACTGCGACATTCCCTGAAGATGTGATGATGGGTGGAAAACAGGCAGTACGAACATTGATTTACCTAGTAAGAGGGGTCACTGTCCTTACCTGTGCTCAGAGAACTTGAAAATGAAGCACACTCACCTAATTGATGCAGCATATTGATTGGCCTGAAGGAAGGTTGTTCTTGTATTTGTCCAGAGCTGACCTTGCTGTTAGTGTACCAGTGTCTTGCCACAGGCAGGCACACCACACAGAGGTGATTTTTACTTCAAGTGTACACAGGGGGCTGCATCACACAGCACCAAAAGCCTAACCCTCCTATAGAGATTTCATAATTTTACATGAAGTAAGTTCTTCAGTTTAAATATGTACTGTAGATGAGGAAGTAAAAGATTATTGTGGTTATTCCTGACTCTTATTTTATTTTTTTATAGCCTATACTTTACAGGAAAACGCTACAATTGAAAATCCAACATCAATCTTTTTGAGGCTAAGTAAGCTTCATTGTTAGAGAACTATATATGTTACCTGCTTTGAACCAGATGGCAAGTGGTTCATGCTAGAAAAAATATAGAAAAGCCATGAGCAAAAACGATATTGTCCTCCCTAGTGGTAGTACTGGAGGAAAGAGAGGGGGCGCATTTAGACCAGGAATGTCTGTTAGTTCACTTGCTTTGGTCCGAATCAAATACAGTGCTTATTTTGTTGGTGCGGTTTGCTTTCACGCGGCACTTTTTACAAGTGAATCAGAATTTGTAAACAAAACCATATGTACTAAGGTCATCCATTCAATGGACAGAAATTGTGGAGCAGGGAAACGCAGGAAGTATACTATATAAGCGGCGGCGGAGAGAGCATGCTCTCGTGTGCGCATGCAATGGCATGCTGACAGTGGCTCTACGCAGAAGATGGATCAGGTATAAAGTTTGAATTACACAGAGAGAGGCTGTGTTCATACAACCAGATCAACGGATTATTACATCAGAAATTACTGCTAACATAACTGCCTACAGCTATGTGTAGTGCAATCACTAATTCATGTCATTTAATTTTTTGCCATTTCATCACACGGATTGAGAAGCAGTCGTTGAACAGAGGAGGGGGTCTACGCCACCACTTTACAATGCTGTCCTTTCATCACTTCCCAGGAAACTAAACAAGAATTTCCTCTTGGCCTCAGGTTAAGATGCCAATGATGGTCGTTCAGACTTGGCCATGGGTGGCTAACGACCATGACGACTGTCGTTACCACAGCCAGGAGCACTAAGAAACCAGCGGTATCGATGACCCTAGCTAACGATCCCAGAGGTTAAATAGCTGAGTTTCCCTACCAGTCAGTCAGAACTGAAGAAGTCTCTTGGATGAGGGACGAAATGTCTTCTAGTTTCTTGTACCAAGTCCAGTTTCCCTTGACCTCAACCTTGGATAACCATGACCTGGATGACTGAGAACCTTCACTGACATCTTGTGAGTGTCGTTTTTGGAGGTGTCTTCAATTCAGTTTATTGATCGAAAGTTAAAATAATTTTCCCTTGTTTACTTTCAACACATCAAAAAATCACCTTAAATTCGTCTCCCACAACTCATTTGGTAACTAAACTATTTCACTCCTCCTCTGTCATTCAAATAAAAAACTGGCCACATAGGCTAATACTGCTTGTCAGGATGAGGAAGATCTGATACAATTTCCCAATACTTTTTGTAACAGTTATTTGAAACAAGAAAAAAATGAGATAACCCTGCTGGTCCATAACAACAAGAAAAATATTATTAAGCTACCAATCAACTACTGGCTTCAACAGGTGGCATTTTATGCAAGGTATCGAAAGAAGTACTCTATTGGCATCGGTATCACTTAGGGTATTGGCTTTGGTACTGAGATTGTAAAATTTTAAACAATATCCAACCCTAGTAATGATGCACTGAGATGAGAATGTGCACAAGTCCAGATACTGTAATATGGCACACATGCATACATTCAATGGGTGGAATTAGTATAAGAGAAAAAAAGCTAAGTTTACTTCTTCTCACATGAGGATATATACACTCATCTCACAAGATATGGTTCATAAGACTTGTTTGTTGCATTTCATCTAATATGAAAACACAGCAATTTTACTGTTTCTTATATGCGAGAGAAAGCACCAGGACATAGTCAGTGAAAAAGATGAGTTTAATGTACTGTAAATAACATTCAATTTCCGCCTCCTTTCTATATGTTATTCTGAATATAATTCTGAGTGATAATGAAACATGACTTTAATATTCATGGACTGGGCATTTCATAAACATGAATACGGCATTTGTATGCTCAATGGCACAGTAGTATGTTTTGTCAGAGATGCACTGACCATCTAATCTAAAGGATTTTAGAATAAAAGTGGGCAGTGGCCATTGAAAATAGGACATGAAAAGTTTAATGTGTCAAATTGATTTAATTATATTACCAAGACCAAGCCAGTGACTCAAGTGTTTATTTGGCCTGTTGACACAATAATACAACAAGTTAGTGGAAGACATGCTTACTTGAATCTGTGGTAAAACATGTTTTTCCAGTTGTTTGATTAAACCAACATCCTTATCAAATTAATGGGTTTCATTAAATGCAGTTATACCCTTATCAAACTAATGGCAGTAATACTGTTGTCCTGTTTGTACTTTGTTTGTTCTTAATTTGTAGCCACCCATCGAACCTATGCACAATTAGCATGTGATGTGTGTGTGTGTGCGCGCGCTTGCATGCAGTAAGTGTTTGTGTGCACTTAAGTGTTTATCCATCCATCCATCCATCGTCAACCGCTTATTCTGTGTACAGGGTCACGGGAGAGCTGGAGTCTATCCCAGCTGACATTGGGCAAAAGGCGAGGTACACCCTGGACAGGTCGCCAGTCCATCACACTTATTCTTCTGAAATTAGACATTAAGTAAAAAAAAAAGAAATGTAAAACACACAGACACCAGTCCTGATGATATCATACACGTTAATTTCACCCTACATCACATGCACCTCCTTTTTTTTGGAATCACTTTCATTGTGTTCAGTCAAGATAGCTGGAACTCATTAAACTGCTGGATAAAGTGCAAGCAAGGGAGGTCATGGTTTGTGTAATGGAACGATTATCAGAGGCAGACCACCCTCATGTGACTTATCACAGTTAGGATACATTTCTTCAAAAGACAAAATAAACAGTGAAAGCAAGATCCAGCAGTGCAATCAGGCATAGCTCTTTAATGTCCTGATGTCATTCGTTCCTGAGCTCAGAGGCTGTGGCACGGAGCGGGTTTCGATAAGCTCCCATGCAAAGTTACATCTAATTAGATATGCTGGTGGCATGGCCTCCCAGTCCTGATAACTGTAAGGCCAGTGAACAACAAAAACTGTTTGTCAGTGTGGTCTTACACAGTATGGACACAGTCCCTTAGGAGCGCCGTAAATGAGACTCTCATTTGAAATACAAAACGGAAACTAATGACACAATATATTACTCTCTGCACCAACAAATGTGCTACTACACAAGTGTTGCCTGTGCCTGGGGATTTTCTATTGTTTTAATTAAGAATGAGGGCACTAATACAGTTCCCTGTGGAAAACAACTAGCCAAGACATTGTAATGAGCCCATTGAGAGTGGCTATGATACACCAGAGCTTTGCTACTCTGTATCATTCAGTAGCCAAGAGGTTGGACAAACAAGCTGTGTCATACAATGCCTAGATCTGCTATCTACCAAAGGAAGAATAACAACTGATTTAGCTAAAATGATCAGAATATCAGAAGATGCTTTTTACAGATGTAGTGTATAGTTTGATTTCTGTGTCCTCCCTTTCAGTGTCCTGCAGGTTTAACTTCTAAGCTAAGAAAAGAATCTTGCAATCTTGTAACCATAATATATTATGTACTATATTAGATAATTAATACCGATGCATAAACAGCCCTTTACCGTTGTAATTGGTTTACGAGTCAAGTTAATTTTACTCATTTAGCCCAACATCTATATCTAGCAACTATATGTGTCAAACAAAAGCAGTAGAGTAAAACTACAATATTTTCCTTTTGATATAGTGGAATATAACAAATATTAAGGTAAAGTACAAGACCCTCAAAATTTCACTTCAAGGTGGGGTGGGAAACGTTTGAGAATTACTGTAGCAAGAGACAGTTACATTTCGAAAGTATTACAGTCCTGTCACATCAGCCATATCAGATTTTTTTTTTCATTTTGGTGTCAGAACATTTGATTTATTGATTGCTTTTGGGATTTAAATAAAATGGCAAGAAATATAACACAAGATGCTGCTAAAAATGCCTAACCCAGAACAGTACTTCAGTAAATGTACTTAGTAGTTACTTTCCACCACTGCAAATCCTATACCTAGAATTTTTATGCAATCGTTATGGATAAATAATTAGCTAAATATTGAATGACAGCTAGACATTTTTAAAATAATTTTTCAGCACATCAGTTCACAGTATTGTGTGGCAGATAAATGCACCTGATAAGAACTTTCAAAAAGCTTTGAAAAAGCAAACAGACTGCTTGTAAAAACATTGATTTTTACCAGCACCATGGCACAAAACATTCAGAGGGAGAGAATGAGAGAAGCAGTCCGGCAGTGGTACAGACCCCTCTAACCCTAACTCTAAAAAAAGAACAACACTACAAATATTTAAGTTATTATTATTATTATTATTATTATTATTATTATTATAGTGTTTAAAAATTGTTAAAATGTATGTTAAAACATTTTCATTAATCAGCAAAATATATATAACAAACCATAGAACATCAGAAATGCAACAATATCAATCTTTCTCCCGAATTTCATCAACACTTACCAATTTTATTATCATGAAAAAGACCATATTGAAATAAAACATTTGGGTACTGATATTCATGTTCAAATTAAAGTTTTGATTATTCTCTCAGGGCGTCCAATACGCCAAACGCTTACAGCCAAAGTGTCAAAAGGTACAGACCAAACCGTGTTAAAAAGGTGTTGACAGTCCCCTCAAGCCCCCTACCCTTACCATAACCATCAAATGTTTGTGCCTGAACCTAAGTCACTGACTTTCAGTGTTAGGAACGTTACTTGAAAAAAGTAATTAGTTATAGTTACTCACTATTTGTCCCAAAAAGTAACTGAGTTAGTAACTGAATTACTCTGTAATAAAAGTAACTTGTTACCAGGGAAAGTAACTATTTGCGTTACTGTTAAAAAAAAAAACTCTGCTGCTTCATCAAATCTCTGTTTAGCTGTTGTGTGTGTGTGTGTGTGTGTGTGTGTGTGTGTGTGTGTGTGTGTGTGTGTGTGTGTGTGTGTGTGTGTGTGTGTGTGTGTGCGTGTGCTGGCATGTGTGTAAAAACACTGGCTCTGATTGGCTACCAAGAAACATGACCTTGCCTTAGCCAGCATAATCGCTGGTTGAAAGGCACCCAAGCTTCTCTTTTCCCTCGTCTCTCCTCGCCGACAGAGTTTAGCAGGCAGGCGAGAACGGGAACAGGTGAGCGCCACGTTGCGCCCAGAGAACCTGATATGGAGGTAGCGCAGCATACCGGTCCACTTCAAGCACTGCTTACCTCGTTATTAACCCACCTCCTGACTAGCTGTGTGAGCCAGCTGGTGCGTTCGGATTACACAGTTTATTACATAGTAACGCACCGCATTTAATGACCAGTAACGTTAACAGCGTTGTAACGACGTGAAAAGTAATTAGTTAGATTACCCAGTTACTGAAAAAATAACGCCGTTACGTAACGCCGTTCTTTTAAACGCCGTTATTCCAAACACTGCTGACTTTATGCATATCGACTGGCTAACCCTCCAGTTGTGCACATCAGCCATGCTAGCAGGTAGGTAGTCCGTTGTGCTGTTACGACATGGTAAATAGTGGAGTTTTATACCGCTGCCGAAGGGTACCTTTAGTGTAAAATAATTACACTTTGTCACGCTGTCTGAAAGCGTCGGTAATGACGCACTGAGATGAGAACGAGTTGTTATTCCAGTCCCATAGGAGTACTTCCATGACCCATGTCTTTCATTTCCAATTAGTCCAAATATTTCACTTTTCTCTGATGTCCAAAGACCATTTTGCTGTTCAAACAGCATCTATCTAGCAGAGTCCTTCTCCTCAAGGCTTAAGCCTATTTCTAATTAATCTCTCCCTCTAACAGTAGAGAGATGAGGTCAGAAAACAGGCTGAAGGTGACTGGCGTTGGATCTGGGTCTGTTTTCACATAACATTCCATTTTGAGGGAAACCTAGGGAAATTGTATTTATTTTCATCTGTTTAATTTAGCTGTGTTTAAGCAGCTGCCTGAATGACCCAATACAGTACAGATTTACACTCACATTTTCCCCTTTCAATATATACCATCTCAGTACATTAGGAATGCTCAGTATCTAACATTTACTTGCCTTCACCTTGGCTGTCACATAACGATTAGCATACCTTATTCACAAAATACAAACCAATAAATAGACTAAACCCAGTTTTGACTAACAAAACATTAAATACTGATAATTGAGTAATTTTGTCTTGCTCACAGATGGGCACAGTGGGACTGCAAGGTTTTAAAATGGAAGTCTGTAGGATACATGAATTATAGCTGTTTTTATTTTCTTTAGCTGTAGACAGTAGTGCCGCAAATCAATAAACTACTCGCACAGCAACGCTTAGTTATGATGTTGCTGAATTATATACATATTTACAGAGGAAAACAAACAATCCTGGTGTCCCACGTTACTGTAGTTACCGTTACTGTAGTGGGAAAAGATGTTGATACCAAAACGATACTCTGATTTGGCCAAAGCAAACACATCAGTTGTGGTCAAGTGGATTTAACAATAATTGCCTCTGAATTTTGCCCAGAGCCTTCAGTCAGGGGGCACCTACTTTGCCACTGCAACCGATTCCTCTAATAAAGGCAATGTAAAATCATTCCCCCACCCTGTAACAAGCTGGAATCCTGGGTAGGGTAGCCAGCAGAGTTCTAGATTTAGTTTAAAAGGCAGCCCAGAGTTCAGATGCACTTACAGACACTCTTCTGCAGAAGCTAGCAGAACACAAACTCAGCATTCACTAAGTCTTCAACTTCTTGCCTGACAGCTTTCCTGTAAAGTATATCAAAACGACTCTGGAACAACACAACAGCAAGATCCTGCTGCAAACTGCCCTGCCCACATAATTCACAATCCAATAAAATGTGCCAACAATGCACTGGAAATAGATGTGGAGACTGTAGTGATCAAATCATTTAATAAATCACATAATCAAATCAGCTGCTCTGCCAAGACAATTTGCCACCCAATTTAAACCAATGTTTAAATTGGTTGACATGAAGTACCTTAACATTTGTTGAGACTGTTTCCTGCGATAAACAGGAAGACTTCTTGCCGCTGGGATGTATAAAGTGTCCCCAAGTCATTTGAGATGTGCTCGCAGGCAATGAGCATGACAACAGCAAAAACTCTTTCTTGCAAAACACCCTGAAGATGTTCTGAGATGCTGTGCAGAGTCTTGAGAGAGCACCTCAACTGTGCTAATGCTGAAAATATAATTGTGAAGAATCTGGGAATATTTTTTTAGAATCTGTATCAGGAAAAAAACAAACATTCTACACAGAAAACCATGCTTAAACAATTTTTTGTTTCATGCAGCCCCACACTAACATGTTATAAACTATGTTACATTTTACTATACAGAAAATAGTAACTCACTGGCTGTCATTACCGGACAAGCACTATAATGCTGTGTCCTTTCTATACCTGAAATCATACCTGCTGTCAATCTATTTGAGGACCCAACATCTCATCTTTTCTGGTTTTTCACTGCCCAACCACAAAGTAGAATGCAAGCTTCTTCTTTTTTTCTTGTCAATGCATTTTTTATTAAGTTTTGAAAAATTCTGTGCAAATAAAACAGAGACAGCTGACTGGGAAACATATGGAAATGCAACGGCAGAAACAGAGAAATGAGAACAATAATAATGTTAAAAAAAGTTTTTTTTTATTATTATTAAAAATTAAACAGTCCGCTTCACATGCTCACTGAGGGTGAATGTGAGATCGACTAAGACGTTGATAATGACCCATGACCCAGAAACAGAATCAACATGCTGTGGCAATCTGCCATCAATATTGTTTTTTCTCTCATTATAAATGTTCACACGCCCCTTGTTCTGCCACTGGGATTTGGGCATCCACAAAAGCAGTCCGCCCCTCTTCTTTTAAAATGCAACAACAAAACCAAAACAAACAACAAAACTGTACCACTGTGAGAAGAGGAGAGTCCGTCAAGCAGTATGTCAGGTGTTTGCAGTGTCTGCAGCCTATCCCTGGCCCGGTGTATTGTCCGTGGTCAGGCAGAAGGAAATACCTGGTGCAGCATCTTTCTTGCCATGAAGGCCTCCACCAACCTCGGACCTCAGCAACAAAGAACTTCAACCATTGTAACTGAATACACTGATTTACATTGTAACATTCCTTTGCCTTGTCAATCTGATTATTTCTGTGCCTATTACAATGCATGCAGTTTGGTGGTTCAAATTTGAGAAGTGGAGCACTGATTAACGTATCAATGTGGGGGATTAACCTTAAGTATGTCAAACATTAACATTGTTGGACAAAACTCCAGCTGATACACCAAAAAACACACAAGCAATTTGCTACAATGTACCAGGGGCAATGATACTTGTTGTGCTGTACTGTAATTTACAGTATCGCTGATGGAACAAAGGGCAAGGAAATTAGATAATACTGAAACAAATGGGACAGCAACTCGAGGAGAGCATGCGCCAATGGTGTGGCCAGGTAGTGACGACCCTTTCTTTCTAAGACAACTGATGATGCAGACAAGCAAAGACAATGAATGAATCCCGGTCACATTGAGAGGTAAACCCAGTTTATTGGGGTCAGTTAAACCATGTATAGAGACACTGAGGAGAGATTCCTCATTCCAGCCACCCTCTGTCGCTATTAATCACCCACACTACAAATACCTTGGCACATGGCCCAAATCGTCCTGGTCACCATGTCTCAGAGACTCAACGAATAGAGACCTTCATCACCTTGGTTGTAAACAAGGAGTAATTAACACACAGGAAAGCTGGCTGCACCCAAACAGGCATTGCCCAGGCAAAGAGTTTACCTGACATCAGAGTGATGATGCATTTGGTACAGGTGGCCAGATGGTGGCCACCCGCATGGGCCAGATGGTGGCCTTTCCTGGGTCTTAGCTAAAGGAACTGTAAGGTAAATATTGTGGTGATCATAGCATTGGATATGTTTGCTCACTCTTTTAATATTCCCTTAATAGCAATACTATACAATACTACACTCTATAGTGAGTAGTAAATTTACAAAGCCATGATTTTAGTAAGTGTGTATGCTGTGGACAATACATTTTTGCTTCACATGAATTTGTAAGTGCACTACATAGTGTATACATTTCACCTCTTACACTTCATGTCTTTACCTCTGATGGTTAAGACATCAATGTGCTCGATATTGTGTTTGTACAATTCACATGATTGTAATCAGTACAACATTACAAGGCAAATTGAGAAAATACAAAGCTCTTTCGTAATAGTAAAATAGAAAGGAAAGGGTTTGCAAGCATATTTCACTGATACAAAATTCAGGTAAAAAAAAAAACAGGTAGGACAGCAACACTTATTATACAGCAATGACCCAACAGGGACTGAACAGAAACACCATACATTTATACCCCAGGGACTAACGAGCATGCAGGAGCAACACAGCTGAGAAGTATCAGGACTAACGAGACAGGCAGGCAGACAGACAGCAGGGGAAAACAGAGAGACGGGCATGCTGAGGGATTACTGGGGGAACAGACATAACACAGGTTACTGAACACTAAACACAGGTCATATCAAAATAAGATAACACAGGTCATATCAAAATAAGATGTAACAGATCAGAATAATATAAATAGCAAACTAATCCAGACACAAACAGACAGATCACAAATAAACTACAACAAACAGGGGAAACAGACTGAAGCTAGGATTAAACAGAAACTGCAAATGAACAATGGAGTATACAATGGTAAACAGAGAACACAAGACAAAGAACAAAACCCCAAAACAGAAAACATGGACCAACTGTTACAAAGAACAGGGTAGGGAACAGAGACAGGACCAACCAGAAAACAGGACAACTCTAAACATGGAACAGATCAGAAATAAGGAAAATACCAATCACCACTAAACACCAACACTGACCTACACACTGACAGATCATAACCAAATAAACAATAACATCAGTTAGAGGAAGCACACTAAGGGGGCTTTCACACCTGAAAGTCTGCACCAAGGTCCGAACCAGAGGTCATATTTTGATACATTTTGATACATTCGATTAGTTTTGGTTTGGTTTCACACTCCAAATCTGCAACCGCACTAAAGGACTTTATGTGACACACCTGCATCGTCATCATCTATGTGGGCTGCGTCTACCTATACTTGACACTGATTGATTTATTAAATAGTTCAGCGAGTATATTTGACAACTGTAAATAGTCTGAAAGTTCAAACCCAAATAGTCTTAAAGTCCAAACCAAAAAATGCTTTCACACCAGAAACGAACCGAACCATGGTTCAGTTTGATCCGGACCGATACTACCTCTTTTCGTCGGACCAAATTTTGTCTCTTTGGTCCGGACCGAGGTCCGTGGGAGGTTTCACACCTGCAATATTCAGTTCGGACCAAACAAGGTAGGTGTGAAAGTAGCAAGCAAACTATAAACTAAGTCTGAACTAACAGAACAGCAACAGGGAGTCTAAACGCAAGGTGTTAGCAACAAAACAAACAGGGGCCGAACTAATAACACAGAGTGGCTAAGGGAGACAAGATAACAGAACAACACAGACAAACTCAACAACCTCAACAACAGACTAAGATAACTGAACAAAACAGATTAACACAGAATGACAATAACCAAACGGACAACAAATCAGGCAGAGCTCACAATTGACACTAGCATAACACAAGACAGGACTGAAACCCAAAACCTAACATACTATAAAACAGATACTGAACTGATCAAATAACAAAAAACTAGAGAGCTAAACTAAGCAAAGCCAAAAAGCAGAATGTGACAGCCTAGAATTTTAATTTAAGTTAAATAGACTACAGCTGTGTAGCACACATAAGCTGTTGCCATGGTTACTATCCATAGAACGCCTGCCTGTTACTCGCAGAGCGCTTCTCTGCTGTTCACCTGAGGAGCAAAGAGTAACCTTGCGGAGCCAAGTGACTACGTTGTTATTTTAAGAATTTTCCTAAGGCCGACATCTTCCCCAATACTAATCAGCATACAGTGTGCAGCTATCCACTTCGCTATGGCATTTAGTTTGCTTGTCTTGCTTTTATCTCCCACACGCTGCATCCAACATAGTCTGCCGAAGCCTCTCTCCTCTGCTTGTTTTAGCGGGGCATTTGCAGGCTGATCAACATCCACCTCTTGTGACCCATGGTTTGACTGTGTGTGTATTCAGAGGCAGTGAGGAACAGACTTTCAATATAATAATAATAATAATAATAATAATAACAATATCACACGTTAAGCGTTAAGTTTGTAACAAGGGAACACAATGAATTTGACATCAATTCACAAGGTCTGTGATATTCTTGTATAGGAATTGATGCCATTTGTAGTGAACAAATGTGGGTACTTTGTATAAAAGTTTCAGAACTCTAGCTAAAAAATTCAGTGAGTTATAGTTGCTGAAGCAAAAAGTGTTACAACCATACCCGGTCTCCCCTATTTCAAGACATCACTCAAATAAAATCCTACAATGGACTTGGTCCTGCATGTGAAAGCTTTACATTAATATGGATGTCATGCTAATCCTCCCAAGCGTAACAATACTGTTATGCAGCAAGGATATATCAGAATGACACATACAAAGATGTGGTGAAGTTTCCCTCATTATATATTGTGTGCCCGTTGAACAGTATAATTGCTGCAACCAAGGGAGCATTAGCCAACTTCTGTCACTAAGTGTTCATCCACTCATATGAAATGTAACGGCTCGATGGTACCTGCTGCCATCCTTTCATTTCTAATTCATGGTATTAATATTGCTCGAGGCAAACTCTGGGGAACTTCATGACAAAGAGTGTAATGGACTACTCTCTCAAACAAAAGTGTGGCTATGGAATATTGATCAGGCCTGTATCATCTCATCACACACAGAATAACAATCAACATATTTTCTGTCTCTCTCCATGCTTGATTGAATGTGTATTTCTTACAGAACTTGGTTAGGTCTATGGAGCTAACCATTTTAAAAGAGAAATTGAAACTTTGATTAACCTAATAAAGATGGTACTTCCTTTGAAGTCTGTGTGCTGAGAGAGCCAAAGATAAGTTAAATGCTGTTTGCTTTTTGATCTCAGTGGTCTAGATAAATCCACCAAGTGAAAACAGTAACCTTGACTAATGACAGCAACATGAAAACTCTTTTTTTTTAAATCAAAATGGGCAGATTCACCTCAGTGAATACTTCATATGCATCGTTAGTATAATTGTTATAATGTCTGTGTAGTGTGCTCACAATTTGACAATTATTACAGATCTTCAGTTACTATAGATATGCACATTCTGAAATACATATTGCCTTTACACCTTGATCTAACAGTGGTTTGTATTTTGTATTTTGTTTGTCATGTATTTTGTAGTTGACAACAGTTACCTACGCATATATAAATAACATTTTTTGCATTATAAGCTATTATGACCATGGCTGGAAAAGGTATATGTCCCAGTCAAGTTTTTTTTTTTTTTTTTTGCATTGTTTAATATTGAGCACTAGTATATTCAAAGTATACTCAGTATTAAATTAGTAGTTCAGATGGGATAAGCCAATATATTTATGTAAATGTTGATTATATGTCTATCTAGCATATTAAAATGACTGGTGTTAAACCTGAACTTTTGGCCTCCCTTACTTTTAGTTTAAAAGGTCTGTAGTTTTATAATGAAATTAATCACTTTTATACTGATTCTGAACTGTACACTGCAGCTAATGAAATGGAGTCTGCTAATAACACAAAATGATAGAACCAAACAGACTGCACTTACTTACAGTTTTATTTGCTGAAGATTGACGTCAAGCAAACATACAATCAACATCAGAAAAGTGTTTGTAATAATGGAGAGACCTTTGCTTTGTTTTCATAACTGATCCAGAGTTGGCTTAAGTTAGATGATATTAGTTTGCTAACGTTATCCATCGCGAAATACTATAGTTTTACCGTACCACATTACTTGACCAGCTAACGATATTAATATTACTATCGTGTCTTCCTCCAGTATTATGTCAAATTGTTGATTTTAGTCTGCAACTAACCACTCTAATTTTTAGTCTGAAACTAACTGCTCTGTTATGTGTGGTGTAGAATTTCACTGTTTTTACTACAAAAAACACCAACAGAAAATTGATCCAGGCAGACTGAGTGTGAACAACGATGGTTCAGGCTGCTGGCTGCATGTTGAATCTAGAAATCTTTGCAGTTGAAGCTGATGGATTCAAGCCCAAAAACTGTTCAAAAATCGCCCAAATATGTCAGTATTATAAATCAGTTTTTATTTCAGTATTTAAACTTCAACATTTCCTTACCTACATTATGTTACATTTACATGTGCATACATACATATATACTTTCCATGCAAGAAATGTACACCAGCGACCGAAGCATACATAAAGAAACTTTTTTTAGGTGTGTTACCGCCACCTGTTGGACTGACGTGTTGCCCTCATAAATAAACGCCGCCATCAAAACTCTTAAGTTGAAATGACAAAATGGACACACTTGTTTGTGAGGAGGCTGCTGAATTTTTGCAAGTCTGATTTTTTTTCATGACATGATAAGCTTTATCTTCATTTAGGTGATTTTGGGTAACTCCAAAGATCTTATAGGCAAGTTATGCCACTTGGCAGCAATCTTGGCAATGCCTCTGGACAGCTATTTTGGACTAGCAAGACCAGGCTTCTATGTTAATGAATGGGGACAGAGCCAGAACTGCACTTATACTGGTCACTGGGAAATAAAAACTACATGAATAGAATCAGCAGTAAAATCTAATAAAAACTGCTAAGTTTGACAACTTTGCCCCAACATAACATTTAAAAAGTTTTTTTCCTGACCACTTATACTTCTACTATGCATGCATCACCACTTCATCACCAAGAAGGGACGCAATCTGTTAGTCAAGACAATTTTCCAAAACTTTACACAATTAGATTTTACTCCAAATAGACAGGTGTGAAAGTTTTTACCTTTAGATGCAGAACAGACTTTCAGCTGCAACTTGAAAAGACAGCTGAAGAAAACAACTTAACGCAACGTTGTGAATCTATGTACAGTCTGTGGAGCTATCTAGTACTGCGAGCAACGTTACTTTGAAGTGGGCGATGCTGTCTGGCAAGATAATTATGAATAATTGGATGGGGTTAATGCACTCTTAGGTTTTGTTTCAAATTATCTTGAAAATGCTACCCTTAAAATGCCAAACTAAAACAAAACCAGCCCAAATTTTGTCCACCCACCCAAACTAATTTTAACCTGTACAATCAAACTCAAAACCACCAATGGCGAGATTTGTAATTTTAACCTGTGAAAGTGATGGTCGGTGCCAGATAAATATTAGAAGCTTCTAGCTGAAGGTTTTGGACAATGCTCTTTGGTAATAAGAAACACATTTGTTGAACCACCAATGAATTAGTTATATATAATCCATATCAACAACAACCAGCAAAATAAAAAAATAAAATAAAAATTGAGTTTGAATACAAAGCCCAAATGCCAATACCAAGTGACACTTCTTGGATCTAATACCCAAGCTTTGTCATTCTCTTATAACAGCGAAGTTACCTCCAATAGTCCTGCTTGTCACAACAATACGCTAACCTTACTACAGTTGTCTGTCTGTTGTGTGTTTTCCCTCTCCACCAAAGTAGAAGATGGCCCAACGAATTTACCAGCCTCTCCCAACAAATTTACCCGCGATTGGCAGGTGCTAATCTCTGATCCTGGACAGTTGCAATAACTTTGTTTGGATGAATTTATTATTTTTCAAATCACAAATGTGACAAGAATTTGGTTGGAAAAACAATAAGAAGCCGCTGGAGCAGAGAAAATTTTCCATGATAATTGTAAATGATCAGCAATGGAATATCCACTTGCTGGTGTGTTGCGAAAAGTTAGACAGTGGGGGTATTCTATTTAGTAGGTTTTCTAGTGGGCAGGTTGTCTTCTGTGCTGAAGGGCTGGAGGAGGTCCTATGTTAAACAGATGACATCATGAAAGGAGCCTAATACAAAAGGCCTAGTTGCACATTTTTTTACTTTTTAACGACAGAGGATAAGAAAAAGAGAGAGGATTTTTTTCCCGTCATAATTTGGGTGTCTTTAGACAAACCTGGGACACATTTATGTTGAAAAGTCATGAAAAATGCACTTTGCATAATATGGGACCTTTAATCATATAATACTATGTTTGCATTTCATAAAGGTGTGGGAGAGATTAGGAACAGGAATATTTACTGTTGCAGGATAAAATAGGCTTAACAATGAGCAGCTAACTTGACTTGTCATGAAGCCTCAATATTTGTCAGTTTCAAAATGTGTTTTATTCTTATTGTGCTTTTTATGTTTTTGTCTGAGAGATACTGAGGGTGTGAGTTCTGTCATGCAGTGTGCTGACAAATCACACCAAAGTGATCAGTAATACACTTAAACAGTTGATTGAAAGACTGCATGCAAGACACAAGTTAACCTTCAAAAGGCAAAATACATGGTACATCACAAAAGGAGTGAATTACCATAGGGATACTGATTGAGTCTGCAAAAGAAGGGTAGCAAGGAAGGAAGATGAGTCATAGATGGATAACAGGGTACAGGCTCAGCAGGAGGAAACAATGAATTGAAAGGGCATCTTCATAGCAACTACTAGAACAGCTGTGGGGGAAGGAAGCTTTACATGTAGTCACTGCTGCCAGAGACATACATGTTTGAAGGACCGTTAAATATCATCCCACAACTCATTCAAGCCATTCAAATAAACAAAAAATTTAAATAATCTGCAGAATATCTGCACCGCTATTAATACAACTCAGCAGGAGGGTTTCATGTATGAGTGAAGAAAGAACTATAAATTACCTATAGAGAGCTGAAGTCACAGCCCACTTCCAGACTAGATTTTACTTAAAGCCCCCCTCCAGTGTATTTTGACATTTCTATGATATTTCATATTTTTCTGAGTCATTTCCTTACAATGTTGATTACCCACATAGTTCGCCAAATATTTTTAACAAATAGCTTAATTTTGTGCTCAAAGTTGCAAAAGTTGCTTAGTTGTTAAAACGGGGTTGTGACGTATGACTATAGTAAATTCCATAAGTCATACGTCATTCTCCAAGCTTGCGCCGTCACGCCTCGTGAAGTCAGAGCATCAATCCAATAAACATCGTTGTGAGCTAGCTAATCAATTTATCATGTCATTTACAAAAACGCGTTGCACTTTCACCTGCCACTGTCTTATATACAGTCTGCAACATGCATTTTACTGACGGCCGTAATGCATTGGCGGAGGCACCTCCCACCTCCGCGGTAAAGTAAGCGCACTATAAAACGTAGTGGGAGTTATCGTGTGCAGTGCGTGACAGGACCATCGACTGTGTGATTGATAACCGCTGATACGTGCACATTAGTTCCAATCATGGGTAAGTAATAGCTGTTCCTGCCGGACAGTAAAGTGTACTAAACTTTACAGTGTTGTGATGTTAACACAGCATATCGTTAGTGAACGCCGGTCAGTTTTTGGTTGTCATGGTAATGTTACGTCCGACTATTAACCACACCCCCATTCTCTGTTTGAAAAAGAACGTTTGCCAAAAACGGCAGTTAAAACTGGCTGGAGGGGGGCTTTAAGCACAGCGTTTCTCAGCCATGGACTGCATACTGTACCTCTTGCATCTCAGTCTCTTGTCATTAAGGAACTTGCCCCTCCACCCCCACACACCCAGGAGCCTGCATTACAAAGCTTCTATTCAAAGATTCTGGACTTTCATATACCAAGGCGTCGATCTCAGCCAAGCCACAGGGGTCCTGTTCAATCAGTTTTTTATGTCTGAATCAGACTTTGCAATTCTGTGGAGATTATTACACTTTGCCCTGGAGAAAAAAATATTGTAGCACTTGCAGTATGCAACATGTTGTTTTCTTCTGGGTGCAGGTGTTCTGACACAATAATAATAATTGGCCAAAAACAGTGACATAGGCTGTGTTCAAAACGGAAGGCAGTTGCCTCGCTGCCGTAATAGGCAGCTGCCTCAGAAGGCATAACTTTCATAACATTAAATCAGTTTTGAACAAGCTAAATGGCTAACAGGCATCTCAGAAATCATACTGAACAAACTTGGGTGGTTACAGTCACGGGCTAATATGATAGTTCAGTGTTTAGTTCTCGCTAGCTTTTCAAAAATTGAGTTTTCAAAACCTAGTTAGCCTGTTTTGAACACAGCCATAGCATATTGTCCCGCGCTGATCACTTCCTGACTCCTTCCAATAATCAACAATGGTTTCTTTAAAAAATGACCACAATTGTTCCCTAGGATTAAAAGGTAGAATGTGTGATTGCTGGCCACATGCTTCAAACAAATAGGGGGCAGCATTTATCCTCCTCCTCCCCCTCAGGCTACGATCTAGCAATCAGTAGCTGTTCACACCAGAAACATATTTCCCCTCCGGTCAACCAACGATTCTTGTTTTTTTTTACTCACACATATAACTGATCTTTATAATAAACTCATGAATTAAGCACTTTATGTCTTCCTAGATTGGCAGTCATCACTTCTTCTACAACAATGAAGTTAAAAGGACCATTGCTGATCTGTGCGAGGGGCTTCACTCCAAATATGTGGTCATTTAAAAACACAATAACAACAGTGATATTTGTTCTGACAATTATGGTGGATGGGCAGATTTCTACATTTCATCATTTAGGGGTTGGGGGGGTGGGAATTGAATCTCCAGGAGAACAGCATTAAGAGGCACAGAGAAATCAAAATGATTGGCAACCATGGGACGTATTTCATCATTTATCTAAATCATATTATTAATATCATATACCACATCATACTGTTTTATGCAGATTGTCAATGTGTATTCCTGGCAGATTTGCTTGCAGCTGTACCTGTACCTCGCGGCTTAGGAGCGCTTCCACCTCCTCTGTGTCCCCGGATGGTGCTATTTTCACCCTCAGTCTGCCCATTCAGAGACAGGGAAGATCATGTACTGACAGGAGACAAAAAAAGTAGGAGTAGCGGACAAACAAGAGGGAGAGCAGCTTGTGCGGGAGCACTGATTGACAAGCATTCGGGGCAGCTCTGCTTCCTTATCCTCTCATGATGGATTGAGGGCAGACTGAACTCTACAGTGACTCACTATTGCCTCTTGAGCCACTTGAGGCACAAGTAGTATTAGAAAAGACGACAGCTTTTACATTTTCTTTTGAGTAAGGATTAAACAAACAACATAAACAAGGTAAACTTTAGAGTTGCTGACAGGTTTTTGTTACAACCTTTGGAATAGCCGTTCCCCCATTTCCAGTCTTTATGCTACACTAATTTTGCCAGCAATTGGTGGTAATATCATTTTTAACCTACTGAGAATGGTGTTGATCTTCCTATATAACTTTCTGCAAGAAAACAAATGAGTGCATTTCCTAAAATATTAAACTATTCCATTAATTTGCATTGTGAATGCAGTACACAGACAAAAGGTGCTTATTATTATTGTGCAGTATGGAACTTGGACAGATAGTAAGAGCCACTCTGAGTTTTAAATCATAATAAATTTGAGTTGTCACAAATCATAAGGGCTGACCGTGTTTTGTTTTTGCTCTACTCATATTGTCACATCACCAGATTCATGGAAATCTGGCAAATGTATGTGTACAGTTGAACACATACAGAAGAAAGCACTAACACGTTCTGTCTGCAAGGTTTGTTTTAAAACACTGCAATTTGTGCAATATTTCAGCTAAGTCTAAGTAGTAGCAAAGGGATGTGGAAGTTCTGTATTTTAAACTGTAATGAACACACAAAGGAGTGACACAGCCAGTAGCAAGGCACATGAGACACCTTGTGGTGAATTGTCATGTACAATAAGCCCTTCTGTGGTTCTTCAAATGCAGAGACACTGAAGGAGAAAAAGGCACTGTGCTTTACAAAGAGCAAGGTACGTTACCTGAGCATAGGACTAAAACTCAACTGCTGTTCTTTCACTTGGTGGTTATTACCCAGGAAAAGAAACAATTATAAATGAGGACAGAGGCATGGATGTGATCTATGACAAGCAAATTTATCAGACCACACACACAGTCAAAATAAATTAAAAGGCAGCTGCAACTCAGGGTGTAGTGAACAAGACAACTTCTGAATATGGTAACATCCCATTCACTCTTTACTATACAGGACTTGCTTAGGGTAAGGCTGTACAGCCATGCTAGAGACTCTTATGAGGCTACATGAAAAGCTACAGAATCACCAAAGTTATTACAATTTGTTCTGTGGAGAACATGAATGTTTACCAGATTTTATCAGGATCCATCCAAATGACATTTTACCACAAACCTCATGGTGGAGTTAGAGGGAAAGTGAGAGGATCTCCAAAGTCGTTATGATCATCTGAGTACCTTGGATGAAAATTTTGTGTTAACACATTCGGGAGATGTTGAGATATTTCACTGGACAAGCGCAAACTAGACCTGCTTTTGAAAGTAAGGGTCAAGTAATTTCCATTTGTATTAAGCCATGTGAAACCATGCAAATGATGGCGACCTTGTTTAAGTCAATTCAATTGAACAAATATTTATATAGGGCAAATTCATAACAGAAGTTATCTCATTGCACTTATATAGAGCAGATCTAGGACCGTACTCTTTTCATAATATTTACACAGACCCAACAATTCCAAACCTGAGCAAACACTTGGTGACAGTGGCGACACACTATAAGAGAGAGCATGATAGCTGAAGGCTTTGGCTCCCATTCTACTCCCATCACAGTACTGCATTCTGGGAGTACAGTGATCTAGTAGCGATAGGTACAATGAGCTTTTTAAGATATGATGTTGCATGAACATTAAGGGGTTTGTAGGTTTACGGTGCAGTTGGTATCTGTGACCTTTTTGTTGTTGTTGTTTGTTTAGTAACCATATATTCGACTTTGCCCTAGCAGTTGTTCCATTTCATATTTAGGTTTGAAATGGAGACAAAAGTCTTTGAATTAACTGCGTTCTCTTCTGAGACACTACTCAGCCTAACTGCCCAAAACCGACTTTCTGGGATCCTGATTTACTAAGCTTGAGCAACCTTTCCTGGTGAGCTATTGCTCCACAGATACATAAAGGAGGATGGGGTATACTCACAAATAAGAATTGTATCAGAGAGACTGTAGTCAGATGTGTCTGACATGCGGCCCTCTAGCCAGAAACAAAAGACTGAAATCAAAATTTTAATTATGGTGCACCATCGTTGTGCCCTTAAACAGTAAGCTGTCTTTGTGAATGTAGATGCTGCTCTGCTATGCAACCTCCACACACTAGCACCTCCTGACATCAAAAAAGACTTGCATCCTTCCCACACTTGGCTCATCACATTGTCAAACACCTCAGTGAGCAAATAGGGGAAAAAAATTCAGCATGAAATCATCAGTGTGGTAGCTTATGTTCCAGATTCAAGAAAAAACTGAAAAGGAGGTTTTGTCTCAGCTGAATTCAGAGTACCCCATTATGTGGTTTTTGGACTGCATTACTAATATGCAATTTACTGTACAGTATATTCCACTACTACCATTTTCACATGATTCTCCCCTCAGGATGCAAACTCGTGAAAAGAAAAGCTGCCAAATATGCAAACTAAATGAAAGCAAAATTGTTTTTCTATTTTTGAGGGGTTTTGTGCTTTGATGTGAATTTAGCCATGTCCACCTTACACATAGCCCGAGACCACCTAAGGATTTTCAGCATTGCCTGTCCTTAATTAACCGCACTGAATAATATAAATGTGCTGAATTCTGAGAGACCTGATTTGCTCAAGAGGAGGTGGATAATGCTAAGGACTTTAGTAGTGTAATCAATAAGTTACACACACTGTATAATTAGAATTCGGTACCTTTGCATATCTCATTTAGACACACACATACTGTATGTAACTATCTGAAACTTGGCATGAAGAATTCAGGGTTTTTCTTGAGAACATTTTGATGGGGATATTCAGGTCGCCGCTGGAATTTGAAATAGATAAATAATCAGATACTGGCTCAACAGGAACTGTTTCCCTAATGTAAACCCATGTTTGCTCAGAATGGTTTTGTCTCTCAATAGTTACCCTGTGATGAGGTATAGTACTTTTAACTCTAGGTGTTTCCCTTGGTATTACCTTGGTGCTTCCTCTTCATCATCTGATTCACTTGTCCCACAGTCCTGTCTGTGTGATCGTTCTCCATGGCTTTCCATTTCCTTCTTGTGGCTTTGCAGGTGCGCTGGCAGCTCTACAGGTAAGTCCTCACTTGGAGCAACAAGTTTCGGTGGAGAGTTAGAATGGGACGGCCCCTGATCATGTAAGTCAGAAAATTGTTATCAGTATAGACAATGAAATGAAGAGCATAGAACATTTAGTCCCTAAACTTGTTATATACTGCCCACTTCAAGGCCAGAAACTCAGACTTCAGTGTTTCCAACACCACAAGTGTTTTCCGTTTGGCGGTGTAATTGCAGAACGATGCAGACACCGACCCACAAGTATAAATGTATGGCTATGTGCACAGCTGATGCCGAAGGCTATGGTGTAGACTTGACACAGAAGTATAAATCATGATTTACAATTGAACCCATGTGCAGTTTGGTCAGCTGCTTCCTTCACCGATTCTTCAGAATCAGACTGGGCTCTGGACAGAGAGCCCACAAGCAGTTGGCCCTGAAGCAGAAGCAAAGAAGTCAAAAAGAAGTAGAAAAAGCGGCAGAACCCAACAAAAAGAGGCCAAGACTTGAGGTCGCTCCTGGCTTTATAGTCTTCTGTCCAGGGGGGATGTGGGAGGATGTTAGTGACTCCAAACGTACTCCTCCCACCCCAAATCTATTCTGTTTTAACTATTTTCTCTGTTATACTTTCTTTCCTCAAGAATAAACAAAGTTTGTTATCAATTGTATTCTCCCATGTCTGAAAACTTATCTCATCAGTTGCTTAAAGACACTAAACACATGATATATAAACAGTAATTAAATGACAGGAACTTTATCAATGGGATTTTCCAAACCCAAACCACTCAGGATCATGTATGTTATCCATAAACATACTGGCCTTAAAGTCCCACAAAGCAGTTACAGCATAAAGCACAGTCTTATGTTACCCTGCCTCAAAATCATGCACCACTATCACCAGTTTAATTAGCTCAGAGAAACCAGTCAGTAGTTTTTTTAATTCAGATTGGTCAAAAAAAGAACAAAATATGATTAATATTAACTGTAATGCACCAACTCATCTAAACATAATAACACTGTTTAAACAAATTTGCCTTATAAAATATACAATCTTTAAATAACAAAGCACCTTTAAAAACTTTTTTCTGAAAATAGCATTTACTTCTTGTATCTGACCGAACCTACCCCACGCCCAGGATTTGTGTAAATTTACAAGTCACTCAGCATATAAGTTCAAAACTGTGCCTATACAACAAGCTTCATCATTGGAATCTCTAGTTTTGAAATCGTTTCACAGCCCCTATCCTTCCGTTGCTTTAGCTGGCGACCTGAACATTCATGTGGACTTTAAACAATTTGCCTCCAAGTTCATTAATCTGCTCGACTCATTTTCTAAGGGTGTTAACATCCCCACACACCTTCATGGATCTTGTCGGCTTCTGGTATTTTTCCCCTCAACCTACGTGGCATGGATTTAACAGTATCAGATAAGATTGTTTTTTCCAATGCTAGAATCTCTACCCTCTGAACTATATGCCTCTCATTCTATTGCAACAAGGAACCACATAAGCATTAGTATATCTTCTCTAAAGGACGTGTTGGAGTGTGTCTTTTACGCACTACATGTATAAACTACAGCAAAACCAGTTAAACTGTTCATGCATATCTTACAATGATTAGGACAGAACTTTAAAGAAAACAAGGCCAAGAACACATTCCACTCTACCAAAATTGCAGTAACCCTTTTTCTCACATTAATAAACCACCAATCAACCAGCTAATTGGGTAACGCACATTTAATACAAAGTGCAATGATAATAAAGTTAAAAAAATCAATAAAGTGATTAATTAATCCAATAGCACATATTCCCCTTGATCCCAACTTCCTTGGGAGAATTATTGGCTGAAGACTACTTACTTGTTACTTACTTTTTACTTGTTATAGTTATGCCATCTGGATGATTTAGACAAACTTTTAACCTTTTTTTATATGGAACTTTATGTTCAAATAATTTCAAGGCTGAAAAGAATTCAGACAAAAACAACAGATTTTCTGAAGCTGCACGGCTAGAACACTTTCATGGCCAATTGCCAGAAATAGAACGTGTGAAAGCAGTTTGCGACTTGCCATCATTAAAGTGACACTAATTTTTAAGGATCTATTTATCTCAGTTCCCCACTTTTCTTCAGATTTTTTTTCTGTCTCTCTTTTCTCTTTTATTTCTCTCACTATGTTCTTTACTCTCATCATTCACCCTAACTATGCCTTCACTAGAGAATCTCTCTTAGGCCAAAGAGGAACAAAACACCACTCTGTCTGAAGAGACAGCAATGGGAACATGTCCAGCGAAAATGGGTGCAATTAGTGTCTCGGAGATGGTACAACAGCTGTAGGACAGAAACATTCTTCAGAGTTGTCCCCCAAAGCCTGAACACTACAAATCTAAACCACACTGTGGACAATTTTAACTACAAGTGCAATTGTTGCCCGCATAAAATTACATTGTGATTATGTACAAGTATGTGGATAGCAGTGACAAACAAGAGCTCAGGCACTTGTTAGCACCATCATCCTTGAGCTGCTCAACTATTCTCTCTGTGTGAAAAATGAAGTCAGCTCTCGCTGTGACAGAATGCATTCCATGTAGTTTTCTAAAGAGGAAAATACTAGATGAACTTGCTACTTCGCAGACAGCAGGGAAACAGAAAATACAATGAACTGTGAACCACAGCTTGAAATTAGAAGGCAAATGTGAGCTGCCCAAGCATGGAAAAAACTCTCCATTAAGCCTTGAAATAACAAGCTGAGACCTTAGATTTAAGGGTACTCTCATTCACAATTTAAGAACATGAAACAAGTTATATATAAAAGTTAGATCTTTTATATATTTTTAATAACAAAACACAACAATTTCAATGTTTTAAAATTAGTCATGAAATATTATACCTAAATGAGTCTTTAAAGCAACCAAAACACCACAAATAGAAAGGAATATATAGTATAAGTACACATTTCATTTATATTATTACATTTTTTCAAATAACTGTGAACTGGATTGTACCTCAATCAGCTCAAAAGGACTCTTTTGGTGGACTAGAAAAGTATTCATGATGTCTGATATAGCAGAAAAGCAGCAGAGAAGCGTCCCCCCTCAGCATAATAGGGATCTTATTAGAAAGAAAACCATTCTGTTTTTTCTCCCTTGAATTATGAAACTGAGTAGCCTCAATTTTGCCTCTTCCTCTATGCACTGGTATCAGATATGCCAACACAAGAGACCCTGCTCATAGAAATATTGTATCATAAATTGTTTTATGTTACTGGAAGAATCTGTATTTTATTATGCTATTTTCAGAAATGAAAAAATAAATGATCAGGCCTTGGTTCGGTACTTTATTAACTCATTTATTAACTGAAAGCTAAT
Source organism: Lepomis macrochirus (assembly GCA_024633595.2). Classification (NCBI taxonomy): domain Eukaryota; kingdom Metazoa; phylum Chordata; class Actinopteri; order Centrarchiformes; family Centrarchidae; genus Lepomis; species Lepomis macrochirus. The sequence continues at coordinate 7,989,656 of JALXJV020000019.1, read as the reverse complement.
TGTCCCATTATCTTTTCAATTAAACTGCTTGATATAATGGCAGTGTCTCTGAGGACTACTGAGTAATACCTAATGAAGAGGCACAGATATTTTACATAATGTATTTGAATCTAATTAAATTTAATTACTATTGATCTACAGTTTCAGTTGTGCAGATATTCTTTTGGGTTTGGGGGCATTTATGATTACAGAAATATTAAATCACATCTTGCAAAAATATGCTATAAATGCTATCTTTTTGTAAACATTAGAAATCTGTATTTACATTACGACCAAGGCTGAAAAATCTGACAGTAGTTAGATAGTAGACAGACTGTCTACTATCAACTTGTCATAGAGGGCTGGTTCTATATTATGCTCTTGCCACAAAAAAATACTTGTTTTTCTGATTTGCTGGCAAGTGTTAAAATCACCTGCCAGGACACTTCAAACAAAGATCCGATCCTCAGTTTATCCACTATGCTAAATCAGGGCACAAGGCCTATTAACCTGCAAGCAACAATAGAAATGCAGTGTGAATGACTACTGTCATGAAATCAAGACTTGATTGTTAACAGGTAGTCGGTAAAACCAGTAATTCAGTTTTGACACTGACGCGTAAATTGATCTGACCTTTTAGCAGATGTGTGATGGTGATCAACAAATAAACTGTGTAAATTCCAGGAAAGAAAATCTCCCCTGCTGTCTCAATCAAGTATGCTTTTGCTTTGTTTCATGGAGAACTGTCTCCAATGCTGTGTGTTACAAACGGGGTATTAATATTGTCTTTTTGCAGATTAAAATGAATTCCACAGTTGCACAGTGACATGTGACCTCAGAAACCACTTGGGAAGACTGAATATGTTTTATCAACTCCCTGAAACTTAACAGTCTGTTATACCAAAAGCTGAAGTTGAAAGTTAAAAGGGTTGTTAAAAAGCTTGCTTAGAGATTACAGTTGTGAGATGAGTATTGCAGGATAGAGCACTGCACATTAAGTGAGACGCCATGCAGCAGAATAGTAAACAAGAATGACATTGATGGAGTAGCAGCTTTGACTGAGTTGATGACACTTTACAGTTGGTGATCTAACACATTTCCCCATTCAGCTATGTCCTATCTCAGCACATGAACGATAGAGATGCAATAGACACAAGTATGACAATAAATAAGACTGAAATATTCAAACAATTGGGTGCTCACTGAATTGGCCAGTCAGATTCCCGTGCCACCCTTGGCCACTCCTCTGGCCCTGCTGACTAGCATAGCTTTGCTTTGCTAGCATTGCTGATTTAGTTTGATGTTTGAAAAGAAAATGCTTATAAGATTAAGTTGTGTTGGTGTACTTGCTGTGTGCTGAGAGGAGTTTGAGTGAATATCTGAGCGAATGAGTGGCTCTGGCAGTGGAGTTGGTGGTGCTAAGGGGAACCATGTGCTATGAATTTTACCCATAGTTTTACTAATTTTAGTAGCTTATGCAGTACATTGAACTGTGAACACTTGCATGTTTCAGAAGCCAGAAGGTTACCAAGCCCGGCACAAGGATTAAGGGACTGAGGGAGCTATTAAAAGGGGGCAATTTGTTTTCATATAATTCATTGATTTAACCAAGGCTAAATAACATAATTCTACTGTTTCAAAATAATAAGAATACATGTACTTATCAGAGCACTCACATAAGAACATAACACTAGCAGAGTGCTAAATAGTTTTTGAGTTTATGATTACTTGCTATCAAAATTAGAAGGGGAAAGTGCATAGACATTTGTGGCTTGTAGCTCTCTCTCTCTCTTGTTGACTGTCCCATCACTTCCGTGTCATTTCCCTTCTGTCTATGGACTGTTACAATGGGGGGAAATGGATCTAGGGCTGAAGGTTCCATTCATGACTATGAAAAGCAAGTAGGCTTAGAAAACAACCTAAACTATGTGCTCTGCCTGCCTGTGAGGAAACCAGGCCAGAGTGGCTAGGAAGGTGGTAGGTATGCGGATTCAGCAGACATCTTGTGTTCCCAGAGGTGAAGATTTACAGTGGTCTGCGATCCACATATAACTCAGGCCAAATAAAAAGAAATTTCAGGAAAATAACTCAGAAAACTCAAATCAAAGCTAACAAAGAGGCATGTGAAAGTACCCTATATGGATGACACCAGAACATTAAAAGAACTTCATAGAGTTGTAGATTGTTACAGAATGTTTAGGATGAGTGATGGAGAAAGATGTGCAACAAGATATGTTAAGCTGTATTTCGAATCCAAAGTCCTGCCTGACAAAGTAATCTTGGAGCATATCAGTTACCTAGCAAGGGCTTTTGTTCCTAAACCCATTCAGTGAAAATAATGTTGGAAAATTGGTCAAATCTTGTTTGTATGTAGACATGATTTGGGATATGTTGTAAATGTGGAGAGATGTGCAGCAGCACAAACTGTGGGAAAGAACCCAAGTGCAATCAGTGTAGGAGGAGTCATGAAGCATGGCAAGCAGATTGTCCAAACAGAAAGAGAAAGATGGAAGTCATTAGGATTGGGTACAAGATAAGGATAAAAGAAGCAGCTAGATAAAGTAAGATAATACATTTGGATTCAAACTACCAACTAAGAAGAAAGACTCTCCCCAAACAATTGTCCTGTATAGTGACTGAACAAAGGAACAGAAATGCAGACCTCATGTCGTATTAACACAGAAAAAAAACTAACAGGGTTCATATGCTTAGATGTGAACTGTAACATAATGTTATCAGAAACATCCCGGGACAGTAAGTTGTGCAATGTTACAAGACAATTATAAATTATAAAAATGAACACAATATATCATAAAATATGGTGTAATGTGTAAGATGAACCTGTAAGGGGCAAGTGGTGAGCAAAAGAAAGTTCTCATCCTCTTTGTCAAACTACCTGTCCGTCTGTTGATCTCCTCTGTTCTGTTTCAGTTGTTACGGTTGTGTGGTGGTTGAACTCAGGTGCAAACGACACGGTGAAGGTGTGGAGAAAAGGGTTTATTCTTTAGAACAGAACCCAATAACTAGGCAAGGGTTGGGAAAGCCAGGCTTTGAAGCTAGGGAGCTTGTGTGATCCAGGAGTGTGGCTGGCGAGGCGAGGGGACACGAGGCAGCAGAGGTCTGGAAACAAAGTCAAGAGACAAAAAACGGTTAGGAACAAAGTTTAGGGCGAAGGCTCGAGAAGAATGAGAATCGTCAGAGTTTAGGCCAACAACTCTTACCACGGATGGTGAAAAACTATCTCCGGCACCGGCCCTCCAGGAGGTTGGAGCTTAAGAGCAGAGCTCTGCAGAGATCTGCCGCAGGTGTAGAGGAGAGCCAGGTGTGAGCCAGCTGCAACACCGCATGCACAGAGACAACTACAGAGAGAACACATCCCAAGCAGCCATACAACCCAAGTCGTAACATCAGTACTAACTGCATACTACTATGCAAATAGGTATCCATTGTTCTGAAACAGCTAAGCAATAGTCACATGTATTTCGGCCAATAATTGTTGTTTTTGCCTTTTCTCTGTACATTCAAAAAATGTGTGCCAACCCCTCATGACAAGATGAGATAGTTTCTGCATACACCTTAATGGTTGAATGTGATAGCCCCTTTTCCACCAGGCCTTGAAGGAATTAAAGGATGGATCTCATTGAGCAGGTTATGGGATTTCCCCCTAGGAGCACCAGCGCTGAAAGCCCAGCCACTTAACTTTGTAGCAGGAAGTGGTAGAGCCACCCTCGTCACCTAGATGGCCTGTACCACCTCTGCGGACAGCCCAGCTTGTCTCAACCTCCCCTTTCAATAGCCAAGCCTGAAGAGGCTGGCTGAGCCCTGGCAGTGTGCCTAAGGTGCCTGATTCCTGTGACAGAGCTCCCCAGACCTGAGGCACAAGCAGAGGCTGCCAGCTGCGTCACTTCTGCATACCACCCCACTGATCGGCAGAAGGGGGCTACCAGAATGGCTGGCAACCACTCCTTTCTCACCCTCTCCAGCAGTGGGGGAATGAGTTGCGTCGGGGGAAATGCGTACAGCCACCCCCTTGGCCATGGAGCGTGTGCAAATGCATCCACTCCCAACGGTGGGATGTCCTTTGGCAGAATTGAGAACCACAGTGGGCAGTGGGTGTTGTGTCGTGAGGCAAACAGGTCCACTTCTGCCCTCCCGAAGCGTTACCAGATCTGTTGTAACACTTTGGGGTGTAGTATCCACTTGCTTGGCGGGGGCCCGCCCCTTGACATGAGGTCTGCCCCCCAGTTTTCCCAGCCTGGGATGTGAGGGGCTTTTAGAGACAGTAGGTGCTCTGACGCCCTCCTCCACAACTCCACTGCCAACGACAACAGAACCGCGGATCGGAATCCGCCCTGTCTGTTGATGTAATCCACTGTCGTGCGATTGTCGGTCGTTATCAGCACGTTTTCCCTGACCCAGGGCTTTGAAGTGCCTGAGGACTAGGAAAACTGCCAGAGACGCATCCGTGAAAAGCTCAACGGAGCGACACCCCTGCTGACAGCTGATGTGGGTATCCACAGAACTGTAGATTGCCCTGTACCACTGGGGGGTGTCACCATGCAGCGTTTGTGCCTTTTCAGGTCCAGACGCAGACTTGAGAACCAGCGTTGTAGCCGTCGCATGTGTAGCAGTCCCAACGAGACCACCAGGTGAGCCACTGCCATGAGGCCCAGCAGCTGCATCCCTGACAGTGCCATCACCGCCGTCCCCTGCTGCAGTCTGTTGACCGGAGGAGCGTCATCTGTTTGAGTTCTGACAGAGAAGCTCTCAGGCAGGTGGCATTGAGCACAACGCTAGTTTTTCACGCATTTACATGCTCCATAGATGGTCCTATTTCCTCAGTTGTGAAGTCGTTCTTCCAACTTCAGTGAATGTTCATGTGCTCTTAAGTCGGAATGTGGAATCAACATGGACGCTACTACAAAGATGTTTTGGATAAGCATCATCAGAGCATATAAACAACATGCAGACATCTAGTTCACTCTACATGGACAGCAAACTAACTGTTACAACACCAGATCTCTAAAAATGACTCTGCTTCCGTCTGGAAAGACTTCAGACAGATCACCAGCCACAAACCTAAATCCCCCCACTCCATGAACAACTCACGCCTTGCCAACCAGTTGAACCAGTTTTACTGTCGCTTTGAAAGACAATGGGACAGACCTGACACCATATCCCATCACACCACTGATCAGCCTCAGTCTACCATCTCATCACTCACCTCCTCCCCCTCTCTTACCATCCTGGAGAGGGACATCAACAGACTGTTCATGAGGCAGAAACCTTGCAAAGCAGCTGGGCCAGACTCTGTTTCCCCATCTACCCTGAAGCACTGTGCTGATCAGCTGTCTCCGGTGTTCACAGATATTTTTAACACCTCGGTGGAGACATGCCATGTGCCAGCCTGCTTCAAAGCCTCCACCGTCATTCCTATCCTCAAACAAGGACCACAGGACTAAATGAGTACAGACACATCACCCTGACCTCTGGTAATGAAGTCTTTTGAGTGCCTTGCATTGTCCCACCTTAAATCCATCACAAACCCTCTCCTGGATCCTCTGCAGTTTTCCTACAGAGCCAACAGGCCTGTAGATGATGCAGTTAACATGGCCCTTCACTTCATCCTCCAGCACCTGGACTCACCAGGAACCTATGCCAGGATCCTGTTTGTGGATTTCAGCTCTGCTTTTAATACCATCATACCGGCCCTGCTGCAGGACAAGCCCTCCCAGCTCAACGTGCCAGACTCCAACTGCAGGTGTATCACAGACTTCCTGACTGACAGGAAGCAGCGCATGAAGATGGGAAAACATGTCTCTGACTCCAGGACCATCAGTCTCAGGGCTGCATTCTTTCCCCCCTTCTCTTCTCCTTGAATACCAACAGCTGCACCTCCAGTCACCAGTCTGTCAACTCCTGAAGTTTGCGGACGACACCACCCTTATTGGGGTCATCTCTGGTGGGGATGAGTGAGATCGACCATCTGGTGACCTGGTGCAGCCAGAACATTCTGGAGCTCAGTGCTCTGAAGACAGTGGAGATGGTCGTGGATTTCAAGAAGAGCCCAGCCCTACCCTCACCCGTCATCCTGTGTGACTCCCCCATTTCCACTGTGGACTCATTCTGCTTCCTGGGCACCATCATATCCCAGGACCTCAAGTCGGAACTGAACTTCACCTCCCTCACCAAAAAGGCCCAGCAGAGGATGTACTTCCTGCAGCAGCTGAAGATGTTCAGCCTGCCAAAGACAATGAAGGTGCACATCTACACCGCCATCATTGAGTACATCCTCAGCTCCTCCATCACCATCTGGCTGCCACTGTCAGGGACAAGGACAGGCTGCAGCGTATTGTTCACTCTGCAAAGAAGGTGATTGGCTGCCATCTTCCATCTCTTCAGGACCTGCATACCTCCAGGAGTCTGAAGCGTGAAGATTGCAGCTGACCCGTCCTATCCTGGTCACAAACTGTTTCAGACTCTCCCCTCTGGCAGGAGGCTGCTGTCCATCAGGACCAAAACCTCTCACCACAAAAAACAGTTTCTACCCGTCTAGCCTCATTAACAAGGCCCGAGTCCCTCACTGACACTCACCCCTTTCAAGTAATACAATTGTCTCTGCACATGAAAAATCTCACATTCATTTCATTGCGCCCACCTGGCACATTGTACATATTTGTTGTTAATTATTAATCATTGTTGTTTTATTGCTATTTTTACTTTTTTATATTTATCTATATATTTATGCACACAACAAAATCCTCACCAAAAAATGAACATTTGTTTAGTTTCCTGGGAAGTGATGAAAGAACAGGGATAAGTGGTGTTGCAGACCCTGTCCTCTGTTAAACTTCATTGACACATCTTTCAAACCATCCATCCTCTCTGTCTAGAATGTGCACCCGGTGGTTTTCAAGAGTGTCATTTATCCTTCAAATGAAAGTAAACTGCTAAGTCTTGACCTGATGAGTTTGCTTTTCTGTGTTGAGCCATGTGTTTTCTTGTGTTTGGGTATGTGGCCTTTAGGGTGGACCAGTATCTGCCTTAGTGTGTTCTTTGGTTTAAAAAACACAGGGATGTGGTGTTTGTTGAAAACCCTCCTGAGTTTCTTTGATACTCCAGACATACTACTATTTTTACTATTTTACTATTCCTTTCTTCATCCCCCATTGTGTTGTTCTTCCTTGATTTCACAAAGGTCCATTTAGGAAATCCACAGTTTGTAAGTGCCCCCTTCAGGTGGTTCTTTTCCTTTTCATGGGCTTGGGCACTTGTTGGTATGTTCTCAGCTCAGTGGTGCAAGGTTCTGATGTATCCTAGCTTGTGCTGCAGTGGGTGGTGGGAAACAAAATGTAGGTAAAGCTTTGTGTGTTAAGGTTTCCTGTATACTCCAATGTGCAGGCTCATGTACTCTTCAATTTGTACAGTCAAGGAATGCCAAACTGTTGTTGATGACATCTTCTCATGTGAACTTGATGTTACTGTCCACGGAGTTCATGTGTTCTGTGAAGGCTTGCACTTTCTGGATTTTAATTTTGACCCATGTGTCGTCCATATACCTGTACAGGGATTAAAGCAACAATTTCTTCTGTGCCTGAAATGCATTTGGGGGTTACAACAAACATGAAAGGTAAGGGGCAAGAGCATAACTCTGTGTTGAAAACTGATGGGGACATAGTGGCTCTGATTAGGGGTTTGACGATAAAATTAGCTCACGAGACATGAAGCATTATGATACTGGGTTCGCAAGGACAAGTTGAGAAAATAATTGTACACTGTTATGAAGAAATATTCAATCTGGAGGTCCTCTCCCTGAAAAAATCAACCACTTCATTTCCATTCCAACATTCAAAACAATTATAACAAAATCTTTTTTCGACAAATATGCATGAGGTACATTAGGTAAAATCTGTTTTCAGTCACTTTCTGAAACAAAATAAATATCTAAATAGAAAAATAAGTGCTGATTTGTCTATGATTCAAATGGATTAAATTAAACATGATATTGTTATTGAGGAAAATTATATTGAGATAATTGTTATTGTTTTATTGCCCAGCCCCTGCTGGTACTCCCCATGTTGCCTTGTTTATCGGCTGGTATTCATTATAATTTCAGATAGCCTACTATATATCTTATCACTATTATAATATTAGTTCCAGTTGGATAGCAGTTTCATTGGTGTGGGTTGTTCAACATTTCCAAAGTTTGCTGTAGCGCATCAAACTTTTTTTAGTGTCCCATCACCTCCAGGTTGTGATTAGTCGGTTTACGGAAAGCTACATTAATGAGGAACTTTACGCACACGACTGCATGAAAGGCACCCGAGATTCTTTCTCCTCTGTTTCTACCGGAGAAACAGTGAGGCCAGTGAGAATGGGAACAGGTAAGCGTTATATAGTGCCAAGAGAACCTCATATGGAGAGGACACCGGTACGGAAAAGTCCCTCTACACCAAAGAGTAAAATGTAGAAGTACTGTTGCCGGTGACCCACTTTAAGAAGTGCTAATAATCAAAATTGATGCCACTTATCAGAAAAGCCATATCCTATTGGGAGATTACATTTCAACAAAACTGACATTGTCATGTTGACAAGGTCCACACGATCCAATCCAATTCAATTCAATTTTATTTATATAGCGCCAAATCACAACACAACAGTTATCTCACAGCGCTTTTCATAAAGAGCAGGTCTAGACCATACTCTGAAGTTATTTACAGAAGCCCAACAATTCCCACCAAGAGCAAGCACTAGGCGACACAGGCAAGGAAAAACTTCCTTTTAAGAGGCAGAAACCTCGACCAGAACCATGGCTCAGGGTGGGCGGCCATCTGCCTCGACCGGTTGGGGGTGAGGGGAGAGAGAGAGAGAGAGAGAGAGAGAGAGAGAGGGCAAGAGAGAGAGAGAGAGCAGGACAGAGAGAGAGAGCAGAGGGAGGCAGCCTACACAGTGTACACAGAGGTACAGACAGTAAAGGTAATGTTGCTATAGACTGAATGAAAAATGGTACAGATATTTACAGTAATGTTAATGATAATAATAATAGTAATAATAGCAATAGGATTAGTAACAGCAATTGCAACTATAGCAGAGGGCGTTGAGCAGGAACACAGGGGCAGCAGGAGACTCTCAACCACCGATCCAGACTCCACAGCTCCAGAGCCAGGAACACCCGCAGGAAGCGACAGGAGGAGAGAGGAGAGGGATGAGAAAGCACACGACCACGGGAGAGGGAAGAAGTCGAGTTAGTAACATGCATTAATGGAATGAGGTTGCACTCAGAGGGAGAGAGAGAAGAGGAGAGAGGAGCTCAGTGCATCATGGGAAATCCCCCGGCAGTCTAGGCCTATAGCAGCATAACTAAGGGATGGTTCGGGACTCACCCGAGCCAGCCATAACTATAAGCTTTATCAAAAAGGAAAGTCTTAAGCCTACTCTTAAATGTAGAGACGGTGTCTGCCTCCCGTACCCAAACTTGAACCTGGTTCCACAGGAGAGGAGCTTGATAGCTGAACGCTCTGGCTCCGATTCTACTTTTGGAGACTCTAGGAACCACAAGTAAACCTGCATTGTGGGAGCGCAGTGCTCTGGTGGGGTAGTAAGGTACTATGAGCTCTTTAAGATAAGACGGTGACTGACCATTAAGAGCTTTGTATGTGAGAAGAAGGATTTTAAATTCTATTCTGGATTTTACAGGAAGCCAATGCAGAGAAGCTAAGACAGGAGAGATATGATCTCGTTTACTGGTTCCTGTCAGAACACGTGCTGCAAGCATTCTGGATCAGCTGAAGAGTCTTAATGGACTTTTTCGAAGAGCCTGATAATAAGGAATTGCAGTAATCCAGCCTAGAAGTAACAAATGCATGGACTAGTTTTTTTGCATCATTTTTAGACAGGATGTTCCTGATTTTTGCAATATTACGTAGGTGAAAAAAGGCAGTCCTTGAAATTTGCTTAATGTGAGAGTTAAACGACATGTCCTGGTCAAAGTTAACTCCAAGATTTCTGACCATGGTGTTGGAGGCCAGGGCGATGCCATCAAGGGAAACTATATCTTTAGATAATGCGTCACAGAGGTGCTTAGGCCCCAAGACAATAACTTCAGTTTCATCTGAGTTTAACATTAGAAAATTACAGGTCATCCAGGTTTTAACATCCTGAAGACACATTTGAAGCTTAGCTAACTGATGAGTTTCATCTGACTTGATCGATAAATATAAATATAACATGAGTATCATCAAGTTTATGGAGTGTTTCCTGATAATATTTCCTAAAGGAAGCATATATAAAGTGAAGAGGATTGGTCCGAGCACAGATCCTTGTGGAACTCCATGACTAACTTTGGCATGCATGGAGGACTCATCGTTAACATGTACAAACTGAAATCGATCTGATAAATAGGACTTAAACCAGCTTAGAGCGGTTCCTTTAATGCCAATGAAATGTTCCAGTCTCTGTATTAGGATCTGATGGTCAATGGTATCAAATGCAGCACTAAGATCTAGTAAAACCAATACACAAGTCCTTTGTCTGATGCAGTTAGGAGGTCATTAGTAATTTCCACCAGTGCTGTCTCTGTGCTATGATGAGCTCTAAATCCTGACTGAAAATTCTCAAATAAACTATTGCTATGTAGAAAGTTACACAGCTGTTTGGCGACTGCTTTCTCCAGGGACAATGAAAATATATGTTCAAAAGTTCTATACACATACATTAGACAGAGGTCCAGTAGTTCACAGATCTGGTCAGGGATGAGGCTGGTTCTGTTGTCCAGTGTGTTGTCTTGTAGCAGCCATTTCCTCACGGTTTCTACTGCCTCTATGGTGGGGATGCATGTGAACAAGGAAGTCACATCATTGGACACCATGGTTTCAAGTGGGTCCAGTTTCGGTCCTTGGACTTTGTTTACAAAGTCAATGGAGTTGTGAATGTGGTGAGAATGCAGCAGCGCTGGTTTTTGATCAGCCCAAAAGGACTCATGTCACTCCATTACTCAGTGACCTCCACTGGCTACCCATGGCCTCCTGAATTAAATTCAAGTCACTAATGCTTGCATACAGAGTGACCACTGGGTCTGCATCCATAATCTAAGCTTGCGTTCGTTATCGGCCACTGCAATCCTCCCAACACATCTTAATATGGCGGCGAGAGTGGTGGTGTAGCTGCAGCTTGCTGAGTCTCACTCCCACGACTTTTGTGGCTGATCTGGAATCGTGTAGCCGCCACAATAATATTAGGCTACTCGGCCTACCTGAATCCATTGAGTACAGCCAGCCTACTTCCTTCTTCTCAAGGCTTCTGATGGAAGTGTTCGGCGCGGGTGTTCTGGGTTTTCTGCCGGAATGTGACTTGGCTCACCATGCTCTCTCTGCTAAACCGAGCCCAAGTAAGCAACCTAGGCCAGTTATTACACACCTTCTTAGGTACTGGCAGAAAGTGTATCATTCGCAAAGCCAGAGCTAGAAGAGGAAGTCTTCAGTACCGTGGGAAATCTATCACGATCTACAAGGACTACACGCCCGAAGCAATGGAAGCGTATGGTGAAGTTATGTCAGACCTCTATAAACTTGGACTTAAGCCTGCGCTACTGTTTCCAGCTAGACTTTCCATCAATGCGAAGGAGGGCAATAGGAAAATGTTCTCCTTGGTTGATAAAGCCAGAGACTATGCATCATCACTCCTTTCTGCTAATTAGAATTGTCTGGTGTTTTTGTTACTGTGTAATGTAGTTCTGTGCTTTGCTGTTTGATTTAATTCTGCTACTCAACTGCATTGATACTATTGCTCTTTTTGAAGACTTGCTTGTTCACTGACACCGTTTAGACAGCAGTTGTTCTCTATTGACTTCTGTTTGAATATTGCTTTTTTGTCTTTGCTGATGGCTGTTTTTCTTAGTCTGATAACTGATCTGTCTTGTCTTTTTGCCCTGCTTGTGAGTAGCTAGTGTGTCTTTAGTTTGATATTCTAGAATTGTCTTTGTCACATGCATAACTCACCATTTGTCTAGATATTAATATATCTGATGCCTTCATTGTGAAACTATTATTAACTGATTAATGATCAAAATAATGTAAAAAGATTAACAATTCTTATTTATGTGGGTTCTGAGATTCCCTCAGTCATCTATTTTTTTTTATAGTTGATGATCGCTGAGCAATTATGCTCATTTAAAATTTGTTGATTTGTTGTATGTTTAACTTGTTTTTTGTTTCTGTGTTACCCTGAGTACCCTGACATATTCTTTTTTTCTTCTCTTTCTCTTTTCCCTATCTGACAGGTTTTTTACCCATCTGTTGTTTGCTTTTTGCGTTATGGGAGTTTCGTCCTTTCTCCTCCAAGAAAGTTCCTCTGTTTTGTTGGTGTTGCTGGCTCGTGACTGTAGGTTTTGGTACTTCCAGGTCTGTCTATACTTGCTCTTTGTGTGTTCAAATAATTAGGGTTTCTTGATGATATCAGTGACCTTTTCCAGTACTGTACTGGGCGGATGTTTTTCCAAGTTGTGGTGTCAGCTGTCCGATTCTTTGTTTAAGGCTTCAATGGCGAACAGGATTTGTCTCACTCTTTCAATAAGTAGCTGGTGTAGAGCTTTCTCCAGGATTATTCCAGCCCGTGTCTTTTCACCGTGGTGCCTAACTCCGAAAGTCCGCTGACTCTGTGTGTTATGGCTGCACCACTGTTGTGATCCATCCTCAGCTCAGCATCAAAGTCCACTGGAAGCATCTCAGAAGCGTTTCAGCAGCAGAGCAGCCCTGCAGCCATGTCTGGCGGACTCACAAGCATTGACTAGAATGGACGATTAGCTCCAGCAACTGCAGCGCAGCTGTAAGGCGTTGCAGCAGGAGTCAATGGAGTTGACTTTAGGTGTTAAGTATAAGCTGTTATGTATAAGTTTATGTTGTTGGCATCTCAGGTTAAACCGTAGGTGGTTAGCCAGGTTTTCCTGGCTATGCTTTCATACTCCCATACCATTCTGAGGGTTTTATCCCAAAATGCTTAGCAAGATGTATGTGAAGGTTCTCAGTCACCAAGGTCATAGTTATTAGGAAGATTAAAATCAAGGGCAACTGGACTTGGTTGAAGATCGTCTGTGAGTATTTTTTTTTTCCGTCACCGGGGGGCATCCCTATCACAGGGGGCAGACTTAGTTAAAGATACTCAAAGGTGTTTGTGTCCCCCATCACCAAGTTCAGTTTCCTTTTAATTTTAACCTTCCTTGGAGAACTATGACCTGGATGACTGAGAACCTTCATAGAAACTATAAAAATAAAATCAAGCTTAATATCACAAAAATTTTAGCCAATCTTTATTTAAGATTTTGCAACTCTGCAGATGTATTAATAAAATATGGTTAGTTTTTATGTTTATGAAAAATGTACTGTTTTTGCAGACAAGGGTTTTACAGTTTCAATTAGAGTAAGAAAAGACAAGCATTTTAACCTCACAAGGAAACCTCCCAAACAAAAGATCTAGAAAGATTGGAAAGGATCACCAGGAGATAAACCCTCTGTGTAATTTTAAAATTAAAAACTTTGAACTACACTAAATGCAAAGGCTTTCTATTGTAAGTGTTACTCAGCAGTCTTCTAATAATTCTAAGTATCCATTTGGGTACTGGCCAAAACCTTGGGAAAAATATATAGTAATTCTTTTTTTCTGTTTGCAAGAAATATACCCTCACCAGAATCTTGGCACATAATTTAGAAAAATTATTATCACTTGCAACTGTTTTTACACTACTTTTCACACTTTGATTCTGTTGTTGTAACCATGAGAAAGCATGAAGTATCAAAGGGATGTTCACCAATACCAAAAGAGTATTATTTTTACAAAACAAGGATGCTGAAACACACACACTGCAGGCCAGAATGCCCAGAGGCATCAGACCTGCCTGAGGTAAACTGCATTGATGTGTACATTCACTGTAGTATCACAGCCACAATGATTTAACACCAAATGGGGCCAACTGTGTATTCAGATTTTAGACAATAAATGTTTCCATCGTTTCTTCTACCTAATTAGCATATTATTCTACTGGGGAAAAAGGAGAACAATAAAGTGAAGTACCATTACTAAGAATGGTTACTGATTATTTTATAGGTATCAGAAAGCTGCAAAATTCTTGTACCTTCTGGCCATGAAAATATCATAGATAAAGAAAATGTCCAGCTGAAATTAAATTGAAAAAAGGTAAATTTTCTGCTACACACATATCTGATCACTTGGTTTGTGTTCTATTTTTAGAAAACATCAGAAACCAAAAGGGAGATGTATATTTTATATTCCTCCTATATTCTTGGTTAAGATGCAGCTTGGTAACGAAGCTAGTTGGCTCCGTCTGAATATGGTCACTTCTGGTTCCAAATAACCAAGATGGCGACTCCCAACCTCGAGTTTGAGGTTTCAAACCAAACCAATGGGTGACGTCACAGTGGCTACGTTCACTTCTTTCATACAATCTATGGTTCTTTAATAGACAGAGCAGACAGTCACACTGAGCCAGCAGCTTGCTACACAACACATTTTGAACCCCAGTAACTTTCCTGCTCAAATGTTCTATAAACAAACATTAACGTGTGGCTTGTCTTGCACCTTAAATTGTTGACTGTGCGACCAAACAAACATTCACCTGTGTAAAGTGCACTGCTAATGTTAGTTTTCAGGCTAGATAGCTAATAAGCTGCTCAGCTGCAGCACATTTAACAACATGTAAACTTACCTGCAAATGTCACTTGGTCTCCCCATGACATGTAGGCTGCAGCACAAGATTGTTTACTTTGTCTTGTTTCCTACAGTATAACACCAACATGCCCCTCTAGCCAGCTGAGTGGAAAAGGAACATTTCTTATATTTCCCTATTACTGTTTTAAACCTTTGTTAATAATAAAAACTATTATCAAAACATTTAGAACATTACTTTTTACAACAAAAAGTGATGACTAAATGTGATTTCAGTAGGACTTTAAGTAACATATCATTGGATTGTCACAATTCTATAACACTATACTAACAACTTTCTCCAAGCATTCTCTCCACATGATTTTCACATCTTCCTGTTTCTCCACTGTCAGGGCCACCGTGATTATGGCACCTCTATTCTGTGGACCTGGTCTGTATCCCTTTTACGTATTACATACTAATTCAAAGCAGGTATATTTTGACTCTAGAAATACGTCTAGAAATTATGTTAGTATGTCTAAATTGCCTTGAATTTTGAGTGTGCTGTTGATGAAATTAAAGATTGCTCTATTGTAATCAAATATCTTGAGAGTCATGAGCGTGTAAGCTCCTGAAGACACCAGGATTTAACATGGTGAAATTAGAACCGGTGATGTAGGATCCACTCAGAATGAGTCTGTAATGTTTCCTTGTAGAGTTCAACAAACATTGACGTGATGTTGACCTTTGATGGGACAGAGAACCAAAACCAAAGGAAACTATCTTTGCCTATTAGCTGTGTTGCACCATTTACTTTTATTTAACCTCCTTTGTTGAAACAAATTATGTTTCACAACACAATAATGAGACAGTTTCCAGACAGTTATGTGTTTCTATGTGATCTTACTATCCCGTAGTGACCCAGCTAAGCTAAAGAATTTGCTAACTGACTGAAAAGATACTGCAGTTGTGCTCCTTTGCTCAATTTCTTTTATGATTTTGATGCACTAAGAAACTGATAAGATCAATTCCAAATTGTCCAGTGTCCATCTATATGTTGGCATGACATTTTACTTGTGATTACTTTTACTCTCAAAATGCATTACACACATACATTTTCATACTATAGTCTTTAAAATTTTCTCATGGGGGACATGCCCCACCCAGAACCTCCATAGCAGCACTAGGACCTCACAATTTTTTAAAAATCTATGAACCTGGTCGCTCACTTGTTGCTGATTTCCCCATCAGAGGTGTGCCCTGCTGCCGGCCTCCCCATCTGTACCTCATTAGTAGAAGTAGTGGTCTCTGCATAGTCTGTGTAGAGGGCTTTTCAATTCTGCTTTTTATTTGGCTTGATTTGACTGTCTTAATGGCCATGTTACACTGTCTCCCAGTGATGTGTTATATCTCACGCAAGCTCCGTCCTCTACTGGACTCTATGGGTACTATTTCCTCCAATCACCTGCCCAGATTCGCCCACACAATCATGCATGTAGCCGACCAAATGGACGTTGTTACTGATACATAGCAGTGTTATTAAGATTAGGTGAATACGTGCATGTGATTGGAGGAGGTCAATAGTAATACCCATAGAGTCCAGAAGAGGGCTATGCCTGTGCTAATAGATCTAGTGTTATTATCTTGTAACCTATGTTTTCTACCTAGATGTTCTTTATGTTTTACCCCACTTTTCAGTTCCCAGTAAAGTTTCTTTCTTGTCTAGTGTCCATATTAGCATTCTGCTACCCAAACTGTGAAAGTGAATGCAAACTGTAACTTCAGCCTTCAACTGAATTGCAGACCCTGTGATGCACATGTACTCTACAATGTTATCAAATATTAATTTATCGTACCACGTTTTCTCATGGATGTCAAGAATGCACTGTATCCTTTTAGAAATATTCCATGACCTTGTGAGGGGAAGGGGGGCTGTTAAGAACATGGGGTTTCAAATTTCAATTAGTTTGGTTTCTTCTCTAGTCATAGCTCCACTTCTCCCCTTATAGTGACAACCCAATATATCAGCCTGAGAGCACAAAGAAAGTGATTACATCATAGGTCATTGACGATAAGACAAAGACATTGATGGGTCTGACACTGAGAAGTGATTACTGCCAGCGTTTCACTTTCGCAGTCAGACCTGTGATGATTTCTTTCTCATCAGTTCACTCAACTTATGTCCCCTGCAGGTCCCTTGCTTTAATTACAAAAAAAAAGGAATAATCAATCTTAGATCTGAGAGTTATTGGTCTTTTCTTATGTGAGCTTCATCCAATGCAGTGTTTGTATAGTATGTGAAGGCCATTAGATTGGGATTATTTTAACAATTGCAAAAAAGAAGAGAAATTTTATAATTCACCAATTTAAAAGTATCCTTGTTTTTTGTCATTACAAACTAAACTTTGGAAGACTTTGGAGTCTCCTGAGCAGGGATGAAAGGACAGCATAGTAGGTGAGGGATAAGCGATGTCACAGCATTCCCCTGTTGAGAGAAGGTTTCTTTGTGTATATGACTTCCTTTACTCGTTTTTCAAACCATATGTCTGCTCTATCAAAAATATGAACATTTTTTCACAAAAAGTTTTAAAATCTTACATTTAGCAGAAATCATCCTTGAACAAGGAATGTTCTTGGACAACATTTAGTTTTTTTTGAAGAAAAAATAGATCTAGATTGTTCAGCCATGCTGGAGAGTACTTCACTACACTTGGAAAAATGGAAAAACTAAAATGAAAATCATTGTTGTGTGAGTATAGGTATTATGGGTGCTGTAGAAGTAATATTATATTTATATTTCTGGAAATGATTCATTTGTGTTTTTGAAATGTTGCCTGCTGGATTTTTCATCTGAAATAATGTCCTTTATAGATTAGATAGATAGAGTTACACCATTTTATTTCACTGTGGACCAAAAAATTCTATATATTTAAGTTGGTTTTGATAACTTTATTATACATTTTGTTTTTCAAATTGAACGCACCTATCGTAGGTGAAAGTATAAGTCATTCTGAATAATGTTTGCAGGTTTAATCTGATGCCCGACCACAAAAGCAAGAAGGAACAGCTGTGCCTGTTACTCTATTAATTCCAGAGATTGCTTGTGCAAACGGTGTGAAGAAATATGTTGAAAAGGCTATTACAGCAGTGTTTTCTAAACTTATCAAAATGACAGGAAATGATTGAATATTAGGCCATTCAAGTGAGTCTCTTTGTTCAGCCGTGTGCACTGGTGTACAGCTTTGTCTGACTTATTAGCTTTTTAATACTGTGCATAAATCCATTTACAGAGTCTGTGCATGTATGATGTGTGTGTGTGCATGTATGATGTGTGTGTGTGTGTGTGTGTGTGTGTGTGTGTGTGTGTGTAATTCCAGGCCCCTTAACCTCTGCCAGGCCTGAGTGTAAGGTGACAGAAAATAAAAGATCAAAAGTTACAATATGTTAAAAACACATTTCACCTGAGTCAGCTATAGATGAAAGGCCAGAGGCTGTATTACAGAAACTTCCTAACTTGCAGATCCTATCTTAGGAACTGTTTGGTAACCAACAGTTCCTAAGTCAACATGCCTTCCCTAACTTAGGATAGGAAGAATGTATTAATCAAGCATCCTAACTTCCCAAAAATTAAAAAAAAACTCTCCTGCTTTTAGGATAACAGTTAGCTATCCTAACTTTCACTTTTCAAATTCAAATGGCTGCTCTTTTTTTGCTTTTACAAAATCAACAAAATGGCAGCAGGCAAAACCTATTCATTCAGAGGCTTATGTTAGAGTAACGTTGCAGCTTCATGACAAAACACTCGTTAGAAGAAAGGTTGTATAATGCTACAAAATGTAGCATTATATAACATGATGGAAAGGCTGTAACAACAGTATCATAATGTAGGTCTACAAAAGGAGGAGATTGATAAAGACAAGAAAAATATGAAAAACATGATATGGTTTTTTACCCTCATAGTTCACACTTCTGCAGAAACCCACAATAACGTTTTTTTCCTGGGGTCAGTGAACAAGCACAGGAAGAGCCACCACAGTCTATCTCTATATATCACTTGTCAGTGTACTTATTTTCTTTTTGATAGCATCAACGCAACACTCCGATAGATGCCAGATGCAGCAGAGTGTCTGTGTCTACTGTGTCTGCTATCTTAGCCCTATCCTCCTGAGTTAGCCCCGAGTTTCTGTTGATGTAAAATTGGACTTCTCGAAAGAGGTTATAAACAACTCTAACTCATTTGTCAAAATTCAGAGCGTGTTTTTTGGTATTTTGGTAATTTTTTGGTATACTAAAAATAAATGTGTTCACATTTGCATTCACAAATGCTTTTCATTTATTTGTAAATTAATCAATGTATTTACATATTTTTTTATTCGTGGAGTTTGTTTGTGTATTTGCAGATTTGCAGATTTTTGCAACAAATTTTTGTGAATTACAACTTTTATTTGTATTACTTGTATTTGTTGATACAGATTACATATTTGCACACTGTCACTTACAGGGAGGACAAAGACGAGAGGACAAAATGTAATTAAAGATTTATTTAACAAAATATAAATCAACAGATAAAGAAACTAAACACAAGGGAAACCTAACCCCAACAACAAACCATATGCCCAGGGAGAGAGATAAAGAGCGACTGAATTCTCCAGCTTATGTAGCTAAGGAGTTGCAGGTGATAATCAACGAGCCCCTGAAAAAAGGAAAGGAGAGCGCAAACAGGAAGTCAAATGTGCCCTCTCTCTCTCTTCATGCAAATAATATTGAGAAAAATTGTCTTTCTTCATAGGTTTTTGTTGTTCTTTATGTGCACTGAAACCCAGTTTTTATAGGGATGGGGAAGTCAGAGACTCAATAAACATTTGCACTAAAATGCAACTGCTGCAATCCATTACATCTGTATACACCCTTATTCTATAAACTTTTTCATCTGTGTAGAGGAGCTTTAGCTTTTGTATTATTTGTCAAAATTACTGCTCGACAGAGACTTCAACTTATTGACAACGTCTAGACAATAATTTTCCAGCTTACTGCTGAGCCATTAAACCCATGACAGCCTGAATTGAGGAACTAATCGTGGAAATAATAAGATGTGGGCTGCTTTTACGTGGTTGAGTGCCGAACAATCTGTTTAGCAGACCAAAATCACTGTGTCACAAGCCTCCTCCTGCTATTTACTTATTCATGATTCTTGCATTAACAGCAGTTGCGAGGTATCTCCTGACTCACTGATTTTAGAGCATGAAGCCTCAGTGAAAACTAGGCCTTGTAACTGGGCCAACCCTGTAAGCTTCTAGACTCGGGGGTTTTAGGATTGCCTCTCTGTTGTTCTCGAAGTAAACTTGCAACTTAATCTCAATAAATTAGTTAAAATTTAAATAAGATGCCTTCGCCTAAATTGTGAGTTAAGCAAATGTTAATCGTTTTTTTAATTGACTAATTTAAATCTGCTGCATATCTGAATTCTCATTTCAGAGTACATGGAGATGCTAATGATTAAAATAAATACTCTGAATTAGGGGAATACCAAATATCAAGGTCAAGCAGTAGATAAATTAGGTTCTAAAACAAAATGATCATATTATATGAAACCAAATTCATATTCACTGTCCTGCAAGTGGAGTGTAAAAGTCTCATTTTTGTCTCTCTCAAATGCATTATGTGTTATTTGTACAGATTGTGGTATTTAATGATAACAGTGTTTTAAAACAGTTTTTGCCACTAATGAAGCCCTTTCCTTCGCATGTTGTCTGGGGCTCAGCCTCAGCAACAGGGTAAGAAACTTAGATATCCAGAGGGAGCTGCAAATTGAACCGCTGCTCATTTTGAGTTTAGAAGAGACAGATGAGGCAATTCAAGTTGCCTCCTGGACGTCTTCCTATAGAGATATTTTGGGCATGTCCAACTAGGAAAAACCCCCCAGGGCAGACCCAGAACAAGCTGGAGGGATTATATATCCTATCTGGCCTGGGAACGCCTTTGGACTCCCCAGGAGAAGCTGGAGGACGAGGCTGGGAAGGACGTTTTGTTTAGCCTGCTGCCATCATGACCTGGATCCAGATAAGCAACAAAGAATAGGCAGTACTTTATAAGATTGCATTTACTTGTAATAATTTCTAAAAATTATGTGACCAGATAGCTGGGAATGTTTATTAAGCTGCTTTGTTGCTGTCACCTTGAATTTAAGATGATCACAGCTCCAGCTGGTGCCATGTCACAGCAAGACACCGTATGACACTCATGATTAGGGACTTAATTGCTAATGTCAAGTTCAAAATGTTAAAATCAAGTGAGCGACTGCCCCAGGAGATGACCTGGCTTTGTCTACAGAGATGATATTGTGACGTTATAGTCTTTCACTTCCTCTACATGAAATGAGCATGTGTGTGTGTGTGTGTGTGTGTGTGTGTGTGTGTGTATGTTTCAGGGTGAATGGCCAAACAGTGTGTACACATAGACAAACGATGAAGAATACATCAGATTTAGTCCCTTGGTGATGAAATACATCATTATTCCGTTTTGTGATTATATTAGTCAACAAGATTATTCATCTGTTGATAATGTTTATCTTCTGATTATCCAGATTAATTCTAGATTTGAATGATACCTATTCTTTTTGATCAAAAGAGTTCATGAATGGAAGTGAATTGCAACATTTCTACATTGGCTCCCTGAATGGCAATTTTTGGAAGTTTCCACACTGCTACTGCACATTCTCAAGTGTCAGTCGCTTTCTTCAGTCCAGCCACTTGCCGCTTCCTCCGCCTTCCTCTTTCATAAGAGACACATATCTGGGTCATGTTTCTGCACCTCTGAGAGAGACATCTCTCTCTCAGCACCCGAGCCTTGTGTGAAGGTATTATTCTGCAGTAGGCCTTTTCATCGCTGACCTCCCATGGGCAGTTCTTCCTGGGACAGATTGGTGGCAGTGAGGGCCAACAAACCATATCACCTTTCCTATCATCTGCCCTGCAGTTTGACTGCACTTGATAGATTTTTATCATTAGTGGTGGCACTGAAGCATACTCATGGAGCGGGATTTTGAGATTTTCTGAGAGTAAACTTTGTGACAAGATCAATAGTTACAAAGCGTATATGTGCATGATTGAGCCATCTTCCCCAGTAAAAGGATGAAATAGGTCAAAAAAATAGGTCATTTGTGCGTCACATTACAATCCATATTTATGTACAGGTTAGTCTAAGTAAACTAATAAAATAAACCCCTTCAATCAACAATTTATTTGATTACTTATCCTAGTAACCACACTTGCAGCCCCCGTCCACTGAAAATGACATTGGCAGGACAATTATGAAACTCGGTAATGATTGACATCAATCACTGATTGATCACTTAACAGGCTTGTCATGGCCTTAATAAAAATATACTGTAGATAATAGGATAATTTAATCAGACTCCCCAATACTGGATGGCTAACCAGTGGCAACCAGTTTAAATTAAATCAACTCCTTGGTTATGTTTGACATAAATCCCACGAACATTTTAACTTGCAATTTCAATAGTCTGTCTTATCCTTGCAGGAGGTAGTAGATGTATTATCCCGTGAGATCAAAAAAAGGGAGTGTCATTTTTTCCAGACAAAAAGGGGTTTCTACCTGACGATTTTCTGGTTCCCAAGACAACATGAGATATGAGTCATTCTAGATCTTTACCTTCTAAGCACCTCGGTGTATATATTATGTGCCTACTAATAGGCTTGCTTTCACATACACTTCAGTAATTCCATATTTTTAATCCTGTTTTAACTGATGTTTTATGGATGCAAGATTCAACTGCCCAATCCTTCTGGACCGCACTGCAACATGTGAAATTATTGGAAATTATGGACCAAAGGAAGTTTTTAGTGAAAGCCTTCGTTTACTTTAGTCCGTATGGCCCCTTCTAAGATTGCTCTACAGGTACGTGTGTGACAGATGGCAGATTAAGTACTGTTGTTGGGGCTGCAATACGGAGGGGCTCACCTGCAACCCTATGGTGCAGCACCAGTGAGGTCCAGTCACAGAGCAGCGAGTTAAAGTACGGAGTAATAACGCTGCACACCATGTGGTTTATTATTTATTGCCCTTCCGTCTTATTTCCCTGTCTATCAGTTTGTAGTGACAGACTGATGATGTTGTACAGGGCAGTACCCAGACCCACAGGAGAAAGCCTGTCTGACAAAGACCATCTGGCATCCCATCATTATTCAGAGCAACCCCCAGACCCTCAGGACAGAGCCTCCCTGTCATGTAACACTGAGTAGTATGCAATCCAATGACAAAATAATGCTACATACTTTAGCAAATAATAACAATAATACTTTTAGTACAATAAACCATAGTGATTGTGATAAAAAAAGTCCCATTAAATGTAAATGAGTTCCATCTTTTTTTACATTAAACCACCGCATTTCCCTGCTACCAAAATGATTTACATAGATATTTATATCTGAGTTGCAGTGATACTAAAGCTTGGAGGATCACAGCAACCCGCATCAATGAAAGTCAGTGCTTGAAATAGTCATTATCCAGCTCTTGCAGCAGATTATGGTTATTGCATGTAGATATCATGTTAACATACTCAATTTCAGGATCAGTTCCTCTTCACATTCAAGAGTAAGATCCCTCGTGGACTTTCTTTGTCCATTTTTATCCTCAACAATTTTTTCCTTTTAATTCAGGTTAGAAAGGTAATTTTAATTTAGATGGTACTTTCCTGTCAAAAGTTTTTGTTGCATAGCAACAAGACTGACCTGATGTCGCTTGCATTCTTTGATTTTTTGCTCTCTCATTTACTTGTGTCATTCGCAGCTATGCTTTGCATTTGAGCTGGAGAAAAAAAGACCATGCAATCATAGCCTTACGGTCGACGGCAGCATGTTTACATCATTATCCAGTTTTAATCTCTGAGGAGACATCTGAAAACCGCCAGTTCAGTTTATAATTTCCTTACAGGACTAACATTCAAGTATACATTACCTAATCTGCCAATCAAGTTCAAATTTGATTTGACGATAAGTCATATAAAGGAAGCAGAACATGTGTTTTAACAACTAGATTGTTATTTAAACAAAGAAGATCCTATGAATTCATAGCCAACTGCTGGAATACAGGTTGCAAGTAAGAGATTAAAGCACATCAATGGTCTCCTTCCTGTGTCCTTTTTTCACAGACAGGTTAATGGGGCTCGGAGGGAGACTTTATCATTAGTCCCTCATTAAAGCCCGACCTGCACTTATTTATCTGAGTGTGAGTGAGGTTGACAAAGCAGCAAGATGTAGAAAAGGATTAATCTTTTGGCCAATAATGTTTGTAGAGTTGGGTGCGAAATCTTAAGGGGTCCCCTCTGTCTGAGCTTCATTGCTTTAAAGAACCTTACTTTGGCCTGAATATTTAGCCAGTATTTCCCACGTATAAATTTTACATGTGCGGGCCACCCAGGTTAGTAAATGTATTTTGCGTCCTATTTTCACATTTTGCAGAGAAACACAGAGAGAGATGTTATTTGGTATCACATTATAATATGTAGACACAGTGGATGTTGTACAAGCACAGACCAGGTAAAGCAGCAGTGAACAGTGAACACACCTGTGCAGGTGTAATTCGGTACCACGTTGGTTTTGATTGTTTCAATAGGCCACGTCATTAACAAGCCTCCTCCATATGCAGCGCACCTGCTGCTGTGAAAATGGAATCACCGATGGCAAAATCCAAAAGACGAGTTCTGTGTCTTTTTGGCGACTTCACACTGCTGATAGAGAAAGTCAGCAGAACAGACACATACAGAAAGAGAGAAAGAGAAAAGGGCGGCACAAGCAACTGTGTTTGCAGTAAGAGATAGATGTGTGGGTGTGTGAGTTAGTGCAGTAATGGGAAAGCATGGTGAGCAGATTCAAGTAATGAGTAAACGCTTAAACACTAAAACAAGGTGGGGAATGAAGTAAAATTAAAAAGGTGAAATAAGAAATAACCTAGAATTAGAAATAAAAACATATAACCCAGTGTGTAGGATACTTTATACACTATACACACACAGGCAATGATTTAGTGTCAACAGTGTGAACTTAGCAAGCATGTGTGTGAGCGTGTGAGAGACAGAAAGGGGTGGGGAGGTTATGGAACTGGAATAAGAGTTGCTACATTTTTCAGTTTCACATGTAAGGTGAAACTCGTGTTACTCAAGAGAGACAATCAAAATCAATGAAAAGCTGTGACCTTTAGACCGAGAGGCAGGAAAATTACATGATTCCACTTCATGAAGACAGGTGGTTTTGTGTCCCAGGTCTTAGTGGTATGGCATATTATCTGAGAGAAGCCAGAGGCGATAAGTCTACAACGATTAACGAATGCAGACATTCTGGAGCAGGCCAGCCATTTGCATCACCCACCCGTTTTATCCAACTTTTATGCACTGTATGTTATGTTATTTACCAGTCATTTGTCATTTTGGGTAACGTCACGTCTTCTTTTTATTGCACTTTATCCTGGGAAACAGGTTGCTGTATTTTGCGTCACTTAAAAATGTTTCTGGATGAAACTGTAATTTTGCTCCCGTTATTTCCATTTCCATCTATATCAAATGGAAAAAATCTTTTAGAAAAGAAAAATGTACAGGGGTGATAATGAATGGAAAGTGTCTGAAAATGTACATTCTGGTTCCTTTTTTTTATTTTGAAAATTTAAAAAACTAAGAGTGACTGATTTTGCATATGTCCTTTTGGGACAATGGACACTCTACCTATTTTGTAGTTTAGGTATGAGGATGTGTTGAAATAACAATAATCTACTGCAAATGCACACAGTCATTCTGTTTTGATATTTATCCAGCTCCATAAATCACCCATATTTTTTTTTACATCTCATAGCTCTTCAACTATGAGTGTTTAGCATTACAACTGATCAATAATGTTTTACTCTTCAGTCTATATCACCAGACTTCAGATTGCATTTGCAAAAATTGACTTTACTACCGTAAATATGTGTAAATAAAATTGACCGTCAGTAAAATCAGACGGCCCGAGTGCTGGAAACTCTTTCTGCTTATATCCATGCTGACATCCCTGCCAATAGCACATATATATAATTTAAATGGTGAAATGATTGACTAGAGAATGTGAAAACAGATAAATTGTTGTTGTAAAATATACTGCCATTAGTCTAGTCATTTTGTCTCTTCTTAAAACATCCTACTCACATGAGAGCCTCTCCCAAAACAAAACAAAAACGGACAACATAAAGTATAACATATAGAGTTTGTCCAAGTGAAAAACTCTTGAATGCTGAATGCATGAAAAATCTCCAACCCCAATGTCTACCCCACCTTTCTAAGCTTGGCTAACTGAGCAGGTGTTCCTGGGTTGTGCAAGTGAGGGAAAATGGGGTTGCCCTGTCCTCGACCTGGTGCTGTGAATGATGGATGTTTTAACAGAGAGGGCAAAGGTCAGCGCCGAAGCAGGTCACAGAAGAAGATCAAAGTAGTTCTAGTTAACTACACAGGTTTTCTCTTCCTCATTTTTTCTCTCTTCAACTCAATCTCTCCAAGTGAAATATGAGGACATTCCATGATATATTTCTCTCTCTTTCCCTTACTCCCACTCTCTTTTAATCTGTCCCTCTATCTCTAACTCACTCACTCACTCTTTCCCTCACAAGTTCTACAAACATGACTGTCCTTATAAAAGGTTGTGAATATATTGGTGTTCTCTATCTACAATATGTGGCACAATATGTAGACTCCCTCCGAAGACTTGCTCCAAGTAAACATTTGATATCTGGTAGAGATTTTTATAATTGGTACAGACATCTTTGCAGCCACCTCGGCCCTCAGTTCAGAGCCCAAGCCTTGGGGCATGGGGTGCCATACACTGGGAGAGGTTATGTCTTCATCAGTGTGAAACCATATCACAACAAATGTTGAGGATGACACCTTTTCACTCCTGCCACATAAAAAGTCTGATAATATTATATTAATATTAATATTTTTAAGTATAGTAGAATAGGAACTGGGGTAAACAGCATCATTGATATTGAAACCTATTATTGTTATTCTGTGCTGGAGTAGAGTTCATAGAATTAATGTTTAGTTGACAAATCTGCTACATTTGAATCTATGCCATAAATCGCAAATCAAGGATCCCCAACACTGCCAATTAAATGTGGTCTTCAATCCATTGAATTGAATAGACAAAAAAATTTGCTCAGCAAACACAGTGACATCTGGTGTCTTGTAAAACTTACATCAGTCCTTCAAGGCTCACTGATAATAGCTTTAGTCTTATATGTGTGCAATAAAATTTCAAAAGGCCTGTGTTGTTATTAAACCTGTATCCTTTTGTTTAGAAGTGCCACGTTAAAATGTAGATGTTAAAAGAAAAGATTAGATAAATCTACAGGCCCCCTAAATACTGTGCAAACTTTTTTGGTGAACTGCTGTTGGGGCAGCTATGGCTCAAGAGGTAGAGCAAGTTGCTTGTTAATCCAAAGATCGGTGGTTCAATCCCCGGCTCCTGCAGGCTGCATGTTGAAGTGTCCTTGAGCAAGATATTGAGTGCTTTGAGTGGTTGCAAAGACTAGATAGATACAAATATGGAGCATTTGCTGTTGATAATCTGGACTGACTTTGACTGTGTAGCTATTGTTGGTGATTTTAACATCCATGTTGACAATCCCCAGGACAGAGGGACTAAAGAACTGTGTTGTGTTCTTGATAACTATGACTCAGCAAGTGACAGAGCCTACACACATTAAGTGGCACACGTTGGACTTTGTCATCTCCATGGTTCTGAAACTTTCCAAGGTTGTTGTGACTGATGTTGCTCTCTCTGATCATTCCTGTGTTTTGTTTAAGAGGGCTGTCTCTGTGCGCACAAATGTTCAGAGGTAATCACAAAACTAAATATCAATGCCCGCGGACATCTGGCCATTCATGTGTCTCAGTCAGTGAGCTTGTGATTTCAATTTAATGCACGTGCCTTGTTTGCTACTGTCGACAGGCTAACCAACCCTGCTGTGTCTGTAGCCTCTGAACTTCTATTCACCAGGGCCTGCAATGAATTTGCCTCCTTCTTCACAGACAAAATTCAAACAATTAGACAAGCAATCAGTGCCTCTATGTCACTAAAATGATGTGTTGTCCCTGTGTCCTCTTAAAAACAATTCAAATAGCATCACACAATTTGATTCTGTGAACCATAAAAACCTGGAGGACATTATACAACATCTGAAATCCTCCTCCTGCTTCCTTGATATTCTGCCAACAGGTTTATTTAAAAAGGCCCTAAAAACTGCAGTCATTAAGCTACTCTTAAAAAAGAGCATTCTAGACAGGTCACTCATGAGCAATTAGCCCACATCAAATCTCCGATTTTTAAGTAAAATCATTGAAAAAGCTGTTTTTCAACAGCTTTAGTGGTTTCTTGGCACTAAATAACTGTTTTGATGTCTTCCAGTCAGGATTTCGACCGCACCGCATCACTGAGACGGCTCTTGTGAGGGTCAATGACATCCATTTAAACACTGACAGTGGCAGAATTTTGGTCTTGTATTATTGGATCTCAGTGCTGCATTTGACATGGTCGACCACAACATATTACTTGACAGACTTGAAAACTGGATGGGACTTTCTGGCACAGTACTAAACTGGTTTGAATCCTACTTAAAGGACAGGGACTACTTTGTGTCTATAAGTAATCACACATCTGAGCTAACCAAAATGACCCAAGGCTCCATTCTAGGGCCTCCTCTGTTTAACATCTACATGCTTCCACTGGCCCAGATTATGAAAAACAACAAAATATGTTAAATAATATATTATAAATAATATATATAAAAAATAATTATCCAGATGACACACATATTTACATCACCATATCAAGAGGTGACTATGATCTCACACAAGCACTGAGTAAGCACTGAACCAATCAACAGTTGGATGCGCAAGAAATTTCTTCAGTTAAAAAAAGACAAAACTGACAGTATTGTTTTTGGAGCAAAGAAAGAACAATTCAAAATCTGTGCTCAGCTTCAATTTGTACTGTTAAGAACCACAAACCATGCCAGACATCTTGGTCTTCGTCATGGACCCAGACCTAAGCAGCCACATTAAGATTATTACAAAGTCAGCCTACTATCACCTGAAGAATATATCAAAGATTAAAGGACTTATGTCTCCGTAAGACCTGGAAAAACTGTCCATGCATTTATCTTCAGTCGACTTCAGTTCGACACTGTAACTACTGTTACAGTGTCTTTACAGGGCTCCCTAAAAAATCCATTAGACAGCTGCAGGTTATTCAGAACGGTGCTGCTCGAGTCCTTACTAAGACCAAAAAAGTGGATCACATCACTTCAGTTTTGAGGTCTTTACACTGGCTTTCTGTTTGTCAAAGAATTGATTTCAAAGTACTGCTGTTGGTTTATAAAGCAGTGAACGGTTTAGACCTGTCTGACAGGTCTGGTTTCTGTCCCCAGAGTCAAAACTAAACATAGAGAAGCAGCGTTAGATTAATAGATTAATGTTGTACACTGCGCTGTGACTTTTACTGTCCTCTTTTACCCTGTTTCAATGTCCTATTTAACTCTTTAAAATGTATTTTATCCCGTATTTTACCATTTTAAAAATTATATTTAAATGTTTTTATTTCCCTATGTTGCTAGTAGTATATCACTGTCAGCTTTGCGCGCTCCCGCGAACCCCCCCCTCCCCCTTCCGGTCCCCCCTCCCCCCGCGCGCTCTCGTGAACGCGCTTTTTATTAGGGTGGGGGGTTTTATGACCCGAGGTGGCGGATGGGGGGTTGCGCAAAACAGACACATAGTAAAACCCTATAAAATTCATGACATTACAGTTACCCCTATTAATTAAAATATAATATATTATAACACAAACATATTCACAAACATTTATAAACCCTATAAAATGTATGATATATCATTTAACTAATTACACATACATGTTATTTAGATTATGCCTCACTATTACATTGGGGGGAGAAGTCTAGAGTGTATGGGGCACTGTGTGTAGAAGTATTTTGACATGGTGTGTGTGAGATTCATTGATTCATTGATAATGCGATTTATTTCTTGACATCGCCTCCCACATAGGTGTTTCTGCAGAGCAGTCATTGTTTGTCAGGGTTTATCTTTCTACATGGCCCACTAAGGGGCGGCAGCAATACCGTTACAAGAGTGACTCTAACGATTCATTTCATAGTCGGCCCATGCATTAAAGCCGAAGACATGATCGTGGCTGGCTGAAGTTTATTTTACACATAGCCCGTGTTAGGGGCTGTTGTACTGCAACAACGTGTCTAGTTCAATGCGTGTGCAATTCAGAGAACCAGACTACGGTGGGTGCCCGCCAGTATAACAACGACGTCTCGCTGATTGACCGACATGACATTCCAACCGCAATTGTTGTACACAGTAGTTTAACGTAACATTGCCGCGATCGCCAAGCCCAATAGACAGAACAGCCCCTTCTCTCGTGGTATCGAGATGTAATTAATCATAGGAATGACAATTATCGTTATAAAAACATTATATTAAAACCAGAAACATATAAGAACACATAAATTATAAAGTATCATTTGTTATTCGGGTATTTGGGAGGTTTTAAAATAAATTTAAAACAAGACCCTGCTGGCGCAATGCATTATGGGACTTCCTGGAGTGCGGTCTTCATACCATCGTTCAGCATTTGAGTACTTTACGCTTTTAATTCTTTAATGAAATACATGGGTTTGATCGATGTAATGTTATATGTATAGGACTAATTATTGTTATGTGATATGTATGATGTTTTCGGCAATATTGTTTACAGTCAGACCAGTAAAATGATCTGTATTGAATATTCCTTCTGTATTGAATCTTCCTGTACGGTGGCGTCACTGAGCGACTGGAGGGGTTCCCATACACAGGCCTTATCACGTAACACCGGGGATTACCCCATCCGACTGATGAGAGTGTAAATCAGAAGCATTTCATCTGTGTTTAAACATGTATTTTTATGTTACATAAACAATCCGTTCACTTAACAGCGGCGTGTAAAAGAAACAGCCCGTGACTTGTCAGCTAACGAAATAGGATGGCGATATTTTTTTTTGCTCGTTTTAAACTCATGGTGATACCTTGATTCGGATGTGTGAGTGGTTATTTATCGTTCTTGATTTAGAATGAATAGAGAACAACAACACACGAGATTCTCACAAGATGTTTACAAATGATTGTATGAATATTTTCGTTCTTCTGAATCTCCGAGATGGCGTGTAACCCGTTTCATTGCCATAGAGAGGAGAAAAACACATAATTGAAGAGTGCAACCATACGCACTTCTCGTCTGTGTTTAAACATGTATTTAAAGTTACACAAACGACCCGTTTCATTGACAGAGAGAAGCATTTTATTTTAGACCTAAGTTAAAACCTTCTCAGTAACAACATGTTTCAAATCCAGCGAGTGATTTTTTCGTTCATGATTTAAACTGGTTATGTGAGAGAACAACAAAACACCGGATTCTCACAAGATGTTTACAAATGCTTGTGTGGTTATTTTTATTCTTCTGTAACTCTCGGGATGGTAATGAAATAGGTTAGTGATATTTTTTTTTTGCTCGTTTCAAAAACTCTTGGTAACACACTAATTCAGATGTGTGAGTAATTGTTTTATTTTCTGTGGTTCTTACAACACGTGAATTAACCTGAGCGTAAGGCTCCCGACTGTAACTCTTAAACTGCTATGCGATACTGTAACTGGGGAGGGTAGCCTATGTCTGCAGCCTGTGTTTAGTGACTGAGGATGGGGGGGTGAGAATAGAATCACGGCTAGACAATGGTTCGACATGAGCGTCGATGGCGGATGTATATTCGCGGCGTCTATCTCTGGATAAGCTATAGTGTCGGACTAACTGGCATTGTAGGATAAATCTGTGAAACTAGACCGTAGATGCTTTATCTTTAGCAGTGTAATATAAGGTACTTTAGTCTAACGGGCCTGATTGTTCTTCGTTCTTGTTTTAAACTCCAGCTGTGGTAGGAAGGATCGGTAAAGATCGCTCTCATTTATTAAAAAAAAAGTGCCCAGAAATATGGACTACGCAAAACTTTATGACACCAGCTACTAATATCCTCACCGTTTGAAGAGAGAGTAAACCAAACGCAAGTTCTTTTGCAGAAACAGAATCTCCTTTGTGTTTATTATCCACAGTTATGGTTCACGCCCCGTATCGTCTTAAAATATGTATGTCTTTTGTTTGTTTCACTTTTTTATAGCGAACTTCAGGGGAATCAATCAAACAATCGTCTGATTATTTAGAAAGGCTTTATGCTTTAAGCTACATCCTACCACTCAGAGATAATATATCGATACACAGTTTTAGGACTATTAACTATTCAGTCATAAAAAGGCTTTCGAACTAAAAAATAAAACATTTGCCAAGACTTCAAGTAGTGTACACCGTATGCAGAGTTTTTCCTGATCTGAGAACTTTACTGTATTGAAATGTCTGTTAGAGACACTGATGATTTTGATTTTAGATTACAACATCCTTTTAGTCTATTTGTGTCAGGTCCTTCAAACAGTGGTAAAACATATTTTGTGAAAATGTTGATTGAAAAGGGTGATAAGCTCATTTCAAAACAGATTGAAAATGTATATATTTTTTTTTGTGTTGGCAACCATTGTACGAGCAGTTATTGAAAATTGGAAATGTGAATTTCATTGAAGGCATACCACCTATTCTCTGCTTTCATAATAGTATTTAGTCAGTGTAAGAATGGAGAGCCAGGATGTGCTGAAGTGCTGTTAGTCTGCACTTTGTAGTTGGTTAGGTGGGAAAAGACAATAAGATGTGATTTAAGCAGAGACATGTCATCCTGTCTACTATCCTGACATTGAGAGACAAATTTAAGTATCTGAGAAATAAAAAGGCTTTCGAACTAAAAAATAAAACATTTGCCAAAAGACTTCAAGTCGTGTACACCGTACGCAGAGTTTTTCCTGATCTGAGAACTTTACTGTATGGTTATCGAAATGGCTGTTAGAGACACTGATGATTTTGATTTTAGATTACAACATCCTTTTAGTCTAATTGTGTCAGGTCCTTCAAACAGCGGTAAAACATATTTTGTGAAAATGTTGATTGAAAATGCCGATAAGCTCATTTCAAAACAGATTGAAAATGTTGTATATATTTTTTTCGTGTTGGCAGCCATTGTAATGCGACCAGTTATTGAAAATTAGAAATGTGAATTTCATTGAAGGCATACCACCTTCTTTATGCGATGATACATTGTTACCTTTAGATAAAACAATTTGTTGATTATTGATGACTTAATGAGTGATGCCAGCAATAACATGGAGGTCCAAAACGTGTTTACAAAATATGTGCATCATAGGAATCTAAGTTGTTTATACCTGGTTCAGAATTTGTTTTTTCAAGGCAAAGTTAGCCGTACTATTAATTTGAATACCAATTATGTTGTTTTGTTTAAAACCCCAGAGATAAATACCAAGTCATGCTTATGGCTAGACAAATGTTTCCGGGGAAGAGTCATTTTTTTATGGACTGTTTCGACGACGCCACTAGTGTTCCTTACGGTTACTTGATGATTGATTTTAAAGCTAAGACACCTGATGATTTCAGACTCAGAACTGATTTGCATTCAGACCTGCCTGTCGTGTATGTGCCTAAGAGAAAGTAAATAAACATGTTTGATCGCATTAAAAGGAACCTGTCTTTACTGCAAACTTTGCACGGAACATCTCCATCTCAGAGAGTGAATATTATTAAATCTGCATCACCAGACCTTTTGGTAGCGTTATGCGAGATAGCTTACAATGTTTTAAAAGGTAAAATTCCTTTAAATAAGACGCAGTATCAAAAATTGCAAAAGAAGAAGGCGGGATTAGACTGCTCGCCAAATAAAAGGTTTGCGCTTCAAAGAAAAAGAAGACGATGCTCAAACAGTCTGGCGGTTTTCTTCTACCCCTCCTGAGTATCGCCGTGCCATTTATAACGAGTCTTATAGCTTCAAGACACCTGATGATTTCAGACTCAGAACTGATTTGCATTCAGACCTGCCTGTCGTGTATGTGCCTAAGAGAAAGTAAATAAACATGTCTGATCGCATTAAAAGGAACCTGTCTTTACTGCAAACTTTGCACGGAGCATCTCCATCTCAGAGAGTGAATATTATTAAATCTGCATCACCAGACCTTTTGGTAGCGTTATGCGAGATAGCTTACAATGTTTTAAAAGGTAAAATTCCTTTAAATAAGATGCAGTATCAAAAATTGCAAAAGAAGAAGGCGAAGGATTAGACTGCTCGCAAATAAAAAGGTTTGCGCTTCAAAGAAAAAGAAGACGATGCTCAAACAGTCTGGCGGTTTTCTTCTACCCCTCCTGAGTATCGCCGTGCCATTTATAACGAGTCTTATAGCTTCAAGACAAACTTAGATGACTATGGAGTATGCACAAAAAATGTTTCTGGTACCTAAACAACAACTCGATCTTCTAAGAAGACCTCCGGCACACGAGTCTATTCGAGAAACTGTTGAAAATGACCTGGATCGTACTATAAAAGAAATTCTAGATCAAAAGACTGAAGATCTTCATGAAAAAGCAAAAAAATACTCCATGGCGTTGCAGAGATTTCTCACCATGGTAAAACAAGGAGAGAAAGACCAGAACACTCTAACTTTGGCAATGCCTGTCGCTGAGGATTCTCACCCTTCAGTGCAGAAGAATCAAGAAGGAAGAGATTTTGTTTTTGAAGAAGTTTTAAAAAACATGCCAAAAAACAGCAAGAATAAAGCTCTGCATATTTTGGATAAAATGTCCTCCTCAAAAAACATATCTGCTTGGACTGAACGTGGGGAGTTTGTGTTTAAGGGTAATGTCATTAAAGGGTCTCATGTGTATGATTTGATAAGAGGAGTGACTGCTTCTCACAACGTGTCTGACAGCCATAGACCTACAGGTTGGGATGAGTATCTGCAATCGCTGGCTATACTGAATATACCTTTATCAGTTGTACCGAATCAACGGGTCAAAAGAAAAATTGACGAGTTTAAGAGAAAGACTTCTGGGGAATCTTCTCCTCTTATTACCGGATCAACGTCTACACCTCTTGTTAGCAGAGGGCATCGATTAGCGAACGATGAAGAAAGTCCCTTTGTGTCTCCTAAAATGCGATTGAGTGATTGGATAACTTTTTAATTGTATATTGGTTTTAAATAAATACACAGAGGCATAACTTTATCATTTCAAAGTGTTTTTATTTATATCATCAGAATAACAAAAAACGTTGTGTACACGGTTCAATCTAGTTATCATTTTGATAATGATCGAGACACAGCTTCTAATATTATCATGCACATTTAAAAGAATCTGATACTCGGACACATTGGTTACATTCTGCATAATTATTTTGTCCGCATACAACCGAGGGTCGTATTTTTTTCACAAATTTGCACACCATAAAATCATTGCATGACAGTTTATTACTATATTTAGTCATAACATTGTCATAAGATAACCCTCTATCCATGTGGTAAAGAAAAAACACACAATGCTGTCCGCACACTACAGAATTCACATCTTGCACTTGTCTAACAGAGTGTTGCGTGGACTTACAATTACTGTTGAGAAAGACAGAAAAGGATTCAGGAAAATGTGAGTATACAGGAGAGTTCCCAAAACTGTCAAAGAACGATCCCACACCCGTTTGTCAATATAGATAGCGACCCAATGTTGTCCACCCATGTAGGAGGGGTCTGTGTTTACCACCAACATGACGGGTCTCTTTTTAATAAGCGGTTTAGGAAGCTGGTCACTAGCAAATACTCCAAGAAAGACGCCTTGCTTTACTACCTTGTCAAGTACTTTTGACAATTCTATCAGTATTCATACTATCCTTTTGTCAAAGTTAGAAAAAGTCAATGAGAACCTGTCTTCTTGATGATATCTCAATTATAGAATCATATGTGGCGTAAATAACCGCATTTATCGATGCGTTGAAGCGGATTTCTAAAACGAGCCTCTAATCTAACACTACCGTTTTTAATGAGCGACATATGGTCTCCGCATCCTTCATCAGAGCTCAGGTTAAAACAAAACAGACTGTATCCATTACAAAATTCATCGCGGGTTATGGCCATAGCGTTGTTTTTAAGATACTTTCCAGTTGCGGAGTACATTTGGTGATACTCCCTGATGGCATTCCCTCTGGTAAAGTTGGGTTGAAAGGGTTTTGAAGGATATTGCTGGCCGTCAACGTATAAACATAAAAACTCTATATCGTAATGGTTAAATGTAAATGGATTATGCGTATAGCTACCTGTGAATGCCTCATGATCTACAAATCCTACTACAATAAATTTAGGTATTTGTCCCAAGAATATATTTTCTTGATTACAAACACGAGTGCCCGTCGGAACGCTAAAATTTTTAAGACAGACTCGGTCTATGGGATATTTAACATTGCCATGCGTTAACGCCTTAGCGTGTGCTAACTTAACAGCCGGAGACACGGTGACTTTCTTTACAAACAGGCTTGCTGACATAATGTTAACCCGAAAGTCATCTACAGTGTTGCGCATTAAGCAAAATTCGTTTTTAGCTCTTATGAATTTTATCTTGAGGTCTACACCGTTTATCATTAACTTGTCTTGAAAAAACAAGTCAGAATGCAAAGGGGATATTAGCTCCACTACGCGGCCCCCTTGCGTGTACTCCATTCTTTTAACTAGTCCCTCATTGCGTCCTCCACCTGTTGCGTCATCCATATGACCTGCTGTATCCATGCAAAATAGTCCTGATCCAAACTGTGTCTGCAGAGTATCCTTTCCATAGTTCAAAAGGCACTCTATTATACCCTGTAAGGATATGTGTTTGATGATTAGCGTTACGGCGGTCCCCAACGATATGTCGACCTGGGAAAACATTGTACACCGGGATAGTTGATAAAACCCACTTCGTCTGCTTGGTCCAGGTTTCCGCCATTAGCTCTGGTGATTTTTTGCGGCGTGTACAGGAACGTATTGTTTAGATCCAAGTAGTCCTCTGTACTAGCAGGAATGAAAAATTCGAGGGTGCAGAGTCTGATATCGCCGCTAGAGGAGGGAATTGACGTAGACGCATTTCTCAATACTTGTTTGTGTTAACGGTACCATAAACAGGTCTAGCTCCGACTTAACGCACTCTTGTGACAGGTTATGTACCAACGACATTCTCGTTAGAAAATGTCTCTTGTCTTCTGACGTTTCGTCGACTTGCTACTCCTTGCTTTTATATTTTTTCTAGTCTTAGTATGGGTCTTCTTATTTGTTGTTCGGCTACGCCTCTTTGGTGGGGAACTCCCTCTTTTCCCAGGAGGTCGTTTTATTGGTCGGGGAGCCACAGCCACTATACCGGACCCTCTTGACGTCTGTTTATGGCGTTAGTAATAACATCCGTAGCTATGTTTTTAGCAGCTGTCTTTAAATGAGGGGCTGCAAATGTAAATCCTTTCTTGAGTAAGGGGAATGCCAATCTAAATAGACCCCTAAAGATACCCCTAACCCTGCCCCGTACTGTGCACCGAGCCCACTGTATCCCGGTAAATCACCTCCCGCTTGGGCTGTATAATATGCAACGTATTTGTCCGCATTATGAGCATATGGATGGTACATTTTGCTCCTTGACTAATACTGATATTTTACGGGTCGAAAGTGTAACTTTATTATCACTTTGCCGTGCATGTAAAGGGATGTGTTGATTCTGATCTGTCTTGAGAGAAATCTCGATACTATCAATGTGTGTTTTGCAGAGCCTCAGGTAGTGTGGTCTGTCATAAGTGTTTGTGATCATATGGTTGTTTGCCCCGATATATGTACTATTCTTAAAAGAGGCACGTAACTATCCCCTACTGTCTGATGATCAACAATATCGGTATAAACAAACATGTTATACATCCCTACATTAACATCGGCAGGATGTGGCGCCAAATACTGACATCTGTGTCAATACTGTGTTAGTTCGAGGCTGAGATCTAAACGTTGTAATCCCCTCGTGAGTTTTAAAAGGCACTCCAGGGATAAATCCCAACATTTGTGCAAGTTTTCCTTGAAACGTTAATTCCACATCTCTCGTTGGTAAAACGCTTACTTTGTTGGTAATGTTGTTGTAATCAAGCTCAATGTGACCCATGTCGTTTTCAGATAAACAACTGTTTAGTTCAGCTATTATCTGTGACATTGTTGTATAGAACCCTGTGTCGCTGATAGAACTACCCTCTTGTTGGATTTTTTATCAAACACAACAAATTTTGAGTCTTCTGATGAAAAAGATCTCCATGTTTTTGGATATTGTATTTCTATCAAACCCACCTCGTATGCTGATTTAAAGTGTAAAGGCTTGGCTAGTTTCGTTCTAAAGTTTGCTATTGTATTGCTCGGGTAAAATAATGCAGACGAGTTGCTGGGCAGGGTGACAAAAAAATCCTCTGTATCCATTTATACGTGTGTTTGTAATCTGCTAAGGTAGCTGAATGACCTGTTTTTCCAAAATCCATGAGTTAAATTTATCTGGCCATCCGACCCATTTGACTAGCACCATGTCCCGGCCTTGTCTTTTCTTTCTAGATAAAACCTTTTCTATTTTAAATGTTTTGTTTTTATCTATAATAACTTTTTGCATCTCTTGCTCGTAAAATGTTCCCTGTAATACTTCTCCGTCATAGTCTTTTAACCTGTAAACAGGAGGGTCCCTTGACACGCATTCCTTTACAGTGAAATATTCATCAGTATAATTTTGCTCATAACCTTTTTTAAAAGGGCCGCGTAGTTTTGAAATTCTCACGGTATCACCCACTTTATATTTAAAACGAATTACTCTTTTATCTTTTGTTTTATACAAGTTGTTAAATACGATATCTTCATTGTCTTTTGTTACATCAATCGGTTTCATTTTAATACTACGATGATAACTATGATTGTAGGAGGTGACTAAATCCTGCAATATAGCTACGTATCGTTTAGAATTATTGGCTGTTAAATAGCGCCACATTTTAGACTTCAGAGTCCTGTTAAAGCGTTCTACTACAGATGCCTTTGTCTCGTTTGATGTGGTAAAGTGTACGATACTATTAGTTTTCATTAACGCATCAAAATCTTTGTTTAAGAACTCTTTTCCCTCGTCAGTTTGAATTTTACGCGGTATTCTACCTTCGGCTAAGATATCTTTAAAGGATGCTGTGACGCATTTACCACTCTTATTTTTTAAACAGCGAACCCATGCGTATTTTGAAAACAAATCTATACATGTTAACAAATAGCGTATCCCATCATTATCAGCAGAATAAGCGGACATGTCGACTAAATCTAGCTGGAATTGCCAATCTATTGAATTCACCAAAACCTTGTTTCTCTTAAAATGCACCGGTGCCGTCTTGTGTAGAGTATAGGCATCTTGCTTCATGAGCCAGTTTTCTACGTCTGAATCTACGCATCGGACTCCAGTGGTGTCAAATATGGCCTTTTTAAGTTTTTGCTTGCCTCCGTAACCCCCTGCATTTTCTGTCGCATAGTAGATATTTCTCATCACCTCCTCCATGATCTTTATTACAAAGACTGACGATTCAACGTCTGTGTTCAAGTATTTTATTTTCCAAGTACACGAAGTTTTCAAGTATACACTTTTCAGAAAATCAGTACACGAATCTATGTTTTACAAACCAAAGATTCAGTTAAGCAATACATCACATCATCAACGTCGACGGGTTGTTTTCTGGTTAACATTAAAACACACAAATCAATGCTAAAAGTACAAAAACAAAACACATGACCGGTATGAAAATCATTATCAGGAAAAAACATTTACTATATCGAGTAGAGTAGATTTCACATCTGCATATTTATCCGCTGTCATTTGCACCATGGTATGCCATCCAGAGGTCATTCGTCTAACGCATTCTGTCTGTTTGACAAATCTAGAACAACATAGTGTCCCATCTGTGTCGCGTATTGCATCGTTAACAGCTTCACACAACAGGGCTCTCATCTTATACACGACGTATCTCTTTTGACACAGTTTAGTAGACTAGACACATTCCCCATTGTGTTGTTTTAGTGTTTTTTCCTCCTTCCAGATGTCTAGAGATTCCTTAACTACAGTACTCACACTGTCCTCCACTCTAGTTACCCTTTTAAGTGATGCAATGAGAAATGGATTTCTTAGCCAAATCTGTAGAGCACCTGCTGCAATGTCTCGAATACTGCATTCACACGACGGCACCACCCCAAGACCACGTGGGACGTACTTTTGAGCATCAGTGAAATTTTCATTAAAAAGCTCCTGCGTAATTTCTCTCTTATGTCCTTTGATATAAAAGAAGGGTAGCGTGTCAATGCATGTGTGAGGTTGTTTTCTGCACCATTCATCTGTATATGCACAGTACACACATGTTTGTATAGCTTTTTGTTGCAGTATATCATATAAATAATAGGCTACGGTTACCTGTATAATACTGCTAACAGTAGTGTTGGGAGATGTGTTCTTGTCACAGCACCCCAGAGTGTCCATACAAGCATCCATATACGGCTTGACCCTGCTCTTGTCCTCCTCTGATTTTTCTTCAGGAATGAGAAATGTTAAATTTCTTTTCCCCAGTTCTTTGCTATAGTCATCTACCCATGAGTTATCGACAACATCATCCTTGAGTAATGGAAAATATTTAGGGCTGCTTGATAGATCCTCACTCGCAGCACATGTCCTCGCACCTGTACAAAACATATTAATTAGAACAATGTCACCATACACAATGCAACGGGGTTTAGAATTATGCGTCGTTTTGGAGTCGTTACTCCCGCTTGATTACCCGTGTCCATGTTCACATCCATGATTGTGACGATGCACTGATGGTACTGTTGTTCGGCACGAATATAGCTCGGTCCGATTCACTGTTCCACGCTCTCGGTCAGATGTATGTCGAAAAACTAACCCCTCTATATATACACAACTGTCTGCTAAAACCCTAACATCCGCTTTTAGAGGATATCCCCCATACTCAGTACCCCCCTTTTTTTCGCACCCCTGTCTTCACCTTTTGGTGATCGACCCCCGTCGTTGCTAATAGAGGATAAGTCCGGACACGCCCTAATACAAAACCCCCATTCACACCCTCCCCCATCCCGTTTGGTGATTGACCTCAGCATGACCCTACATTTTTTTTTTTTTTTTTTTTTAATATAATATTTTTTAATTTATTTTTAATTTAATATTTTAATTTAATATTTTTAATTTAATATTTTTAATTCATATTTTAATTCATAAGTAATTAATTTTTTTATTAATTGAGATTTGATTAAATTATTAATTAATCACAAATTAATCACAAATTAATTCACGTGCACGACTGTCACGCGCATTATGCGCGTGCACGTTCACATGCACGCGCTTTGCTGACAGTGATATACTACTGTTGCTTTTATGTTTTCTGTAAAGCACTTTGAATTGCCTTGTTGTTGAAATGTGCTACACAAATACAAACAAAAAAACTTGCCTTGCCCGGAAGATTTTAAAAACTGAATACTTAATTTCCTGCATTCTGGTGAAAATTTCTGCCTCTTCTGCCTCAATTTATGGTGGAAAAGTCTTTATTCATTCAAACGCAAAGCACATCACACGCTACACACAAGTACATCTTATTGAACATGATTTATTTTCATCACCAATTATCATAGTACAACAGCTTTCTCAAGCAGTTTTTTGGTGCATTTTGGAAACAGGAGATCAGCCGTGGTCTAATGCGCCACCTGGCTTGAAACCTGGCTTGAAACCCGTTCACACACATATTTTAAATGACTTCGGCAGAATTCAAATGAGCCATTTTAATCTAGATTAATCTAGATTAATTTCAAGATTAATCTAGATTTAAAAAAAATTAATCTATGCCCACCACTACTTTTAAATAATCTATGTTTCTCCTGTAGATCAACTTTT
Source organism: Lepomis macrochirus (assembly GCA_024633595.2). Lineage (NCBI taxonomy): Eukaryota > Metazoa > Chordata > Actinopteri > Centrarchiformes > Centrarchidae > Lepomis > Lepomis macrochirus. The sequence continues at coordinate 7,948,050 of JALXJV020000019.1, read as the reverse complement.
CTAATTTAATAAAATCCCTGCCGGTCAACGCACATGCAGGCATGATTCAGTCTTCCCTCCTCTTTTGTGTCTTTTGTTTGGGGATGTGCATGTGGCACCTTTTCACCTCAATAAGTTAATTTTAATTTAAGTTATACATTCTGGACTTTAATATCACTGCTCATGTTCAAAACTTTCTGCACATTCAGAATCTTTCCCAAATATCACAAGTCTTTCATTAGTTAATTAGAATTCATAATATTTTTTAAGTCTACCTGTCCTATACTCTGGTGATCATTAGGCGACTTATTGCTCTGTTCAAATTATTACTTTTAAATGGTTTGAACACCACAGTGCACAGACTGCATGTTGCATGTAAAACCGAAACCAACTGGAAAACACTCACCACAAATCCACACACATTAACTTAAGCAGCTCACAGTCCCAAACAGGAAAAGGCTGCGCCTTAGGTTTTAGATGTTTATATTGCAATATACTACACATTGACATGACTTGTCACAACTGTCTGGACTCACAGTGCGGGGTGCTCTTAATTACTATCAAAGCGTATGCCGGTGTCACAGCAGCTGGGCAGAGTTGATTGCACCGAGTCGAAAACCTTCTCTTGCGGCGTCCCCTGACATTTTACGCCCTTGGCAACCGCCTGTGTCACCTGTGCCACAGGACTGCTTAGGCCCAGTGCCTAAGCAGTCTAGAAACCTGGGGTGAAACACTAAATATATAATTTAGTTTTAAATTTTTTTATTGCATCCGTACAAACAGGCATATGCAGTACTGATTCAGAACTGTTAATCAATACCACATAATGAGTAAGTTGCACATACATATGTCTTTCTGGCTGTAAAACATCAGCGATCAATACTTTTCAATCGTTTAAAAAAGGAGGAGTTTATAGTCATCATCAGCAGAAGAGATTCAGGTGTACAATTGCAGCAGCTGATAAAAGCCTTAATTTTGAGTGGTTTCTTTTTGTCGAGCAGGAGGACAGTTCTATGTGCATATGTGCTTAATATATGGGCCACTGTTTTTGTTAACACACAAGATGCTATTGCATTTTTATGTACTGTGACTTTTGTGTTTTTGACAGGACTCTTAAATGATAAAGTCAGTGTTTTTTTGTCTTTGAATGAATCTAGTCCTGAAGCCTGTGACCTACATTTGACTGTATCATGAAGCTCAAATCCTAATTCATATCAGCATTGCTATGTCAGCAAAGCTGTAGGATGGATGTGACATCCCTTGTCATTCTTACACTGTGCAGGCATGTCTTTCTGACATAGCTGTCAGGTCAGATTGGTATACGGGTTTTATTCTTGGACAAATATGACCAACGATCAAAACAACTCTGATATAAACATAGATTTTGAATTTGGTATGAATGCCCCGTGGTGTGAATGTAACTTAAAAATGACTGATGTGAAGTCGATCATGTTTTATGCACTGAAAATGAAAAATAAAAGATGACATATAGCTAATGATGAAAGGAATTAAAGTATCTCACAGCGGCGCCAGGCAATAAACACCAGAGAGCGACAGTGCAGACAGCATGTGTCACGGCTGCACACTTTGCTTGTACAACGGCTCTCCATGTTCCATCTCTCTTGAGATTTACACACTCCATCTCCACTCTTAATGAGAGTGCTAATCATCCAATGCACTGGACCAGTCAGACAATGCTTTATCTATCCTCGGGGTACAGATGTGAAAATAATGATTCATTAACTCAGGTGAAGAAGGGTATGTGATTAAATCAATATTTTTATTACAGCACTCTCCATCTGAACCTACTATTTAAGAGCATGAAGGCCATATCTTGTGTTTGTTTTTGTCATTGTATGTCATTATGGACATGTCAAGCTTAAAGTGGCCCCTTCCAAAAGTCTTGTTTTCACAATCTCTGTAAATTATTTATTAATCAAAAATTATAATTATCTTTTCAGATCCTTAACTGGGTCTTGAAAAAACAGTACCAAGGATACCATGGAGTGAGTCACTTTCCACTTCCAAGCCTTTAAACTACTGTAGAGGACACTTTCATTGTAGTAGTTGCCATTGGTAACTGCCATTGGCTCTTTTAAGACATTGAGTCTGTAACATTGTTGGATTCATATAACTTTAAAAAAAATGTATCTTGGGCTTTCATCTCTTATTATCTCCCCTGACAACAGATGTAGATACAAAATCTTATGGTCAATTGCATAGTTACAATTTCAGCCCCTCTCCTCTAGAATACAGAAAGAAAAAAGGCCAGCAATCAATTCAATAAAGCCAGGGCAAACATACCCGACAATAGATGTAAATACAAAATCCTATGGTCAAGTTACAACTTCAGCCCTACACAACGTTTAAGATAGCAATTGAAACTTATAAACATAGTTTAATAGTAGGCTAAAACACTCACATTCTTGTGGCCACAATGTTTACCTCTACCCTAGAATACAAGAGCAAAAGGGAAGAAGTAAGGGTGGGAGACCATGTTCATAGGGAGGGGTCCCCTCAAAAATATTTGACTATGCAACATTAACATTGGCATTTTGAGCAGGTCAGTATGCTGACATTTGTGTTTAGCTTAAAGCATTGCTGTGCCCAAGCACAGCCTCAGAGACTCTTGGGGGTAATTCATGTCGCTGATAGCACCAGGAATTGCGCATAACTTGCAACAGCCCCTATCACAAGGTCCCATTCACAAGGTCCCATTCACAAAAAAATATTGTGCTTATGATATTAACGTGCCAACACACCCAGTTTGCAACTGAGTGCAATTTTCTAGTTTTGCATCTGTTAAATGTACAGCTGCAATTTTCTTTCGTGGTTCTAGTGGTGAGAGTTGTGAATTGCTACCATCTGTCCAGTCTACTACTGCCCCCTAACCTTTCAAAGAACGTAGGACAGCTACGGGGTCTGACACAGCACAAAAGGTGTCTCTTCTGAGAGAGCAGAGAGTGGACAGTCAAGAAATCTTTAGGTATGTTTATTAAGAAATTATACTTACTTAATTATTCGGTAAAAAATATTTTATTGTGACAGATAACATGGAAAATGTATGCTAAGAGGGTTTGAGACATTGTCACTATTTCTGCACCACAGTCCATCATACACCACACATTAAATAAAGTTTATACAAGTATTGAAAACTGCTTTGATAACGGCTTAAAATATAGATAAATACTTTGATAGCAGTGCTGAAATAGATCTCAGTCATGACAGCAACTGTTACTCACATTATCAGTATATTATTACTACTTCTTTAAGCTTAAGTATTAAACGTAGTGATGAGTCTACACTGTCTGAATTCTAACAGAAGTAAAACAAAGAAAAATGCAGTGACGAAATGCACTCTGTAGTACTGTTTGTCCGTTTTCAGCTACTGTAGAAACATGACGATGCAATGTGGCAAGGGGGTATCTGCAGTCATATAGATATAAATGGCTCATTCTAAGGTAATAAAACAAAACAGTTTATTATGTAAGGTCTTTACACACCACTGAAAACATACTTATGAATCATATGTTGCATTTCTGTCAACAGATTCTCAGAAATATTACACACTGAACATTTAAAGTGTACTGAATTATATCACTCAAAATGGTTAAGCAACATCGAGTCAAAAAATTTTAGAAATGCAGCTGCAAGATCAAAACATACCACTCTTATCTTATGTTTGATTGCAAAGAGCACATATTCTAATTATATCTATTACAACTACTAATTATCTATTAACCCCCCTGCTCTTTCATTGGATTTTATCAGTGGGATGTCTCATAATTCTGTGAATCACTCAGTATGCAATGCTTTAACTGTACGCTTCCCCTCATGTGTCTGAGTGCATGGAAAACTGTTTTCACCATCGCCTCCGTTTGTCACAGCAGTAGGTTTAATGTTTTTTTTCCAGTTTCATTCCTTCGTGATGAATATCAGGTATTGTACTGTCTGTGCCATCTGTGCACATATGATGTACTGTGATGTGCTATTGCTTTGTCTGGATACAGTCACTGCTGCCATGATCACTGGAATGTCTGTGTGCTACACCCCTTATAAATGAGCTTCAGTTACGACCAACTCTCTAAAGACGCTAATAATTTACTGTCTAATGTTACAACACATGCAAATAGTACAAGACCACAGAGACGGTATTAGCTTGGCAGCACAGTTGGGGGTGCATTTCACCATTTGTGTGGGTTTTTTGTGTTCTTTGTGCAGGTTTACCATCCACACAAGCTATGCAGTCCATTTGTGAATTTGGCTCTTAGGGTTGTCTTTCCATCTTTTGCTCCAACCTTTGAGGGGGGGGAGAAAATTAAAACACATTTTATAGACAGATGTGAAATCAGCAAAACTCCTTAATGAAATTGGCTCATTGGCAGTATTTTATAGTTATAGTAAACATATTTTATTATCTTTCTGCATAAGAAATTATATTCAAAGGACACATTTATTACAGTTCAGAAGGCGAAACAAGACATGCATTTGATATCTCACTCACTGTGTAGTCTTTCCATCATCGTGATAGTATTTGAATCAGACATAAGCTGTGCTACAGGAATGTTACAAAGTCAGACCTAGTAAAATTGCCAACACAATTATGTAATGTAGTCTTAAAGGGGCTTTTCACAAATAGTTGTGCAAAGGATGCAACTTGCAACAACTTTCATGCTATTTAGAAACATACAAAACGGAAAAGATGGTAGCCCTCGGGACAGCTGCAGTGATGAGGAACCAATTTTAGGATGTATGTGAGACTGTTGCTCCCTGCGGTGGAATAACTTAGTGACTCAACATGAAGTTGTCAGTGAATGACACAACAACGAGGACACAGGAGGAACCCAGTCCACTCCATCACACCTTGGTGAAGCAAACAATCCTGACAGAAGCTTCTCATGGCTGTTTCAGCTGGCTTTGAAGGATATCCTTGTCCTGACAAAGACTGATACTTGAGAATGAAATCAAGAAACCAGATATAAAATGCCTCCAACTTAGTTTGAAGACAGCCCAACTGATCGAGACCTGCCTGTGACAGCTGAAGCCTTTAAAATAGAGCACCACCTTTTAAACGCAGGGAAGATTAACTAGACATCTGTAACCACTTCCTTTCTCATGTCACAAGATCCTTAAGCACTAATCAAAGGCAACAGCACTGACTCTTATATCAATGGCTGTGAATATGCATTGGATAAAGACGGAGACATCAATGAGGGAAATTCATCAATTTGACTGGCTTTGCCCTTGGCCCTTGATGTCTCAGGTACATGGATATTGTGCCTGTGTACAAGTGGGGATCTATCAGTCCTCAGTGTAACTGAATGAGGTTTTGCAGTTCAAACACAACAATAGTGTTGGGCAATATAACAGTATATACCCTGAGCTGGTAGAAATGTGTCCACCATGGAAGCTGTCCCTTGTGTTTCTGCTATCTATTCGATCTTAGGAGCACTACAGGAAGACATAAAATTGCCCTGGACTGGATAAAAAATTAAAATATGTTATTGATCCCTGTTGGGTAATTGTCTTCCAGCTTCCTCCTCCACAAGCTACTAAGAGGTAAGAATCTGCAGCAGAGCAGAGCTTTTGCAGCTGCTAAGGATTCAGTATGTTGCTCAAGGACACCTGGATGGTTTCTGAAAGGAGCGTTTTTTTAGTTCCAGATTGTCCTCACTCAGTGCACCATCCTGCTGTCTTGATCTGTGGTTGTGTTAGTTTACTATTAAGTGCTGTGAGAGTTTTCACCTTTCAAAAGTCTCTGGACACGGGTTGCCACTCCTGCAGTACCACAGGGAGAGTCGAAGCAGAGCTGAATAGGTGCACTGACACTTGGCTTTGTAAAGGGCAACCTTTAAGGATCAACAGTTGTAGCATTTGTCACCACACTCACTATGCATTAAAATGCAGGTCACAGAGGAGTGACTGTCACCACATGATTCTACATGTAGTTAAGTGTTTTGAAGTAATCAGTTTTGTTCACTGTACCTATATTGATATACTGTGTATTCCTGGTGATATACTGTATGACATTAACACACTGCAAAAGTCTCACTATTTCCTCACTATAGGGATTTTTGTGCAGACATTTGTGAAGTTTATTGACTTTGGTGATCTTCTGAACTTTCTTATAGTGCTTAGGGCTCCAGGCTTTCTACTAGTGGTTGGTTAGAGAGAAGGTTTGGGGATGAAAAGATGGGGGGGGGGGGGGGTCGACGAGAGGGAAGGGATGAAGGGGTCGAGGAGGTAGGGATGAAGGGTTCAAGAAGGTAGGGATCAACAGGGTTGATCTGGGTCATATTGGCCAGAGTGGATAGGAACCTGGGGGTCAAGACCCAGGGTGGGGGCACCATTTTAGGAGCACAAAATTCATGAGCACCACTTAAATCGGCATGCAACTTCCAGAGCAAGCTCCCCAAGCAAAATTCTGCTAAAGGATCCTCACCTGCCCTGCGAATCATGTAAACCATTGGCCATTGCCACACAGTCACACCTCCTGTGCTCCACCAACAACCCTTGAAAACATTTGCTCCATCTGTCAGTCTAAGAATTCTAGTCCTATATAGAACAGAATGTAGTATAACTTAATAATATTTATTAAATATAATATTTCTAGAATCTCTAGAATATTAGCATTAACACAAATAAGAAAATGTAGAAAATACACACTGAGCTTTGGCTCAGGATTGCCATGTGCTCAGACAGGTACAGATTTAGGACCAAATTGCTGGACACGATTCAGATGGATGATTCTTCAGGTTTATTAAACAAAACATAATGAGTAACTTACAAACAAGTCCAGGCACTCAAAGGGAGGCAGTCCAACACAAACCAAGGAAGTCCACAAAACAAGGTAATCCTACGTAGGCAAATAAATCCATGAACAAAAAGCAATAAACTAAACCTGTCCAGCAGATAATATTTCCAGGAACAGACAGGAGAACTGGCAGACACACACGAGGAGAAGACGAACAATAAACCAGCAAGGACAGAACTGAAATGACAAACATTTAAAAACTGGCTAATGAGGGTGGGAGCCCAAATAGGTAATACAAATCAAGGTAGCACACAGAGCACAAAGCAGGGTGATGGCAAGACAAACCATGAAACTAAAACGGAACAGATCAGAATAATGAATCTACCAAAATAATCATAAACACAACCAGACACAGACCATAACCAAATATACAATAAAACAGGCAGAGCTATCACCAGGCACTAAATTGAACTGGACAGAACAGTGGCCTGTACCATGAAGCCAGTTGAACATACCCTGGATATATTTTCGTTATCTGATTTCACTAACCCTAAAAATCAGGATAAGGGGTCACATGAAGCTGGTTATCAACTCTGTAAGTCAAGCCAGGGTTTCCAAATCAAGCCATGGGTGTGTTCACAGAAAAGAGGTGGCGTTAGCAGCAGATGACCAATGAGTCTACAGGCAGCAGATCAGCATATTTCATAAAGGCCCCAGGAAACAGGCAGACACAGGACAAGAAAAAAAACAGGACTGAAACCCATAACACAGAACAGACTAAGCACACTAAATAACTGATAATATAGACATACTCCAAACGTGACACGGAAATGGCTGAAACTAGAATCAAACACAGAAACGCAGAGCAGACAAGACTGAATCACGATACCTTGACTGAGACTGGACAATCCTATTAGGAGCGCCATCACGTCCATAAATTGCCTGGACTGGTCCACACAGAGATTGTGGCTGGAAAGTGCGAGTTTAAAGAGTGGATAAAGATGGAGACATCCAGATTAATACGATGATTTAAAACAAACAAATTTTCACATTGCAAGGGTGCTCCTAGTTACAAAATTTAGCAGCACTGTCTCCAAAAATGGTCACAAAATGTTTATAGTTTTAATAAATCTTATGTGCTGTTGATGATTAACCAATCAGATGTGGCCACTGTCATGTCACTGCCCAGAGCCCTGCTACTGCCTAACTGTGATTAGTCAGGATGATGCCAAGGGAAGCCAGCCACTGTCTGGCTTCACGCCAATTAAATCACAACATGTGATCAGCGTCATTCAAATGAAATAACGGGAGCTGTTAGCAACTTTGGCTGGTGCAGTTTTGGGGGGTGGATATTTAGAGGTTTTAGTTATAAATAGTTTTACTAAATTACCTCTTCAGCAGCAATTTAAGATTAAATCTGATGGAAGACCAACGCCAAAAGGAAAAAGGGATTTCAGACGTTCAATGAAGAAAACTATTGTACAGAGTGGCTAGCTGGTAGCGCCAAACTTCAATTGACTCTGTTGTTGCAGAGAACCTAAAAGCCATTGGGAAATTCTGTAACTTGGTTATTGACCAGTTTGCCTTGAAAGACAGGAGAACGGCCTTCCTTTTCAAATAGCAGAATAATACTGGTCTGGAACTTGGTTGTTAGTCTTGAGTGATGCTGTGTTATGAACGTTTGGCCAAGCATTAACAAAGTGTAGACCTATTTGATACATGCACCACTGCGACTATGCAAATGTAAAACTTTAGATGTCTTCTGAATGAGCTTGTGCTTCTTTTATTCTTAAACGTAGCCTATTTGTACTGTGCACTGTAGCAGAGGGCTATGTATGCTACTTGGGGTGAGAGAGTGAGTGAGTGAGTGAGAAAGAGAGAGAGAGAGAGAGAGAGCACATACGTGTTAGTAAATACAACTTTCAGCGTGTGTATTGATAACAGAGATATTGATAACAGTGTGCATCTTTGAAGTATGATTTAGTTTTGTGTAAAATTATACTCTGCACTGTAATAGCACAATACATTAGATAGTTGCCCTCCAAAAAGGACATCCCCTCTCACTTGGCTTCCCCAAAGATTTACCTCACCACACATCACTGGCAAAATGCAAATAAATGGTCACTGTAGGCTGCCCTGCTACTACTATTAACATTTTCTACTGTACTGCCGTGTCTCAAAAACCATTTGATAAATTTCCATGAAATGTTGGGACACACATTTCACTTATATGATTGAGTGCTAAAAGTAATTTTAGAAAATATGTATTTACAAGCTATGCTGTCCAACTCCACAGTGGGCTAAGATGTATTCTGCTTAGCTTGATCAATCTTTGCAATGGATTTGAGTATATTTGTGACATCTTCATTTGATTATATACTAGAGTTATGCACATTCCCTATTTTGGTGCTAAGCCTAATCACAGATATACTAATAAGGAAAAGTAGAGCTCACAACCCTTCTTACTAAAAGCTGTATTCAAACAATTTGCCATTAACTGCACATGAAGGACCTTGGTAAGAAACATAACTGAGCCCAATGGACCAGTGTCAGAGTTTCTCTCCAGAGATGGCAGAACCTTACCAGAGGACAGGCCTCTCTGCTCCTCTCCATCCATCATGCCCTTATGGTACAGCGGCTAGACGGGAGCTGTTGCTGAATAAATGGCATATGACAGCTTGTCTGGAGTTTGCCAAATGACACCTAAAGGACTTCAACAGCATGATGACTAAACATTCTCAGGTCTTCTGAGATGAAAATTGTATTTTCTGGCCTGAATATCAAGCATTGCATCTGGCAAAAATCAGGTAGCACTTATAGCATACTAAATGTCATCCCTTTGTTGGAGACATACAGAGTCAGAAACATGCTTGGGGTTTGAAAGAGCATTCAAGATTGATGGAATGATGAATAGAGTGAGCGATGCTTGACAAAGATCGCTACTTTCAGCAAACAATTCTTCTTGGCTTTGGAACAAGTTTCTAAAGATCCTTGAGTTCCAACAAAAGACCCCATTGAAAACTTAAAGACCTATTGTTCTGTTTATGGATACTTCAATCTGTAAGAGCCAAAAGGGATTTAGAAGAAAAATTGGAATAACTACAAATCTCTATGTGTGCAATGCTGACAAGAGGCATACTACAGACCACTTGATGTAATTTTTGAGCTTCTATAAAGTGTGAACTGAAGGGTCTAAATATGTCGTGGTCGTCTGCAAAATGCCCATTGCTTATGATTGTCAAGTGAAAGGTAAGGCTGGAATTAGATGCATTACATTCTTGACAAAATAAGTGCTATCAACATATTATATATATTTTATATATATATATATATATATATATATATATATATATATATATATATATATATATATATATATATATATATATATATATTTTTTTTTTTTTTATTACGTATATTTTTTTTTTCAGTGTTGGTTATTTACACAAGCAAACTTTGAATTTCCAGTGGTCCTTTTTTAAATGTATGATTCCTATGCATAGCAGCTACTGTGAGGTTAATGTAGAGCCAAAACCAACAAACAAAAGCACTGTGTACTGAGAATTAATTGGTACAAAACAGTCATTTGTTCAATTTTGTCCTAATAAGAAAATCTGATTTGGCATCATTGTCTTCACTTTATCTTTCAGTTTGTCCTCATTTCTCTGTTTGCTTCATTAACACATATTCATCCACATTCAATGCAATACTGTGCAGCGGCTGTACAGTACAATAAAGTAATTTGGAACAGGCTGAGAGTGACAGTACTCTAGTGCAGGCAAAATAAATTCTTGTTTTAATAAATCCCATCGAGTAAGTTACATTCTGCACAATACTTCACAGCTGACATGTCTTACAAATAACTTCTCTTAAAATGAGAGAAATCAGTTTTATCCATAGTGTGTGTCGAAGCAATGTTGCAGCTGGTTAGCATCCAGGAATATTTCAAAAACAAATGCATTATTAACTTTCTAATCATTTAGTTGATACGGGCTACAGTTTTTTTCAGTGAATGAAAGAGAAAATTCCCCTCCTCTGTCGTAATTAATTCAGAGGTGGAACAAATAAAAATGTGCTAGTTGCAAATGTGCACTGATAGCATTTACTAAATTGAACACCATATTCTTGATGATGCATACTTGGGCTTGCAATTCCCTCATGGGTGCATGGCCATGTAGAATTGATATCAAACAAGACACAGAATGAGCTATCAGTGAAATTACAATATAAATTTGATTCATGCGGCTCAGTGCTGGTGTCTTCTGGGACATTTTGAGAGATTTGGGTCATCCCTGTTATTATGATTATGCACAACTGTACTTATACCACTGTGCTAATATATACAGATTTGTTGACAATGGTACATAGCAGTGTTTGATAAATGTCTTTACTGAAAAAGATAGTGCTATCTTGCCAATGTTAAGATATTAACATTAACAAGGAGGTAAATAAAGTGGATTATATGTTTCAGGTTTGGAACAGTGCAGTATTTTTCTCAGGACGCAGCAGGTTGTTTTCTATTCTGCTCTGAGCTGATTCTCTGTTAATTGGCTGAAAATGGCCTCCAGAATGTCAGTGTGTGTGCAGTTCATTAAGCTGCATAGATAAGCTCATCATAATTTACACATTGAACGGGGACCTTTCTGTGCTTCCTCATTTATATTATAGTCTCATAGTGGATGATACCACCTCAGCTCATTTGGTTGAAAACAAAACATACAATCATGACAATAACAGCAGCCTTCAGCAGCCCAGGCAATGTGTTTTTTTGTGAGGCTTATCAGATTGGTGAACAAACCCATTATACAAATGTTAACCTCATCCTGGTCCATGAATGGCCAGATGTACTGTGCTGCTCTCCACACCAGCAGCCTATAAAAAGGTAGGGCCCCTCCAAATATCAATTAAAGGACAACTCATTCGTCCTTCTCCACAGTGGACGCGACTATTAGCTCTGAAGTAATTAAAAGTGGCACAGACATATGAAAACCTTACTAATGACTCCATAAACCTTTCATTCTGGGACTATCAGCTGCTCACCCATGTGGAAGGAGTTCATTGTGCCGTACTGTGAGCTCAAGAGCTGGTGAGACGGTCATACCACTGCCCAAGAGACAGGAAGGGGATTATAAGCTGTAAACTGAGCCATTCAAAACAGTAAAGGATTTATGAAACTAAATCCCTTTGCCTTCCCTGTTTTGTTTACTTGAAATGGCAGTTAATCGTTTGACATATTTTAGCGTTTTCTTTCAAATCTCAAGCAGTTATTTAACTGCAAATAAAATTAAAAAATACACATTGGGATATTTAAATTGAGATTGTCTATAATTGTAAATGAGCCAGGTCAAATTGAATTTGTCTTATTTCTTCACCAATCTTACAATGCACCTTGGCATTTCTCTGTCCTAACATGTAGAGGGTGTAAGCAAAATATAAAATGGTTATATAAAAGGCAGGTTTCATGAGAAATATTACATTACAGGATTCCAGACTTTTTCCACTAGTAGCATCGCTGATCCCCACTGAAAATGTTAAGAGCAGCACTTACACTGGCATGCAACACAACACATTGATATTTTTTCCATCTCAGATATATGACTGATAAATGCTTGGTAATAAATGCAAAATTTACAGAAATAACAATGTGCTGTGCTCGGTCATACAGGGAGCAGTACACACAATACACCATCGCAACCCATACAACCCACGCCACACTTTATGTAAACAAGATTACTTAACAATCTTTATAATAATAACTTTTGTAAAATAGATGTACAATAGAACAATGAGATGTGTTGCTCTTAGGAGAAGACTTGCCAGAAGGAGTACTGCAGATGCACTATCCACAACCCGTTGAGTAACTAGTATAAATTAGGGTATTATATTGTTAGTATAATATTAATATTTAATTACTGTACATAACGTTGGCATGTTCATATTTCAGTATACCTTGTAGCTTACCACTAGTACCATTTTAATTACCATTGTGTAATACATCAGTTTAATCACACAACATTTATAATCTTTGTAGGTTTTGTTCCTTCATTAAATCATTGTGCAAAATAAAATGATCGGTTGTTAGACTAATTTGTGATGAGTACTATCTTTACAATAATGTAACCATTTATGCATAAAAATGTGTTCAACATTTTGAAAGTTTGCTGTAGTATTTGTTTAGACTTCCCTCACTGTATATGGTTGTATGAGTATCCTGGGTTCAAACCCCATTGTGGCAGATAATCAACTTTCCATTTCCATATTTATAGCTGCTGCCCTGAGCAAACTAAATGTCAGGGGCTTTTTTGTACATGAATCTGGTATCAACACTTATTCCTTTCTAAAATTGTCAACAGGGAAAGTTGTAGCTTTTCATCTTTGGAAGTAGTGAGTGATAACCTTCTCCCAGTTTACAACCCCTTAGTGGCTCTTCCAAATGATCCACAAATCCTGGGAGCCCAGGAGGTGTGACTGTGTGTGATTGTTTTGAAAAATGCAAAAAAAGAGAAGTAGCACCAAATCCAAACTCTATGAAAGTGAGTAACTTAGGGCATCATATTCTCATTTATTAAACCTGACATGCTTTTTCCCCTCAAATATTTTGAGCAGGCAACAGTTACTGAAGTCACAGATCACACAGGGTATCTTGTTAGTGAAGCATCGTCAATAAACGTTTAAGCTCTTCAGCGGCATAACATGTGCTGCTTTTGCCTTCCTTGTGTCAGCAAACCAGTAGTTTACAGGACCCCCATGACTGGCTTCATCAGATTTTGATTTTATTTCAGAGTTGTTGGATTTAGTGGTGGACGTGATGAGTAATGACAGCAGTACAAATTTGTCTGGTCAGCAATCTTCTCAAAATGTTCAGTGCCAAACAATTTGGAGAAGTACAGCATGTCAGTGAAGCAATGAGCATATATGATCCAGTGGAGCTACCTAGAGTAGCAGTGGACTGCTGCTCAAAATCCACTTTCTTCCCACTAAAGAAAACAGAAAATCAATAATGTAGAAAAGGAATCTCATGTGTACTCAATTCACCTACTTATTCACTTGATCCCTGACTAAATGTTATATTATTCTGACACCTGTGTTACCATAGAGTTTATGGAATTTGCTACTGACTAACTCCCCTCCAATCACATAACATCACTATATATATCCGATGAGTGCTGATGTAATGCTAATCTGTGTGTACAGCCTACTCGCCACAAGCAATTGATTTAACCACCGAGTCACAATGATGCTTGGAGAAAAGGAAAATAGAAAACCTGCTCTTCCACACCGTGCACGCATGGATAAGTGAATGGTTTGTTGTGTGTGAGAATTATAAGATCCATATGCTATGGTCGTCGCAGTAACCATATCTCAACCCAGTGAGAGATTTTGGACAAACGTGTTAGCTCTCTCCGGCAGCTTCATCAAATTACCAAATGAGTCTTTTGGAAGAATAGTGTGTAATATGTCCAATAGAGCCAAACAATAGGATGAGACATATTTTTCCACATAGTATTCATTCACATAATGTCTAAAATGATTTAGTACCTACTGGGCAAAATGTCAGAAATGCTAATACTGTAATTTTTGCACGCCACACTCTCTATTCAGATTCTACCTGTAGTCTGTGTGTACTGTATGTGCTGTGCATACAAACAATCCTCTACGAGTGATTGAAATACAAATTATTGTGTGATATTGGCGTTGTCACAGTGTGTGTGAAATAAGCATCAGTCCCGCATGAACAGTCAGAATTCAGCTATGCTCTTTGATCCATAATCTTGTGATTGATCATGGCACTTTAACCTGGAGGGCCCTGCTGTGTCCTAAATCGACCTGCAGTCATCTCCATCACATTCACTTAAACGGAGGGATCCTCCTGGTGTGAAAAATGGAAGAGTGTTAGAGGGAAGAGCGAGGCAGCCCCTCTGCCACTGGGCCTCAAACAGTGCACAGGAGTGGGTGTAGGCCTGTAATGGATGAAAGGGGTTGTTCAGTTACTTAATCAGTTGATTAGTGATGAAGACTTCTTTTCAGAATTTTCTCCATCCTGCATTGTTTTTCTGAAGTGGTCTGTTGTGTGTTATGTTTGTATTACGTCCTCTCCTGCTGTGCATGTTTTTTTCTTAAGAGCTCATATTATTTCATCAGATCTGTTAAGTCTTTTTTGCTCCATGAAAAGCAGAAAGAAACAATTATTCCTCAAAAGTTATGCTAAAAGGAACTAGAATATTTCTTGCTATCTGTGTTCAACACATAGTGGATTGAATAAGCTGTGTTTAAATATCTCTCTGTAGGGCTGAGGAGTGCAAATCTCTGTTAAAACCAATTTATGATCATTTTTTTGATAGAGTGGCTGCTTGAAGCAATATTTCTGTGCCTTACAAACTCATTTTGCTTCACTGGCCACTTGGCTGTGGTCAATGGAATTAGTTTCCAGCACAGCACGTTAGGTAAGCTCATTTCAACGGATAGATGCAGAACCATCTTTCTATTTTTACTGTTCTTCCATCATAATCTACAATTTCACCGTGAATACCAAGTACAGCCGCAATGCCTGTCGTAAGCCAGTAGTTCTTTATCAAAGAAATTCTGTACTTAGGCTACTTCAAGTGTGAAGCACTAAGGTTGAGCTGAACTATGCTAAAGATTGGAGGGATAATAAATTCAATAACCTATCTAGTGAACTTGTTATATGGATTCCTTTGTGACAAACTCCTTTTCTGGGTCATTACTAAGAGAGGCTGGGAAAATATTTAGAACTTCTTTGATTCATCTCTCTGCTGCTCCTGGAGAGGTAAAAGAATGTATTATGTCATTATAGGTGACCCAGAGCTTGGTAGAATACAACAGGTCCTCCTTAGATCCCAGTGGATCTCGGTTTGATTTTCAAATTTCCCCTTTTTCTTCCTCACATAGGTGAAGCAATCTGGATAGCACAAGACTTGAGTGCCCTAGTAAAGATCTTTTTTTCCCGTCAGGCAAAACAAAGTATTTCCCTCCTGGCTGCCTTTGCCTTTGTTGATGCATTGCTACGTTTTTGTGAGCATCACTGCTATCAACTGCTGATCAGCAGAATAACATAAAACTAGTGGTAGGACTCACGGAACAAACTAAACCCTCAAACCAAGCAGTTTAGGTGTCTGAAGCTGACCAATCCTTAACCACAGTCATAACATCATGAAACAATCTCTGTGACAGTCATTATGAATTTTGAATGTTGCCCTGCCGATAAAGGTGCAATTTCAGAAAACACTGATATGGGATGTTTTGGAAGGCAATGACAAATAACATATTGTTGTTTAGGCTTGTTTGTTGTTGTTGAATTTGTTCCGGTCCTGTCTGTATGTTCTTTGCTAAAAAACATGTCTTTGGACAAAATCATTGTTAGCATTGGGGTGCAAGATTGAACCTCTTTTGTTTGTTCCACATAAGTTTGGTGATCAATGAGGTTAAATGCTTATCATTTAGCAGGATTGTCACCCTAAGTCCATTGTCTCTGTATGTCTTTGGCAAAGCTGCCTTTGTGAGGTCGAACTCCAAATTGCATGTTCTGACTGCCAGATGGGGAAGACAAAAAAATCTTGGAAATGAAATGACTTAATTTATGGTTGTAACTTTAAATGCTGGACTTGCATACCGCATTCATGTGCTGACAGCAATCCTCCAAATAATGTTGTCACCTCACAGTACAGGTAGAGGAGGTAAAAAGGAAGGATGTGACAAGTGAAAATATAAGGTCTGGGAGTGCAATGCCAGGCAGAGATTTTCTAAATGTCAATTTTATATTCCCCCTTTCTCTCTCCTTCTCGTTCCATAAGTACATATTCAATTTGTCTGACTGTGTATTCCATTAAGAAAGGCCTATTGCATAATAGTGACAATTCAAAGATTTATACATTATATGAAAGTTGTAGCTGGTTGAAAATTTGCAAGACCAAAACTCAGATGTCTGAGTGCGGTTGAATGCAGCAAGAGATGGTGCCCCCCATAGACTCCTAGGTTCTAACCCTTCCCCAACAGGAGCTGTTCACAACTTCACATGCATTCACAAGGGACAGAGATGTGAGACAGACAGAAAGTCAAAAGCAGCCCCCCCCCCTCCTAAAATAAGAAACAGCCATGTGGTGCACAGGGTTGGTAACAGACCAATTTCCATTTCTGTGCAGCCTCTCCCGGTCCAGTCCTCACACAACAGAGGAGATGGATCGTGACAGGGTTGTTTTGTTGAAGCACGTTTAGTAATAGTAACTCGTTTTGGATTGTGTGAGGGATCGATTAGACCAGATGAAACCCAAATATTCACCATTGTTTACGAGCATCTCCAGATTGCCTGCAGGCTACAAACATATCTGCTAAATTTATAAACTGCTCATTCAAGTCAAACATGTCCACATTTCAGGTCAGTCATGCAAGTGGAACATAATGTACAAAAGCAACCAGTTTAAAAAGCACTAAAATCACTTGATTCAAGCCCCAAATAAAAAGCAACATTAGTCAGCGATGCAGTGACAATTCATTTAGAGCTTCATGCCTGGGAGTTTGTGTCAGGATGTGTGTGGCTAAAAGGTCGGTGGACCCAAATGCAGGACACGTAGGCTGACTGGTACCGTTCAAAAGGTTTATTAACAAACCAAAAGCAAGCACGCTTACAATGAGTGGCTGAGTCCAGGTAATCCAAAAATATTAACAGTTTAAACAAACTAGGTGATACAACAGAAATGCCTAAGAAGGGAAAATAATCCAGAAAGCAACGTGAGACAGTGCATATACACACTACAATGACCAGACAAAGACTGTGGGAAACAAGCATATATAGGATATATACACAGGGTTAACGAGCTGGGAGGAGACACACAGGTGAGGGACAGGAGGCCAACGAGACACAAGCTGGCAGAGAGAGCAGGGGGAAAGAGAGAGACTAGCAGGCAGGCAGATAACTGAGGGGGGGGAAGCCAAAACACAAGTTACTCAACAAAACATCAGAGTAATATAAATAAACTAATACAAGCAGACAGAACACAAATAAACTAACACCAACAAGGAACACAGACAGAAGCTAAGGTTAAACAGAACTCAGAGCAGACATGGGCGAAACAACACAGACCAGGAGTCAAGACTTAAGACATGAACCAAAGATACAGGACTAAGAACTAAGATACGAGACAAGACAGCTACTAAGTAACTTAAAGATGTGGATGAACAATAATAATAATACAGACTACACAGAGACTAGAGCAGAATGATCAAAATCAGATTAATTAATGAAACTGGCAGAGAACATAAATAGACAAACAGGCAGAACTCAACCATGATGGTACCGAAACTAACCGAAACACTACATGAGACTCGTACAGAACTGAAATCAGGAAAATACCACAACACCACTAAACACCAGCTGACAGATAATAACCAGAAAAACAACATCATCAGGTAGAGGACGCACACTAAAGGTAAACTAAAACTAAGTCTAAACTAAAAGCACAGCTAAAGGGATTCTAACTAATAAGATAGGGTGACTAAGGGAGACAAGATAACAGAACAACACAGACCACAAAGACTGGATACCAGACCAAAGACTATATAGCAGAATAACAGTTTGCACTTTAACCTTATTTTTAAATTGAAGCTCAGAGAAAATGACTTTTCCTATTTAATCAGCATTGCTGGATAAACACTGAATCTTGGATTGTTGGCTAGACTAAACATGTGGCTTCAAAGTCTGCCAGTGTAAATGGCACAACTGGTGAAAAATCACCTTTTACCGTAATGTAGATCTCCACCTAGGAGACAATCTAAAGACTTAAATAAAGCTTGCATTAAAATTAAGTTTTAAATGACATCAATATTTATATTAAAGAGAACAATAATTATTATTACTATCATAAATAATTATATATACTTTAACTTGCGTTAAATTCACCTCAGGGCACCACTCTTAAAGAAGAAAAAAATTACTCTTCATCTCTCTACTGACATTTACTACAAGAAGATACTATATTAGCTTCTCTGCACTGGCTCCATGTAAAATCCAGAACAGAATTTAAAATCATTCTGGTCATCTACAAAGCTCTCAATGGTCAGGCACCATCTTATCTTAAAGAGCTCATAGTACCTCATTACGGCACTAGAACACTGCACTCCCAGAATGCAGGGCTGCTTGTGGTCCCTAGAGTCTCCAAATAGAGAATGTGGACCATAGCCTCTAGCTATCAAGTTCTTCTCCTCTGGAGTCAGGTCCCAGTTTGGGATCGGGAATCAGACAAAATCTCTGCATTTAAGAGTAGGCTTAATACTTTCATCTTTTATAAAGCTTATAGTTAGGGTTGGCTCAGGTGAGTCCTAAATCATCCCTTAATTATGCTACTAGCTGTTGTTAGATGCAGTTGATGAAGGTCGAAAGAGAGAGAACACAAATTGCGCTTGATATATGGGACTGAATTTCTGCCATCCCTCAAAGTCTCCATGCCACCCCATGAATATTTCTCTTGATCCACCCCTGGCTCCATTATCACAGTAACATTCCAGGAAATAAGCCAAGATGATGTTGTGAAATAAAAGTAAATTTCAGGCGCTCTTTCTTACTTATCGCTTCAATACCCCCTGTTAGATGTGCTGATGAAATGTTGATGCCCCTCTATTGTAATGCTGTTCCACAGGGAAACTTGTAAGCAGCATGTTCACCATGGGTGCAGGCTAACAGCCCACTACAAGTAACACTTTTGAGCAGTTTTTTTTCCCTTGGCGCTCAACAAGTTGATACGGGCAAATCGAGTGTTCTTCATGCAAGCATATAACTATATAACGGCTGCTCTGAGAGCTGTTACCATGGTAATTTTGCTTCACACTGAGGCTCTTGCCAGGAGCACTTGGGCATGGAGTAAGAGATGTGATATCAGATACTGCATTTAACAAACTTCAAATATTGTAAGGCTAGGCAATCAGAGTGAATAAATTACCATGATTTACCTTATAAAATCTACATTACCATAGGCTACAGAAAACACATGTATATGTACAGTGTGTAGGTAAGTCTGAATTATTAAGTAAATGTAATTTGGTGAATAAACTCATACATACATGGTTGCATAATTTTTTTGTATGTTATCAAATGAAGCAGTCACTCAGTCACAAGTACAAAATTTGTTTTCAGCATGGTGGTATTGTATCTGCCAAATGGCCCAAAAAGGTCTTTGAGAGGACTTGTGTAGTTCATTACCCAGTCTAATGGACAATCTTATAGGGAGGTGATTAGGCAGGCAGAGGTCAAAACCACGCAAGCAGTCCAACAACAGCAAACAAGTCCAATTTCCATAATTCAAAATCCATAAACATGCAAAAGTCCACACGAAACAGGAATGATCTAACCAAACATTAGGGAACACTAGGGACCTGGCAGAAGGAAAGTATTATGCTGCGTTCAGAGTCAGAGCTCAGAACTCAGAAAACAAGGAAACCTGAATTGGGTGCGTTTCATTTGCCACGCAACACGACAAGTTAGACCCGAGATGGAAGAGTTGTTGTAGCAACAGCGACTTTTGTGTCGTTAGCAACATAGACCTAGCCTATTTTAGCAGCACCAGTTGATAAATAACACATCACATGGTATTTGACACATAACAGGATCGTAGCATCATGTCTATAGGCAATGGTGAGACAGTATTGTGTATACGACTTACTAAACTGGATCACAAAAAAACGAGTTTCAAGTCTGCACTATACTCTATACTTTTATATACTACTATCTATTCAACTCTTCAAAGATTTGTAAATCAGGTGGTAATGTGAGGAAAAAATCAATTTTATACTATGTCCAGAGAGAACACAAGTATAAAGACATCTGACAAAGTAAGACAGAAAACAGAAAGGACCTAGTGACTATCATTGACTTGCATATTCACATGCACACATGGATTATGTGATACATATTCTTGTCAGTTTTGGTCAGTAACGCTTAGCTTTAATATGCTAGTACTGTACTAAACTCTAGGCAAGGCAAGCAGGCTTAGATCAAGAGTTAGCTAATGTTTGTAGCCATTGTTACTTGTGTTACTAATAAGGATGGCTGTGGCTCAGGAGCCAGCAGGTCATCCAATATTAGCAGGGTTGACAGTTCAGTCTCCCGCTTCTTCTGTAAACATGTTTAAGTATCCTTTAAGTGTCTCACTGCAGGTATGTGGTTGTGTGAATGGGTAAACGAGAAGCAAAAGCGCGTTGGATAAAATTGCTTTATATAGTCCGTTCATGTTTTCTTTTTATCTAATTGAATAGTCAATATGTGCATGAACATGGGCATGCAAGAAAACTTGGACTCACAAATCAGCTACAATGCTTAGCTTAGGGTCACCCTTTTTTCAAATGGTTTGCTATTGGTCAGCAGCAGGCAAATGCTCCGGGCAGATTTACTTAAAATCTGTGAGCAAATATTGAGAGTGAGCTTTTTCTGGCTTTCGAAAGGGGGTCATGACAGAAAAAGTTTAAGAAACAATGAACTATTCTATGCTGGTCTGTGATAAGTAATTGTCTGTCATTATTCAGACCCACCCCTAAGGAGCTCCCTGGGTTCCTTCAGATAACACTGTGACAGGTGAAGCAGGGGAGAACTACAATACCAAACCAGTAACTACACATTGCAGCCCAGTACACATCTGCACTACACCTAACAGTCCTTATCAGGATGCTCCAGCCAGCCCTCAGAGGCTTCCTAAACACGTATCACCTACACACCCTTCTGAATATGAACACATGGGAGTACACACATGCGTGCAAACTAACCAACACCACTAATGTACATTTGTATGGTGGAGGCTTTTCAATTTGCATTTAGATTTCAAAATATTATTCCCTTATTTTATTCCAGAGACGTCATGCCACATCACCTCTTTTTTAGATTTTTCCTTCTCATGCTGGAGCAAAGTCTGACCCAGCAGGTACCCAAGTGATGCTGGTGATGTGTAATGTAATGGATTGTGCATCATTTCCTTGAATTACACCCTGACCAAACTTGGATTTGGTCTCTGATCCAGGCGAGAAAATTTAGATTTCATACAAAAATGTCAAGACCAGTTCCCTGAAACAGATAGTGTTACTGCAAATGATAAGTGATATAAGTGTGTGATATAAGTGCTTACTGATGAGTAACTGACAACAGATACTGACTGCCTCACGCACATTACCTCTGTGTATTCTTGCACAAAAGAAAAGTTTAGTTTTTGTAGAATAACCACAGGCTTCTCATAGAGGAATGTAAAGTATGCAGTATGTGTACTGTATATTGCCATTCGAAAGTAGCAGTTGTTGCACAGACAGTGTTATTCATTTGTGTATGTTCTAATTCTCTATACACATTACCTCAAAATGAATATTTGCCTGAAAATCTCAGACTTGAAGATTTGGCTTAAAAACGCTTATTGAAGGGATCTGTTGAGTCATACATAATTTTACCATTTTCCCTATACTTTCATCAAAGTAATGATTGTTTTTGAATGATATCTCAACAACTATTAAATACATAGCTAGAAACTTTTGTACAGAATTTTGTACAGACATTCCTGCTCCAGACAAAGAATTATACTGACTTTAGTGATCCAGTTCACATTTTTGGCTTTTAATGTCATTGTGAGCATGCTAGCATGCTACTGTTAGCATTTAGCTCAAAGCATCACTTTGTCCAAGTACAGCAGGATTCCTAATGTAAAAGAAAATACACCCTTACAATACAGCTCATTAGAATACTTTTTAAATATATATTATGAAAACTATTGAACTGAACTAGCTCTGTCACGTCTGCATCAAGGGCCCTATCCCTTGTGTTCCCTGTTTCCTGCTTGACAAACTGTCACATACAAAATCTCAGTTACGTTATTGTTTAACAACTTGAAAATTGATAATTATTGATTGTTTTCATTATTGCCAAAATGCCTGAAGTCCACTACATATAAGATTATAAATATGTCAGACTGCATTAACAGTATTTTGTATTGAGTCAAGGAAATGGCTATATAATGTTAAAGGGATCAATGGTAGTATTATTAAACCCACAGAAAATCAACTCGCTTCTTTTAGCTCGTTGTTTTGGTTTAGTTACTGTATGGTTAGGTCTTACCATTCTCATCATCCCTAATTCCAGCAGAAGCAGTTGCTGTCTTTTAGGGCTACCCATGGTGAGACAAAGTTAGCAACTAACTGGTGAAGCAAAGTGCCAGAGTCTTTGCTGAGGAGTTTGTGACGACTGCATAAGAGCCAACGGTAGTGCAAATATTGGACTAACATTCATCACGTGGACAGCAACACAATTCAAAATGAATGATAATGTTGCTTATGTGTCTGCTGGATATGCGAGAAGGCAATTGGCAACTCGGGCGGTCGGCAATTGTCAAAAATATGTTGACGCTGCGTGCCAGTCAGGTTATTGTGGAGGTTTTAAAGCTGCATGAATCAAATGCAGCTTTAAAAAGGTCATATTGTGCTTATTTTCACATTCATAATTTTATTTAGAGATTGTACCGGAATGGGTTTGCATACTTTAATTTTCAACAAACATATCATACTGTACATTGCTGCAACACCTCTTTTCGCCCTGTGTTGAATGCTCTGTTTTAGCTATTTAGTGACGCATCTTACTTCTCAGTAGATCTTTGTTGGGAGTTGCACATGTGGAATACTACTATTAAGGACTAATAGCCAATCTGAAGCAAAGTAGGGCGGCTTTTGTTCAGCCATACATGTTCGAGCCTGATACCGAAACCCAGACAGGATAATCAGAACCAGCTTCGCAACCTAGACTGGAGCAAGATATTTTAAGAGTGGTAAGTTATTCATTTCTAACAAATTTATCTTTCATACATAATGTTTTAACTGGGCACTGTCTCTACATCACAGTAACAACTGTATGTCCATTGACTGCCTGGGCATTATAGCATGTGTTACATAGTGACACAGAAAGGTTATTGAAGTAAAGACTGGACTACTTTCTAGTGGTTTTCAGTTCAGCAGCAGTGTTTTCTGTGGGATATGGCTTTTCCCTTTTGGGTGGACTTTTTCACTTTGCAAACCCATTACATGCACAAAATATATATATAACACAATAAAGTAAAGGAAAAGCCAATAAGCATGGTATGACCTCTTTAAATAAAACAGGTAACTGAAAGGTCGATTGCACTGTGCCTCATCTGCACCAAACTTTTCTTTGCATCTGAGATGATTTCTGGTTTCATGATCTCAGACTTTCCAAAATCATATTGATTCACGTTTGCCCATTTTCTTAGCAGTAATAACAAAAAACTGTGGCAAAAGAACATGATCACAGTAAAGGTAGATTATCTTTTTCTTTCAAATAAACTGTCCATTGCTTACATGCCAATAAGCATGTGGTGCTCATTCAGCCTACATGCAACAACTCTGACCTCTACATCCATGGTGCTACACTGCTGCCTGCTTTAGGACATTTACCTCCCACCACCTCCCTAGCCCCTTGTGTTAACATCTAATCATAAATTAATTCTGAATGTTTAGTATTAGTTCATTTCCAATAAATGTTGTGTTTCTCAGGCTTTGCTAGAGGGGATTGTGATCTCATGGACAATCTGTGTCCAGCTTGCTCAGATGTGTTTCAGTGTATCACATCACCAGAGTAACACCGCCAAACTAAAATGCATATTGCTTCAGTAAATACTTAAAACCTTGACATGAGTGTCCTGACAGAAAAGAAAGTTAAAATATCCCTGACAGTAAATCTAACAGACTCAAAGAAGCATCGTGTGTTGCAGAGACCCAAGTCTGCCCATAAGTAGACAGAACAGTTCCACAGATCCGTGCCTGCAGGCAGGGATAATGCCAGTGCCGATTGAAATCTTTGACTCAGATCCCGGCCCTGTTTGAAGTTGCATGCCCTCTCACTGTGCTCGCATTTTCTCCGGGTTGCAGGTGTCTGGTCATGATACCGCCCTAGGAACGTGAACACAGATAAAATGAAAACTATTACCCACAATTTGATTGAACTGTCAGCTGCAGCACTCGCTCATTTTTGACAAACCTGACAGTGTTGTGTTTCTTTCAGTCCATTTTATGTTCCAACAATAGACTCCTCTTGCTGTAATAGCCTCAGGAATATAATAAAAACAAGGTTGATTCCTGTGTCCTCTATCTATTCATTATGAAAACATGATTTAGGAGCCCTGCTGTTTGAAAAGTCTGTCTTTTGTGTGTAACCCTTGAGAAACAAGAAAAGCTGTTGGATCAAAAAACCCTTGCCCTGCTTTAGTTCGTTCAAATGTAAAACATTTTCTAACAAGCAGCGTGAAAATGTTTCACAGCATTTAAAAAGGCACAATTAAATACAGATCTCAAGGAAGGGATAACACCAAAAGGAAATTGTTTTGAAGAGGGTTAAAAGACCAAACATGCATTCGTCTACCCAACAAGGTGTACCCATTGAAGTTTGAAGCAAACCCTGAAGGCAAACACATCAACATTTGGCACATTCAAATGCTGTGTGGTGTTTAGGCCATTAGTAGAGATCAAACGGCCAGTTTTCTCACAGTAGAGATTTGCCGTACTCTTAAGTCTGTCCTTGGGACTGCAAGCAGAAGGCTTTTTCCTCCGTGAAAAACCTCCAGAAAGAGTTTTGGCCTCTTGACACATGGAGTGAATCAGTGTTCATGTCTATCTGGATACAGTTTGTTCTATTTTGGTTTCCTACAGCAGGTAGTTGTGTTTCAGTGCAGGTCCGTGTGTGTGTGCGTGTGCTCAAACAGCTCATTTTGCCAACACTACATGACTTAGAGTAGTCGGGGTTACATGCACTTAGCTTAACTCTAACACCAGACAGCTCCATTCATCTTCATTGGCAATTCAGACCTGGTGCTCTGTTTTTCCATCCCTTCATCTGTAAACATCACAGTAAATATGGAACCCCCCTGTGAGAGGATTGATTTTCACAATCTGTGCAGCTTCATGCAGCAGCCTCCAAAATAAAAAGTGATTTTGCTCAGCTATTAGTAATTTATTCCATGTAATACACACGTGCGTGGAAGGTCATGCTTTTGCAGCACATGAATCTGCTGTCTGCTGAATGAGCTGAAATTCAGTCATTTAATGTGATAATGAAATTCCGCAATTGGCATTTGATATTTCTACAGAGTGAAACCGTATGTCCTCATTTAAAATTAAGTTCAGAAAACCCAGCTTCTGTATTGAACTTGTCATATTATGGCGTGTTCATAGCAAACACGCCATAATTTAAAATTCATCCCTCCAAAAATGCTAAGGCTGTAGCAGTAGGGGGGCTAGGAAAAGCAGCACACTGCAGATATATAACCAAACATCTCCCCAGGAAGGAGAACACTTGAGTCAAGTTTCAAAAAATAAAGCACCACCTCAAACGCCACATAATTTAAATCCACTTGAATGCCACAGATTTAAGACGATACCACTCCAAGATGGGTATGCTTGGAACTACACACATGCGATAAAACCCATCCAATAGATGTGAGCAGCTGTGATAATGTGATATGTATAATTTAATTTACTCACTTATGTGCTGAGCAAAACAATCCATCCTTTAAACATACATATTTTGCCACTTTTTATTTCAAACATCAAGTTTACATGTTAAGTTGGGAGAACTGTCCTTGTAACATTTCTTCAGAATCTCTGCAGATCAATCCTAAACTGAAATTTCTGCTCACATTCATTCTTTTTTACTGTCAATTGTCCAAAACACACAAGAAATAGAATAGTCAAACTCAAGGTTACTTACTTGAGTGAGGTTTGGTGTATTTAAGTTGGATTTCTTTGGGCTGCTTGTATGTCTGCAAAAGTTTTACAGCCCTGCTTCAGCCTGACGTGTGAGTATAAGATATGTAAATAAGTATACATTTAAAAGACTGTTCTAGTTCATCCCACTATTGAAATATTTCATTAAAAGTAAACAATCTCCCTGTGTTATGTATTTGATTCTTTCAAGATTTATCAATCAAAGGTGTCTTTCTTCCCAACTCTGTCTCTTGTAGGACGCATTCATCTTTCTTACACATCTATCTCGCACATATTGTATGGTAGAACCATACACCTGGATGAACAACTGTTGAATTCATTCAACATCCATTCTTTCAACCCTTATGAAGCTCTCACTGTCCATACCAGAAGTTGTTTTCTTAATACTTTGGCCTCTTGAGCTTATCCTATTTCTGATGTATTCCGATAAAGTAATGTCATTCCATCTGTTCTGAATATTACGTCACTTTTTACCAATTTTCAGAGTCCATGATCTCTTTATGGATTTTGCGTATATTAGTGTATTTATAATGTATTTAACAGTAAAGCTCTGACTTTTAGATTTCATATGAGTCTGTGTCTCAGATGGACAGTATTCAGCCCTCCAATTATAGGTCACAGAAAGTAATGCATATTGTGTCCTAGTGAGTATTTATAGCAGCAGGCATTGCCAAAGTTCATGATAATGAAGGAAAATGTCATCCAGTGCATCAGTGTAGCACACCTATGTGTTTTAATAGTTTTTGGACAACAGAGGCCTACGGTGCAGCAGAATAAGATATATCAGGCTTTGTTAATGGAGGTGATGCTTTTTAGTAGGATTAACACATTGTTTTCTTTCTTTTTATGATATTGGTTGATAAATTGTTGTAAAATGGAGATAACTTGTGTGGTGATAATATTCTGTGTCAGCGGACAGTTATGCAGTTATGCAGGGGCTTCTTGCCCTTAGTTTGGCCTTAAGCACGTAATCATGCATGTGCATTGTCAGTTTGATTGAGGAAGAGCTGCAGTTAATTGCTATTTTCGTTAATGATTTTTCTGTAAATATTACTTTAATTAATATGTATTAGTTATACTATTAATAAGCACTGACTTGCCCGGTATGGGGGAGGACGATTGATGTTCGCACAAAATGCAAATGAGAAATTCATGTCTGATCCTAGTATTTTGTCACCCTATCTATGCCACACACCTCCGTCAAGGACGCTCAGCCAGAATCTCAAACCAACCATTTTTATCCATACCAAACACAAACACCAAGCATCTAAATGACCTTATTTGACAACATAAATCGTTCAGTAAATACTGTACATGCCTGTAGTTATTGCCCTCCACATACATGGCTGTCACCGAGGTCTGGACCCCCATAATTATTTGTAGACTACTGTTTTTTACGTTGTCATATAGTAATATTAGTGCCCACTATGTAGTCTAAACATTCCACCTGTATATTCCTGTGATCAGTCTTGGGAAGGTTTTTAAATGTAACAGGTTAACAATTACAAGTTACCCAATTAAAAATGTAATAGTATTATAACCATTTCAATTACTTTTTCACAGTAATGTAACTAATTACTTGTTGATTACTTTTCTACATTTCTAGTGAATGTTTTCACTGTTAACCATTTTCAAAAGACAGCTTGACAGGCAGTTTAAGTGGCAGACAGGCATAGCAAATTCAAACATGAGAACCAATCAGAAGCATCAGAACAGCATTTAATAAATGGCTGTGACTAGAAATGGCAATGGAAGACACTGTGTGCATGAAAAACATGCAAAGCAACAAAATAAATAATATTCAACATTTAGCCTTGCTTTTTAAAGAAAATATTAAGATGTAACCCCGAATGTAATCATGAACATTTGCATTAGTAACTTTATCTTAATTACATCTTTTTTAGCTAGTAAATGTAACAGATTAAAGTTTCATTTATTAAGTAATTCAGTTAGGACTTTGTAACTAAATTACATGTAACTAGTTATTCCCCAACACTGATAAAAGTTGTAGGCTACATTTGAGATACTGTACATTTAAGCAACTGTGTCGTTTCTTACAGGTACTGATAATGAAATTTCACTCTTGCCAAGCTGAAGGCTGAAATGATATTCTGCAATCATGCTATCTACATGATAGCATTGCTAGGGCTATTTCCACTGTACTGAAATTGTAGCTACCATGAATTTTGTATTCACTTACACCCAGAATACCTTTTGTGAAGATTAGTAGGCTTATACCAAGATTTCAGTGTCGCATTTGCACTTGATCATAATTCATTTATATTATGCAGTTTTAGTGAGCCAAAAAGTGAAGGGGGAAATCATGATGAACAGCCTATAGTTAGTCTGTTCTTCACCCAAACACTGTGCCCACTGCCCGGTTCAAGAAACAAAAAAAATCAAACCTCAGTAATTTCGAATTCAGGACGCCATCTTAGTATTGCGCAATACCTCTGAACTGTCCGTTGATAAAGTTTCATTTTCACCAGGGACTGAAGGAGAGAGGAAGTGTTGCTTTGGAACAGACGGTCTTTATCGTCGTCTACTGGCCGACCTGTAGTAGCTACACAGACACCTGTTCTCAAGATGTGGGCCTGTAAAGCATGGGAGTTCTTTCAGTCATAGGAATGTTAATCAATATTCACTGTTTTTATCAATATTTGAATGTTTTGGAAGCTTTATGTTGTTTGGAACATAGTTGTATGGACAGAAATTGTGTTCTGAAGAAAACTCCCAATAAAAGTGATCATGTAAACAGTAAATGTGTCCAAAACATGGACATTTGCCTGGTATAGTTTTGAAAAACTGTAATAACTGTTGTATAATCATCAAATTTACAGTTACAGTTATATTCCAGTGTTATTAGATATTCAGTTGCATTATAATCTACCTGATCATGGTTTTGTCAATGATATTGCTATTAAAATGTAGATGTTTTCAACAGGCGAGGATCAAAATATCACATTTTCCTTTATTGCATCTCCATTTAGTCTTTAATAGCAAAATAAATAGGTTCATGCACAGTTGATTCATATTCCTTAGCTTCTGACCTATCAAAGGAGACCAGAATTATGCATCTATGCCTAATGGTTGAGGAGTTATTACTGATTCATTTTGAGTATGTGATAAAGTGAAATTCCTAGAGTCCAGGGACATGTTTCCAAATGGCTTGTTTTGTCCAACCAACAGTCTAAAAGAAAAGGGTACTTAAATTTAAATGATTTTTTAAAATGACGTGGTTAACGGCTATGTTTAGTTAGGTTTAGGCAACCAAACGATTGAATTACGTTTAGGCATCGAACCTATTTGGTTAGGTTTAGGAAAAGATCCTGGTTTGGGTTAAAACAAAGATGTTAGGTAACTTTACGTAAGTCGCCTACATAAACCCCAGTATCCACCTACAAATGCAGACTTTCTTACTCTTCATACTATGTCACATGACTTCCTCCTTTGCTCCCTATAATAGGCCCAGAGTCTCCCTATACAGCTGTTTTTCTGGTGAGGACGTGCTGCCAATATAGATGTAAACATCCTGTAAAATCCCTAACCCTGTAGTCACTTATATGTATAAGGACCCAATACATTGGGGATTTACACAGGCAGCAGCCAGCATCCCTGAATTATTTTTGGCAAGGGCTCCTTTGCCCGTCTTCAACTTGTGTCTAATCCCCATTGGAGCTTTGCCTAAACCCCCTGGTCTAATAGAAACACAGCTGTGACTGACACAGGGGACTGACCACTCTTTTCAAAGTTAATTGAATGCTTCAATTATAACACCACAGTGCTCAACCCCTATCCCCTGACAAACAGACTCACTTGTGCATGCTCCCACACACAGAACCATATTTGCATACAGGTATTAACTGGTTAGAAACATAATTAAGGATACACTCGTACATGATTATCAGAGCTAATAAGCATCGACACAAACACTGAGTTTCATACAAACAGTTTCAGTTAACAAAACCACTTGGTGTTTGATACACGCAAATCTGCTGGCTGTGAAAAAAAAACTGCATGTCCTTAGTTGAACATGTGAATACAGTTATGAGGTTAAACGTTCCCATGGCTGTGGTTATTAATAAGTTAGGGGAAATCTGAGGAATGTGCCTGGGGGTGGAAATTATGATTTCTTTTTTTCAGGGAAGGAATTTTATCAAACTTGTCCAGCAATCTGTGGTGTAATTGGCTTCAAGATACAAACAAACTCCAAACACATCTCTGGGAGAGAGAGGCAGTCTTCATGGAACTCACTTAAGTATATCCAGAGGGTGTATTGAAATCCTGAAACCATCCAACATTGTGTCTGTTTGATACAGTGATGGCAAATTTGAAATGCAGTATATCAAATACTTACATGAACTATGTTGATGTCTCTGTGATTGGACATGCTGCACATGGAGACCCTGATAAAGAACAGCCTACTAGAAAATAAAATGAATTCTTTTTAGTATGTTGTGACAGAATTTTGCAGTGCTGTTGAAACAATGGTCATATATAGCTGGGCAATAACATTTGTTTAATAACAAACTTTCATTTTGCAGCCAAAAGGAGTCTGGTCATTGCCTAAAGTGGGTGATGGAGTACAGCAAAGACATTAACATTTAGACCCTTGCTTCTTGACACATCAAGTGGATATCTGCAGGACTTTTGGGGTCACAGTATTTATTAAAAACTTCTTCTGGCATTTTTCTTGCTGTTAATGTGTGATAAAAATAAACATTTAAATAAAACAATTTACTTTCAAACTCCTCTGGGCCCATTGATCTAATCTTAGTAAAACTTTGAGATGCAGCATGCATGGATTAAGTTGATTAATACATCTTCATGAGTCATTTGCACACTACTGACGAAACAGGTGGCTGTATTGTTTGTTTTGCACTTTTCTTCTGTTACTTCTTCTTCTACCACCTGGAAATGATCTGGAGGTGGGAAACCAAGTCCTACAGTAAGTGAACTTAGTAGATAGATTTCAAATGTCCCTCACTACTCAACTTTGATAACACTGCAAAACTAAACAAATCACACACATCTGCGTAAAGGAACATTGACAATCTACTGCTAAGCCAATGACTTCAGGATTTAACAAAAAAAACTTTAAGGTATCAAGGTACTTTATTTGATATTATACAACACAACTTTGTAAAAGGAAATAATGTGTCTTCAATTTCAAGACAAATTAATTGTTATGATAATGTCTTGGATGTGAATAGCTATATAAGATTTATCCACCACTCCATGTTACACCTCTTCCATTTTGTGCTACTCAGATTGTTGACATTTTAGAAAATAGTTATTACATGTTTGGGTACACAAACATTTTACTATTACCATGAGATATGGTTGAAAGCTCAGAAAAAAGTTAGTAAAGTTCACATAGATTGAAGATGATTTTGTCAAACTTGTATTTCTAAGGTCAAAAATGAATTGCAAAAAAACAGTTGTAATGTGCCAACAAACTTTGCAAGTTGCTAGCAAACACCATAGAAGAAGACTGCCAGCTGGCATTCATGGACTTAAACAACTTCAACATATTGAAAAACTTGGGTTTGCCAGTGCGTTATCTGGAATGCATTTTGGGAGAAAACTGAATGTAAAGATAACTTTGTTTGTTTACAAGAAAACCCCATTGGGTACCTTTTTAAGTCAGATGACATCCAAATGTGTTTTGTATAAGTCATCTACGTTTTCATCATCAGGATACAAGCTGTGAACACATTTTGTAGGGGAAAATAGCCGAATGTGCTTGGGGGATCAGCGGGAATTGGCAACCATAATAGAGACAATTCAAGAACTAGTTAACCTCTCATGGGAATGGTGTTTTATTATTGCAGTCATCAGTGTATCATGATGTGATCTTGTCTTGTAGCTTTGTCGAAGCTGAGGCTGAGACTGCGCGGAGACTTCCAACTGGGGAATTAAGTTAGGCTAGGGCTGTGTGAGAGGAAAGCATAAAAAGGTAGACTGACAGGTGTATAGGAACTGCAGGAGATGCTACGTGCTGTACTGATATTTTGCCATAGACAGAGAGTAAGTCAGGATTTTACTGATTCTGATTCCTGTATGAAATATGATATTCAGCTGATCATTTTTGGTGAACCCATAATTGGTATGTCTCTAGACAGTATGTGAAAAGGAAGACACCTCCAGGATACTTGCTAACAGCAATCAGTCATTTAGAAGGCTCTGTGCAAGGATCTAGACCCCAGGAATCCACAGGTCATTAATAATGGCATGGTGCATCTGGTAGTTCATAATACTGAAGGCTGCAGACAATGATCAAGAAGTTACCTCAGTGGTGTGAGGTGTAATTGATTAGAGAACAAAGGCAAGACTTTAGTTTTTTTTTGTTTTAGAGGGACAGGGATAGGCAGATAAGAGTTCAATAAAGAGCTTATCCTATTCAACCTACCAGCAGAAAAACTGTATAAATGGCTTCGGGTTACCAAGATCTGGCATAGCAGTGTCTTTATTGTCTTATTTGATAAGGGAACAATATATTATCAACCTATTATTTGGATATGTTTTAAAACTGTATATTTGACATGTTTTCATGGATAAGTAGATTTGGGGTGGAGTTTTGTGCATGAAGACATTTTAGCAATGCCAAAGGTGTGGCTCTAGGGACAATGATGTCTCTGTCGGTTGGTCAGTCCATCCACCACTTTGGTGCACACCGAAATATTTCAACATCTTTTGGATAGAGTGCCATGGAATTTTGTACATACATCAAGGGAGCACGTGGGGTGTATCCTAATGACTTTGATGATCCCATACATTTTACTCTAGCATTGAAATGAAATGTTTGCACCTTTGTTTCTCATTTCCTGTAATGTAGCACTAATTAGCAATTGTCAGCATGCCAACACTCTAAATTAAGGTGGTGAAAATGGAAAACATCATACCTGATTTGAGCACTTTAGCCTTGTTATTATGAGCATGTTGGCATACTTAGATAAATATTAATTGTAAACAGTTAGCCTATATAATGAACTACATACTAATCTTTAACAACCACAGACTGAAAAATCTCACCAACTATTGGATGGACTGACATTTTGTACAGACATTCATAGTTCTCAGATGATGAAGGCTGATCATGTTCTACTATCGTGATGCCCTAACTTTTCCTCTTAAGCCAACACAAGGTTGATATCCTTGCTTTAATGAAATGTCTTGGCGACTCTTTGATTGCCATGACATTTGGGACAGATATTCATGGTGCCCAGTGAACAAATACTAATTACTTTGATGATCCCTTGTCTGTTCATCTAATAACACCAATTGTTAACTAATGAAATATTTCTACATCTATAAAACAGATATGCAGATTTTTTTTAAAATTGAATCCCAATGAACTGGATTATCCACAGGTTGACATTTGTTGTTTAGAGCCAAATTTCCTGCAACTGTTGGATGGATTGCATTTTTGTACAGACATGGTATTTGTCTCTCACCATTATCAAGTCAAAAGTTCAACTTGTCAAATGCTTTGATTTATCTATCTAGCAGTTTAGTTTTCTTTGCAATGAGTGAATGAATTGTAGCCTCACAGAGCCAATGGCGGGCCGTAGACTGTAAGCCTTGTTCCTTTACATAATTTGAATGAAGTTTGCTTGTCATGTTTAGGTTCTTTTTCAAGGATTTCTAGTTATATTTGAGCTAGACTGTAGATCAACCATCATCTGTGGAAGGAAAATAGAATGTTATACTATAGATCAGCAATCATCTGTGGAAGAAAAATAAAGACAGTACTTTCATAAGTCTACTTTCATGATTGACTTTATTTTCGTCAGTCAATGTCCACTGTGGCTTTTGAATTTTGAATCACTAGAAGCTATTGCAGTTAGTTCAGATATTACCTTTTCACCAAAGAGGGTTGTTTGTGTCTGGTACAGAAGCACAACAGAAGCTGACTTGAAATAGGTGATGCACTGCCTATAACATCAGGGAGAAAAATGAAAGTCAGAGAAATCCTCTGATAAGACTGGTTTGTTCTTTTCATTGCCTGATGTGTTGTTCAGTTGAATCAAACAGATTCAGAAATCCAATGGTTAAGTGGCAGAAAAAAGAAAACTAACAAGGTCAGACAGACATAAGTGTATAGCAAAAGGAAATGTAGGTAGATATGTATAAGCAATTCACTCCCATAAGAGACAAGGCTCAGCTGTCATAATGTATGAATAGAAAAAGCTTTGAAACATTTTCATTTTTCTAATGACGTGAATTATGTAGTCATCCTTGATCTCCAAATAAGAATTTTATAGGTTTTGACCTATAGAATTAGGTGTGATTTTTCAGACCAGGATTCTCAGAGGATTATAATGACATAATAACATAGCTGTATTCGTCCAAGAGGTCCATCTTTCTCCTTCTCCTTCATGTCTCAGTCTGAAATGCCCTTGTCCTGAGCTGAGCATCTCACAGGTATTTTACATAAGAAATGAAACTGTGTGCAGTGTGTGTGAGGTCAAGCTTAGAGCTAGTGTGGTAATGCTTTTACGTCCCATTATTATACAAAGCTAAATCACCTACTAAAGGCTATCTGGCTTCATTTGAATCAAAATGGGTAATATGACCTACAGTAAATGCAATATAAAATGTCCACTTGTAATTTCCATCCTCACCAATATTTTCTGCCTTGCTTTTCCAGTTGCAGTTAAGATTGTATTTTGTATGATTGAAGTTATTGTATGTAACGCTGGATACTCCTATACACATAAAATTATTCCCTAGCTGTCAAATGTGTCTGCATCTACAGAAATCTGGCTGCTGTCAAGGCCAGAGGGCATTGCAGCAGCAGGAGCAACCAGGTGCTTTAAAAAGCGAGTCACAGACCTATAACCCGTGTTACACTTGTGGGTACGGACCTAATCACGGTTTGAATCGTCTACTGGGTCACAGGGCACATGAAAACCCTTTTACATTGACACTCAACCTGCATCCTAAGAGGGTCCAGAGCTTGGTAAAAATACAGATATCATTCAAGGCAGCTGAGCCTCTTAAAGATTCACATTTTTGAATAATGCATCTGCATTGTATTTGTGGTTATTCATATATATAGAACTGCAAAATAAACAAGTGCTTGGATATGACTATTTTTTTTTGCTTTTGATTGTATTTTAGTGACATAGTATTACTAATAATTAATAATTGCTGGTACACTGAAACATATTGTACGTGTGTACATAGAACAAAACTGCACCAAAACTAGGATACATAGAACTACTTCAAGATTAAGTGTGTAAGTTTCAGAGATGTCTAGTGGTGAGGATCGCAAATTGCAACAAATTGCAAAAAATACTTCTCACTCATGCTCCCCCTTCCTATCCAAGGTAAGAGCTACACAGGACTAAAGAGAGTAGCCAGTCAAGAAATTAGTTTTTTTTAGATAGATATACTAAGAAATTATTTTTACTTAATTATTCAGTAAAACCGTATGTATTGTATAGTATTGTGAATATTACTGTAAATTGTTCATCAAACAAAGGCAACATCAATAAATGAAGTGTTACATTATGCTGCATAGGCCTGTAATATATTATTTTACTGTACTATTATCATGCATTTTGTTACATCCTGGGAGAGTTGGCTCATGTGGACTAACATACCAAAGTAAAAACATCTCAAAAATTCACACATCTAGTGCATTAAGTATGACCACTGACAGATAACAGGAAAATGTAAGTGTAACTGGCTGCCCCCGAGTGCGTACTGTATGGTCCTAACTCGAACCGGCGACCTCGGGTACGGGAGGCGGACACGCTGACTAGGAGGCTAAAACCCATGGGCTCTAGCGTCGGTCGCCAGTGCGTCTCTTAACGTGTCCGGGAGTGAGGTTTACTCACTGCACAGCCTCGCTGGCTTCCATCACATAAGCTCACTATTTCTACAGCCATTATAAACCACATAATACGAGTTTACAAAGACATAGTCAGGTGAGGTTCAAGGCTGCTCTCCACATGGTCTTGTAATCATAACAGTAAAGTGTTTTCAACCAGGGCAGAAAATGTGAAGTTTAGCTAGCTGATCGTAACTTAAATGCTCTACCATTATATTTCCAATAATAATCAGCTGATTGTTTCACGAATATAACTGGCACATTTATGTCCACGTTGCAAAGCCAAAGCGCTGGAGAATAAAGTTACATGAAATTACAATCCAACTACATGGTTTTTCTACCAGGGCAGTAGGTTTAGCTGGCTGATCTTCCTTGATTTATCTTTTATTGCCAATTAATCAGCTGATTGTCTCACAAATATAAGGACACATTTCTGTTGATGTAACAAAGCCGAAACACTTATTTAATAATGAAATTACAATCAGGCGGCACGGTGGTGCCATGGTGAGCACTGTCACCTCTCAGCAAGAAGGTCATGGGTTCAAACCCCGGTTTCCCCGGCCTAGCTGTGTGGAGTTTGCATGTTCTCCCCGTGTCTGCGTGGCTTCTGTCTGGGTGCTCTGGCTTCCTCCCACCATCCAATGACATGCAGGCTAGGTTAACTGGTACCTCTAAATTGTCCTTAGGTGTGAATGTGAGTATTGGTTTTCTGTCTATGTGTGGCCCTGCGATGGCGACCTGTCCAGGGTGTTACACGACTTTCGCCCAATGTCAGCTGGGATAGGCTGCAGCTCCAGAAAATGTCTCCAGAATGCAGGAAATTAAATGTTTAATGCTCAAAATCTTCTGGGGGAGGACCCCAGACCCCCCAATCAGGTACTCATCAATGACTATTTTTAAAATACTATTAAAATATCTTCTAGTCTTGATCTCATGACCCCAATATTCTGGATTATCAATCTCATATGCTAAATGTTTTGTCGCAACTCTAATCTGAACCCTAAACACGTCCCCACCACGTCTGAACACAAAGTGACACCCTCGCCCACCTGTAACTGTCATTGGATGTTAAAGTCTTTGCATAGTTGGTAACACACAGCCTAAGCAGTCCTTCAGCATGCTCTCTATTACATGTACATACTATTAGTGAGGGTAATGGCGCTTATGGGACGTCACGCTGGGACGGGGGAGTATGAGGCATGGGAGGGAAAAATCACAGTATACTCACTAGAAAAAAACTAGACTACACCACTGCCCCCTGCGACCCTGTACGCAGGATAAGCGGTTGACAATGGATGGATGGATGGAAATTACAATCCAGCTACATATTTTACACCACTGACAGGGGTAAGACGTTACTACTTTTGGGGATTATGCCCATCTTTGAGCTGAAGCTATCAAACAACAGATTTCACTTGGCTTGCTAAAGTTGTACCTGTCCAGCAGAAAACAGACAACTTCAGCGCCGCTTTGAAAACATTTGTTCCACATCAGAGCCTTCCAGCTGGAAAAATCCACATCATTATATCTTTTATTCCTGCCGTCATCTGTCTGTATCTGTCCCAACTTCTGGCTTTATGGTGTTTTTGCTTCTTTGATGATGAAGATCCACATGCTGTCTGCTCCTGCTAAATAATACACGTAGTCTTCAGTGTTGGGCAAGCTACTTGGAAAATGTAGTGAGCTAAGCTTCTAGCTACTCTACATTAAATGAAGCTTCACTACACAGAAGCTACCCCCCAGTGAAATGTAGCAAGCTAAGCTACAGCAACATGGCAAAAGTAGCTTAGTTACATCTAAGCTACTTTTAATTTTTTTAATAGTTTATAGTTAGGTTATTTATATATAAATATTTATATACACACACTCACACACAACATATGCCTAGTTTATATTGAACCAGCTTCATTCCACAGTAGCAATAGAAAAAACTAAAGACTAAAAACCTCACACCATGTGTGAGAGAGCTAAATCAGACACAGAAACTCTCCTACTTACTGCCATGTCATTGCTACTAAATGTACTTCCTCATGCAACAAACGGAGAACCATTGTTGTTTGTATAAACTTCATATTATTAAGTAATTAAATTAATTAATTATTAATTAATTCTATATTTTTTATAGTTTATATGTGACTTTGTGCTCTGGCACCATTGCAACCTAAACCACCTAAACATTCATGGCAGAGAAAGAGCGAGTGCGAGAGCGAGAGAGAGAGAGAGAGAGACACTCCATCGCACGTGTCTTTATTCCCCTGCAGCAAAGTCGCAAACATCAATCCAAGGACCGGTACGTGATGTCACCATCACAGGGAAGTGCTTCCGCCAGCTGCACATATGTGTGGCAGTGGCGTCACTTACTGATCCTTCAGAAATGCTTGGGAAAATGTAGCGTGTGTGGAAGCTACCGCGCTACTCGGTCAATAAAAGAGCTTTGTTACTGAAAAGCTATTTGATTCAGAAAATAGCGACGCTACCACCAAGCAACTGAGAAATGTAGTTAAACTAGTAACAGCGCTACTGCCCAACACTGGTAGTCTTCCATTTTTCCAAATGTGACTCTTCTTATTCCCAATAAACCAGAAGACTACTCTGTATATTATTATGATTTCCTCTTCTTCTTCTTCATGAGTATACAACATAGTGATAAGCGTCTACACTGACGGAATTATACAAGAAGAATCAACGAAATGCGCTCTGTAGTGCTGTTTGTCCATTCTCAGCTACTGTAGAAACATGTCAACGCAGCATGGCGATGTCCATGGAAGGGGTGACCCGTGGTTATGTAGATAAAATTGGATCACTGTAGATTGTTGTGTCTTGTCTCTGTCTCCTCCGTCTTGTATGTTCGTCCCCATAACCTCACTTGTTTTGGTTCATCTTTGTCTCCATTTTGCCCTCTAAATAAATATTAAATTAGGTTTTAATTCAAATATAATGCTCCATAAGATAAGGTAAAGGTACTTTATTGTCACAAGCATGTGAAATTCATTCTCTGCATAAAACCCATCCCTTAAGGGAGCAGCTGGCAGCCGCTGTACAGCGGTCGGGGACCAACTGACTTAAGAATGTTTTTGAAGGTGGGGGGACCCAGATCACCCAGATAAAACCCACACAGACGGGGAGAACATGCAAACTTCACACAGAAAAGCAATCAATCAGAGCAGCTGCAACTTTTCAAATCTCTGTCAGTCATTTCAAACCCAGCCCATATTAGATTAATGGATTCGATTGGCCCGACCATCCAGGACGGGTGGAAATCTGTCTGAACGGGAGAAGGGGTTGGGGGTGTATCTGCCGGAGCAAATGAAACATGAGCTTGATTCATTTCATTCCCAGACTACTATCAGGGTGGAGCAGATGATAAATGTCACAGTATTTGTAGCAATTAGTTGATTGCAAAGCACATCAAGACATAAGCATTCAGAGAGGAGAATTAAGTGCATCAGGCATGTTGTTAATGCAACTGGCATATAGTTTGTTTGTTCTGCCAGTTAAGGATACCAATCATGTTGTCCTTCTGTCAAGGCGGGCTTCTCTGACAGGGTCATGTAAAAGCTGGTAAATAGACTTTGATTAACAGGATGTGTATAAATTCATTCTTAATGGTGTTAGACCAGACAAGCAAGTGTCCTATTGTTATATTAAAATACGATTCAATAAAATGTTTCCCTTGTGTTCCAATTTGCTCTTTGATTTCTTCCACAGATTAAGTCGTAGATACCAGATATGTCTATTTCACTCAGATTGACTGCTACTGCCGCAGCCCATTGGGCTGTAACATTTTGTCATTTTGTACCAGCATCTCTGCCAACATTACGGTTGCTTTAATGGTGGAATTTCTATTCTGAGGCATAATGTGTCATACTGAATGTTTTCCTCACAAAAACAAAAGCAAATGACATGAGAGAAGTCGCAGTTAAAGAGCTAAGGATTTCAAGATTTCACACATCTGACATGACAATATGCAGAAATTGAAGAACAGAACTTGATAAGGCCCGGTGTTTGCAGTGACCTCCAGTAAAATACAGTTCATCTGTCATGCAGATTTATCTGAATGCATACACAATTCCTTTATTCTGGAGTAGTTTGTTTTCTTTTTGGACTAAGTGGTAATAATAATCACTCATATTTGTAACAAGTTAATACAGCATTCACAACTCCTCACCTACCTCATCAACAACAATACCCACAGACAGACCCACACAAAGCAAGCATTGCATTTAAATACACAAACACAGATCTGCGACACAGAAGACACATGTTGAGGCAGATTTCTTACATCAGTATGATGCTGTTCTTATGTGGAGTCCGCCTGAATTGCTGAAAAAATGCTGACACTGTATGAAAGACATAATAGCTACACAATATGTTATGCAGGTTCTGCCTTGCTGTTTGGACCGTGTATTGTGTTATTTCATTGTGTCACACTGCTTTGTTTGATCATCGGTTCTGCTGTGTGCCCATGAAGAGAGGTAAACTGCTTTGTTTGTGAATACTTTTTATTAACAAATGTAAAGGTGCAGTAAATGTCATGTTTCTATGATGAATTTCTCCCAAAAGCAAAAACCCCATTAAGCCCTTCCCAGAAGGTTACATTTTCCATGGAAGGGGCCTGAAGGATAAATCAAATTCCACGTTACTGAATCCCAACGCTCCTGTGGAGACTGTCACCTACTGATTAGTTCTTGTGTCTCTGTCCTTAGTGCCAGACAATAGCCTCCCTGCTGTGA
Organism: Lepomis macrochirus; assembly: GCA_024633595.2. NCBI lineage: Eukaryota > Metazoa > Chordata > Actinopteri > Centrarchiformes > Centrarchidae > Lepomis > Lepomis macrochirus. Next base: position 7,906,976 of record JALXJV020000019.1, on the reverse strand, counting down.
ATAATTAAGGTTTGCGGGCACTCTGCTCCCTTGTTCCCAGTGCAGGATCACTAGACGTGCCTCTAAAGATGAGCTTCTCTGCACATTGTTAGAGGTTTTACTTGCTGAGATCAGACAAGTTGAAAGATGTCCAGAGAAACTTACTTCCTTCCCACCATACTGACGTTACTTTAATGTTACTGAATTTTCACTTAACAGAGGTCTAAAGGACCACCACATCAGAGCTAAACAGAGATCTTATGCTGCTCTGACGATGAACAGATTGAGCAAAGCAAAGGCATGCAAAGCCTTATATCATGGCCTTGCTAGAACAGGAGCACCTTCACAGACCTTTAAGATTAATGTATGTAAAATCAAAATGTGATCATATGAAGGATTCATGATTCCTGAGGATTCTTATCTTAAAGGTGTGCTACATTTTTGTAGTATCCTGTGGAATTTCAACTTTTATGGTACCACAGCTATGTTTTGTAGTTTTGATTATGAAATTAGACTAGCCCTTGTTATTTTTCCCCATGTCATTTATTACAGTAGGTTTTCTTTCACTTAATATCATGGACCACGGAGCACATCTGAAGAATGGGGGAGGGGGTGGTGGGCATATGCACTGAAACAAACATAGGCCTATATTAATGATGTATGATGTATTGAGTAACGTTACAGAATACTTTTTTATTCTGACACCACAGACCTCCACATCTATATGCATGATAAACATGAACATATTGAAATACACATGCTCAGTTTAAAATCCACACACAACAGACCAAACCTATCAACACATAAACGTACAGATGAAACAATAGCGAACAACAGACATACAGTCCTAATGCATCCTGCTGCAAGTCTAAATCAACATCATATCCATAATCACCACAAGTTAGCACTTCGCAGATGGATTTCCTATACACAGAGAGGCAGAGAGGCTGTGTAGAGCCCACACACTTGTATGCATTAGTTTCGCTAAAGGCGGCGTTCACCAACTTGCAACGTACACATGTCATGGCGTCGCTGATTTTTTTGCTGAACAATGCATGTGAAAGGTAAACGTCGAATTGCAATGAGGCAGTCAGTGGGAGCGACATGACCAATTGTTTAGCTTTTTCAATGTACACGTTTTAAGAAATAATACGTAAACAATTTTGGCTTTTAATCATTAAAATTTGATATCAGACCCCCCGCCACCCATCCTCTTCCGCAGTCTGTTGTTAATATGGTGCATAGCTTTACCAATGGTAGAGGGAAATGGAGACATAGGCCGAAGTTTACAGCATTTGCTGCAAAGGGACCCTGAGCTTCTCACTTTTTAGCCATTCTACGCACCTTGCATTTTTTGAAGAAAAGCCCTTAGGACTGTGTTTACAAATGTACAAGTCAGAGCAGAGAGAGATGCCTTCAGTCATTACACCTTCTCCAGTTGCATTTGTAAAATGGAAGACCAGATGGTGGAATTCTTCCTAACTTGTTTCATCACAAATAGAGAAAACCAGCTTTGACTGAAATAGATTAAAAGGCCTTAATTTTTCTTCTCAGAAATATCAGCAGGTTCGTTGGCTATGCCAGGTAAGACTGACAGCAGTTTATTTTGGCGTTCCCAGATGACAGGAACACTTTCCAGCACTTCAACCTGTGCTATAAGTGGTGCACCATGATGTCTAGCCTACAGTGTAAAGACCTCTTAAGTTAAAACTGGGGTAAGTTATCCTAGGCTCTCTTAGCATTCAAGGAGAAGCAACTAAAAATGCCCTTCCTACTGCCCAAGCAGTCTAAGATACCATGTAACATGACTTTGAGCACAACAAACATACAAGACAAACTACATAGTAGTACACACTACTGTAGTAGTACTGTAAATGTATTGTATAATATTTTTCTTTGAAATGTAAAAGAGTAGAAAAATAAAGAAGTACAGAATCAAAATTGAACAAACATACTTAGATTTCACCACTGGTACTGAGACCAACCCACACACTGACAGCAGATGTGTTGAGCCGAGATAACAAATAGGTTTTGAGTTTGGATGTAACATTTTGATAAATATGATGGTGCAACTTTATGTAATGATTGCTACATCAAGAAAAGCATTTCAATCAGATCAGGTTTCATTGTGAACCGGTGAACGGAGGTCAGAATTAGTGTGATAAAATCTGATTTTATGGTTTTAATTGATCCTCTTGTCATTTTGTACAAGACCTAATAACAAATTTAAAGAAAGTTGACTACTTAAATCCTGCCTTACCCCCAAAATAAAACTGAGAAAATGTATAGATTGTCAACTTCAAGCAAATTAGCCTAAAGTTTTTTATCATGAAAAATGTTTGTTCAAGTTTGAGCCTGTCATGCAACAATTAAAGAGTGGTGCTTATATTGTGGCAAGATATAAATGCCATAATCAGAAGGCTGTTATATAGTAAGTTTTTTTTTTTCCACATATACAGCCTTTATCATAAACGTGAAGGATGGCTTGCCCTTAAGGGGTCATGTATCCTGAATTTTGTACACAATTTGTCATTACAAAGATTGTTTCATGTCAATAAAAACAGGTTCCTTACAGTGCAATACCTCTTTTCAAGTGCTCACCAGACTCCCATAAATCAGTCAGTATAGTGGTGCAGCAGCTCTCTTTTCAAACCTTCAAAGGCTTATTGTATGTGAAAGTATAAGACATGCGTCAGAGGAGCCGTTCCCTGGTTTGTGGTCTTGTTTCGGCTACAGCACAACTGCTCCTCAAACATCAAAAGGCTGGAAGTGTCGGGGTGAATCACGCTACAATGAAAATGGGTAGGGGTTTGTTTTTACCCTAGACCGAGGAGAGGAGGATGGCAAAGTCACAGGAGATTTACGAGCCGGTGTTCACTGCTCTTTAAGAGGATGCATAAGGGAACGTGCTTAATGATTTATTACCTCATGCCACTGTGGAAATCAAAATTGATTTTAGAATCTGCTTAACTCTTAAATCCAGACCTGAAGGAATGTGATTTATGAAAATGACAGCATGGGAGCCCTGTGTGTTCCACTGTGTGTCGCAGTAAGCCTGTTTTTTTTTGTTTGTTTTATGTTCAAAGTGTTTCTTGAAATCCTGTTTTCACGACTGTTATATCTGCCTGTTTCATTTTGCTATTTAACAAGAATAAATCAAGGACAAATATTCATTCGTAGAATCAGTTATGCAAATGTATAACATGGCATAGCATAATAAAGATGAAGACAGCCTGTGTAATAAGGTTGTAGGCCATGGTTGCACTGATGACTTAAGAGAATGACATGAGATGAGCAATATTCTGTGTTGTCAGATCTGGTCGGATTTATTTATTTACTTATTTTTTACTTGATTGACAGTATTGAAGTTTAAACTAACAAATAAATTACAGAAATATCTGTTTAGTTGTAACGAAGAAATATTTCATGAAATGTAACTACTGAGTGGGAAATAACCTAATCCTAAAAACAATGTCTGCGGCAACTCTCCCTCTTATAAAAACATAACACAGTGATTTCATCTGAGAGGGGCTAAGTGTAGTGTGTAGAAATGTAGAGAGGATTTTCCTTTAAATCCCCCTCCCTTTAAAGCAAACATCCTCTCGCCTGGTGTTCAGACTCTCACGTCAAAACAAAATTCAGGCAGGAAATAGTTTCTGAAAGAAATAAATCCCAGCACACAGTCAAGTGTTAGTTGGATTACTCTTATTGATCAAAAACCCTGACGACCCCCCGCTGCTTTATTACTGTCTTTTTGTTTCCAGTGGAATTGAAACTGGAATTTTACTTTAAAGGCGCTACGCTCCCATGTTCCACCTACACAGGTGTTTCCACTTATTCTGCCTGATTAGAGGTCTTCTCAGGATGGTGTGAGCATGTTCAAACTGTGCTGGATTGACACTTCCATCACGCTTCCTTTACTTTGCGGCACCTGTTACAGCAGAGCAATTTACTCCTTCGTCATTCTTATTGGTGCACGTAGTTTGGTGAACTCACATAATTCCCTGAATAGCTCCACCCATGTTCAACCTGAGCAGAGGTCTAATCAGCAAGAATAAGAGAAAACATTTGTCCAGGTACACACATAGGCCTCCAAAAGATATACCCAAAATACTACTAAAAATAAAACAGAATAAATTAAACATGGGTTCCGCATCAACAAAATAAATCATATGTTCTAGATGCTATAACATGTGAATAATGTAACCATTATTGAAGACAAAGCATAGAAATGGCTTTTGTTGTGATTGTTGCTCTTGGCAGTGTCCTGGAGAAGCCAGGATAAATGCACACTGGGCTGTACACAAATGTTTTCAAAATGTTCAAACTCTAAAAAAAAAAAAAGACGTAAATCACCCACCCAAACAAGCTGCGGAGGGAGGATTTGGCAGACTATGCTGTCATCTTTTTTCCGTATTTTTCCAACCCCATTGCGGCAGCGGGTGAGACGCTGTTTTGATAATGATGCAGCCTATGAAACAACCCAAACCAACATCTCCACCCTGTGTGTTCAATGCTGCTTTAACATTACCTGGTCCGTGCCTGTAAAATATCCACCACGACTTGTAATGTCATTTGAAGTTTTTAAGTGAAGGCTGTGCTGTGTGAATACATGCGCATAACATGACCACTACACCCCAACCCCCACCCTAACAACCAAAGTTCTTAGATTTGATTTTAACTTGTGCTTATGAACAAAATGTATGCAGGAATGTTTCATGAATCTGGCCCATTGTAGCATTGGTTAAAATGTTTGTTGCACAATAAAATCAACAGTATGAAACCTCATTGCTAATGACTGCTCACAGGAAAAATCTAGAAAATGCATGAAGCAAGTTAGCCAAGATCTAGAGGCGTAAAAAGTGATGGAAGCACCAGTGTGATCTCATTGTGCAAAGAATAAAGAAATATAGGACAAGATTCGGAGGGGTGCCAATATGCAGAATGCCGAGCAACCAGTCATCCAGAAACTGGAAGTAAGGTCATCTGACTTTATTAGGCATGAGACAGACTCTGGTCAGCAACTCTGCTGTCCTGACATTGGCCGGGAGCTTGTGTCACCACTGCAGCGGCAACAGAAAAGGGCTGTGATTTAGCTGAGCAAATATTGCTGCTCTGAGCTATGGCGATACCAGCCGGCCAGCAGAGGTAGTTAGTTATAGTTAAGCCGGTATAAGTTCTGACTAATGCCTGAAGGTAGGTAGGGGCAGTTCCTTTGACAACCTTGTGCAGTTCCTTTGACAACCTTGTAGGGCATTACCATTGTCTTAAAACTGATACAAGCTACTACAGGGAGCTGGTGGATGTCATGGAAGAGGGGGATCACATGGGAGAACTTTGGTAGATTGAACATGCAGGCGTGCTGTAGCATTCTGTATAGATTTCTATGGTTTGAACATGGAGGCAGGGAGTCCAGCCAGAAGCAAGATGCAGTAGTCAAGACAGGAGATGATGAGCGCTTGGACCAAGAGCTGTGCTGAATACATTGTGATTCTCCAGATGTTGTACAGAGCAATTCTGCAGGATCGGGCAACTGCAGTGGTGTTAATGGTGCAGCACTGTTGATTGTCAAGTATTAGTCCAAGGTTCCTTACTGTTAGTGAAGGAGAGACTGCAATATCCTCAGCAGTGACCAGGAAATCCATGCGACACAGTCTTTTCCCAGCACAATGGGGAGTTCAGCCTCGTCACAGTTAAGCTTCAGGTAATGCACAGTCATCCAAGTGCTGATGTCAGCCAGACTTTCTGAGATTTGTGCTGCAATCAGGGTGTCAGAGGAATAGTTGATGGTTGTCCATGTAACAGTGATACAGTGTACAGAGCCTATCTAGTATATAAGGAGAACAGGAGTAGGATGAGGACGAAAGAGAACATGGATAACAGTTTCCTGGGGTTGGAGACAGAGGAGATGATTTTGGTCAAATAGAAGGCAAATTTGGCAGCCAACACAGCAGAGGTGAAGTCTGAGAGGAAGTTATGATAGTCAGCATGGTCATCGGTGCAGTTGCATATCTTCCATTTCTCTCAGTTGCCCGTAAATCTGTTTTACAAGCCTGGAGAGATTCGGACAGTCAGGGGGTGAGTAGAGCATTTTGCTTGTCTGGAGGTGAGTGAACAGAGAGAGTATAGCAAAGTGGAGGAGGCTTCTTTGTTTGACAGGAGTAAGAATTGTTCTGGAGATGGCAGTGAGGAGAGAACATATGGAGGAGAGAGTAGAGGGTGAGAAAGATTTCAGGTTACGGCGGGAGGTGACTGTGTGAGGAGGAGGGAGGAGGGAGTTGGAGGACTTCAATGTGAGAGAGAATGTCACATGGTGGTGGTCAGACACAGGGAGTGGGGTAACATAGTCCACAGGTATTGTAGGACCTTATGAAGACAGGGTCAAGTTCAAGGTCTAAAAATTTTGCTGCGACTTAATTGCAATAAACGGATCAAACCAATTTGTTAAACATTTTAAAAGTTGTTCTGCTGTCTTGCTGACAGATCTGGCAAAGCATGATTTCATATGTTTGTTTTCTGAATGGAGTTCGGATCAATCAGGGCTATGCTAGGCTGAATGATAGCTGGAATCAAGTAACAGACACATATTTTCTGAACTCACCAGGTAGTTCAACTTTCTCGCTTTCTTATCTCCAAGCAATGTTCAGTTTTGTCTGTTTTTTATATAAATATGTCCTCTCCAAACAACGGTCTGAAGCCATCGTTGACGTCTGGACAATCCCAATGCTGACAGGCTATTGCGACACAGCGTCATGCAACTTTCTGGCCCAAGTTGAAAATTTTCAACTCTCGCAAGTGCCTTTGCGTCGCCGGCAGCATCTCCTGCGCGCCACCCCCTACCCACACCACCTGACAGGAAATTGTGTCTCTGCATTGACTTTATATGTAATTGCGCCGCCACAAATCCTCACTTTGCTTTTGGCCTGAAAGCACAGTGAATGAGTAGGCAGCTGCAAGGGTAGCAGGAGTGGTGGTGTTCTCAGAGGTAATCCAAGTCTTTGTAAGGCACAGAAAGCGGACAGTCTGGAGGGTGGCATAGGCTGAGATGGTGTCCGACTTCTTGGTAGCCTATTGGCAGTATGTATGTAGAGACCTTTGGGTAGACTAGATTGGATGGGAGTGCCGTGCAGAGGGTCCTATGTGGCATCTTCTCCAGTCAGATGACCTGACAGCAATAGAGGTAAGGCTGTAGCTTCTGAACTCCCTCAGAGTGACTCCCTTTGTCTTTGTTCATGGGGCCTGACGCTGCAGCTAATGATGTAGTGACTAGCTCTTAATTGCAGAGACACAACTCATGCAGAATTAACTCCTCCCCACAACAGAGTCTATTGCCCACAGCTGTAGTAGCTGAAACCTGGTAATAGCCAGAGAATTCAATTCTAAAGTAGTTTCAACTAGCTGTACCATCACTAATCAATACAAATGCTAAAAAACACAAGTTCTAATTCAGTTTCTGTACTCACCTGTGAGATAAATTGCAGCTTCCTTCTCCAAGACAAATTATACAGTTAGTGTCTGTCGCCCCTTTCATCACATCCGCCTTCCATGCCATCTATCTCCTCACACATCTTGTTCTCCCAGAGGGAAAAAGAAAATTTAACGCACCTGATGAGGCCATTGTTGACTGAGAATTTACTCTCTGATCTCCTGAAAATGGTGCAAACTGCATCATTTGCAATTTCCTGTGCATTATCCTCAAAAAAACAAATGACACTCAATGATAGAAGCCCTTTTGAGAGACATGAAGACGCTCATGAGCAGAATTTGATTCTGAGGAAACATCAGCATCCTATGTTTGTAATTTATAACCCCCCCCCCCATTTATTTTGTGCCAAGACAAAGCAAAGATCCATCTTCTGTAATTCTCATAATGGGTATAAAACAATTATGCATTGTAGCTAAGTAATGCAGCCAGTGTTTATGTAGGGCAACATGAACAAGTCGGTGTTTGGAAACACTGCAGCTTTGTTTATGCACAACAGAATGAACAGATGATGTTTGGAACTGCAGCTTGTGGTTTTCTTCTGAAAAACACGATGGGTGATGAGTGAAGATTCATGAATATCAAATTCATAGTTATTGAAATGATGAAATTCTATTTGACACAAGTGCATTCATGCAACAAATGTCAGTTGCTTGTAACAAACATGACGTGACATTTCTAATGTGGTCATATCAGAGGAAAAGCAAACTCCAACACTTCACAGTGCCTCTGGCGACTCTTTTATTCGGCTTTATTTAAGATATAGTCGTTTGGCTGCTCCTGATGAAACCAAGCTATTCGTGATGCTCTCTCTGTAATGAGATCTTCAAATACTTGGATTCCCCTTCAGCTGTTGGCCTCACATCTGGCCAGCTGATAATAATAATAATAATAATTCAATTTCCGTTTACCATCTATTTTCTAGAGCATTACAATTTATCACAGTCCTCATCATCATTTTGAGCTTAGTTTTCATGGAGATTGCTTAGTTGTCATCACTTTGGTCACGAGATAACAGGTAGTTGGATGACAACTTAGCAATATGCATTACAACTGAGCAAAACCGTGAAAAAACAAGCAAACAATAAAACAAAGGGAACAGAAAATATTACATATAAGATTATAAAGCCTTTTCCTCCTTTCTAAGTAAACTCATTATCAAAACCTGAACCTTTAATTAAACTACACCCAGTATTTTAAATGTGAAAAGCTCATTCCAACACTTTAAAAACATCCAAAAGCATCACTTCACTCACAAGCTGACCTTCTGTCAGTAAGGGTTGTTTCAAGCATCCTGAATATTTGTTTATAGGTATATATGAAAGACAGGAGAAGAAGAGCTGTTTCATGGCATGACTGGAGACAATATGCGGTTAACCGCTCATTGAAACTGTCATTCACATAATGCAAAGGCACAACTGTCTGAATTCTTGGAAGGTCAACTGATGGTTCCACGTCATATCATTTTTGAATCAAACACACTTCTAGAGTTAGTTATTATTCTTACTCATCACTATGTGTAAACAGGTGTCTTGGACCTCCCACCACTCAGTACAAATAAAAAGCAGTTTAAAGAGTTGATTGCTGATGCTCGTTAGTTTGGATGATCAGGGGCTCGCAGTAATTTGCTCCTTCACAATGGAAAGTTAGAGTCCAAAAACTATGTTCCCTTTGATAGAAAAATGGCAAACTGTGGATCCAGTGGACTCCAAATGGCCTGACACACCTTTATTACAATAGTGCACACTGTAATATTCTATTCAGCTTAGAAAGAGCACCCAGTACTAATACCAGTTTTCAGTGAGCTCAGTGACAGTAGTGTCACCATATATCTATCTACCAACTTCTAGTCATTGGTTTATGACATTGACTCTATGACAAAAGAGAATGTTTCCAAAAAAACATAGTTACTTTATTGACATGAATATGGAAATACCAAACATATAATAACATACATTCCAAATCCCATTTAAGCATCAGATTGTCTATTCTTCCACTACTGTATGTAGCTTGGTCCATTTATAATCATAAGTCACAAAGACACCCACCTATTATTTATGAAAGTCATTTGTTGTGTTAACAGTCTCTAATTTAAAAGGGTGTGGAAATGGTGACATTTGTGCATCCTGAACATTCCACCTTTAACATTTTCTGTAGAGACTCCAGACAGACTGACAGTTCCTATATATATATATATATATATATATATATATATATATATATATATATATATATATATATATATATATATATATATATATATATATATATATATATATATATATATATATATATATATATATATATATATATATATATTATATATATATATTTATATTTATATATATATTTTTTTTTTTCAAGGATACAATGTTACTTCATAATGTGATGCATTGAAAATATATTGTTGGATGAACAAACAAGGTATTACTGATGATAAATATAAGTTAATAAATAAAGTAAATAAAGTTATTGTAAGGAAATTGTAAAATCTTGATGATGCTGGTTACTATGTAAGTATGTTAAGCTCATTGTAAAGTCACTAAACCCCAACAGATTACAGGAATGAGTAATATATTTGTAGGGTTTATTTTGTAACTAAAAATGAGCTCTGAATGAAAAAAAAATATATATATATATATATATAAAACAACAGATGTGTCAACAATTCTACAGGACATGTCCAGAAGTATATCTCAACTAAGGATTAACTTTGCTTTAATGGACTTGTCTCTGTGTTTCTGTCAATAATTAAGAATTCCACAGGCAGAAATTTAGTAGAGTCTGCAGGCTACATTAACTTTGACTGCACAACATGCTCCATTTGTACCTCCCTGCATCCATAATTTAGTCATTTTTCGTACAGACTGTTCTTGTGTTGCCTTCGGCACTAATATCCACTCACAGGTGTATATCTGTGTGAAGACTCGCACATTAGTCCACACAGATGCACATGCTCTGGCTCTGAAGTTTTTAATGTCCTTGTTTTTCTCTTTTTACCCTTTTACGTCTGCTGTATTTTGGCCACTTATCTCCATGAAGCACTTTGTGACAAAGTGTGACAATTTTTTAATATTCTCCATGGCTGCCATCTCATTCTGAACTTTCTTAAGTGTCTTAACATTATAATCTTATCCACTGTTTGAAGTGGAGAAAAAAAATAGATGCTGTTTTTCAGATTTTTTTTTAACAAAAGCTTTGAAAAATTGATGGAGACATTCTGATTCTGACCTGTGCCCAGTATCATCAGTGTAAATGACACCTATCTGTCAATACTTTTAAATGTCCCGCCCCATCCAGGCTGTGATTGGTCGGTTCATGACAGTGACATTGACAAACTACACTCAGCACACGGCTGCTTGAAAGGCACCTAAGCTTCTCTTCTCCCTCATCTCTGTCCGACGACAGAGTTTAGCAAGCAGAGAGAACGGGAACAGGAGAGCGTCACGTAGCGCCAGAGAACCTGATATGGAGAGGGCAGAGGAGAGTACCGGCAGCTTGGGAGAAGTCCCGGGATGCAAGAAAATGTCCCGGTACGCAAAAGAGTAAAATGTCGATGTGCCAGTACTGCATACCGGGGCGTTCCGGCCCACTTCAAGCACTGATCTAAACTCAGGGGACCTTGTAGGGTCACTTCTTGGACACACTGGATTAATTATAACACAAAAGCTTCATACAGGTCATTAAATCATTTAGAGGTGTTATCATGTTACAAGGAAACGGAGAGAAACAGATCAAGGGACTAAGAAACTTGGAGACTTCTTGTGAGAAGGTTGGTGTACAGTTATTTATGTTCAATTGAGATCATCACAGACTATGATGCAGATTCAGGAAACATGTAGACTAAATTGCAGACATCTTATTTAGCCAAAGTTTTTATTTGTTTTAAACATTTGATATGTTCACTGATTTCTTGTTCATTGTAAATGAAAACAACCTTTTTTGTAAAATTGTTCTTAGGTGTGAATGTGATTGTGAGTGGTTGTTTTTCTTTGTGTGGCCCTGCGATGGACTGGCGACCTGTCCAAGGTGTACCTCGCCTTTCGCCCAATGTCAGCTGGGATAGGCTCCAGCTCCCCGCGACCCTGTATGCAGGATAAACAGTTGAAGATGGATGGATAACTGTTTTGTTATCCTTCAAGTATTGCTTTTATATTGTTTCTGAAACTCCATTTTGAAAGTCTGATATTGTATCAGCATTTGTGTCAAAGTGTATCCAGTCTAATAGAAACACTGGCTTCATCATATTATTTCAGTAACTATTGTTTTGTCATAAATGAGCTGGACATACTTAAAAACTTCCCATGTCAGTGGATTCAAACCCAACCTGCATTAGAGTGACATAAAGTTCCAGGTCACATTTGCATTAGGTCTCTCTCCGAGCTATCTGGTTGCAGCCCTCCAATGCAAAGAATAAACAAAGTTTAATTCAAAGTCTCCATTAGTAAACAAGCCAACCTGGATGCCATCTGGCTCCCTACTTACCACTAGCTACACATTTCTATCGATCAATTCCCAGGAAGGGAAATGAATCACTGTTACATCAGCTGGGCAGATGCCAGTGAGCTTCAGTCTACAGATATCCTGCAGTGGCAAATCAGTAACAACAAGCAGCAGCAGGAAGCTACATATGTCGGACAACTGCAACAAACAATAAGATTTGCTGCAGGGTTTAAATAATATTCAGATGACAGTACAATTACACACAGCATACAAAGAGTACACACAAATCAAGCAGAACTTCAAACTCACAGTATGGCAGAAACTTGGTGAACAGCAGATCCCAGCAGCTGTCTTAATTAGCCTTAAACTAAACTGATAATTGGATTAACAGCAAACATGATATAAGTCCCAGTAAGATTCAGGAACCACATAAAGGTAGTTCAACATTTTGGTTGTGCTAAGACAACCAGCAATACCATAAAGCCAGCTGACATAAGTAACTTCTGAGGAACTGGTGGTGCAGAATCCATTTGACAGCAAAATGTTAGTTGAACCCAAAGTGGACACACTTATTAAATTAAAGACTTTAAAGACTGACGCAACACTGTTATTTCAATGAAATTTTCCATTTTAGGGAAACATGCAAGCCCTGAAGAAAAGTAGGCTGAACCCATGGCTCTTTGCTGTTTTGTACTGAATGAATTGGTGTACCAGAGGTGAAAGGCCATTACAGGATATCATTTCAGATCACCACGGGACATTTATCACTTTAAAAAAGGTACATATTACGGAAATACACATGCACGCAGATGTGAACACAAAGGTGTGTTTATGCAACCACAGACAACCTAGCATAACTAAACTACTATATAGCTATTGCATCATAAAAACCAGCTGATAAATGTTTTTAGCACATACACAGTGCAGAGTGGTAAGAAAACCTTTAGTGTATTACTGTTGTGAAAATATGAAAATGCAAGGTAGTCCTTTACTGTTCCTGCATGAGAATGACAAATTGCTCTTGGCGGCAGTGTTTAAATCCATCTACAAATACCCTCAAAAGCCATTGTATCTGAACATGTATTTCATTTAAAATGACTTATGATACTGACCTTCGTGCCTGTACATTGTATCTGAAGATTAACTAATGACTACTTGTTAAATATCCCCCAATTTTTCTTGGCAGGATAATTAATGAAGTAATTAAGCACATGGTGTGAGTGCAGAATCATCAAAAAAAAATCCAGATATTTTTCACTCGTCTCTATATCTGTCCTCTCCTTTATTGTTTCTTTCTATGTTTTACATCACAGATTATTTCCCTTGTGTTAGTATTGAGCATGCATTTGTCAACTGTGCTATTACTATCCAACAGACAATGTATTTTGCATACATTCACAGGCCAGCTAGTAAGGATATGAAACACATACATATTAACAAAGTTACTCTTTTTCTTTTTTGCAACAATTTAAAATTGACCAGAGAACTTTTGCGTGAGGTAAAACAGAGCCTTACTACTCCAAACATCCACCTCTGAAGTACAAAAAGTAGACATGTCTACTATGTTAAAGTCGATGCATATATTGCATTTACTGTAAGTTGTACAGAATACATATATGGCTAGAAAGAAGATCAGTCTTCAGGTTTGTGTGAGACAAGCCTTGAACTAAAGTTACCATAGAACTGGTCAGGCATTTTACATCTGGCATTAAAATGATAGGTGTATGTGGATACTTTATCTGGGTAAGAAAAAACATATGTTGATGCCAGGTGTAATGACAACTGGACTTGGTTGAATTCTTTTAAATCTTATGAGCCTTATGACTTTCTTGTAATGGTAATAATAGGATTAAAATCTCATTTACTGAGTTTTACTAATTTAACCAATTGTTAAACCTTTACTCATAATTTATTAGCAGTTATCTGTGCACTTAACAGTAAAATAATTTTTTTGCAACAATGTTGATACTGTGTTCTTGTTTGGCCTGATGGGCTTCAGCACATGCAACTTTTGTTTTGTTTTTTAATCCTTACATGGAGTTTGTGTTCAGAGTGTTTTACTGGTATCAAAGCTCACACTGAGGTAATGCCCTCAACGAGGCACGACTCCAGGTGGTTCACAAAAGGTAGTTTATTGAACAAGGTTAAAAAACTAGCAGGCAGAGGTACAGAATCGCGGGGCAGAAATCGTGGTCAAAACTGATGCTGAGGTCAAAAACACTCTAGGGCAGACACAAGGAATTTGCTGAAACACTGACACAAGAGACCGAGACGAACTGGCACAGGCACAAAGGGAACAAGGATTTATATACACTGGAGCATGGGAGATAACGAGACACAGGTGGAGCACATTAGGGCGGGGACCGGTAATCACGCAGGAGGCGAGGCAGACAAAGACCTGAAACGAGACACAAGATGAGTCACTGAAGTGCAAGTGGTAGCAGGCAAAACTGAATACATGGCCTATCAGCGGGGCTGGGCGTGACAACTGGGAGCGAGTTGTTTTTTGGTGTTAGGGGACTATTTTATTAGCTTTTGTCGCTGTGTGTACGGTTCAGAATCGGTAGGCAAGATGCTCAGAAGCACACATGAACGTCACAGCCTACGTAATCCAATGGATTTCGTTGAAAATCGGACCCCGTTTTCTTCACATAGAAGCAGGCATACTACTTTCAGAGGTGACCAAGATAGCCAGTGAATGGCACATTTCACATGAGGTTACAACCCCTTTACACAATGGCAATAAAAAAGTGATTAATATGATTAAAAACTACAAATAGCCTCTATAACACCTAGAATAATCAAAATTAGATATGAGTGTTAGTCACATTGTGCATCAGTATACATAGAACATCATGATGTTGTTCAAAATGAACATTTTAATGTGCCTTTGAAGTCACACCTGTACAAAGCATTTTCTTTAGTCACATTCACTGACACCCTGTGTAATCATGAAGTTAATACTGCTGAGTTTGTTTAAAATGATGAGAAATGAGTTTGTGATGAAGACCTTGCCTGGAGCTGCTTTGTGGATTTATGTCCTCTCACATGAGCGAAACACCCCTCTATGTACTGTAAGACAAGGTAGAAGAGGGAACAGAGGGAAAAGAAAAGTTATAGGGGAGGGAGAAAAAGACTAACTAGCTAGATCTTAATAAGGAGTTGTCACAGCAGATAGGCAGGCCTTATATCAACTATGAACAGGCTTTGGGAAATCTGCCAACAGGCCTGAATAAAGCCCTGGTCCACTGGGGCTCTTGAGGTCTTATGGCCACAAAACTAAACTTCTCTGCTGCTAGTGTACTCTTTTCCAGCATAACAAACAGTTTTGTAGTATGTCCACTAAAACCATCATAAATCTCTGTTTTCAATTGCTGGCACAAACCCAGAGTAGGTAAATTTACCTTCTCCTGTTTTATGCACTTTTTCTCAGTTTGCACAGAAAATAAAAAGTGCAAAATATTGCATTATAATAATAATCATAATCATTATAATTTGCTCCACAGTCTTACTTCATATATCTTTAAACTCGCTTGAAACTCTAGTTTTTTATAGTATGTTTTGAAAATGGCATGCCACAGGAAGTCTGTGGGGGTAAACTGTATTTCTGCTACTGGCTCTGATATTTTGTTGTCTTGAGTTTGCAAAAAGAAGTCTGTCTCCATTAGAAATAATGGCAAAATAACCTTACTTCTCACCTGAATAATTACCTCAATAAACTTTTCTAATGAGTTTATGGTCTCAATCTGTACTTTCAAGTTTTCTTCAATGCAAAATTATGTTCATTTAGTTAATTACGGTCCCATTTAGAGGATAATAGACCATAAGCAGAGTATGTTTCAGGGTGGGATTATCTATGAATAAACAAGTTGTTACCAAGGCATCCTGTCAATCAGGCCAGAGGGACTCGCACTGACGGCCCTACCAGCACGGTTGAAAAAGCTAATTAGGAGTTGTCTGTTCACTTTCTCTGGTGAGTACATTTAATTTTAAGCCTCTTGTTCGCTAGACAAAATTGTCAGCCCTGTTAAAATGAGAGTTAATGAATTTATGTGAATTACAGATGCACCTATCTAAGCTAGCTAGCTCCACACATAGCCGTTCCACACAGCTCCACCGTCTTGTCTAAATATGGTCACATCTGGTGCCGCTGGTGGCAAAAAATCAACATGGCTGCGCCCTATTGGCTAAACTCAAGGCTTCAAAACGGTCATCCACAAACCAACAGGTGCTGTCACGATGGCTGTGTCCACTTCTTTTATACATTTAAATTACATTTTTTAAATAACAAAAATGATCTACCACATAGTTTCAGTTTTCTCATTTTAATCTGCAGGAAAACTTCTAATTAACACCAACATTTACAAGGGATTGACAGTTTTGCTACGTCTTGTTATGCTTCTGCCTTCCTGTTTTCTGATTGTCTTTACTAGCTAAGATAACACTAAGATAAGATAGCTAAGATAACAATTGTGCTACCTACCATAACACATAAGAGTTATTGGTACTTGATTATTTATCTGGTCACATCCTCTTCAGTAAATTCATAATTCATAATATATTTGCTACAGTTGATGGGTTTTGCATGTCTTTGTATTATGTTAACTTTTTGTAAACTTAGAAATTTGGATGTAATAGTAGCCATTTTATTGCCAATTCTGTAAATATACATAAATCCACCTAACCTCTCCCACCAAACCACTATCCATTCTCTACACAGCATTTCTGTTATTTCTGTTAACACATTTTACTGTGCTATCAGTTGTGATGGAGCCCTTCCTTCCTCCATAGACCTATGGGATTAGCTCATTGAGCATCAGTAAGTTATCAGTTTGTATTGATTACATTTCACATTAAACACCAACCTCCAGTCTCAGAAATATTCCCACTAGCTTCAGTGACATTTTAGAGGATATCAACTCGAGCTCGCTCTCTGTGAAAAGTTCACTCTTCTCTATTGGAAGAAAAAAGGAAAATAAAGAATTTAAACTGTTATCCCTCCCTTGATCTAGTCTTCTCAGTAGCTGAAGACATGCTCCTTTAGCTACTCAACGAAGAAAGTAGCATCAAAAGATTGTCTTGAAGTGTTAGAAGGAATTCATTTTGTAACATTAAAAGATTTTTAGCAATGATCGAAAACTACTTTCAGTGATAATTTCCTTTTGAATTCATATTCTTGCAAATGCTTTATTTTAATACTGCTTCACTATCTTTTTATATATCATACTGTTTCAGGTGAATTTGGATGTTATTTTTGAAATGAATACTCTGGACAGAGTAGTGCTATTATTTACCTATTGAGCAAAAAGTGAATGGTGTGCATCTATCCGTCAATCTATCCATCTACCGATCACTATACAGTATATTCAGGCTCCAAATTAGCATAGCTGTTGTCGTCCTCTCTAAACTCAGTGAAAAATATAATTAGAGCTTATTTTCTGCCAGATCCTGTCCAACTTTGGGATCATCAACTGGTTTGTACGGCCATGACACTTCCTGGCACTTCCTCAACACATTTCAACACATTTTATGAAATATTAGATGTTTACTGTCATTCTTTTATTTTACATTGATGTCAAATCACTTCATTAAGCATAATAAGTTATCCTGTCAGTCAGCGAGATGCAATGCAGGCCAAACATGCTTTGATGGATTGACGGAGTGGCAACAGTCCCAGCAGGGGGACGACAAGAAACGCAATCCAGTAGGACGCGATGGTGAAGGGGATTATATGGAGAGTCTGGTGGTTTGTTATGTCTATTGAAAAAAGAACACATTTTGCGATTGCATTCTATGCTTTAGAAATAACTGATAACTGGTTGCAAAGGTGGTGATGGGTGTAATATCAGGCCAATGAACCATAGTTTTGGTAATGTACTGGTTGGCACTGCACAGATGTTACTGGTAAAATTATTAATTGATTCATTAATTGATTTATTAATGAACACTAAGCAGGGTCCAATAATCAGCAATCGTCAATCACCAAATCCAAGTAAAAAACTACTTTTTGTTAATAAAATAAATGGAGGTCAGCCGCCATTGGCGGGTTGCTGAAATAGATCTTCTTCACTATTAACTGGGGGTTGTGATGGCGCAGTCAAGACCAGTGTTTGATTCCCACTGTGACATCCACCGATGTGTCCCTGAGCAAAACACCTAATTGCTCCAGAGGTGTGCAACCTCTGCCATATATAACAGTTGCAAGTCGCTTTGGATAAAAGTGTCTCTCATCACTGCAACAAATATATTGGCATACCACGTTTGTTTTGCATCGACTCTGCACATGCATGTGTGGTCATACAGACTGGTGTCCACTGTAGCTATGGTTAACTAGCTAGCACAGTTTTTCTGTTGGTAACATTTATCCATGGTAACCTGCACACAACTCTCTTGTGAAGAATGCAACATTATGTAGTATTTGTATCTTAAAATAACATCCTCAAAATCATTTTCATGGTACAATTGTAATCATGCTGAATGATATCACTATGATTGCTCCTCCGGGCCCTGAAAGCTTTCTATGTCACCATGTAGTACTGAAATGCTGGGCGGGATTTCCATTATGAGAACACCTTAATGCTTTACGGCACCTCAGCAGTGAACAAAATTCTTAAGTAAGCAAGCTATAAGAACAATAAAAGAGCATAGAATGTACAATGTGAGTGTGTTCTTTGGAAGAAGCTAGCTTGATATTCTCAGTATATCATGGCAGAGGCTGTGATGAGATCGAAGAAGAATCCGGAAGAAACAAGAAAGAGCAAAAGAAAGAGTAACCTCAAGCAACTGGACAACAGTAAATATTGTACTGGCTTTTACATGTCGACATGAGCTAAAGAGCTGACAGGATGCAGCACACAGCCTGAGCTGGTCTTCTTTCTTTTGGACTAGTAAATAATAAGTTATTAGCTGGTTTGCTATGTCTTGATGCTATGGGTTTAGTTGCTAGCTATAAATGTCAAGTTGATGTTGGCAAACTTGCAAGATAACACTCTGGGACTGTTGAAGAACAGCGCTGGTGTCGAGTCGCAGCCAGGCATGTGGGCAGCATAACCGGGCCCAGCAGCCTCTATGGACATAACGTTAATATGCTAATAGCAGAAGTGAATAGACAGAAGAAGACGTTTATGAAGGAAGCTATGAAGAGAAGAAGAGAGTGGCTAAGAAATAGGCTGCCAGACATTGGTGAGAACTTCATGAAATAAAAAAGCTGCAAGACAGATGCTGAGCTATTCTTTCTGTGTGCACAGTTGGACTATGTCTTGTGTTGTCACACTTGGCTCAATGTTTGGCTGTGTTAGCAAACGTGAATCGCACAAAAACACAGCTTACATAATATTCCTTTAAATTGCCAGGTTACAACTGACAAAAGTAACTTCACTACCTTTTATAACATGCACATTTTTGTGACTGTAGCAGAGAGAGATTTGCTTCCCACAGCAAACCTGCTAGTCTACATCATATACACAGGTTACCCACACCTTCTTTAAATTGTTTGTTTACCTTGATAGACAGAGTGGTGGAGGAAGAACTCAAATCCTTTACTTAATTAAATATAAAGACGAGATTTTAAATATATTCTCTTAGAAGTAAAAGTTCTGCATTGGAAAGAAAGCTATAATCAGGAAAATGTAACACACTCATTTTGAACTAATTTATATCGGACTGCAACTAATTATTATTTTCATTTTGGAATCATTTGCGGATTATTTTCTCCATTATTTGATTTATTGTTTGGTTTGTAAAAAAATCTGGAAATAGTGAGAAATGCTGTCAAGATTGGCCAGAGCTCAAAGATACCTTCACAAACCTAAATTAAAATCATTAAAAAGAAAAGCACCAAATTTTCACGTATGTCAAGCCGAACCATGAAATGTTTTTTACATGATAAATGATTATTATCAAAATAGCTGACATTGCAACCCCAAGTCAACCTGTTGTTACAAAGAAGACACTGTTTTGCTGCTCATCATATCTTCTTTCAGTTCACTAGCCATTGAGAGGTAGGCCAAAAAGTTAAAGATAAAAGGATGCAAGACTTACAGGTAACCCCAGTGTGTTCGACAAGCTCCTCGCTGTTGCTCCAGTCATTCCCTGTAGAATCACTCACTGCGTCAGGCCAGCCTCACTCCGGTCCTCTTCTCGTGTCCACAACTGTCCACTGATCTCGGTGTCGGTTTCAGTTCTTTTTCATCACAAACGTGGCTTTTTGTCTTCATCTGCAGAGCAAAGTAGCATCTCCTCTTCCTCACGCACTATGGCATCTGTGCTAAGGCCAGCTCACGTTGCCCAAGACCTGCCCTCCTGCCCTCTTGAAGTTGGCAACAGCTCATTGAAAATGAACATTGAAAAGTTTTGTTTTGTTCGCATTGTTTGATAGAGTTTAAATATCTTTTAATAAATCTGGAGGTTTTCAAATAACTTTTTTGAAAACACTACATGTGACTTAGACTTCCAAATGTTTTTTTCCCTGAAAATCAATCAAAGCAATCTGACTGGATGAAGAAACTCAAGCCCCATATACTGTATAGGTGCACAAGATGCTGATTCTGGATTCTAAATAGTTTGGCATGTTATTGCTAAAGCCAAGACAGGGAAACAAGTGGGTGCCGTGTGGTAAAATAAGAATGACTCATGGAATTTGAGTGGGTAAAATATGAGCATCTGTAGTACAGGCTGGATTGCATTACAAATAACATTCTACCTATAGAGCAGATTTGCCCTAACCATCCTAACCCTAACCCTTTGCTCCACACTTTTTCTTTCCAGCTAACCAGTCAGATCAGCACCCTCTGAAGGTTCTACAGGTTTAAAAACAAAGGAACACGTTAGGGCGTGTGTGGGTTTTTTTTTAATAACTATCTTTGCAATCTCCAGTGAGTGATATTTTATAATAATCTTACTCATTGTGTCACTTCAAAAGTTTAAACAAAAATGTGGACAAACTGATTTATACATGTTTACTCTCCACTGCATCTTTCCACTGTGTGCAAACACACACACACACACACACACACACACACACACATACACAGTCCTGGCAGACCTCTCCAGTTAACTGGGCTTGTAAATCATCTGCACAACATCAATGGAGAAACATTTGTCACCTCCAACGCCTGCCTGACTCAGCACCTCTTTAACTGTCCTCAAGGAACAACGGCAAGACATGCAGGATGTGGAAGGGGTCAAGGGGTGAATTTTAAAGAGAATAATCAAACTACCAATTCTGCTGCTTGCCAGATGGGATGTTATATGAGGAGAGGTGAGTCACTATGTGAAGAAAAGAGGTCCTGAGAGAATTCCCTTTGTTTATTTGGAGGGGGGGGGGGGTCTATCAGAAATAGCCAGATGATGATGATTAATATATTTGTTTTGTAATATATTGTTTTAATATATTTTCACATTGTTTAATGTGTTTTCTATTTTGAAAGGACACTGATCACCACATAGAACATACAAATAAACTGCTGATTATCAAAGTTAAAAACAACAAGTGAAAATATTTGCACTGCAAATGGTGTTTGAAAAAAATTGTTGTTTTTTTGTTCAATAATTTTATCATAATAAACACAAATAAACTACATGCAGCAGTAATTACAGTATCAGGTTGTATGAGAAGTTTTTCGTCAAAACTTTACAGAGCTTTTCCACTTTTGTAAATAGGCTCCCACTGGAGGTAGGCCAGTGTTGAACAGGCACAGTTTAAAGTTGTGATGTTGATTGGCCGAGATCGATTCTCTGAGTGGATACTGTACAAATTTAAGCCAGTGACTAATGGATCACAACAATGCGTACCACATGGTTATGGTAATCTATAACCCAGACTGGTGAGCCAAGTGCCTCTAAGAAAATAATGTCAATTCTGACCCCAATGTCATTCCCCATGATAAATCAATAGATGCCCCAATCTATACCTGAGCAATTATCCTGTGTCAGTTTGCCTGGAGTGACCTGAATGTTTCACCCACAAAGATCTCAGGTAAATTGTATCTGCTAAGCACATGCTGTCTCAAAGGGCATGAAGACCACTGTTAAATCCCATGAGGCCGATATAGATGTGTTGGCCGGGATGCTGGTTGTCTGCTTGTCATAAAAAATAAGCAGTGAAGTGGAAAATTACCATGCGTAAATAATAGTCAGGCTGAGTAATGAAGCTTGATGAAAGATTTAAAATAGTATAAACCACCGTCATGCCACTGTTTATGGATTGTGTGTTAAAAGTAGCACAGCTGTGTAGATGACATAAGATGAAACTTTATTGATCGCCATATTAGCTTCTTTTCGCCCGTAAGGATATACACTCGTGCCAATTATTTGATTTTTACAGTGTCTGCATCAGTATGTGATTCAGTGTATGCAGATAATGAGCTGTAATTCATCATAAAATATATCATTTGAAGGCAGAGAAATGAATATGATTGCAAAGGACCACATCACCTGCCGTTGTCTGCACAGAACTGTACTCTGAGAACAGCATAAAGGACCCAAATATTTAAAATTCTGATATGTAAATGGTAAAGGATTATGACATGACATGAAATGGAAGATGTTACAGAAGAAGAAGTGGCACACTTGTATGGCTCTGATGCCTCATTTTTCTACAAGACTTTCTTCATCCAATCGACCAGACAGTCTTGCCAGAGTGTTGGTTTTATTCCAATGAATAATGCATTTAAGCTAAAACAATTTTCTTTTCTTGCAATCCAGCACCTCACCATGCTCACCATGCAGGTATGCTTTTACGCCTCACTGTTTCCAGAACTGGTTCACTGCCATCATACGGTTTGTGAAGATCATCTGTGCACAGGGGTCACGGTTGCCCCCTTTCCATTTGGCCCTGCCCCGCATTGTTTATCTGTGGTATTCCGTCTGCCTGTTTGTGTCATGGCCCCCCCTCCCTACCTGACTGTGAGCTGTCTCAGCAACAACCAGGGTGGGATGTCTCTAATTAAACACTGGTAATGATGAGAATGAAAGTAGGGGGGGGGGGGTCATTACGCTGTTAACAGATGCTCTCAAAAACCCCCGCCAGCCTTGCTTGATGCCCACAGTATGAATACATACATATAGATCTCTTTGTCTCTCTCCTGCTTCCAGGCATAGTGCTCAATGCCAAGGCAGCCCCACACTTGGATTGTTTTTTTCCCTCTCACACTCTAATTGAAATCACAGATTCTATTTTTCTATCAAACACAAGCAGAAGTCTGTCTTTTTTCTCACACTGTGTTCCTCGCTCATTATTATTCCTAACAATATTCAATGCCAGCCCACACTTGGCCAGGGCACTGTTTTTCACACCTACATTGTGTCCTGCTCCTGCATTCAAATATTAGTTTTAAACGCTGGTAGGGTTGTGAAGTCGAACACAACATATGCAGTCAATGTAACAAAATAAGGTTAAACATGAAAATGAATTGAATCTCAGAAGTGTAGAAGAGGGTGCAGCATGTATTTGTGTTAAGGGTTAGGGGAATGACTGAGTCAGGCTGACTTTACAGAGCCGGAACAAAAATATATTTAAATTCATTATAAAACCTCTAGTGCAACAGGTACAGTGGCGATCAAACAGCAGGAAAAATCCCTCAGCACTTGGGCTTTAGTTTACTATTTCATGAGGATATTATATGACTATTATTAAGTATTATCCTCCTTTTACAATGATTGAAACATAATGCCAGTTTTATGATAACATGGCACACACCAAAGAAATTGCTGAGATCTATGAATATGGCAACATCACTACAACAAAGTCGAAAGGGGCAAGAAACAAGCCAAAAGTTTAGCCAGATTATCCAAACCACTTTATCTGGAGGTTCAAATGAAATTGAGGGAATCAAACTCTTGGTAAAAATCCTTCATTGAACAGGAAATCTGTTGGTGTGTCCAAAATGCACACTATACTAATTCTTTACATGTTTGAAGTGGATAAGTGAAAAATGTAAGTATACTTGAATTGAACAGTATGCTTTCAATATATTGATAACTTTTGAGTAATGAATTAATTGTAAAAATAAATAAATTGTGTGACAGCTCCAGAAAACTCTTGGAAAACAAAAATTTAAAAAACTGTTATTTTAAGAAAAAAAACATTTAGCTTTGTTTTTTTGAAGTTTGATTTCATTGACACTCCAAAGACAAAGTTTGACATCCAACATGGCACATGTTATATAATTACCTGTAAGTATAAAAAGACAAATAATTTACCCTTTTTTTTGGACTAACCACAGTCTAGTATGGATCTGGGACACACCACATGTATAAGTAAGATAGGTCAAAACTGAACTAGGAATGTGATGGATGTTTACTGCTGACATTTTGGGTAGTAATTCCCCTTGTTTTTTTCTTCCAAATAAGTTTGGTAAAAACCTGTGTGAGTGGTTGACATGTATTTAGTTAACCAGTCCAAAACATTTCTGCCTGGGTCAACAGGTACAGTAGACTGCCACTTATTGGGCTGATAGTTGTTGAAGTCCAGTGTGCTCCTTATTATCTGTGCAAATTGCTGTTTTGTGTTTGGATATTCTCACCCAAACCAAAATACATGTTAAATTGATGACATGGACCTTGCCACAAGCATAGGTAGCATGCTAATTACATTTGTGGAATTGCAATTGATAAACTGTCTTTAAAAAAATATTTGCAAGTGTGGTTTGGGGAAAATTGACAGTGCACTGATAATTACTCTTCAGTAATGTCTGACAAAAACTGTGCTTTATGAAAATACTGACTGCACTGTCATACTGCAATCCAGCCTGTACTACAGATGCTCAGCAAACTGGAGGTGACCTCATGGTCTAAATGGAGATGTACATTAAGTTCAGTTACAACTTCAGCATCAATGTTAGAAGCAGCTCATAGTGCCCTTATCATCCCCTGTTTTGCTTGCATTATAAATTTTCACAGTTAGCATCTAAGCTTTAATTTATAGCCCTAATGTTGTCATCAAGGGGCCAAGGTCTGGGCTGGCCTCTGCCATCAATCTGATAGCCTGCAGGTAATGGCCAAGTTGCATATTGTCACAATTCCAATACATTATTTACTATGAGACATTAAAAAGTAATGCGTTTTAATAAACAGGCCCAAGGCCAGAGGGTACAACCACATTCAATCCAGTCGTATTTCTCCTTACTTTCATCAAGGAGACACTTTATAATAGATGTATGGCCAGACCAACACTCGAGGGCTTTTTATTTTGCCAACCCTGCTTTTATGAATTACTATATTGGCCACAATAAACATATTTAATAGTGAGTAATTGTTTAATTATCCCTTATAGTTGTTTTTAGATGTTGCGTCATTGCCAATTTCTATCCCGGTAATCAGATTTTTAACACATTTCCAGTGTCCTACCACTATTTTATTTAGTTAGTTAAATTAGATCTCAGTTGCCAATCTCAGATTTTCCTCCTCCAACTCCTCAATCAGATTTCCCACTGGAAACGTCCTGGGTACGACCTCAAGTGAGTTAAACATGTGAAATTGCAGTTGTCATCTTAAAAACTATTGAGGAAGAGCATGTTAAACAAAACTGCATGTAATCCGGTCCCTTGAATGTAGCAACACAAAACCCTAGCCAATTCTTGAGAAAGAACCATCATAGAGCAAAGTAAAGGCTATTATGTTATGGAAATTCACAATTTTGTAATAGTACATCTTTGGAATATTGATATCTAAACCCTGTAATTGCTACTAGCCGCACTTGTGACACTACAAACCCATGTTGTTTTATTCAAACACTTTATTTGAAATTCTACTGGGAATCCTAAAGCTTCCAAAAATACCAAATACATGCATAATTTGGGAGAAATGTGTATCATCTACTATTCAGAAGGTCGGTGGTTGGATCCCTGGTGTCTTTGGGCAAGATACAGAACCCTAAAGTGCTTCTGAAGGCTGTGCCACCAGTGTGTGAGTGTGATAATTAGTTCCTTTCTGATGTTCAGTTGGCACCTTACATGGCAGCCGCTGCCATCAGTGTATGAATGGGAGAATGTGACATGTAGTGTAAGGCTCTTTATACAGACAGAATACTAGAAAGGCACTATATTTGAAGTACAATGCATTTGACACTCACATATATTTCTATATTCAAACATTTTTTTTTTACTTCCTGGGCTAACAGTGCTCTCTTTTGTGCACTCACCACCATTCAAAACACTTGCCTCAGGCAAGTGGGCAAGCTTAAAATCCCCTGTGTTTCTTGGATCAATATCAAAATAATGAAATAGACCACATCATTGGGTTTCACCCCCTTTTCATCACATTTGAATTTCAGTAGAGACAAATTGTTTTGAAGCACATTAATATGCATCAGAGTTAATTAGGAATAAAAATAAGATTTGGGTTATTTGCTGCCCTAAAATAACTGAATAAATGTATTCTTACAGAAAGCATAATTATCAAATTCCTAATATGGTGACTGAAATTAAAATCAAGCAATAGCCTTTTATATACATTCCACAACTCCTTTAACATGCACAATTATGAAGACAGCCTGAGAACATTTGAGATGCAAAATAGGATATACAGGAAATGATGTACAGATTTTTAACCATTCCATACCTCAAATGGCTTGAAAAATAACTGCCATAAATGCTAAGAAAATCCCTCATGCACCCTCCTGTGTTAGGGCCAAGCCCTGAATATTTGACATGCAGTCTGATGATAACACAGAAACATTCATCATTTCAACTACATGGTAAAGTAAGTGAAGCAAACAGAAAAACAGATGCTGTCTTCCTTCAAAAAGGAAACATCTGCGCCCTTGTTAGCCTCTGCTTTATGTCATTTTTATGCCGGTCAAGTGCTGTAAGTGTTCCCACATCTGCTACAGTTTATATAAGATGCAGATGCATCATCTGCTGAGGGAGAGCCCCCCATGGCTGATTAAAGTCCTCTCATCATTGATTCATGCTCTTGGGAAAAACTGACAAATTGAAACCCATGCTACTTATGGAGGACCTTATGTCCGTAGGGTGGGGTGTGTGAGAGTGTGTGTGTGTGTGTGTGTGTGTGTGTGTGTGTGTGTGTGTGTGTGTGTGTGTGTGTGTGTGTGTGTGTGTGGGTTTGTGGAAGGGAGGTTGGTAAAGTTTGTGGAAGATAAAGTCTCTTAGGCACAACTGCAACATTGCTGTGAAGCTGTATCTGCTGCAGAAATGTATAACATATAAAAAGCTGTGCAGCCATTATGATGGTTTCTGGTTTTTACTTTCATCCTTTCAGGGGCTCATTTCTTCAGATCTGCACCCTACAAGCCGCAATTTGTGACATTAGATTTCCTTTTGACATTTGATTCATTTTGACATATTTCTCCAATCAAATAAATGGTACACATGCAACCCATGCAGGAGCATACAAGAGCAGTGTAGTGCTTTTTAATGAGTTTTTCAAATGTATCCATAGTTTGCAAATAACAATCCTTTATGAAAGGTGATTCTACCAACATTGGCGTTCTGCATGTAAACAGTGCTCATAAAACAATGTAAAATAGCTCAATTGCTTAATTGCTAGGTAGGTGACACTAAACCTACACTCACCGGCTCACTTTATTAGGTACTTAGGTATTAGGTAGTCAACTGTTGTGCTTGTTAAAACAAATGGCTAATCAGCCAATCACATGGCAGCAACTCAATGCATTTTGGTATGTAGACGTGGTCAAGACAACTTGCTGAAGTTCAAACAGAGCATCAGATTAAGGAAGAAAGGGGATTTAAGTGACTTTAAACGTGGCATGGTAGCTGGTGCCAGACGGGCTGGTCTGAGTATTTCAGAAACTGCTGATCTACTGAGATTTTCACGCACAACCATCTCTAGGGTTTACAGTGGATGGTCCGAAAAAGAAAACATCCAGTGAGCGGCAGTTGTGTGGACGAAAAATCCTTGTTGACGTCAAAGGTCAGAGGAGAATGGGCAGACTGGTTCGAGATGACAGAAAGGCAACAACAACTCAAATAACCACTCATTACAACCAAGGTATGAAGAATACCATCTCTGAATGCACAACACGTCGAAAATTGAAGCAGATGGGCTACATCGGTAGATGAATGGTCTAATGAATCTCTATTGTGCCTTGTATCAACAGTTCAGGCTGCTGGTGGTGGTGTAATGGTATGGGGGATATTTTGGTAACACTTTACAGTAAGGGTACATGAATTATCATGAATTCATGCATTAATTCATGCATGGTTTATGCATTACTTCACGCATTAATATCTCATAAATCATCAGGAACTAGCAGGAGTTCATAGTCTTTCATTCATGACTTCATGGATGAACAACACATTAATTAAAACATTAACTAAGATGAGTACATGATCATGTATTATGATTTATTAAGCATGATCATGATGTTTTCTTTGTTCGTGAAAAAAACTGGTCTTAAATATCCATTGTGGGTACAGCTAAAAATTATAGTACGAGTCATCATGAATTCCTGCAGGAAAAAGCATTCATGCATGCATTTGGGGTATATACAAGAATCCACATTACCTTGAAGAGTATATCAATTAAAGTGAGATATGTGTTTCATTGATCATGATCTCTGAGTTATAAGCATGTTCATGTCTTCTTTAAAGTAGCCTGCAGGAAAACTGGCAGACACCAAAAGTGGAAAATCGCAACACATAGCACTGGTATTCTGTTGGCATCCAAACGCCTTGGTCATCATTAAATAAGCATTACCTTCTCATGAATTCATTGTGCTTGTGGCCCCTAAACTAAAGTGGTGAATTGTTCCTTTTGAAACACTGATGAACAATGTGTTATTAATGATAGCATAATCCTGAAATTACATCAATATGAACATTAAAGTTCAAAGCGTTTACATGCGATGTACTGTAGACACAAAATTATTTTGATAATCTTTGCTTTATTTATTCTTAAAACAGTACAAGGCAGTGAAATCAACAGCAATGCCTGAGAAGAGCAGATAAGGACTTTGGTGCATGTACATGAACTTTAGTGCCTTAAAACACCTCACAAAACCATAAAGCTGTTAAAAGGTTTTACAAAAAAATCCTGAAAAAATGTTTCACAAACAGCCTGGTATCTTCTTTTGGAGCCAACTTTTAAAGTCAAAATGATAGTCTACTCATAGTCTACTGATGTAGACTATGAGCTATTAATGCTGCAAGACTTAAAATATAAAAGAAAATATAAAAATAATAACTAAAAAAATCAATGGCACAAACACGACTGCATTAACACATGGCAGTACATAGCACATCCAAACTACCTGCTTAGTTTTTATAAATATCTAGTAAGGATCCATCATCCTTTTTCTTTAGGATAGCTGAAGCTGTCGGCTCCTGCTCACAAAAACCCCTGCATGTTTCGGCAAACCTTTTCAGGCTGTCCTTTCTTTTAAAGGTGGACCTCAAGGTATTGAACATATCTGGGTTAACCACTGCAAGTTCCGCAATTGGAGCCTGAGACACAATGGTATTCCGATCAACCCCTAGCCTTGCATAAGCCTCGGCTTTGCTGATGCGTTCCTTTTTAATCTTTTCCAACACCATGTTGTAGCGGTGGATGGAGTCATCAGGGTTTTTTACTGTAAGACAAGAGAAAGTGTTAAAGGTTTAATCCAATTAAATCAAACAGCCTAGTAATAGTGCTAATACAGTAACATAAAATTTTACAATTGCTTAATCATTAAAAAACATAAGCAAACTACCATAGACCTGCAGCAGTTGTAACACATTTTACAGGTCTCTGTTCTAACTTGGTTTACACAAAAACAACAGACTTAAAATCTGTGAAATTTGGGTACAAAGGAGTCATACAACTCCTCTTAGGAGAGGGATCCCCGCTGCAGTAATGGTGATTTGGTTTTCTTCAGAGATTCACCAAATAAATCAATATTAGGAGCAATCCCAAACCAGTTAGTTGGGAGTGGAAATTAAATAATATCCTGCATTTTCTTTGCCAGTTGCTCGGTCAGAAATCAGAACATGTGATGTACTGTGGAACTGACTAAAGTGTTAACATTTTGTTAATATTCATGATGGACCTGGTGCCCAATTGGTGATGGTACAGTGGATAAGTCACATGCCTATGGTGTGAGAGACCCGGGTTCAATCCCCCACTGTGACCCATCCACCATTGTGTCCCTGAGCAAGACACTTAACACCTAGTTGCTCCAGAAGCATGCGACCTCTGACATGTCGCTTTGGATAAAAGTGTCAGCTAAATGAATAAATGTAATGTCAAAGTAATAACTGTATATATTTGTGTACACGTCACTGCATACTTTACCTCTTAGTATCTTGTGCATTTTCTTGGCCTTTTTCGGCTGGGGCTTTAACTTCTTCTTGACCTTCTTGGCCTCAGAGGACTCAGAATCAGGCTCAGAATCTGATGACTCAGAAGATGAGGAATCTGTTGTATCTGACTCCTGTTTCCTCTTTCCAGGTGCCTGCCGTACAGCTGGTGTAGTAATGGCCACATCTCCCCCCTTGTCACTTCTTACTGCAAGCGCTGTGAAAATCAGTCAGATCAAACAGTATAGAAATTATTGCCGATGATAATATCTGGCAATGATGTTTTGACAATCAATATTATTAAAGCTGTAATGTCCTCAAATAAGCTTAACCTTCTTTAAGCCTCTCCCATGGGAAATTTCAGCTCTTCAGTTAGCATATCAACCCAGTCTTTTAAGGTGGTAATCTCTCTCTTTTGGCCTTCCATGGTTTGCTTAGCCTCCTGTAGAGCTGTCTGCAGAGCTGGTGCTTCTGTAGTCAATTAAGACCTCATTATCAGATACTGTTATGCAGATGTACATTATTTTAAACTATTGAAACTATCCATTTACAGCTTAAAATAGCAAGTGATCAAACAATCACAAAAACACATGAAAAGCAATATTGAAATTACAATCACATATTTCAGGATTTTGTTAAATGTAGTGTTGAGTGTGAAACATATTCTTACCAGTTTCGTTTGCCTTTTCTGCTGCAGAGGTCTGTGGTTTAGGTTCATGGTTCCCCAAAGGTGGAAACACTGTAAAATTTCCATGACAGATGAAAAATCAAGATTTTTGCAAAAGATGCTGTTAAGCGTACTTTTTAGCAAGTAATGTATGCTAATAAGTGAGTGTCAACAGCTTGTCAAAACAGCTGTATTTTTACTGTTATGTTTAAAAGTCTTTACCTCTTACAACTGGCTCATCTCCAACAGATGTACTTAGTTCACTGTGTGAGGACCGAGGCACTGGAAATTTTGAATAAGGTACAAAATTAGCAACCATTACTATCAAACATTCAACCACCTCTTTTTATCAGATAATGCTGTACATATGTTGAGGATAAACTGAAGATCCAACCACTGTCATAGAGACTATATTGTTCACTATAAAACAAGCCAAATGATGAAGACTGTTGCATTACATAAAACTATTACAATGATGGTCGGAACATTTTCTCAGCTGAATGTTTATTCTTGTAAGGGACAGTGTTTTTGTAATTTCTTTGAATTATGAATGTTAAAAAATAAAATACAGTGAATGCCAAAAATGTATGCTGGGGCATGGGCTGAAAAACAACAGACAAAATGAATTACTAAATGTACCTTTTTCAGCCTTCTTTATTCTTAGAGATTTCTTCAGCATAGTTTGTGGGTACTGCTTCACAGACAGATCTGGGTGAAAGAATAGACAAGATTAAGAGAACAATTTCTAAACAACACTTCATAACCACTGAAAAATCATGATTTTGGTGAAGGGGAAAGAAGAGAGTGCTTTAGGATAAAGTGAACCTAAGCTCACTCAATTAACTAGAACTTACAGTCTATTTTAAGTAATAGCATTGCTGAAACATTAATTTGTATTACTCCCAACAGAATGTCACCTATACGTTTCAACTTTTATATTATCATGGTGAACATGAAGGCATAACTTATTTACTCATTCATTCATTTGGCAGACACTTTTATCAAAGCGAATTACATTTTAGGAACAACATACAAGCAAAAATAAAGCATAAATGACTTACATTGCTTATACTGTTCAGATTTGCAGACTAAGATTGCAATGATGTTTTTGTGTATTACTCTCACTCTCTCTCACACACACACACACGCATTAATGTCATGTATTTAAATAGTGGGGTTTTGCCCATTAGGATTATTAATATTGTGACTTTAAAAAAAGGATAGCGGGAGAGAATCCAATCAATATCATTTTTTCTGGTTATTGAATGACTTATGCTTACCCTACTTTCAAAATAGTATGAAACCACCATAGCTAACCTGATATGACGTAACAGTAATGTACATAGTAATGTAGACAAGCTACATGTATATGTATGACAAGCTATGCTCAGGATTAATGTTCTGTTAAGTTAGTGAACAAGGTAAATATAATATAACGAGCCTAAACTAAATATTTAAAATTTTTATTCACCTTAACAAATGGTAACGTTATCGGGCATTAGAAAGCTGCCAATGCCTTAATGTTATTGTTCACTATAACGTTAGGTTACATGAGAAAAAAAGTCATTTTAAGGCAATTAAGTTACAATGAGCATTAAAGAAAGCTAACCGTTAGCCAGGCAGCTAGCTTGCTAGCCCGATGTCTGCAAGCTATGAAAAATAAAATTCAAACTAAACATCGACATTTCCAGTCCACATACCAATGGCATCTGTCCCACTATGCGCGTTCTTTTGCTTTCGTTTGCCTCTTCGCATAGCTATAGAGTCCATGTTAACATTACGCTGCCACCATGTGCGGTAAAACGTCTGGGTTAAGTTACCTCGATGTGTGTTTGTGGACTTGCCGCGCTCCTCTTCCTCCTCCTCCTCCCCTTTTCTGCGGTCTGGTTCAAGTCGCAATACTGTAGAGGTTTTTCTCGTTCTCAGCATCATTTCCACATGGAGCTCTGGCGGTGCCTGGGTTTCCAGTGTGTTGTCAAAGTATGATATTTCCGTCAGAGAAAGCGGGCTCCAAATAGTTTGTTATCATTAAGGACTTTTATAATGTTTTGTTTGGAAACATGATGTCTACCACACTGCGTGGCGGTTGGGTGGTGGGTAACGGTAACAAATGCAATTGCTCCCAGGCAGTGGCATGACCAAAAATTGATCCTTACTAACTAATTGCTGTCCGCGAGAGCGCACAAGGTGTAAAATTACATGTTGCCAAAGACATACCTTGGCTATTACCACCGATACACAGGTAATTGTATTTGTATGTATTTGGTTGATACAGATAAAAGCAGATGATGTAAAGAAAGTGGGCCATTAAGTTTTACCTTGCTGCGCGCTCCCGCGGACGACATCAGTTTTCGGCGGACAAACACTTTTTGACACACTCAGAGCCACACTTCCGTAAACACGCTAGTGCGCCAAAGACGCAAGCAGGAGTTACATGTGGTATTTTCAAATTCAGAAATCTGACAGGAATTCATGCATTTAGCAAATAAAATACTGTATTTAACGGAGGGAAAGCCAACCAAGAGGAGGACTGTCAAGTTAATTAAATGGCTACAGAAAAGAAGCTGTTGAAAAAACAAAATAAGGTGCAGGTTGTGTCAGAACAAGATGAAGTTAAAGAAGAAAGGCAACTCAGCAGACATCTACAGGTGGTAAGTTATGTGCATTAAGATGTAGGCTATACCATTTGATATTGAATTTATATTTGCTAAATGCATATTGTTTTGTTCTTAGATTTTGTAGGCCATATATAATTATATAAAAGTATTAAAGGTTATTTTTTTTTGTTTTCTTAAGGGTATGCCGACATAAGAGTCACAGAGGCAAAAAACCACAAAGACAGTCAGATCAGGATCAATCTTTGAGAACTCAAGATGCAGCCTATTTTCATGGATGAAATTCATTTACAGGTAATCCAGATTATACATTCAGATGTAAAGTAATTGTAATATTTTACCTTTACCTTACTGTAGTGCCATACAAAACACAAACTTCATACATATATAGACAGATTTGGAATGCTTTGGAACTCACTAAATAGCATGAGCAGTAAAACTGCTGTTGCAGTTTTACTGCAGTAAAAAGACTGTTGCATTACATAAAACTATTACAATGATGGTCGGAACATTTTCTCAGCTGAATGTTTATTCTTGTAAGGGACAGTGTTTTTGTAATTTCTTTGAATTATGAATGTTAAAAAATAAAATACAGTGAATGCCAAAAATGTATGCTGGGGCATGGGCTGAAAAACAACAGACAAAATGAATTACTAAATGTACCTTTTTCAGCCTTCTTTATTCTTAGAGATTTCTTCAGCATAGTTTGTGGGTACTGCTTCACAGACAGATCTGGGTGAAAGAATAGACAAGATTAAGAGAA
This sequence comes from Lepomis macrochirus, assembly GCA_024633595.2. Classification (NCBI taxonomy): domain Eukaryota; kingdom Metazoa; phylum Chordata; class Actinopteri; order Centrarchiformes; family Centrarchidae; genus Lepomis; species Lepomis macrochirus. Next base: position 7,872,769 of record JALXJV020000019.1, on the reverse strand, counting down.
CAATTTCTAAACAACACTTCATAACCACTGAAAAATCATGATTTTGGTGAAGGGGAAAGAAGAGAGTGCTTTAGGATAAAGTGAACCTAAGCTCACTCAATTAACTAGAACTTACAGTCTATTTTAAGTAATAGCATTGCTGAAACATTAATTTGTATTACTCCCAACAGAATGTCACCTATACGTTTCAACTTTTATATTATCATGGTGAACATGAAGGCATAACTTATTTACTCATTCATTCATTTGGCAGACACTTTTATCAAAGCGAATTACATTTTAGGAACAACATACAAGCAAAAATAAAGCATAAATGACTTACATTGCTTATACTGTTCAGATTTGCAGACTAAGATTGCAATGATGTTTTTGTGTATTACTCTCACTCTCTCTCACACACACACACACACGCATTAATGTCATGTATTTAAATAGTGGGGTTTTGCCCATTAGGATTATTAATATTGTGACTTTAAAAAAAGGATAGCGGGAGAGAATCCAATCAATATCATTTTTTCTGGTTATTGAATGACTTATGCTTACCCTACTTTCAAAATAGTATGAAACCACCATAGCTAACCTGATATGACGTAACAGTAATGTACATAGTAATGTAGACAAGCTACATGTATATGTATGACAAGCTATGCTCAGGATTAATGTTCTGTTAAGTTAGTGAACAAGGTAAATATAATATAACGAGCCTAAACTAAATATTTAAAATTTTTATTCACCTTAACAAATGGTAACGTTATCGGGCATTAGAAAGCTGCCAATGCCTTAATGTTATTGTTCACTATAACGTTAGGTTACATGAGAAAAAAAGTCATTTTAAGGCAATTAAGTTACAATGAGCATTAAAGAAAGCTAACCGTTAGCCAGGCAGCTAGCTTGCTAGCCCGATGTCTGCAAGCTATGAAAAATAAAATTCAAACTAAACATCGACATTTCCAGTCCACATACCAATGGCATCTGTCCCACTATGCGCGTTCTTTTGCTTTCGTTTGCCTCTTCGCATAGCTATAGAGTCCATGTTAACATTACGCTGCCACCATGTGCGGTAAAACGTCTGGGTTAAGTTACCTCGATGTGTGTTTGTGGACTTGCCGCGCTCCTCTTCCTCCTCCTCCTCCCCTTTTCTGCGGTCTGGTTCAAGTCGCAATACTGTAGAGGTTTTTTCTCGTTCTCAGCATCATTTCCACATGGAGCTCTGGCGGTGCCTGGGTTTCCAGTGTGTTGTCAAAGTATGATATTTCCGTCAGAGAAAAGCGGGCTCCAAATAGTTTGTTATCATTAAGGACTTTTATAATGTTTTTGTTTGGAAACATGATGTCTACCACACACGTGACGGCGGTGGGTGGTGGGTAACGGTAACAAATGCAATTGCTCCCAGGCAGTGGCATGACCAAAAATTGATCCTTACTAACTAATTGCTGTCCGCGAGAGCGCGCAAGGTGTAAAATTACATGTTGCCAAAGACATACCTTGGCTATTACCACCGATACACAGGTAATTGTATTTGTATGTATTTGGTTGATACAGATAAAAGCAGATGATGTAAAGAAAGTGGGCCATTAAGTTTTACCTTGCTGCGCGCTCCCGCGGACGACATCAGTTTTCGGCGGACAAACACTTTTGACACACTCAGAGCCACACTTCCGTAAACACGCTTGTGCGCCAAAGGCATAAGCAGGAGTTACATGTGGTATTTTCAAATTCAGAAATCTGACAGGAATTCATGCATTTAGCAAATAAAATACTGTATTTAACGGAGGGAAAGCCAACCAAGAGGAGGACTGTCAAGTTAATTAAATGGCTACAGAAAAAGAAGCTGTTGAAAAACAAAATAAGGTGCAGGTTGTGTCAGAACAAGATGAAGTTAAAGAAGAAAGGCAACTCAGCAGACATCTACAGGTGGTAAGTTATGTGCATTAAGATGTAGGCTATACCATTTGATATTGAATTTATATTTGCTAAATGCATATTGTTTTGTTCTTAGATTTTGTAGGCCATATATAATTATATAAAAGTATTAAAGGTTATTTTTTTTTTGTTTTCTTAAGGGTATGCCGACATAAGAGTCACAGAGGCAAAAAAACCACAAAGACAGTCAGATCAGGATCAATCTTTGAGAACTCAAGATGCAGCCTATTTTCATGGATGAAATTCATTTACAGGTAATCCAGATTATACATTCAGATGTAAAGTAATTGTAATATTTTACCTTTACCTTACTGTAGTGCCATACAAAACACAAACTTCATACATATATAGACAGATTTGGAATGCTTTGGAACTCACTAAATAGCATGAGCAGTAAAACTGGTAGGCAAGCAGTGGAGGGTTGGTTCTGGCAGTGAACCATATGTTAAGGTCTGTAGTCATTGACAGACTCAATACATGCTGTAATTTCAGTAAATGTTTCATATTCAGGTAAATTTGCTTTTTGTCAGGTTTTCTCAAGGCTTGCTGAATGAGGCAGGTTGATATGAAGACCGATGGCATAGCTAAAAGCTCAGCAACACTTTCAAAGATGTCATCCTGTGTAAGAAGAGTGTGCAGACATGCAATGAGGCAATACAAAAATGAAGAAGGACAACACCTTGGAGATGAAACAGAGTTCGTTGTCATCGATGAGAGTAACTTCCGCCACAAACGAAAGGTAGGCACAATCTTGTTTTGTTTGTGCTCTTTCTCATTCTGCTGTTAGAATGTTTAACAGTATCAGCCCTGGCTTCCTATTTGTTAACTCAAATCTGTTTACATTACATTTACATTATTTGTAAATACATACATATATATATATATATATATATATATATATATATATATATATATATATATATATATATATATATGTAAAGACAGATGAGCAGTATGAAAACCTTCCAGCTGTGTTTTCCTCTGCCGTTGTTGCTGCAGTGGTCTGTGTGATGGCGGGAGCAGAGGGCTCTGTGAGCGGGTGGCTGGCCGGCCTCGGGCTTCCCCGCCGCATCTTGCGGAGCTCCTCAACTCCGAAATCTATTTTTGTTCCGCCATCACTTTCTAATATTCTAAATCTACACAGCTGATTTCTCAACTCAAAACTACCCAGAAGTGGATTTAGTGATGAAATAATGTATGAAAACTGTAGAATATAAAACGCGCCCAATGATGATGCAGTGAATAGTGACGATTCTCTCTGACCAAGTCTGCCGTGTTTTCACGTCACATTTTAGTATCGCCTCAGATTGCTTGGAACCTCAACGGAGGTGATACGGAAAAAAGTACCTTGAAGCTGTTACAGGTAGAACTTTTACACAATGGAAAACTGAAAAAAGTAAAGGCGAGTCGAGCTGGTACTGTGAAGTGGAAAAGGAGCTTTAGGCTCAGGCTAAATTACTTAATTCTGATTTCTTTTATGATTTTATGGGTGAATTTAAGTGTTGGATTTTAACAAAGTATGTTGTTTTTACAGTATGCTCGTGGGAGAATATCCAACACCTGGAGGCGCAAAAAGTGGGTTTTTGGCATGCTTGGCGTGAAAGAAAAGCATCGAAGACCTATTCTGAGGCTGGTCAAGAAGAGGTCCCGCCGCCATCTGATTCCATTAGTGGTGAAGCATGTGCGTCCTGGGACCTTAATTCTTAGTGATGAGTGGAGGGCATATAGGGGTGCTCTCACCAATTTGGGCTACAGGCATTTCACCGTGAATCATTCAAGGTGGTTTGTTGATCCTGTTAGTGGAGCTCACACTCAGCACTTGGAGAGGGCATGGTTAACATACAAATCAACAATTTGGCGATTGAGAGGAAACCGAAATGCCAAGCTTTTGAAAGAGCATCTTGCAGTCATAGAATGGACCTACTGGCTTGGTAACAAGCACAAGAGAGGAACACTTGGTCGTTTATTGAAGGACATTCGGCACCAGTTTCCCTGTTAACTGTAACTAATTTCATGTAAAGTAGCTATCCTAAAGAAAAAGGATGATGGATCCTTACTAGATATTTATAAAAACTAAGCAGGTAGTTTGGATGTGCTATGTACTGCCATGTGTTAATGCAGTCGTGTTTGTGCCATTGATTTTTTTAGTTATTGTTTTTATATTTTCTTTTATATTTTAAGTCTTGCAGCATTAAATAGCTCATAGTCTACATCAGTAGACTATGAGTAGACTATCATTTTGATTTTAAAAGTTGGCTCCAAAAGAAGATACCAGGCTGTTTGTGAAACATTTTTTCAGGATTTTTTGTAAAACCTTTTAACAGCTTTATGGTTTTGTGAGGTGTTTTAAGGCACTAAAGTTCATGTACATGCACCAAAGTCCTTATCTGCTCTTCTCAGGCATTGCTGTTGATTTCACTGCCTTGTACTGTTTTAAGAATAAATAAAGCAAAGATTATCAAAATAATTTTGTGTCTACAGTACATCGCATGTAAACGTTTGAACTTTAATGTTCATATTGATGTAATTTCAGGATTATGCTATCATTAATAACACATTGTTCATCAGTGTTTCAAAAGGAACAATTCACCACTTTAGTTTAGGGGCCACAAGCACAATGAATTCATGAGAAGGTAATGCTTATTTAATGATGACCAAGGCGTTTGGATGCCAACAGAATACCAGTGCTATGTGTTGCGATTTTCCACTTTTGGTGTCTGCCAGTTTTCCTGCAGGCTACTTTAAAGAAGACATGAACATGCTTATAACTCAGAGATCATGATCAATGAAACACATATCTCACTTTAATTGATATACTCTTCAAGGTAATGTGGATTCTTGTATATACCCCAAATGCATGAATGAATGCTTTTTCCTGCAGGAATTCATGATGACTCGTACTATAATTTTTAGCTGTACCCACAATGGATATTTAAGACCAGTTTTTTTCACGAACAAAGAAAACATCATGATCATGCTTAATAAATCATAATACATGATCATGTACTCATCTTAGTTAATGTTTTAATTAATGTGTTGTTCATCCATGAAGTCATGAATGAAAGACTATGAACTCCTGCTAGTTCCTGATGATTTATGAGATATTAATGCGTGAAGTAATGCATAAATCATGCATGAATTAATGCATGAATTCATGATAATTCATGTACCCTTACTGTAAAGTGTTACCGATATTTTTAACAGCCTACCTGAGTATTGTTGCTGACCATGTCCATCCCTTTATGACCACAGGGTACCCATCTTCTGATGGTTACTTCAAGCATAATGCACCATGTCACAAAGCATCTCAAACTGGTTTCTTGAACGTGACAATGAGTTCACTGTACTCTAGTGGCTTCCACAGTTGCCAGATCTCAATCCAATATAGCACCTTTGGGATGTGGTGGAACGGGAGATTTGCATCATGGATGTGCAGCCGACAAATCTGCAGCAACTGCGTGGTGCAATCATGTCAGTATAGACCAAAGTCAAACAAGGACAACAGCAAATGCAAATCATAAGTACCATAACTATGCATTTGAATGTGTATATCGGACCTCCAATCCCTGAGAAGCATTTGGGGAGAAGAGTGAGCTGAAGTTGTCTGTAGGAAAGGAAAAAGGTGTATCAGAGGATGTAGTACCTTATCCAAATGAGGATACACCACAAAGAGAAAGGAAAAAAATCAATGAAATCAATAACACGTGCCAAACAACAAAATGTTTTAGCACACTGGATGAGGTCACAGAAAGTGTCAGGTCAGAAGTTGTTAGGTTTCAGCAACAGAAAACAGGCATATGTGTGCTGCTGTTCTCTGTCTGTCACTGTGCTGTTGCATGAAATATGCAATAAAAACGTTTGTTCAAAAACCCTGCGGGGACATTGCAGAAATGTATTCATCTATCTGCCCTTAAATAATTTCTGTCCTCTTTCCTTAGCCTCCATTTCAAACTATTTCCCGAGGTATCCAGAATACAAAATCCTGAGCTATATACCAAGGCATTATGAAGAAGCCAAAGTGAAATATGTCAAAACCTGGCTTTCAGTTGGACTTGAATTCAGAGTGACAGTGAGGAAGCCACAGCTGAGGTTGCAGAGGTTATCTAGAGGGTTCAGTTCCTGTGGAGATGCTAGCTGGTGATGCGTAGCTGCAGTGGCAGTGCAGGTGAGTGTGTCTGGGTGCTCTGTGAAGTGTGACACACCTTGCTCCTGAGGCGATGCAGGGAAGATAGGAGGCCTTCTGTCTTGTCACACACTGCTGCGCACAGTCAGCCTGAGGGTGTCTTCAAGTATGGTCCATTTATGGAGTTAAAGTCTTTCCACTGTTTGAATGATTCATTATCATGCCATGTCGGGAAATCGGTGCATACAGTCCAAACAACAAAAAAAGATGTGCTTGCATCTAAGGTAGAGCGCAAAAACTTTAATTATAGAGCAGAAATGGTGTCTTCTGCATTCATCAATGTTGAAGTGCATTGCATCACATAGTGCAATGTCCCTCTTGTGGTTACCAGTTAGCTAAAGAAGCAGCTCCTCCAGTTGCTTGGATGACACTTTATTGTGACAGTGAGTGGAGATCCCCAGTGACTTCCTGTCCACTGATGTGTTTCCTGTGAATATCATGAGTAACGGCGCTCAATTTCCATGTTTTGACATAAGAGGGGACATTTGATAAATAGTTGGAGGACCTGAGCACACAAATGAGGCATAAATAATGCATAAATTAAGTGCCATTTTATGGAAAGATGTCAGTGCGTTTCTCCAATAACGGGAAGATTAATGACCTGACTGTGGAGGGGGAAATACTGCATAGGAGAGCGGCAGAAAGATCAAAGGGATGAGTCCACACTCTGACTGTTTTCAATCAATATACCTGTGTATTTACAGAGACAGGTTGGGTGATGCAAGCCAAGTAAACCTTAGCTGAAGATTCTGGGAGAAAGAAAAAGTAGTCATTTAGTATGATGACTTACTCGGGAGAGAAGGCTCTCTTCCTCTCTAGTAGCACTAGATATTTTTGAGGGTTTTGGGACCTGACAAACCAAGGCCACTTCATAGAACTGATGTGTTGCCTTACATTGCCTCATGTTTTCTGTTAAAAGTTGCACTTTAAAATGCTGTGAGGAAAAAAGCCAAAAGCCAACTGATCGCCAACATGCATGTACGATCTGCATCGGCATGACGGGAGACAACTATTGAGTAACCTGTATGGTAGCGACCATGATGATGAGATCAGCAAAACAGACTTGCCAAGAATTGTCACAGAAACTGATGTACCCATCTCATCATCATGTTTGGTATACAATTTAAGACAAAATGTAACTGGCCGTACAGAGCTTTGCTTTGCACTGGCATTGTCAGCAGTAATGTTCTGCTTGTAGAAGAAGAAGAAAAGAGAGGTCAAAGGCAAAATATGAAGAGAAAGTGCACTAGATGGCTAAAATCAGAGTCACTCAGAGAGCTTTAGTTTCTCACCAACTGCATCTATGTGGTGATATGGATTAAAGGCATAAACATAATCGTAGTAAATTACCTTAATTCAGTAAGAGGGAGTAGCGGATTTGCACTTACTTCTGGTTATCAGAAAAAGCCATTATATGAAATTACAAAATTAAACATTACAGGGTACCATCACACACAGGGAAAATTCAGATTAACTGCTTACCAAATAATTATATAGCATTTAGAAATGTAATTACTCCAGTCTCGATCTGAATGTTGCTGTAGAGTTTGACTCAGTGTACAGTGACTGTTTTATTCCATTCACAAACCACATATTCAAGTTCTTTATAAATGAAAGTTTTATTAAACCACAGACTAGACACAAAACTACTAAAATACACACATAACTAATAACTACTAAGCATAAAACATAATAAATAAATACAACCACGATTATATAAGGATAAATAAAATTAATACACACACAAATATTAAATACTTAGGCTAAGAATAATCCAAATGAGCGTACAAAGGTGACCAATAATAAACTAAACATAGCTATTGATAAATACACTGAATTTAGCAGGAACAAATCAATTCACTGATGGATGATTGAACTGACAAAGCCATTAATAGACAGACAAGATGTATGAATGAGCAAGCATGATATCTTAGCCAAATACATTAAAATGCATTATGGTGGAAACCAGGTGACAAGTAAAAGAAGCATTTAATCATAAAGACGGTAATTTGATTTTTTTTTTTTAAATCTTAGCAGTTGTGAAGTTTTAGGGAATAACAAGTGAAGCACTTTATCATGATTAGACCTATACTAAAGAGAAACCTTACTCCTGACCAAGTGCTTTACTTTCTAACTTGTAGCATAAACCCCAGTATCACTGGGGGGTTATACATACACATATACGCTAATCAACCATAGCTGTATGACCACTGGCAGAATACCACTGTTTTTCTAATTACCATAGCACCTGTCAGTGGGCGGCATATATTAGGCAGTAAGTGAACATTTCATTCTCAAAGTTGATGTGTTAGAAGCAGGAAAAGAGCTAATGTAAGGATTTGAGCAACTCTTACAAGGACCAAATTGTGATGCCTAGAAAAACTGCAGCTTTTGTAAGGTGTTCCCAGTCTGCAGTGGTCAGTACCTAAAAGTGGTCCAAGGAAGGAAAAGCGATGAACAGGCAACAGGGTCAGGGGTGGCCATTGGCTCACTGATGCACATGGGGAGCGGAGACTGATCCACGTGGTCCGATCCAGGAGACGAGCTACTATAGGTGAAATTGCTGAAAAAGTGAATGCTGCTTCTAATAGAAAGGTGTCAGAATAAACAATGCATAGCGGTTTGATGCATATGGGGTTGCTTAGCTGCTGAGCCCTGTCCACTGCAAAAAGTGCCTGCAATGGGCATGTGAGCGTCAGAACTGGACCATGGAGCTATAGATGAAGTTTGCCTGCTCTGATGAATAATGCTTTCTTTTAAATCATGTAGATCACCAGGTGGGTCTACATCGCTTACCTGGGGAACACATGGTACCAGGATGCACTATGGGAAGAAGGCAAGCCGACGGAGGCAATGTAATGTTTTGGACAATGTTCTGTTGGAAAACCTTGGGTCCTGTCATTCATATGGATATTACTTTGACACCTACCATCTACCTAAGCATTGTTACAGACAATGTATACCCTTTCATTGAAACGGTATTCCCTGATGGCAGTGGCCTCTTTCAATAGGATAATGCACCCTGACACAAAGCAAAAATGGTTTAGGAATGGTGTGGGGAACAAAACAATGAGTTCAAGGTGTTGCCTTGACCTTCAAATTTAATGGAGTGAATGATCGCCACCTTAGATTGCTGTTTCAGTTCTTATCATGAATTATTTTAAAACAACTAGATAAAATGCTCCAACATAGTCATAGTGTTGTCCACAAGTTTGAGCTCAAAGGAGCATTAAAGCTGACTGATTCCTGCTCACATGAATGCTACCAACTAAAAATTTGATATGGGCCATCACAACTCAAATTGTGAGTACAAATGCAAAGAGTACATCTTTGAATGTATGTTTTCTTCTTTTTCAGACAGTGTTTTCTTTTCTTTTTTAAAAATACTTGTGTGTAGTAAAACATTTTTTTGTTCCCTAGAGTGTTGTGTGACAGGCAAATCTGACTGTGGCCACACTGAAAAAAAGTGCAAAGCTCATTGCTGTCCTTGTGGGATTGGTTCTCATAATAATCTAATATGTCTATGGTCAGTGATTCCCATCTACCACTATACACGCATCACCAGCTCCTGAGGCCACGGTTGCCTTATGTGTCTGTATCACCTACCTGTAGTTCAGTATCATTTCCTCTTTGACATGGAGATGCATGTCTGTGTGACTCTGACTGTCACTCATGCTAATTCTAGCAGACAGTTATGTGTGTGTCTCTTAGCCATTTCCTGTGTACCGGGGCATTCAGACATCGGCAGCTGTCCACTTCGGTTTCTGTCCCTAGAGCTCAGAGAGGACCTGACACTGTGCCTCCTTGACACAGAAACCTCCTGCATCCCCTGGCCGCTCTCTGGCCAAAGAACCAAAAAAAAAAAAAGAGAGATCACCAGTGGAAGGTCATGAAGAATCTCCCCACCATCACTCAATCTCTCCACTGATCTAATGTTCACTGTGGCATAACTGATGACTGATGTAATTGACATTGCATTACTAATCTTACATATTCCACAGGGGCTGATGATAGTTTCCCAGCAGATGAGCTAAAGACTTTAGAAAGTCTGAATACTGGAAAAGGTGACCTGCGGCTCATCTAATCTAAATTGGGAGAATGACACTTAAAATTCATGGGGACAATCTCTGCAGTCTTGTTCATTTGGAGTTCTCTCTAATTCGCCAAGGAGAAAGGGGATGATGGCAAATTGAAAATAATTGCGGTGATTATGACAACATCTGTAATGTTCAATAAATGTAGGTCAAGGGCAAATATCATCTTTGGAGGAAAACTGTCTTTGGCGCCACCATCTATCCCCATTAACTTTAGGGTGTCTGAGTATATTTCACACTAACTTACCATTACTGGGTTCATCATCTGAGGAAAAGAAAACAGTATGACAATTCCTCAGATTGTAAATATCTGCAATTTTGAATGTGGCACATTCTAAAGCAGAAAGATTTTTTTATGGATTACCACAAAACATGAGGATTTCAGAATCCTCACAGCAGATTGTTTTTAGATAGATAGATTTTTCCTCTGTTGCAAATTTTACCTTTATGTCTCTTTAAACTGATCAAGATTGCCAAGTGACTGGGTGACTCCTTGCATGTTTTTCAACAAGAAATGTTACTCTTCCAGCAAAAAATAAAGGAACAAGAAAACAATTCAAGGTAGGAGCCCCTCATTATAATTCAGAGTGTTTTTTAGTGGGCACTACATGTTTAGTAGTACATGCATGTGTGGAAAAACACTCAGCAATTGGATTACATTCACTGAAATTCAAGTCCCTCTATTTTTGACAACACCTGTAGTTGCTGTTGGTAACTGCAAGTCACAGAATTCTGGGGGCAGCAAAACAAACTACTTCTGTTTTAATAAAGAAGTCAGGCAGTAATTGGCCTTTTCCGATCATTGTGTGAGCAACCGTGATCTGATTTTATGCTGCACATGGCATGAGTCTGTGAACAGAAAGGCACAGTGAAAGGAGTTGGTTACCTTGGTGAGAAGTTGGCAGTGTGCAGCCTGTCAACTGCAGGCCTTCATCTGACATCTCACTGTGGCTGTTCCTTCTTGTTATATTACTCCCTGCGTTATTTCAAACTGATCTGCTGTCAAAAGATGCCAAACATGACAGTTGTCTGGTTTTGTAGATGCATTTTCGATGAACTATAGTTTTTTTCTCTGACAAACACATTGTTGTGACTACCTCATAATAAAAGTAATTTTGTGTTTTGTGGAAATATTTAGTTTGTATTAGCATTTACTTAATGCAGCATTTTATCGGGGAATGTTCCCACTGACAGTTGGTAAGACTTTAAATGTAAGGACTTTCTTATAGTTTCATCACTGGGAATTGGGTCAGTCATCATTGTGTTAACTCATTTGACAATAGAGAGTGACTTATCAGACTTAGATTGCCACTGGTTCAGTAAGCAGTTTACAGATTTGTTCAGATTCAGTTAACTGTCTACTTTGAAAAAATGAATTCATTAAACTGCCTTTTTTTATTGAACTGTGTCAACAGCATTCAACTATATACTGTAGTAATGCTGTAGTAATGCTGAAACTTGTAGACAATTTTAAACCTTTTGTGCCTGGTCTTGTTTAGAGTCTGAAGGGTTATTTAAACACATTCATGTCTTATGTTTCAGAGGGTTATATTCCTGAAGGTGACACATGAAAAGCTCAGTAAGATTCCTTACAGAAGAACATTTCATGGCAAAGAAATATCATCAATCAAGTGTCATATTTACTTGTACTTGTTTGTCCTTGACTATGTACACCTCGAACTTAATACATTGATTCATAAAGGATGTAGAAGATTGATGAAATGCTGAAAGGGTCGTTTGTACAAGCAGCTGAAAGATGCTGGTCAGGAAGTAATGGCTAAGCGAATGTACACCTCCGACTTGAACAAAAACTGTGTGACCGGTCTCTTCCCAACAATTATCACTGGTATGATGAAGGCAATCTGTTCCTAACATTAACCAATTACTTACCTAAACATGACCATTCTTTAACCATAGGTGTGGCAGATATGTCAGACATACAATATACAATATGTTATACATGCTCATATGTCATATAAGCCCCGTTTCCACTGAGCGGTGCGGTACGGTACAGTACGCTACGGTACGCAATTATTTGCGTTTCCACTGTCAAAAGTTGTGAATGGTACCAAAAAGCCGAACCGTACCGTACCACTTTTTGGGTACCCTTTCGTTGGGGTACCTAGCACAGTGGTAGGGTACTAAAAGGTGGAGCTAGACTCACTGCAGAACGGTGATTGGTTGACAGAGAATCGTCACTTGCGCGTGCTACAAGGGAACTCGACAACACAAGAGGCGCCATTTTTAAAACACCGTTGACAAATAATGTCGGCATACACCACGCCTATCAAGTAGGGTACTGTTGGCAGTGGAAACGCGAGCCCCGATCATGGTTTAGCGACCCGACCCGGACCATAGCGTACTGTACCGTACCGCACCGCTCAGTGGAAACGGGGCTATATATTCAACAGTCATGTGGGAAGGTACTGCTTTGTAGAATGGTGTGGGAACAACAACCTATTCTTGAATGGTGCCAAGACCCAGGAAATGGTAAAGACACACCCCATCTCCATTCTTGTTTAAGTGGGACTTGGATCAGTGGATCAGATGCAAAAGATTTCAAAAGTCATTCCTGCATTGCTCTGTGCAGCATGTTTTCTCAGTGTTTGGAAAGGTGCCGTCTCTGGCAGTGAAGGTTTTTTCATCTTGGTCACACTGCTAACCTAACTCTAACCACCTATTCATAATTAATAACAGAGCAGAGCTTAACCAAGTTTAAAAAAAGTATAGAAATTATGTTTTGATTTTGTATTGAGTCACCTGTAAAACCTGATCACTTTGTGTTGCTAGTTAGCAAGTTAAACCTAGAAGTAACTGTTAGCTTAAAGTATTGTATTAAAATAAGAATGAAGGTTGAAACAGCTAAAAGCAATAAATAAATGGTAGAAAAGCTGGAATACTATTTAAACTAATGAAAAGTAGGTTGAAATGTCAGGGTTAGCGTTAAGGTATTTTGCATTTCTCTGTTTGAGATGCATTTCTTTAGAGTAATATTTGTATTGTGCACATTAACATGTTTTGTCTGAATTAGTGGGACGAAATTAGACTGGAAATTGTTTCGACACATTGCTACTTTTGCCCCTCTAAATCAAACTTCAAACAATATAAGTACTTAATATTTCTGGAATACAATGCTTTAATGCTTCAGTTAGTCCTGTAAGCAAGTGAACATGTTAGTCTAAAATACATGTTAAATTTTGCAATTGTCTGAAATTGGTCCAATGTGTCAAACTCACCTTATTGCATAGTCAAAATTTTCTCTGATGAATAACATTGGGTTGGAATTTAAGATGCTTAAACTGTCACAAGTACTTACGAATCATGTGCACTCCAAATCATGTGTTCCTCTCTCCAAAAACCAGTATCTTCACTCAAGGTCAAGTTGTTTCAGATAACTTTTTTGTTTTTAGCATGTCCCTTTACTCAATACATTTCAACTTGCAATAGAGGGGGAAACAGGTGTAACCATATAGAATAATAAATAATAAATTATAGTATATAGCTGCGGTAACGTGAGACTCTTATCGGGCGACAAAAAAAATATCGCCATTGATCTATTCTCAAAGTTGGGTTGGGAGCTGGGTCTATGCAAGCTATGATGTCTTTCACCTTGATATTTTAGCGCAGATGTATACCGAATTGCACTGTTAGGGGCAAGAACGAGTCTTCGAACCTGTGTGTGTGCCTACTGTGAAATTACCGCCGCCGGTGTTACGCCAAATTCTGCCTGCCTGCCGAAAATCGCATGCACCTCGCGGGTGCTAACGGTCATCTATGCTGAGAAAATAGGTGGATGCAAATCTCGGCAGGGAGCCTACAAAATCTGATCTGCTGAATTATGCATCCACCTCTTTAGGTCCTTCTCAGACACTTTGCTGTGCTCATTGATCAAACAGCTTTATCGCCACATATATGTACTGAATGTCAAGGAATGGTCCTTCTAGCCTACAAAGTGTATTAAAATATTAAAGACTCTAAACATTCATAAAATATATACTTCAAATCAATTTATCACCATTGATGAAGTCCACAAAGAATTTTACAGCATTTAAAAGCATTATTTGGAGGTGCATGCAATTCTCGGCAGCCAGGCAAAACTCGGCACAACACCTGGTTTGCACCTTGTGCGATGCGGAATTACTTTACTGTAGGAGTTCTTCCAGTCTCAAGTAGCCTACCACCTAAACGCAAAGCACATCACACGCTATACACAAGTACATCTTATTGAACATGATTTATTTTCATCACCAATTATCATAGTACAACAGCTTTCTTAAGCAGTTTGTGATGCATTTTGGAAACAGGAGATGAGCCCCTGGTCTAATGCGCCACCTGGCTTGAAAACTGGCTTGAAACCCGTTCACACACATATTTTAAATGCCTTCGGCAGAATTCAAATGAGCCATTTTAATCTAGATTAATTTCAAGATTAATCTAGATTAATCTAGATTAAAAAAAATTAATCTATGCCCACCACTGATAAATTATTATCTAATGATTACACCATTGTTTACCCATTTATGAGAAGTCAAAATGTCTACAGTGATAAGGGCCCATTATCATATTCCTGTAACGTCAGATGTAGCAAAGTTACAGGCCTAGACAGATCAATCAATTATAAATAGACAAGTAAGGCTTCACTCAAGACAATTGATTTCATTGATTTGTCTTTAATCCAGACATTTTTTTATTTTTTACCAAAACCATTAACCAATCATGTCAGCTGTATAGACACAAGGATAAAACAGTTCATGGGCATTTTCATTCAATTACTTGTTTTGAACATCGGCCTACATTCAAAATAATACAAAGCGGCCTTGAACAATGGACTGTTCACAAACATTTACTCATTCTTTAGTGTGTCTGTTTGTGGTTTCTTTTTAGATCACATTTAGTGCACCTCTGTTGCACAGGCTAGACAGAGAACATTTTGTAAAAAAATTCAACCATAAGAAATTCAATTAACCTCAAGGATTCTGTGTCTGAATAACTTTGAAATAAAAGTTCAAATTGGCTTTGGCCACTTAAGAATAGCCTACCCATTTGGAGAATTCACTTACAATATTATGTTCTTCCCCAGGACAGTTCAGACACTATTTGTGAACATGCATCACTCTCTCCTGAAGCCAGTAATCAGCGAACCCTTTGATTGGGGATGTAACTGGGGTGTAAAAAAATGCAATGTAATGTAAATGAAAGGAAGAACCATAAACTTCTTAAAGTATGAAATAAAACTAAACTAACAGTTTATTGAGGTATAACAGGACAATTCTAAAGAATATTTTTATTCACTCTGATTGCCTTGTCTGTGGTGAGGACCTAAGGTCACCTAAGGTCATTCTCATGCATCCACCCTGCAACGCTGCATGAGCTGATGCAGCCTGTGGGACCATCACCAACAAAATAGTATAGCTTGCAGGGAAGTACAGTAGTTTGCCTAAGCTTTGACTGCTAATGTTGGACTTCTGTAAATAACTTCAGAGTATGGTCTAGACCTGCCCTTTATGAAAAGCGCTGTGAGATAACTGTTGTTGTGATTTGGCGCTATATAAATAAAATTTAATTTAATTGAATTAATGCCATGGTGACTAATGTTCCTCTCTTCCGCAAGATGTGATTGCTCCTTAATGTTTCACACATTTGACATTGGTCAGTCACCTCCGCTGTCACCCAAAAAGAGTTGACATGAGGAGGTTTGAAGACATTACTCCTCAAGAAGTTTAAGCTTGCTAGAGGCAGGCCTGGCTATATATATATATATATATATATATATATATATATATATATATATATATATCTATATACTAGTGTGTGTATGTATGTACTTATACTAGTGGTGAGCGTATCGCTATGCGTTAACGTGCTGCGTTAACGTGAGACTCTTATCGGGCGATTAAAAAAATATCGCCGTTAATCTATTCTCAAAGTTGGGTTGGGAGCTGGGTCTATACTATGCAAGCTATGATGACTTTCACCTTGTTAGCGCAGATGTATACCTAGCCGAATTGCACTGTAGGGGGCAAGAACAAGTCTTCGAAGCTGTGTGTATGCCTACTGTGAAATTACCACATCAAACGTGACGTGCTAACATGGATGCAGCTGTTGCTGCGTTCCATTTACCTCGGAGGGCGGAGCTGGGAATGACGTCACACCCGAGCTGACGGCGTTCCAGTTACAAACTTGCTCGGCCAGCTGTTTACAACTAGCTAGGTTAGTTATTGATATGCCGGTTGATTAAAAAAACGATTGTGCGGTATTTACTCACACTAACTGTAGCAACATGTCCACAGACAGCTGTTGGACAGCACTTTGTGTACGAACATTTCTGAAGCCGCCGGGGAACATTTCTGAAGCCACAGAATTCAAATGAGCAATTTTAATCTAGATTAATTTCAAGATTACAGTGAGATTAATCTAGTTTTAAAAAATTAATCTATGCCCATCTCTAATATATACATATATATATATATATATATATATATATATATATATATATATATATATATATATATATATATATATTGTGTGTGTGTATGTGTGTGTGTGTGTGTGTGTGTGTGTGTGTGTGTGTGTGTGTATAAAGCATTTGCAGAGCCCTATGCAATTGTCAACTCAGCGTATAGGGCAAGCTGATGCTGGCTGATGGCCTGAGGATGACGAATGGAAGATGGTAAATCAGACGTTGCCGGTCTTTTGGCAAGCATCCCAGGTCTTTGAATAACTGATACATTCATGCTTCATGCATGCAACTTGAAATGATTAACAAAATCCCCACATATGCTTCTGAACAATGTACAGCTTGCACAATACAGACAAATATTATGCTATAATGACATGAATAAATTTTAGCTAGCTCACTGGCTAGAATGTAGGCAACAGTCTAATAGTGATGGGAAAAGTGACTATTTTGACTGACTCAAATCTTCAAATGTAGTTCATTAAAGAGGTGGTATTATGCTTTTTTGCTTTTTCCCTCTCCTTTATTAAGTTATATATCTTTTTTGTGCATGTAACAGGAATGCAAAGTGAAGAAAGCCCAGCCCAAAGGGAGTTCCCATCTCCCACAGAAAGCACTGCTCTGAACCGCTTGAAAACAGCTCGTTTGTAGTCCAGCCCTTCACTTCCTTTACTTGTGACATCACAATAAAAACGCGTCATAAACCTCAAATCACCTCACCTCCATCGAGGTTCCAAGCAAGCTGAGGGAAACTAAAATGTAACATGAAAACCCGACAGACTGCTGATTGGTCAGAGAGAATATTCACTATTCACTGCATCATCATTGCGTGTACCAGACAGAGGCCAGCAACAGAAAGTTTTATATTTTACAGTTTTCGTATGGAATTTCATCACTAAATACAGTGTGTAAGGCCGGCCAGCTGCCCGTTCACAGAGCCCTCTGCTCCCGTCGTCACACAGACCGCTGCAGCAACAGCGGCAGAGGAAAACACAGCTGGAAGGTTTTCATACCGCTTATCTGTCTTTACATTCTGAGTAATATTGAAATGTTTTAACTGTAGACTGCATATATTTTAACTTAAAAAAGAGAAAGCTGCGATTGCTGGTGTGTGTGTCGTATTGAACATTACATCGCGGCAGTTGTGTGTAGTGTCGCTATGACAACAAGCTACGTACTATCTTGGTACTATCTGCAATGGAAAACAGAGCAGGGCCGAGAGTCGAGTCTATCGATTTGCGCTATGGTAGCAGTTTTCGGAAAGGCAGCACAGATCATCAGAACACTGGCAACAGTTCAGCGTTTAGTCCTGATGGTAAGATGTGGAACAATGATGTTGTGTGGTTGTGGACTGGTAATAACTTATACCATTCTGCTAGGTCACGGTCGCAGTCTGAAGCGGCTTTGATTTGGATCACACTACCTTGTTTCTACCCACCCTTCTCTGCTTCTGATTGGTTAGTAGTCCTTAGCTGGGAACTGTGTATGTGCAACTCCCAACAAAGATTTTGTACAAGTAAGATGCATCACTCTGTAGCTCAAGAGTGGAGCATGCAACACATAGGGTGAAAAGAGGAGCTGCAGCAATGTGCAGTATGAGAAAAATATAGTGTTTTTTGAAAATTAAACCAGATAAACCTGTTCTTGTACAACCCCTAATTAAGATTTTGAACCTGAGAATGAGCATAATACCACCTGTTTAAAATGAACTAATCTTTTTAAAAATTATTTAATTCATTTTGTTCATTTGAACTAGGCTGGTTATTGCGGTGTTACGTTGAAAGTTATGTTGCATCCGACCTGCCTCTCATTCTCCAGCGCTGGCAGGAACTCAGCCTGCTGAATGAACGAAAGACTCTGAGGACCCATGTGAGTCGCGAACGAATAGTTCATGTCTGCTCCACTGTGGCCAAGCTGTCAAGTGACAAATGGACAACTCAAACCTAGAGACCCAAAGTTGAGAGTCATGAACTAATCAATTCTGTTTCCTGTGTTGAGCCCATGCAGCTGCCGTGTGATGAGTGAATGTAAGAGTCCAAGAGTCATATACAAGATTAGGTCAAATAAATGAAATGTTCTTTAAATGACGCAACACTACAGTCTAACTTAGAGAGAGACAGAGCTGAGGGAGGCAGCTCAGGGAAGGACAACTTTGCAGAGCTTTGTGATCAAGTAAAAATTAAAAGTTACAGTGAAATATGAGCAGGTAAGGCCTGAAAATATGTTCATGAAATGTACATGTAGGACATTTTTTAACTGTTCTGTTCTAGTACACATTTTTAAATTCAAAGCCAGACATACATAGCCTACTCCAGTCTAATTCCTGGGCTTCAACAGGAAGCATTGAGTCAAGCCACTGTCAGCATTATGTCCATGAAAATTCAACTGGCTACACAGGTGTCTTAGTGCATGTTTTGTAATGACAGATTAAAATTGATGATGCAGACATTCACAATTAAGATGATTACAGTACTTGAACAGGCAAGTATATATAAGGTACATGCTACTCTAAATAGTAGTCCAAGCACATTTGAATGGAAAATGCTGTGGACAATGGTATTCTTAATTCTGATCCTAATAATTCAATTTAAGATAAAGCATAACCACAATGCTCCAGACCACAGAGTGAGGTAGAGGGAGACGCCATCACACAGATACGTAGAGGGTGAGAGAGTTACTATAAAAGAGCCATGCCAGTAAGAGTGGGATGAAGAGAAAGATAGATACTGTGGACAATGCTATTCTTTCTCATTCTAAATTGTATGAAAGTGTCTATGTGACAAACGCTTTGTTAAAGCGCTATAGAAATGTAATTGGATTGAAAAGAATGATAACATTTTCCTGGCACTGTCTTTATATTATTGTCTCTGGAAATTTTGGAGACAGAAATGTTTATCACAGATATATGACATATGAATACAAACAAACAACTTGGTTTTGGATGATACTGTTTAGTATATTACATTTCCAATGGCTTTTTTTGCAAAATTTGCAAAATCTGTACTGTTTTTACTTTGCATGATGTGTACAATCACAACTAATAACATAATTCCAAGCCCTTTTTGTCAGATCACAGCAAGAGCCCCTCAAAAGGTCTGTGCACGTCCCTGGTGGAGCTGGATGTGTTTCTCCCTAAGCCTGTACCGGGAAAATGCGTGATGGAGATAAGCATGACTGCACTGGAGCCCTTGCTGATACAGTGAGCCTCATCAATCAAATACTTGACCTGCTGATGCTCACCTTCACAGCAGACTCCAAATGCACCACACTTGCAGGAAACCAAAAAGTACACCAAGACCAAGCCTGATCACTGGAGTAATGGACCTGTAAAAATAAGACAAGAAAGGAAAGAATGAGTAAAGAGTGATTCACAAATTATACAATTATTCTTTTATTCTACATGTATTTACAATTATTATGCATCTCTCTTGGTTATTAGCTTTTGTCACCTGGCTGAAAGGCAGTTAGTTTGGCCCTCACCTCTCAAATTATCCAGGCTCTGTGGTTGGGCAACGATTTTGTTGTCTTTATGATTGAACTGCTGGAGCCTCATCCGTCCACTTTTTTTTTTTTTTTACTGTTGGTTTAACCCTTTTATGCAGCTGGCAGCATGTAAGCAGGAGAAGCAGGGAAATATGGTCTGATTGACCAAAGCTGGGACAGGTGAGGGTTTCATAGCTTCTATGATTGGTTGGGTATTGTTTCCCCTGGTGGTGATGTGGGCATTCTGGTGAAATGTAGGTAAAACTAATCTGAGATCTGTTTGATTGAAATCACCATCTAATAAAAATACCATCCATCTGTTTTGTCATGTTACTGCTGATGACCTCATATAGTTCCTTTAATGCCTTTTTTATGCATCAGGGGAATGTAAACATTAGCAACAAAAACACTGTTGAATTCTCTTGACAGATGATATCCCGCTCGTGGTTGTTAGAGCTGAAGTAAACATGCAACAGGGAGAGACTGACAGAGTTTGGGCTTTTAGGGAAGGGTGGGGAGGGGTGCAGCTGTGAAGCAAATGGTGCGCTAGATAACACATGACAAAATCAGTGTCATTGTGAAACAGTATGCGGCACAATAATTGTTTTATTTTTTCATAATCATGATTAAAATTAAATTAACTGCACAGTCCTACCTAGTGCAGTAGCTCGGTCAGGGATGCTGTGATTCCATCGGTTAGTTATTCTTTCATCCATTTTCCTTTCCCACGACCAGACACTAGGAGTAGTAGTTAGTAGTTGGTTGTGGAATAGCCTTAAATCCAACAAGCTGGGTTTGTCCTCCGACTCTCTTTCTTCTCTTCCTGTGAAATGCTTCCAGTGGCGCCTGGCTGGGTGGTCGGACAATGGTCATGGTGATCATCTCAAGATCCAGTGCACTTCCCTTTCCAATCCGTAAGAAGTTTATGGGAGCTACTGACAGCAACATTTGCATGTAATTGATGATGACATGGACAACAATGATCAATAAAACAGGGTTTTGATGACTTTTACTTTTACTTAGCTAGTATTATCAGATTGCCATCTACCTATGTCAGTTGTCATACATATCATCGAATAGGCATAAAAGAATAAACTAGTTTTTGCCTATTTTTCACCTGTAAATAGCGGTTGTACCAGTGTCATTGACCTTTTTGATTCCTGGTGTCAAAAGTATATTAAAAAGTGGGTTAATTTATCTTTGTATGTTGTCTGGTTCAGGAGTTAGGAAAATCTGCATTTTTCACCACTCACATAGACACCAATTCAAGACAGCCGCCAAACAAGCCTCAGGGGACATTAGCTGAACGGGGCAACATGAAAAATTCTTAACACCATTAGGTTCCTGAAAGACAGGTTATAAAAAAATGCCATCCGGGTACATGGGAACTTATTTCTCTTGCTAGACTACTCCATGTAGATGATCTGACTTTCAACTGCTCACATAATGGAATTTCCCCATTGAAAACCACTTTTAAACTTTCGAAAAGTTATTTAAGACCACTCTCAGCCTTCTGGTACAAATATCGAGGTGGACAGCAGAGAGAGAGCGGCCACTAAAGAACCTTACACTGAAGGCCATTCCATTCCATTAAGCAGAAAGACAGGTCCTTTTTACTCAGGGACGGCAGTGTCAGATTTGTGACTGAAAAATATGGCACACTGATCTCTGATGTCATTACATGGCATAAAAACCTTCAACGTCTTTAACAAAGACTGCCACTCAGAGATATTAAACATTCCTTTTTGTGTGCTATGTCCAGTGTGTCCTGCTTCTAAATTGAAACACAACTGGAGATTTGATTTGTGTTTCTTGCTTGCTGAGTTGGCATCATTGTTCGGCAAGTTGTTTAAGTAATAATTGTAATAAGTAACTATTTAGTTATTATTCCCCAAAAAAGCAATAAGACTACTTTACTTATTACTGGGTGTTAAAAGTAACTAGTTACATAAAATATTATGTTACCTAGCTTTTTGGCTAGCAGCCAATAACACGAGCTTCTCCACTTGAACTGCCCCTGACCTGATGCAGTAACGCATTACTTACTCGGTCAACATAGCTAAGGAAGTCCATGTAGGACAGGCAGCTGCTCACTTAACCCCCTCCACCCAACATTCAGCCTCAGTGTCTCCCTTCCCGACTGTCCTGGGAGAAACGCAACATCAAATGGACGATGCACAAATCTCACAGGGTAAGTCTCAGTTGGTTCCCTCTTGAGGACAGTCCAGAGAAAGAAACTAGTTTAAGTGTTTTGCAGAGAAATAAGGAACCACGAAGAGCCATTTTGAGATTTTACCATGAAAGTCCAAAGCTGCCTTTCCAACACGCTTTTGTTACCCTTATTCTTATGCTTAATAATAATAATAATCGCTAACACTACTAGACTGCCCAACATTGCTTGGCATGATACAAGCAGTGAAAACACATGTAGAAAGGCAAACTGTAAAGACTTTTTAATAAGCTACTCTAATGAGCTATGGCGTTCCAGGACTTCTTTGATCACTTCAAAATCTTTGATACCGCATAATAATCCAAGGTTCTTTCAGGAGCTTTTTCTAAGGCCTCATACTGACAATTTCATCACAGCAAGACCCACAGACAGAAAGAGAGTGTTGTGACTTTTAGAGAATTAGCAACATTTAAAGTTAAAATCCAGATATTGTTCTGCCCTCATTTGTGAACTTAGTGTTTACAGCATTTTACACTATTTAAAGTGTAAATTGTTTAACACCCAGAGCGACGAGGAGCTCATTTTCACTGCTGTAAGTGTCATCACACTGTTGAGAATTGCACTTGGAAATAATTGAGCTTTTACAGCAAGTGGCTGAAGGATGCAATGCATTGCTTGGAACACGACAGTGGGGGTAGACAATGGTCAAATTCGGTTTCTGTTCATCTGAGTATACTGCAATTGTAAGCTTTTTTCTTATCGTATACATTTTTGAGAGGTAACCTTAGGTTTATGATAATTGGATAACCTTTTCAGCATACAGTTTGTATCCTAAAAAAAAGAGTATACAGGAGTATAATAGCATACAACATAATGAAAGGGGAAAAATAACCACCTAAACACAGCATAATCTCTCTCTCACTTGTAATGCATTTTACATACATGAAAAATGCATGAATCCAAATGACAGGATATGAAAGAATCGGGGTTTGTCTATATAATTACAAACCATGACCACAACTATGAATGCTACAGGTTAATATTTATCTGGATCTATAGGAAATGTGCTGCATCATTCAAATATTGTTGAAGAATGTAAATTGCACCAAGAAACAATGAGTTCAGTTTTGAGGGAGAAGACGGTCTGGCAGCAAAAGCAAACTGAATTTGTGGTATAACTGGAGATTAACTGGGGTGGTATTTATCTGTTTGCTATAAGTACTGGGAAACTTTGGAATATTTGAGAGGAGCTCAGGGCTGCTGGGAAGTCAAAATGTGATCATATCCCACACCTTCTTTAAACTATAGAAACAATCCCTGCCTGTAGGGATGGATGTAAGTAGCCTTCATATACAAAGCCTGACGTCGTTGAATTAAGTCTGGCTGCAAGAAATCCCTAATAATTTTTTTTTTCCTCCGTATGAAATTCATTCATAATGTGAGATGGAGGATTATATTTTCAGGTGCTTTATCACTTCCACTCCCTGTTATGCATTGAGTTTAAGCAGGTTTTTAGGTGCAGACATTTTCATCAGGGACCCTGGATTCTCATGGTCATAATGAAGATTTCTCTGCGTCTTTAAATCCTTCTTCCAGGGGTTCTTTCTCCCCTCTGTCTCATAATTAAGTCAGTATATGAGCCGTAAAGACAGAACTCTCTTGGAATAAACCCTGAGAATTCTTCACCATCTGCAGCTCTCCTCTCCTCCACTGTGGCCTTGCAACACAGCAGCCATCATCTGGAATATCTGTTGCTGTGGGCATGATCAATGTACCAACATGCACTGAAAAACAGATTCACGAGTGCTCAGTCAGCCAAAATGATCTGCCAGGACACTATAATTAATAGATTATATGAGAAATGTATATATATATATAAACACATATTAAAGCATATCACAATGCTGCTAAACATCTCTCAATCGATATTAAACATTAAATCTTTTATTAAAGCTTTTTTTCAGATATTTACACAGGTTGTTGTATTTCATGACTGGACTTTTTAAAAAGTAAAAAACAAACATAAGGAGGCTCAAATAGACTGAAGTAAGGGCTAGCTGGAGAGGAAATCAAAGTATAACAAATGCTGACTTTCAGATGCATATCAAAACTTTCAAAACACACACACAGTTTAGTCTAACATACAGTGGCACATTAAAATACACAACAAAGTAAGTTTTTCCCATTACCTTTCACCCACACACCCCACCATACAGTCTCTCTTTTTTCTCACTTTGTCTCTGCTGTTGAAATGGGCCAGACACTGAAAGCAAAGTATGAATGAATGGGCTGTCTCCCGCATAATTGGAACCATTCATTGATTAATGATTTTGTGCATGCAGGCGTCTGAATTAGCAGCTCCTGCTGTGAGGAAGGAATCTGTATAATCAGCTGATTTGCTCTCATTCTCATCCTTGATGAGCGGCAAGCTTGTCAGGTTGCTGCAAGCTCGCATTGTTTAATGTAGGCAATCATTCCAGCCATGGTCTGCTCATCAGAAATAAGATGCCCCCACATGCTACACAAAAGTGATGCTTTCCTTAGTGCAATATGGATGTGAAGCTTTTCTGTGTTGCAGCAAAACCCATTTAGATCTCCTGCATAGTAGCTTAGCAATGTCAGGTTCATATCACGGGAAATTTGTGAGTTATTGTACGAAAAATAGATATCACAAATTTCTCAGATACGTTTTTTTAACAGGAGACGACCATGCGGACGCAATCAGGGCCCTTTCAATCAGAACGAGAAATACTTTATTGACCTCTGAGGGGAAATTCTTTGTCACAATTGTACACTTGTCAAGGCATAAGGAATCGAAATAATAATAAAAGGTATATAGATAAAGAATATATAAATATAAGAGTATAAATATAAAATGTAAGAAAAATATAACGGAGTGTGGGTATGTGCAATATTCAACGTTACATTATTAAGAATTATTATGGTGGACCAAAAAGGACTAGTGAATAGATAAATAGCAGCAAAGAATATTGCACATTAATTATTAAACAGATAATATTGCACAAAAATAGACAATACAATCCAGTTTAAAAACTAACTAAGTGTCCGTGTGTCAGACACTTAGAGGAAGGAGTTATAAAGCGCGATGGCCACAGGCAGGAATGACTTCCTGTGGCACTCTGTGGTCCATTTTGGGCAAATAAGTCTTGCACTAAAATGTTTGTGTTTGATTAGCACATCATTAAGTGGGTGGGAGACATTGTCCAAGATGACATGTAGTTTGGACAGCATCCTCCTCTCTGACACCACCGACCCCCACAACGTTACTGGCCTTGCAGATCAGTTTGTTGCGTCTGTTAGCGTCCGCTACCCTCAGCCTGCTGCCCCAGCATGCCACAGCAAACAGGATAGCACCGGCCACCACAGACTCATAAAACATCCTCACCATCATCCTGCAGATGTTGAAGGACCTCAGCCTTCTCAGAAAATAGAGACGGCTTTGGCCCTTCCTGCAGAGGTCTTGAGTGTTCTTGGTCCAGTCTAGTTTATTATCCAAGTGCACTCCCAAGTATTTGTAGTCCTCCACAATGTCCACACTGACCCCCTGGATGGAAACAGGGGTCACTGGTGCCTTTGCTCTCCTTAGATCCACAACCAGCTCCTAGTCTTTGTCATGTTGAGCTGCAGATGGTCCTGCTCACACCATGTGACAAAGTCCCCCACCACAGCTCTGTACTCAGGCTTGGCACCCATACTGTTACATCCAACCACAGCAGAGTCATCAGAAAACTTCTGAAGATGGCAGGACTGTGTGGTAGTTGAAGTCTGTGTTGTAGATGGTAAAGAGGAAGGGAGAGAGGACCGTCTCCTGCGGTGCTCTGGTGTTGCTGACCATGCAGTCTGACACACAGTGTTGCAGGCGCACATACTGTGGTTTGTCAGTCAGGTAGTCAACAATCCAGGACACTAGGAGGGCATCCACCTGCATTGCTGTCAGCTTCTCACCCAGCAGGGCCGGCCGGCCGGCCGGTGTTGAAAGCACTGCAGAAGTAAAAACACATAACCCTCCCAGTGCTCACTGGCTTTTCCAGGTGGGCATAGTTGTGACTGACCTGGAAGATGATTGCGTCCTCAACTCCCAGACAGTGCTGGTAGGTGAACTGGAGTGGGTCCAGGAGAGGTCTGACAATGGGCCGCAGCTGATCCAGAACCAGGCTCTCCAGGGTCTTCATAATGTTGGAGGTCAGTGCCACAGGTTTGTAGTCCCTGGAGTCACTGGGACGTGACGTCTTTGGCACAGAAATGAGGCAAGATGTCCTCCACAGCACAGGGACCCTTTGGAGACTCAGGCTGTTTCTCAATACCAAGTACGCCAAGTTCGGACTTCTGTCCTTTAAAGCACAGACTTGGCAAGTTTGGCTCGGGAGTACAAACTCCCAGTAACAGGAGCACAGAGTCAGTCATTCAGCAATTAGAACAGCAGCGGACTTGATGATGGCCGGACCAGTTAGCGGGTGGGACCTCACATCTCCGAAAACGTTGTAGCAATTTTTAAAATCAGCTCTGTCTTGAGAAATCAACTACATATTTGGAGCTTAAACAATGACATTCCCGCATAAAAACTCTATTATATGTAACACAAGAGCAGCAGTATAAATTGCAGTTGTGAGTTTTCTTGTCCGACATTTCCGTGGTGAAATGCATTCTGGGATAGCTGACTATCCAAAGTCCACACAAGTCACCACCAATGCAGGCTTGGTAAAACGGGTGGAGTGAGGACACATCCAGGTATTTGACTGTACTTGGCTAAATGCAGACATTTGAATTGGAACAGTACTTTGGCTGCGACTTATGACGTTTCACAATTCCACAAGAACTAAGATTGAGAAACAGCTTCAGGCTCAGGTTGAAGACATGGCGAAGGACCCAACATAGCTGGGGTGCACAAAAATGCTTATAAAATGTTTTTACCATAACCATCCTACCATTTTTTACAAGAAATATATGTATTGAATATACCTTTATTAAAATCAACCATAACTTATATTTCAACATTGTTGATTTAAAAGTCCCACTTGGGTGGGTGCCATATTCCCATTAAGAAAAGAGGCACATTTAACTTTATCACATCTGAAACAGTATCTTGCGTGTGCTATAGTCAGCTGAAACAGCCACATGTTGTTTTCAGAGGTGATCATGTCACATGTGAACTGAAGAATATCATATCATATAAGTGATAATTTTCACAATGAAATATACAAATTAGTGGTGGTCATAGATTATTTTTTTAATCTAGATTAATCTCACTGTAATCTTAAAATTAATCTAGATTAATCTAGATTAAAATGGCTCATTTGAATTCTGCCGAAGGCATTCTTAATAACGGGTTTCAAGCCTGGTTTCAAGCCAGGTGGCGCATTAGACCAGGGGCTCATCTCCTGTTTCCAAAATGCATCACAAACTTCTTGAGAAAGCTGTTCTACTATGATAATTGGTGATGAAAATAAATCATGTTCAATAAGATGTACTTGTGTGTAGCGTGTGATGTGCTTTGCGTTTAGGTGGTACTTGAGACTGGAAGAACTCCTACAGTAAACTAATTCCGCATTGCACAAGGTGCAAACAACCTTAGTCTTGTTGAATTTTCCATTGGGAAGCTTCTTAAAAGTAAATTTTCCCAGAAGCAAACCCGGCGGTTTCAGAAATGTTGGTGTCCAACAGCTGTCTGTAGACGTGTTGCTACAGTTAGTGTGAGTAAATACCGCACAATGCGTTTTTTAATCAACCGGCATATCAATAGCTAACCTGGCTGGTTGTAAACAAACAACTGGCCGAGCGAGGTTGTTAACTGGAACGCCGTCAACTCGGATGTGACGTCATTCCCAGCTCCGACCTCCAAGGTAAATGGAACGTAACATTAGCTGCATCCATGTTAGCACGTCACGTTTGATGTGGTAATTTCACAGTAGGCATACACACAGGTTCGAAGACTTGTTCTTGCCCCCTACAGTGCAATTCGGCTAGGTATACAACATCTGCGCTAAAATATCAAGGTAAAAGTCATCATAGCTTGCGTAGTGTAGACCCAGCTCCCAACCCAACTTTGAGAATAGATTAATGGCGATATTTTTTTAATCGCCCGATAAGAGTCTCACCGCAGCACGTTAACACCGATAACGGCCCACCACTAATACAAATTCACATTTGTTTTCTTGAAAGAGTCAACAAAACATTAGTATTTGTGCCTCAAGAAGAATAGATTCAAAAGTTACTATTCTTTCAGATTTTAGATTAGACATTGCATGCTCTATAAATTCATAGTATGCTTAAAGTTATAATTCTTAATATCTCAATCCTGGTTGGTTGGGTAACACCTGTGGTTTACTGGTGGCAATGAAAACTGTGTTTTGGGTCCATTCTATTTAGGAGTTCCATTAAAAATCACATTCCCAATCATCGCATTTTAGTGGTCATTGGCCTCTTGTTGCTTCACAATAAAAGCCGCTTCATATTTTGACAGTTGAAATCTTTAAATGTAAAGCATGCACAGTGGAAACACAGCTCTGATACCACTGTTAGACCTAGCAACCTTGGGAAAATAGTACAATAGTGTAAAAGTTAATTTCGCACCACTTCTCTCTGCAAAAATTGAGTTTGAAATAATAACAAGACTAAGATTCTATAGCCTCACTCTGTCAGGCTGTACAATAGCAGTGGTTTGAGCTAAATGCTAACAGATCTTAGTTTAGTGTATTAACATACTTTGCTAATTAGTACTAAAGATGAACTAGATGGGAATGTCATTAGTTTTATAGACATTTGGTCACAAACCAAAGTATTACCAAGTTGCTGGTAGAGCTGGTAAGGCTCTAAAACTTTGAGGGTGGGGGGGTGGGGGGGGTACAACTAAGTTGAATGAACATGATTTATGTAGGGAAATAAAAAAACTGTTTGCTGATGCTATCGCCCTCATTCTATACTCCTACCTGTCCTGTATCATTAACTGCCCTGCAGCCAGATCTAAAAGCAACACACCTTCCTCATAACAGACCAAGACAGTGGTCCTTAAGCTAGAGTATGAATTCAGGCTAATCACTGTGTAGAAAGGATCACAAACTTGCTGGAATGTAGTCTACTTTATTCAAGGTCCCTTCAGCAATATTCAGCACAAGGACACTAATGCAATAAGATCCAGAAAGTGTTCTCCTTGTTTCGGTCCAATGAGAATCTGCTGGCAGGTATTCTGTCATGTTGTTAAAATGCTTTTGTCGGAAATTCTGCAAAATACCATCTGCCAAATGCAACAGTGACTTGTATGGATGAGTACAAAAACTTTGACCAGTTAAGAATTTAATTAAAGAGGTGGTATAATGCTCATTTTCAGTTTCAAAATCTCATTTAGGGGTTGTACCACAACAGGTCATCATGGTATCATTTTTTTTTAAAACACCATTTTTTTCATACTGCACATTGCTGCAGCTCTACTTTTCACCCTGTGTTGAACGCTTCATTTTAGCATGGAGTGAGGGTGGAGTGATCTTTAGTGATCTCTAAATGATCTTTGTTGGGAGTTGCACATGCACAATTCCTATTTAAGGACTACTAGCCAATCAGAAGCAGAGAAGGGTGGGTCAGCGAGAAGCCCGTAAACAGCTTCGATTCAGCTGTAGACTACATGACTACTAGACTACTACAACTTTATGTCCATTGACAGCCTGGAGGACAGCTAGTGTTTGGAAAGTAGAGGAGAGGTGTGTGCTGCAGCTCAGTGTTTTTCCACAGGTGTTTTTGAGGGTGTGTCGGAGTAGCCGCTTGGCGAGCGTTATATGAGGCGCATTTAACTTTCATCCCTGTGACGTCACAGGGATGAAAGGGAAGCGGCTGGACTACAAACGAGCTGTTTTCAACCAGTTCAGAGCAGAGTTATCTATGGGACATGGGAACTCCCTTTTGGCTGGATTTTGGGCTTTTTCATTTTGCAAATCTATTGCATGCACAAAAAAGGTATATAATTCAATAAAGGAGAGGGGAAAAGTCAAAAAGCATAATACCACCTCCTTAAGCGTCTGAGTATTAACAGTGAAGGCATGTGTGTGGTGGTTTTGTGTGTGGATATGTGAGTCTCTACATTGTGCTCATTTCATTAAAAACATGCATCATGTTCGACAACTTGCCCCCAAGTGCAACAGAAATAGAGCACAAAATTTAACACAGCCCAGTTCACAATATACACCAAGGTAGCTATGAGCACATTTATACAATTATACCGTCATTCCACACACTCACACTGTCCTTAAGCCCAATTACGACACAGATGAGTGTAAACAGTAACTTCTTCAATTGTGTCTAAGCCACGTGTCAAACTCAAGGTCTGTGGACCGAATCAGGCCCGCCAAGTCATTTTATGTGGCCCATGAAAACTTAAAATAAAAGTCTATGCTGCCATAAACTACATTTCCCACAATGCATGTCGATTGTGTGACCTGAGAAGTGACGGCATCCCGCCACTAGATTGTTTCCACACCCACTACAGTAGTTTTCCGGCAAGTGGCGATGAGAAATGTATACAAACAATCCCAAAATGTCCAAGATGAGAAAAATTGGTGCAGAAGGCAGGCAATTTCATGAATGGTGGGAAAGTGAATATATGTTTGTGCTTCAAGGAGAAAACCCGGTATGCTAGGCCTATGTCTTTTGTGTTATGAGCCAGTATCAGTGATGAAAGATTAACGTTAGTTAAGGCTTGTGCAGACCACATGACTGACAGTGTCAGCCGATGGCCATGCCATTCATACTACACAACTTGTTGTCTTGTGAAGGGAGTCTTGAAGTCATTGTGGCAAAAATGCCTCCCCATTACAATTAAAACCACTATATAAAGTTATTTAGTGAATGAAAATACATTAAATGGCTATTGTAGAAAAAATGCACACCACAAATAGTATCCAAAACAGGGTTGGATTTGAAAACCATGAAGAAGGAATATGATTTGGTAATATAACTTGTTAAGTTGGCAATTTTCTAACAGTAATTCCAACTCCTTCCTCCTAGAAATCTCATTGCTATAGTACTAATTTGCTCTAGCAAATATGTTTTGTAGTAACGCTGTCTGGGTTATGTTTTCTGTCAACATAATGAGGACATTTTGTTAATTAACATATCTGGCAAGTTGCAAAACGTAGATACTGCACATATCAACAAAGTATTCCCTGACTACATATTTAATTTACACATTTGATCTGGCAATAGAATATCTGCTTGTAGCAACTAAATCATGATTAGACATTTTTAGACTTTTATTTAGGCAACTCACAACTCCTGGTTAAGGTTAGGGAAAGATGATGGTCTCGTTTTACAGAAATACAGAAAATAGCCAGCAGTTGCTTGAAGGAGGACCACAGATGAGTCTGTGGTGTTAAAGTCCTGCATGGCACATAAATGGAGCTTGCTTGGAATGTTGCCTCTGAGCATAATCCAGTAAATTGTGTTCATAATTTAGTAAAATAACATATCTGTGTCACATTCTTATCATAGAATATCTCATTACAGAATTATATCAATAAATAAACAGTATTTTGTTTGAAAGTATTATTTACAGCTGACTAATTCCCATGTTTTATGAATGAGGTTGAAATAGGATGTTAACATCTCTCTCCCCAATTAATACAGTGTGCACATGTATATCAATTAGAATTCCTTCTTGCAAGCAGTCACATTATTAGAATTACAAAGAAAGTGTTCAACATATTGCATCACATTGTACTGAATTGTATCATATTGCACCACATCATACTGCAGGGAGACATCTGGGCTGAATCAAATCGTATCGATCTGTTGTCTGCTTGGAAAAGTAGATGAGGCGCACCCCCTCTGACTAAGGGCAAAGGTTTCAACTTTGGGTGGTGGGTAGGGTGGTAATGTGGGTTATCCATCCATCCAAGTAAATTGATTTAAAGTGAAAACTGCTTTTAAGTGAGCAGCAATAACTGCTCTATAGAATAGTGATTGTAATGGTGATTTATGTTATTCTACTGTATATGTCATAGGTCTGTCTGACTGGTAGGTTTTGGTGAGACAATTTTCCACCCTGGTGCACAATAAAGAAAGTAAACAGTCCAAACAATAAACACATCAATCTGTGGGATTGGAGGCATGTCCTCATCTCTCCCAGTATATATAACTATATCACGAAAAGGTATGAAAAGCTTTTTACATTCCACAATATACAGTATAAACTGGAGCGTAGTGAGGAATGAAGCAGCTCAGAATCAAACACAAAGCGATGAAAAGGAAATCTGAAGAGCTTCAGATGGACTAAAAAATAGCTTCATAGAGATCCGTGAAACTCAAACCTGAAGCAAAAACAAGGCCATATGAACCAAGTGCTCGGGAGTGAGTCAAGTGCTTTTGATGTCACAGCTTCATGGCTGACATTTGTGTGGTGTTCCTCCCCTCCTCTCTTTCTTTAATCTTCTCTGTTGCGTTATACTCCGGTCTTTGAATGAATGAAAAGAAATGTTATAAAAATCACCTCAAAAAGCCGTCTTTTCCCATGTCATAACATCAACTATTCTTTTAATGTGTTCAACTGTTCTATTTTCAAGCATCAGTCTGACCCATGAGAAACTGCTTGGCTTTTGCTGTACCTCTTTAAGCACTGCTTTTTCAAAACATTCTCACTCCCAAGTTGTCACATATGGCTGCTTGGACCATTTGGATTTGGACCTTAATAAAAATAATAAATATGCGACATCTGCTAAGACTTTCAAAATAAAACAGGCAGTTAATGTTGTGAAATGGCACTTGGTTAATGTGAGACACTCAAAGTTTGGTCAGGTAGCTTATAGGCACCAAAACTACTACATTAAGTTTTGTTTACAATAAGTTAGATATGTACGTTAACTTATTGATACATTATGTAGCTAAAAGAAGTCAACCTTGACTATTGGTTTTATACAGGAAACAAACAACTGTCTCCTGGGTTAAGTTCCTGAATTTAGGAAAAATAAAAGCTGTAAATTCCAATTGACCCGAATACACAGCTGGCCAATCATAGCACAGTATAGGACTTGCTCTAAGTGAAGTCCGACACTTTGGCTACACTCCATTGACTCTAATGCAATGGCTGTATTTTTCTAAGATATGGTCATACGCTGTTCCTGGGGCACTTGTAATATTTACAGCAGCTACCCAGAGGGGTTAATGGGAGAAGTACAATTTATTCTCTTTCCAAAATTTAAAACAAATCCAGAAAAATGTCGACTGTGGATTGTTCCTATGTAATGTTAGTTAGCTAATGCTAGCTAACTTCCTACTGAATGTAAAGTAATAAAGCCCTACTGTTCTGCTTTTAATGAATGTAATATTGAATAGAGCCTTATCCAGCTTTACAGGAACAGTGTTGATCCTTAATATCGTTGTCTTCTGTCTCAATCGTCGAGATGCGGTGGTTCATTTGTGCTGTAGGCTTTAGCTTCTATCTTTCTTTTCTTTGTTTCTTTTCATTTTAGTCAGTTTGACAGCCTGAATACAACCTCCAAATATATAATGCAACTGCAAAACTGTCTGCTTCTTTCTGAGATTTGACAATATTTCTCCGGGGAGTGCAGTAATAGATACGGCAACAGTTTGTAGGACTTATCAACAGTAACACTAAGGGTCAATTGTGCTCTTTATCTATCTATCTATCTATCTATCTATCTATCTATCTATCTATCTATCTATCTATCTATCTATCTATCTATCTATCTATCTATCTATCTATCTAATAGCTAAAATATAATATGGAGAGACACCAGAATTCAAAAGTTATGATATACTGTGCCGACTGCACTTTTGACATGGTGAAGTGTGGTGGGCAGAGCCCCCACAGCCACACAGACAAAGACTTTGCCTCGTGACTACACATGAAAACTCAAAGTGGATTAAAGACAACGGTTCCATTCATGTCTGTCAGAGCCTTTTTTTTCTACACTGCAAGACAGTATTTTCCTCTAACTAAGTTCTATCATCCATATCCACAAGCAAGCTGAGCGTGCTGGCAAATCAGCCGAGTTCTGCAAGTTCTGTGGGTGTTCTTGCATGGATGGCTTTTGTTTGGATTGCACTCACTGATGCTATCTCTGCCAATCACTGTTGCCTCTCCTGGTTGTCTTTACAAATAAAAAATATGACTGTTTGAAGCAATGCTACAGTGCTATATCCAAAAAGAGCATGCAGGAATAAAACAGTGAATATGGTGCATACAGCATCGCATTTTGACATATGAATGGAGCCGTGTCGGCAGAACACTGAACACAGAGATGATCCATGCTAAAGATCAATCCCTCGTTGGCAGCTATGGAATTTTAAAATAGGACATAGAACAAGACCTCTAATTAAAGTGCCTGTCTGTAATTGCAGTATACTGTTCCTGTTGTTTCTCTATTGTCTTTGTGTGTTCTGATGCACTAAATTTAAAGACGTTTTTGAATCTTTAAATAGCTGGATGAACAGTTGATACAACAAATGAGGGTAATACTTCTGCAAGTCTGTTACCATTTTAAATCCCTTTTACGGCTATAAAATATATTGCTGATGTCAATAATGAATGGTACCTTAAAGTTGTACTTTTTGGGCTCTAGCAGGCCCTTACAACAGCAATACCTCTAGTTTATCATAGAAATTCTTTCCACATGTCATGGCATTACTTAGACGCGCAGTGTGTGTTGGTAGTCTTTGTAGTCCAAACCATAATCAGCAGCTTCACACAGCTGACCTCGGACCACCTTGGGATCCCCCAAGAACAGCTGGGGAAAATATGTGTGGGCTGCGAAGATTGCCCTTTACGCCTGACCTGGATAACTGGCAAAATAATGCATGCATGCCAGCAATGTTGTGTTTTTGCACAAAAAGCCCTTGCTTGCTCTAATTCCCATTCATATGGCCCCAAATTATTTTCCTGTCAGACTTTATAAATGATACCACTGTGGCTGTTATTAATTATGCATAATAATCCACATTGCAAAAGTATCAGAGAATGTAATTCGGAGAAGAAAAGGCTGCCAACTGCACTAAACCCAAAGGAATCATTTTCTGTCTCCCAGGCTGCAAGAAATTCAATCTGTGAAGTTTTGACCAAATTAGAAAATGGAGTAAATAAAATATTTATTTACATTGCACTCATCTATTCTGGATGCTTTCCAATATTGTATGGCATTTTTCAAAGTCAGCAGCCCCAAGACTAAATAAATCCTAATGCTATTGCCTTTTACCGACAATCTAAAAGCAGTTTCTATGTCATGTCCAGTTTTAAAATAGCTGCTATTGTGCAGTTGCACTGTCTGTCAAGTGCCATGAGAGTTTCGACCCAACATATCATTTTTATTCTAATGTGAATGCAGGCCACCAGTCATGCATTTTTCTAAAGTACAGATCCTCTCACTTATTCAGCATTCTGTCAGGGAGAGCTGCGTGGCAGAATTCAATTTACTGCTCTGCACAGCCTGCTGAAGGCAAAGAATTCTGCCTGGCTGTCACTTATAAATATGGATTGGCCAACACTAACTGCTATCAGAGGATTTTGGAAAGCCCCGGTTTCCCTGTATGTATAAATGTATAAAGTGTCATGTGTGTTTACTCATAGAGAGTCTTGGCATGTGAGCGGCACACTTAAATTGCTGGCCAGAGCAATTTAGAAACCTCAGATTACTCTCACACATTTGGTCACACTTTCCCTCATGCAGAGGGCATTTTTCCCCTGCACATGAGCATTAAAAGGCCATGCCAAAAATACTGAATCACTGGCAGGCACATCGCCCGGAGCAACTTTACGTGATAACTTCCTCCTATCTGCCACGCGAGCCCTAGCCAGTTTGGCGGCCCCCGAGCAGATGGAGTCAGAGACTTCAACGGGTACACTCCTGCTGTGTTTCTTGAAAGCATCATGGATCAGACACAACAGGTCACAAGACAATGCAACTGTACTGGAGAGCGTTTTCCGGGGACTTGAGATTTAATGTGCAGAAGGTCAAAAGGTCATGACAGCTTGAGTTGAGGAAGGGTCTGGAGAGTCAGGTGGAGACTGAGAGAGTGCCAGGCAAATCCAGACAGGTCATTTCCCATCCATGCAGGGGGCCGAAGCTATGGACTCAGCAGTATTGGACTCAAACAATAACGGCAGCTATGGATGCACCCGCTCGCTTCCTCCACAAGGCCATTCCTTCTCATCAGCCCCTGAGAGGGAGAGTTCAGGTGAGTCAGCCCAACACTGATAAAAAGGCCAGAGCTGTACTTTGATACTATATTCTTAGTTTGTGGAACAAAAGACAGGGATTCTGTTTTGCTCAAAAATGTGCTTTAGAAGACTATCCCGATTTGGGAGTCTCTCTGCATGTATATACTGGATACTCACTGTGAAAAAGACACAGTGCCATACACTCCCAGACAGTAAGTATGCTGCTAAGCATATTCTGTTTCTGTGGCTTGAGAGTTCCTTTGAAATACTGTTGACAAAAAAGCAGCAAACTTCCATTTTCGTGCCTCCTGATTAATGATGTGCACACAGAGACTATGCCTGTAGAAGAAATGTTTGCTCTACTTTGTTTGGCCGAGAGCTGAAAAAAGTGCATTGGTCTAGAACCCCTCCCCAACCCTTCCACTCTTCATTCAGCCCACTCCAAATAAGACAGATCTAATCTGCAGATTAGATTACTCATTTCTTTTTTATTAAGGGGATATGAGCTCATTTTCTGAATGACAAGGATGATAGAAGTCTGACATGATTGTTTGAGCTAAAGACAAATCTGGCCATAACACAATATTAAATGGATGAGGAGCCCAGATTCGGCTGCCTTGATTTGACATTTGATATGAATGAGGAGTTGATTAGCTGTCAGTGCACGAGGCTGCTGTTTCTGTGTCCTGGATTCTGGATCTGACTAATGAGAGGAAATTAACCATCAGGGTGTCAGAGACCTCTCCTTTGATTTCACGATTTTACCAACTTGTCTTCTCTCCTTTTCTCTTCTCCTCTTTTCTCTCTTTATCTTTCTTCTCTTCTCCTCTCTTCTCTTCCTCATTAACCTTTTCACTCCTCTCCATCCCTAAGGTGCAGCTCACATACCCGGGCAGAGCCATTGACTTGAGTTACACAGGAGAGTGGTGAAGCAAGACACCTCTGTATTTGATCCAACCTGATAGGCAGATTAGTGCCACAGAACAGGGCTTCATGTTACAGGTGAGTGATGCTAGCTTGGTATTGACAGGCCCTGTCAAAGTTCTAACAACTTATGTTAAAGCACTTTTTGACTAACAGGATCTATCAAAGATTTGCCACTTTAAACGCTTTTCCGTTTCGCCAGCCCTAATGGTTGGTCCCTGTGAATAGAAGTAGCCAAATCATTGTCTCCTCGAGCTTCATTTATTGGCAAGTCCACTAAAGGTTTGTGGATCAGGGTTTTGTGTAGGTTAGTCACTTAAAGACAGAGAGCCTTTATAAAAACATAATAAACAGAGCCTTTTATCAAGATGTTTAGGAAGTCTCTGGAGGACAACAGCAATGAGACTGGACACATCCCTTTATTTAACTGTACAGGCATATTCAGCTTCATCCACACCTGCATCACCCATGTTGTTGGATCAGGATGAACAAAAGTAGAGTGAAATGAAGAAATTTCATGCCACTCTCAAACAGACATCAAAACACACCTTCAATGATATCGCACCTGTGCCTACCCACAGATTAAATTATTGATTTAGCTGGACATAAGAATATTTGATTGGACAAAATGTATGTATACACCCCCAAATGAAGGCTAGATAAGGATACAAAAAGAAAAAATTGTAATGTTTCACAGGGAGAGAAAATAGATGGATAAATTCAATTTATTAGCCATGCTGGCAGCTTGGTTTTAGGGATGGAAAAGTTTGTCTGGTGGTCAGTCAGCCAGTCCACCACTTTGGTTCAGACTGAATTATTGCAGCTAGACGTGGTTCTAGGGTCAGTGAATATCCGTGTCTTAGTCCTATAATCCTAAATGAGTCTGGGGTAACACTTTGAATGATAATTATTGCAATATTAGTACTTGTTATATATTTAACATTTACATTCATGTTCCCCAGCTATATATCCCAATGACTTTTTTTCTTCTAGTACTGCTATGAGGTTGACATTTTTTTTATTCAGAGTGAGTTGAACAACTATAGGATGGATTGCCATGAAATTTTCACACAGACACCGATAGATGACAACACAGCAAAAAATGAACTATTAGTTAATCCGGTGAACTTTATTTTAGTATGAATCATACACGGATTGAAATGTTCACGAAATTTTCAGTCATAGGTCTATTTACGTAGCACACCCGGTCTCATTTGGAGTAAAGTCTGGCATTAAAACACGGCATTAACGAACACTAAATGGCAAATAAAGAGGTCTAAGTGGGTCCCACATATCTTACTATAGCCTACACATATATAAAATTTCGGTAACTATTACTGTGTTGTGGACAGAATATTAGGTCACTTGTATTCTACTCTTCCTGTGGTTCACTTCTGCAATCGCATTCACCACAGTCTATTGGAGATGCGATGTGACTTGAAAAGGAAAAACGTACAGCCTATGTTTGTTAGTGTGGCTAAACTGGGGAGGGGGCAGACCACAGCTGTTGCAAACAACAGGTGCACTCATACAGCAACCAGGAGACAACATCGGTAACATATAAAAAGAAAATGCAGCTGCTTTGTTTTTCCATTTTGGGTTTAAAACTGAAGAACAACTTGTTTTTCTTTATTTTTCTGTTTCGTATTTGAAACTAAATAATGAAAGAACAAACTATACACAGATTAATGTAAGATCTTGTAAAAAGTATTTTTCATTGCAGCGTAAAAAGAAAGGTTGCGGTGCTTATAGTTCTCAACGGCAAATTTTACTTTACTTATCTGTATATATTGTTATTTATTAATAGCAAAATCACAATAATTCGGATTATATTATTATGAAATATTTTTATACACAATATATATTTATATATGTATAAATATACACAATATAAGCCCCACTGAATTGAACTGCCCATAATAAGACTATATACTATTTGCTTTTGTTATGTTATGGAAAGTATTCTTCTTGCATTCACTGACCTGAAATGCCCTCTGACTTTGGCTGCCATCTTGAGTCTACAGGCTAAAGTCTCACCCACAGCTTATGCCCACATCAAGTCAGCTAGAGATCAGCAACACCATTCCTGTGGACCATAGAAGTGTATAAAAGTTATTATTACACCAACAAGACTCGATGAACAGCAGCTTTTAAGCTCTTCATTGGAGCTCAGCTTGTCTGATGATGGAAGATGGGGGTGGTGGCAGTGGGATATTGCTGTTAACACAAAACTATAAATTAGCCTTTAATTGCCAGTGAGAGTACATTTACAGTCCAATTTTACAGAAGCACTCTTAACATCTCTTATGGCGCTACGTGAAGCACTGTGAATTTAGGTGAGTTAACGGAGATAATAAATGTGATTTGTTTTGCCCCTTTCATGTCTACAGTGCACTTCTTTAAGTGGCAGAGTAAGAGGAAGGACCTCTCATAAAATTCTAATTAAGGTAATGTGTGAATGAGCAGTGGAGCCTCGTGGATGCTGATGGTGATAAATGTCTGTCCCTTCAAAGCCACACTGAAGGTGAAAGTTGCTCTTGAGTTCAGGTAGCCCACTGTGCCTTATTATTCCACCGACAACAGAGGAGACACTAAGCTGATGCTTCTGCTTCTCCTGTGGAAAAAACATTAATGAGCTATCAAAATGGTTTGCTTTGCAGCCAATCTTCTTCTGGGGAGAAACAGAACAGTGCCAAGGCATTTGATGAGATTCAGAGGAATATACTTAAGTAGTCACTTTGACAATTCATTCCCTTAAAGCCAAAAGTAATGTTTCCATTTGTGTCGAAGAAAAACTATCAGCTTTGACATTTGAAGTGCAATTCCCATGCAACAGCTTGTCTATCCGCATCAAGGGCATGAAAAGGACTGACTTTCAAAGAACCATATGCTTTAATTTGACAATTCCAACCATGTTACAATGCAATAAAAGTAAGGGGGGGAAAGCGGGACAGTGTAGGGATCTGTCAGGTTTATTTCCTCTCTTCACACATCCTGAAAGGCCCAAATATGTGTTTTGTTCATGCTTCTGAATCTAGGCTTCTGCAATTTATCACAAAGCTGAGATTTCAGCCTGGCCTATTTAGTACTGCCCAGGATTCACAACATTCAGAATAGATTTATCAACATCCACATTCACACGAGGCCGATGATTTAGGAATACACTCACTCATCCATGTCATTATCTTTCAAGATTTTATTTGTTTTGATGGATTTAAGTTTGCCCCTTGCCTGAATGGGCTCCATGCTGAGCAGCTAGATCAGCCCGATTTTGCACTCAGAATGCTATCAAAACTCCCATTAATTATTTCTGTGGCAGCATCAATAATTCTCTTCAGAAGAGGAAGGAAAAAGTAAAGAGATCCTCGAGAAAACCTAAGCGAAAAGGGATCAGAGATGGGACTTACATATAGGGCTGTCGAGGTGAAGTAATTTCCCCCACAATAATATGTTGGGGCTCAATAGTGCAGTTTGCGGTATTATTGTATTTTTCACCAATGAATTTCAATTCAATGCAATTTGATTTTATTTATATAGAGCCAAATCACAACAACAGTTATCTCACAGCCCTTTTCATAAAGAGCAGGTCTAGATTGTACTCTGAAGTTATTTACAGAAGCCCAACAATTCCCACCAAGAGCAAGCACTAGGCGACACAGGCAAGGAAAAACTTCCTTTTAATAGGCAGAAACCTCAAGCAGAACCATGGCTCAGGGTGGGGGGCCATCTGTCTCGACCGGTTGGGGGTGAAGGAGAGAGAGAGAGAGACAGGGGATAGAAAGAGAGAGAGAAGGGAGGGATCCACCCTACACAGTGTACACGCAGAGGTACAGACAGTAAAGGTAATGTTGGTATAGATGGAATGAAAAAAATGGTACGGATATTTATAGTAGTGTTAATGATAATAATTGTAATATTAATGCTAATAATAACAGTAATAATAGAAATAGGACTAATAACAATAATTGTAATTGTAGCAGAGGGTGTCACAGGGGCTTAACAGGTGACTCGCAACCACCGATCCAGACTCCACAGCTCCAGAGCCAAAAACACCTGCAGGAAGTCATAGGAGGAGAGAGGAGAGGGACGAGAAAGCACACGACTACGGGAAAGGGAAGAAGTCGAGTTAGTAACGTGCATTAATGGGATGAAGTTGCATACAGAGGGAGAGAAAGACGAGGAGAGAGGAGCTCGGTGCATCATGGGAAATCCCCCGGCAGTCTAGGCCTATAGCAGCATAACTAAGGGATGGTTCAGGACTCACCTGAGCCAGCCCTATAAGCTTTACCAAAAGGGAAAGTCTTAAGCCTACTCTTAAATGTAGAGATGGGGTCTGCCTCTTGAACCCAAACTAGAACCTGGTTCCAGCGGAGAGGAGCTTGATAGCTCAAAGTCCTGGCTCAAAGTCTACTTTTGGAGACTCTAGGAACCACAAGTTCCTGGGAGCGCAGTGCTCTGGTGGAGTAGTAAGGTACTATGAGCTCTTTAAGATAAGATGGTGTCTGACCATTAAGAGCTTTGTATGTGAGAAGAATTATTTTAAATTCTATTCTGGATTTTAAAGGAAGCCAATGCAGAAAAGCTACGACAGGAGAAATGTGATGTCTTTTCCTGGTTCCTGTCAGAGACAGGAAAAAAAACAATAAAGTGTGGATCTCACTCACTGCACAGCAAGCTGCTA
Source organism: Lepomis macrochirus (assembly GCA_024633595.2). Lineage (NCBI taxonomy): Eukaryota > Metazoa > Chordata > Actinopteri > Centrarchiformes > Centrarchidae > Lepomis > Lepomis macrochirus. The sequence continues at coordinate 7,830,678 of JALXJV020000019.1, read as the reverse complement.
ACAGCAGCTTTTTGGCCGGAACAAGCTAGCTGGGTGCTAGTCAACAACATTGTCAAGCAAACTCATTTTTGTAACACACACTGGTGTGGAGCAGAATGGGCTGTACACAACTAACCACTGTGCTGTAGTAACGTTATAACTAAATTTCCACAAAAAGCAACATGAAAAATATCTGCAGGCACCCAACACGCTTCGCTGCTTAGTTAGTGAGCTTCATATGAGACTTAACGTTCACAGTTTCCCTCGACTGCCCCTCAGGATTACATTAGTTCAACATCGCAGCGCCCGCTATCTACATTAGCTGCGCAATATGCTAACACCAAAATTAGTTAACCTTAAAGAGTAAAACAAGACAAAACACAGCAACACTTCTAGCTTCCAAGTTTGAATTCAGGTCACGTACAGCCCATGGTGATCCGTCCTTGAACTGTTGAAAAGAGCTTGTTACAGTTGTGGAACTTCTTAAGCACTAATTTATTTAACACGCACTGAAATGCAAAGTATGAACATTGTGGTTGTTGCGGTGCTTGACCAATAGCATGGTATTTCAATTTTGCGGTTATCACAACAGCTCTACTTACATTATCAGATGACCCATGTAGTTGGGGAAATGTGGCAGTTAACTAAGGTGGAATTTTTACTTTACAGATGAAAAACATGGCAGACTCATGTGGGAACAATAAAGCAGTTGACTTCAGAATGTACACAAATCACACAAGGAATTCAGGTAAAACTAAAACATCCTGTGTGAATAGGGCTTTAATTGTTGCAGATGATGAGAAAGACCATGGGGCATGTTTACCTCAGTTGGTAGAGCCCCACATATTATTGAAAAAAAGAAAAGCATACCATGTAGAATAAAAAGAGAACTTTGTTTCTGATGACTTCAAAACCTTCTTTCTATACTGGTTCAGTTACTTATCAAACTCTTTCAGTAATAATTAAAAATAAGAATTTGAGTAAGAGTTTACAAATATGAAGACCAGAAAACACTGATAATAAATTAATGATTGTCTTTGAATATGTTATTTAGAATGTCTTATAAATATTGCACTTCTTTCAAAACAATTTCTCATCATAATGCCAAATATGTTTGCAGATTTATTTGCATAATCCCCACTGCTGAAGATTACCAAAATATCTGTCTCCATTTTCATAAAGATTCTATGAAATCGCTATTAATGGATGATCACAGGGTGCTCCGCATTATCCACCTTTCTATGACTTTGTGTCATCACTATTTTTTTTGTCACTGCCAAAGAACCAGCACCCATTGCAGATCATTGTTTCTTCCAGGGCAAGAAAAACCGCTGTCAACCTCAGTGTTCTTCCTTCACTCCCTCCTCTTTGTTCACTTCTAATTAACTGAGATTTTGCTTGGCTGAACTTCAAAAGGCCATTGGAGAAAACAGCTCTGCTTGGCTGTGAGTCACTCAATCTTTCATCTGAATTATGGGTTTTTAAAAGTCAGGGCATTATGAGATTGCCAAATGGCGAGGATAAAATACTACAATGTACCAATTATGTGAAAAATTGGAAGTCATGTGATATGAGTTCACAGCTATAAGGACAATTCAAGTGCAACTCGGGAGGATAAAATCTGCTTTATGATGAAAAATGTTCTTACTTTTCATCAGTATTTATTTCTCACATCAGAAGACAAAACTAGACCACTTGTGATGTAATATGACCAAAACCATACTCTAACTCTCTTGCAACCAGGCTGCTATACACATGACAAGGTCTACTAGCTGCTACATTCAATGCAGCCTTTAATAACAGGCTTTATCCAAGCTGTCAAAGCCCTACCCACTCTATTTCTTTGTCAATGGCACTGCTGTCCTGCTCATTTTCAAACTGTGCTGTCAACACTTGCTGCTAGTTCTGCAGCTGCAGTAACCAGTGTTTGAATTACACTGTGGCTTTCGGGGTTGGGGGGTGGGAGGTAACTGTATACATGCACGCGCATACATCAATGCACCCGCCTACATGCAAAATATACTATCAATACATTTTATAGAGAATTCCTACAGAGATTATTTACCCTGGGACAACAAAGAAGAAGAAAATGATTTTCTGTTTCATTGTTTTTTTAATCTCTCCACTGAGAAAATAAAATAAAATATAAATTCCTCACAGTGGACAGGCAATGATGTGAATTACTTTGTCAAACAGACCAGACCTAGTTTGCATCCAGTGATAAAAACATGCACCCCCACGCATGGATGGCCACGGAAGGAATACCCAGCATTATGTTTATTCAAGAAAAATCTGTAATGTAACAATAAAAACAAACAGAACCTAAATATACAGAAATATAGAAATGTCTTTAGAAAGAAACAATGGCACCGAAAATTACAATATTTTAGAGCTCCCCCTGAATTTCTCAAATGTGTTTTTTTGGGGAGCTTGTGTCTCTTTGCATAGCACCCCTGTATTTCGAACCCTGGCAGTAGCATTAAATAAGGAAGCCATCTGCCTTCTAACAGTGTGATCATGCTACTCAGCAATGTGGTAATAGAGGAGTATAGAAAGTTTAAGTCTGATGAACCAAAAAGAAAGGATAATCAGGATAACATTAAAAAGCAGGAAAAAGTTTGCGCAGAGAAAAAGAGGGAAAGAGCATAAGTTCTTCTGACTGAAGGCAAAAAAATGTGTGAAATTATATTGTTTAAAGCAGCAGTTACATGCTACAGATCTCTTTGTTAGTAAAAGTGAGCAGTGCCATGGGCCTTTTCCCCCTGCAGTCATTGGCCCAATCCCAATCTCGACCCTCACAGACTCACAGACTTTGAGGCGCGTTCCCGGGAAGTCCGTGAGGGCTTAGGGCTGTCCCACTGTCAAATCGTCAAGTGCGCGAGGGCTCTCTCGCGGACATTTTGAGCCCTTTTAGACCCTTTCCGTAAGTCCGCATTTCTGCAGACTTTGGCTGAGGGAATTGCCCACAGTTCATAGCGGTATGACGTGAAACACGGGGATTACCAGGGGAAGCCCGGAAGCGAGAGAAAAATCACGGCAAATACGCCGTATAGGAGAAGAAGAAGACAAGGTAAACAAACAAGCATTGACACCTACGCTGATGTTAACATTGTTAGAATTTTTCTGAACTTAAGATGGTGCATAGAACACATGAAGTTAGAGGAATACACCTTATTAGCCTACACACTTTGTTTATTCAACTATTTATTTTAGTTTTTGCTTAATGATGCTGTTTTGACCAACAATAGTGTCGGCCTATTCATGATTATTGACAAATATATTGACATTTACCGCTCCTCCACTCTGTAGAGTGGATGTCACTATAAGAGCCTGCAGGACTTCATTAATCAGGCAAAAGCATAAAATAATGTGCAACGCTTTTCAGCGTTGTCAAGGTAACGTGATAAAGTGGGAAAGGGCCGTCCCGTTCCTAGTTACAGCATTTTGAGCCCTTGCAGCCTCTTAAACTCAATCACTTTCCAAGTGACGTCAGTAAAGTCTGTGAGGGTTCAGGGCTTAGGGCATAGGGGGGGCATGGGGATTGGGCCATTGACTTGCCATAGCAGGAAAAGCACAGGTGGAGCTAATTCATTTAACAATGGCTCTGTTCCATTAAGTGCCTCAGTAAGCCAGGCCAGTGAGCAAAGATGCACACTAACTGGACCTTGAAAATGACACATCTAAATGCGGTGCAACCATCAATTATTCTTATTAATTACACCTGTGCCTCCTTTCCGGCAATTAGATATCAGAAGGTATGCAGTGAAAAGAGACCTACAACGCTGTCATTAAACTTGGAAGTTTTGCTGTCATGTTAGGATGTTTAGGAAGCGTTGTCTGAGAAGTACATAATCACAGAGCAATAAATAAAGGCACCAAATGAAGATAAAAATGTGATAATAAATGTATTTGTAGCTTGCTAATGGAATGGTGGTAGGATGGGTATATTAGGTATAAGTGACTGTGTAATGATCTTTTGATGGCTCATATCTCAAACAGATCACCAATATACTATACACATTAATAATCAAAGGGGGGATTTGACAGGACATAGATAAAATAAAAATAAATAAATAAATAAAATTCTGTGAACAAGCTAAGGAGACTATGTATCTTGAAAAACTGGAAAGAGAAAAGACGAGCAACAAAATCGCATGTCCATCACATCTCCAATCTATAGATCACAAATAATGTACACCCACCCACCCGCCCCACTTCTGGAGACATTTCTCAGTTCAGCATCCTGTATTCCATCCTTGCTGCTACTTTGCTTAATACAGGTTTCTTACAGTTCCTGAGGATATTCTGTCGTCCAATCATGATAGCTGTCATCAGTGTTATCAAGCATTTCAGTGATTAGGGAAAGGTAGACAGCACTTTCCAGCCTATAGCGTAGGTCAAAACACGAATTACCTTTTTACCTTTTTTGTACTGTTTTATGTTTTAGTGAAACTACTGAAATTATGTGAAATGTAAAGCATATTTTTGTTAAACGTCTTGGAGGTTTGCGGTCGTTATGTTGGAATACCCTGTGGCCCAGTCTCAGAAGGGGAAGATAATGCTCTGCTTCAGTATGTCACAGTACATGTTCACATTCATGGTTCCATCTATGAATTGTAGCTCCCCAGTGCCGGCACCACTTATGCAGCCCCAGACCATGAAACTCCCACCACTATGCATGTAGGCAAGACACACTTGTCTTTGTACTCCTCACCTGGTTGCCACTACACACGCTTGACACCATCTGAACCAAATATATTGGTCTCATCCAACCACAGGACATGGTTCCAGTAATCCATGTCCTTAATCTGCTTGTCCTCAGCAAACTGTTTGCGGGCTTTCTTGTGCATTATCTTTAGAAGAGTCTTCCTTCTGGGACAAGAGCCATTCAGACCAATTTGATGCAGTGTGCGGCGTATGGTCTGAGCACTGACAGGTTGATCCCCAACTCTTCAACCTCTGCAGCAATGCTGGCACCACTCATACATCTATTTCCCAAAGACAACCTCTGCATATTAAGCAGAGCACATGAACCCAACTTCTTTGGTCGACCTGTATGCTTTTGGCCACCGTGCTGCAGCTCAGCTTCAGGGTCTTGGCAATCTTCTTATAGCCTAAGCCATCTTTATGTCAAGCAATAATTATTTTTTTCAGATCCTCAGAGAGTCCTTTGTCATGAAGTGCCATGTTGAACTTCCAGTGACCAGCACAAGGGAGTGTGAGAGCAGTAACACCAAATTTAACACACCTGCTCCCCATTCACACCTGATACCTGAGAACACTAACACATGACACCAGGGAGGGAAAATGGCTAATTGAGCCCAATTTGGGGTGTACTCACTTTTGTTGGCAGCAGTTTTCACATTAATGGCTGTGTGATGTGTTATTTTGAGGGGACAGCAAATTTACACTGTTATACAAGCTGTACACTCACTACATTGTAGCAAATGTAATTTCTTCAGTGTTGTCACATGAAAAGGTATTTACAAAAATCAAATATTTACAAAAATGTGAGGGCTGTACTCACTTTTGTAAGATACTGTATGTATATAGATAGTGCATTCTGCGTGTGCATTCTGGGCAGTCTGAATAGCTTGTTTTTCTATTTACTGGTACTGGGTTTTAAATGAGAGCCATGGGGATGGTGAAGCATTCGACACGGACACTGCACAGTATTGCTCTAATCTTGCTATCAGTTCCTCAAACTCCTCTCCCTTGTTTCCACTGGCATCTTCCTACAACAATTTGCCACTCATGAGATTTCAGAGCGTGAATTGTCCTTGAGCGAGACTTCTGTCACTGGGAGTCACTTGTAGGGACCCTTTCCATGATGTTGTTAGACACCTCGTATAACCAACCTGTCCTTATCCCAGGGCATCAAATTTTGATGCTTTGACAAAGAGTGACAAAGCGTTGGTATTTGACGCAGAAGGCACCTTTCAGCATCCGTATGAGACGCCCTGGGCTTTTGAGTAACTCCAGTGTAATACACTTATCTGAAACCAAAAGTCAAAGTTGAGTTATTTAAAGTTGTAAGTTTCATAATAGTAAATATGTGGCTTATGTCACATAATGTACTTATTTCAACCCAAACCATGATCTTTTCCTAAACCTTACCAAGTAGTTTTGGTTCACAAAACCTGACCAAACTGTAAGTATTTGACTTTATATTGATGCTGAATGGTACCTTGTGCATCAAATACCGACGCTTTGTCAAAGCGTCGTTATTTAATATCTCGGTTATTTCACACCCTGAGGTGAGAAAGTGTGGGTATAATAGTCAGAGCCTGTCTGTGGCAAAAAGAAGAACTCTTGTAAACATAATTTTGAAGGTCACAATTGCCCCAAAGGCATAAGTTGCAGCCACTGCTGCCGGTTCGCAACTGCCAGCTAAAGCCATCTACTGCAATGATTTGAAATTTTTTTGTACCTACTAGTCATTTCGATACAAAATATGTGAAAATAAGGCCCAGGTAAAAAAAACACAAAAATTATCCTTTAAGAATGACTCGGGTTATTCCAGATTTCACAATACAGGCTTTCTTCCACCTTGTCAATTTTGCCTTTCTGTCTCATTCTGAAATCTGAACGTCATCGGAATCACATGACTGCAAATAAACATATTGGAGTCCTTGCTAACCGTGATCCTGTGAGTGAGTGAGTGAGTGAGTGAGTGAGTGAGTGAGTGAGTGAGTGAGTGAGTGAGTGAGTGAGTGAGTGAGTGAGTGAGCTTCACCTACAGCTCAAAGAGAGGCTTTACATATGAAAAAGCTAGGCGAAAACAAAAGTGCCTCATTTTATGTAGTTATACTACTACTGATTATAAGAATCAGCATAATTTCGTACATGTGTACCATACATATAATCAATCGATATAATGATAACTTGCATTTAATGTGAAACTACACTACATACAACAACTACTACATTTTATTCAGTTCCTTCCAAGTATTCATTACATAAATTATATGAGTCTGGAAAGACATGGATGTAAATTGCAACTAGGTTGGTTGGCAGAGGCATACAACCACGGGGCAGTAATTGTAGTTTAGATAACTACTGAGGTATTGTTGCTCACATGGCCTGTGTGGCATTGCTTTGTTGAGGAATGGCCACATGGTTTGTAGTACCCACACATTGTTTTCACAAAACAGCTGGTGTTGAGCTGTGTCTTTATTGTGGTTTCGACGTTTTATCATCACTCTTCACTGTCCGCTGTGCTGAGCTTGTTGTTTGCTTGCATGGAGTGATAAGGTCAGAGCATAGACACCGAATATCAACTCTGAGCATACTCTGCATTTACATAAATACGTTGATTCTATGTGGGTTGGCCAACCGAACAATCTCCTTCCTAGTTTTTTGACATTGTAATTAAGGTATTGTCAACTTGCTCTCACACTCAGGGCATGATTAAGTGACAATCTGTAATTGTTTTCTGGTTGTGTGCCTTCTATGATTTCTCTGTTTATTTTTGTTTTGTCACAGCTCATTAAATATTTACTGCAATTCAGACAAACAGTGCTCTGCAAATAACCTATTTTTAAGTGAGATAACCTCAATGATTACTAAATATGTGTCGATCACAGATAAAATGATGTAGACACATCATGAAAAAGGACTGACTTTAAAGTACATTATGTAAAAATTGTGTTACATCATCAGTGCTAAGAATCAGGGTTAGAAATTATAAAAATATCTTTACTGTAGATCAGAGGTTATCAAACTGAGAAGATCTGAAAGAGAGGCACTGAGGTAGAGGGACATGCAATTTGCGTCAGAAGTCGCACTCCTTCTCTTTCTCATAACTCAATCAAAGCTATGCCAAGTACCCCGTCACTGCAGTGCGCAATTCAGGGAGTTGTTCCAATGTCCATTACAAATACACATCCATGAATCTGCTTGGAAATATTAGAAAAAAAGTCACTCCTTAAAACTCCAGAACTTGCCTTAGAATCATCACATTTTTAAGTTTTCTTCAGTATCAGCGTAATGCAGTGATAGTTGTCTATACATGGGTATACTGCCAACAGAAATTGCTAAGAGCTATTTCATCATACATACAAACAAATGGGGCTCAAGTTGTAACCCAGAGTTAAGTGACCAACTCTATATCAACATTATACTATATGTCATGTGTCCCCAAAATCTCCAAAGTATAGGAACTATAGTTCCAAAACTTTTGGAGAGAGGAGGTGCAATTTTCTTGATTTAGTATGTGTGTCTCAGACTTAGAAAGCCCCTGCCATAGATTAAATCCCATCTTGTACCAGTGAACCTAGTATATATATTTGGGGTTGTGGGTTGAGTGTTTTTGGTGCAAACTGCTAAAATACCATAGCCTGTACTAACATTAGTTGCAATTATATGACTGTAAATTATTCTTCCCGACACATCCTTGCTAGCACACTATTTAACCACTCTCTGTGATCACAGACAATGTCTGTATGCTAATTAGCTTAGCTGCTGCTACCAAGTTAATACATTCCTGTTAGTAATATCTCATGAGACATCATTCTTTGCATGCACTTGGAAGATGAGAGTCAATGTGAGTCAAATAGGAAATATAAACATTTCCTGCATTACTTTATGCTTGCTAATTAAAAACATCGTATTCACAATTATGCAAGATTTTCTTATTTTGTTTGCTTTTGTTTACTCTCACAAATATTAGATTAAATTATCTATTAAGATAAAAGAGTGTATACCACAGCGATGACTTCTGTAAATCTCATCAGCCATCCATTCATCAGTTCAGTGGTTCTCAAAGTTTGGGACGGGACCCTCTGGGGGGGCGGGGCTTACAGCCACTGGGAGGGCATAGCTGTTGAGCAGACCTATAGCTACATAAATGTGGCTTACCTGGTGGCATAAGCCAAAAAAAAATGGGGTGGGAGTTTTGCTGGGGTGGGAGTTTGAGAACCACTGACTGGCTATTCATGTTTACCCCTCAGCCAACTACCCCCTCACTGCAGTGTGCAATTCAGGGAGTTGTTCAAGGTGTATTATAACATTCATTTGGTGGTAGGTTAAATCAAAGGATGTGGAGATCAAATATATTCAACAACCAAAGAAAGAATTAGTATCCCTCTGCCTGGTTGCAGTATGAGCTTTGACATGGCTGTAGACCATATGTTGTCTAGCCTTATACTAGATGCTCAGAAGGCACAGTAATGTTTACTGTTACTGCATATTTCCATGTTTGGCCTCTTACCCTCCAAAACACAATAAGATGTCTCCATAAGTCAGAAAAAGTAAGCATAGACGCAAAAGGTATGATAAATAGAAAAGGTATGAAATAAGCCATAGGTAATTAATTAGATAATTGTATATACTGTGTGTAGGCTCACTGTGTGCAAGTAATGGCCATAGGCATAACAATAGACATTCAGGACCAGCAAGACAGAAAATCAAAGATCAAATACAAGGTCGATTAAATAACTGTACATCTAGACCTAGGCATACTGCTCAAGCTCAAGTTGTTCACAAATTTGAAAAACAACTGCGTGCAGAAGGAGGTTATTTCTAACAGTCGGTCACGGTCAGATTAATTATGCTAACATCAACGCTGCTGTTGGGGATATATAAATATACCACAGCACTGGTCTACCATGAATATTGCAAAGTATATTGTGCATAATCTCACTATGTGAGACTCAAATAGTCACACTTACTTCCATGGTTTCACTTTAATTAATATTTCTGTCCAACCAGGTAGTCAATTAAGATATTTTAAAGATGTAAGCTGCCTTTACATCCAGCATGTGCTTTTGTTTATGTATGTTAATGTCATCCTCAGATGGAACAAAAAAAAGGCATGAAGGAAAGGCTGGGGAAGTTGTTCAGTGAGTGTGGAGACAAATATTTGACTCTACCCACATTGAGCACAGCCCCAAATTGCACACTGGAGTGAGAGGAGGTGACTAAACAGCTATGTAGCAGAGTTCCACTGTTGCAGCAATAGTTTAGGTGTCAAATGTGTTTTCTTTTTAGCACATATAAAGTCATTTATAGCATTATTTAATGATTAGCCTACAATGTCTATGAATACACTGACAATGATTTAGCAATAAATGCATAGAGATTTATTGATAGTTCCCAGAGGCACAGATGATATTAATCACATACTTCACCTTTAGTTTTCAAAACTGACTACCATACTGTATGTCAACAATAATACACAGATAACTGATCATTTTGGGTAACATATGGTATAGGATTGAAAGTCAGTGAAGCGTCCCTCAAAGTGCCTTTCTCCGAAGTGGTTGTTGTTAAAGGAAAAAGAGAAACCTAGTCTCCCTCCTAAGGTGTCTGGGATTTGAGCTGCTGAACTGTACTCTTTCAGCCTTTAGGCTTCCACTGCCTGCAAATTGTATAACAAGCTGTAATTTCGCCTTCTTAGCTACAGCCATGTCCATATCCCACAGCAAGTACATTCATCCTGCCACCACAGCACTCTCATCTTGCCTACAGGGCTAAATCAATGAATCAAAAGAAAGGACGACAGGTGTGTGAAATAGACATCAGGAGGAAAACAGAGAATGAGAGGTTAATCCCCACAGCTCAGTATTATTTCATATCTGCTGCAGAGTATGGTCAGGGAAACTCAGTCACTCTTTCTATTAAGGCCATCGCAGGGCACATGTTGCAGCTTCAAACTAAAGGTCATTCAGCTAATGTCTTTATATACATTTGTCCCCTGCTGTCAGTGCCTCTTGCAGTGACGGCTGGTGCATTTTCCTCCAGGGGGGGCCGCTATACCAAAAATCAAGCAAACATGTACTAAGATATCTCATCGGTCTAAGCAAACCCTTACCAATAGGGATGAGTGATTACACCACTGTCTGTAGCTGTAGCTGTATCTGTTTAACAAAATTAATTATTTGGATCTGATCCATGCTCAGGATGGGCAGGGCTTAACTGGAAGTGCTCAGGACTAACTAACTGTAATTCAAGCCTGAAATTGGTATGGGTTGATCAGAAGTTGCTATTTAAAACTACTTACATAACAGTCTCGGAATTGAGCTTCAGAGCAATATTTTGATTACAATACTAAGAGATCTATTTTTAATAAAAGCTCCTATGTTTATAGTTTTTTAGAAAACTGATATTGACACATTTTACTCTGATGATACTCAAAAAAAGTACATTATCAGAACCAGATACTCGTTTCAACCAAGTCTTTGCTCAGCCATTTACAAACCAAATAATTTTGCTGCCTAAACCTAACCAAACTGCGACCCCCCTTCATGGACATAATATGTCACCTGACTTTTTCTAAAGCCTTTTTAGCAGAAAGCTTTAAGACAGAGCTTCATCGATGGCCTATGTTCATATGGGAATTTAAAGGCTTAACTAACTAACTTTAAGAAAGGCTGTATTTTTGCTGCCAATAAAGTTACCCTGATTACCATGACGACTGAATCATAGTACTGAAACAGCTATCAACGTGTTGTGTTTTTGAGCAATAAAATTGAACACATCTGCTTTGTAGCATCCATGTTGTTTCCGCATTGGGACCTTAAAGTCAAGTTCGAAGAATGTCTTTCCAATTTGGGAAATACGACCATCAAAGGAACATGTGAATGCACCGCTTTTGCGCATTAACATGAAAGTCTATCAGAGTGATCTGGGCGATTTTCAACCAGACTGAAATCATCTGAAAGCTTCCATACTCCACGTAACACGACTTGACACTGAGGCTGATTGGACTATTATATTCAGAGGAAGGACAAACTGTCCTGAAAATCTGTATAATTTCATAAATGTTTTTTTTTTAAATACTAATGATAATAATACTTGGGGGGGTTTTGGTTTTTTTAGGAGGGTGGCACTCTATTATCCTCTACTGGCCGCTTGCACTGTTCAACACATCACTTCCCAATGATGATGTGTGCATAAAAAACAAGTGTGCATAAAAACATTAACATTAAGGCACATGTGCCTTCGCATAATCATTATAACACTGGCATGTGACATTTCATTTATCACGTGTGCTCATTCCTCACATATTAAATAATGCAAGACGTGTTTTCAGTATAGTAAATTATCATGCTAGCTATTTCCCTGCATCTAGATGATATTCATTTTCTCTGGGAAACTAATGATATCCAAAATAAATGTAATCCACAAGGATGTATATCTCATGAGGCATCATCTGATAAAATATCAAACTACAATATTGTGAGAATGAATCATATACAAATGGAACAAGATGTTTAACAGAGCTCATTGATTCTTTCTCACACATGTCACTGAGATGGACACAGCTGAACACAGTGGCCCTCATTTATCATTCTTGCGTAGAAACAGGCGTATTTTTGTGCGTGAGATTATGCTTACACTGTTCTCAGTGCCTGATTTATGGAGCTGTGCGTATCTTTGAAATCCAGGTGTACGCACCACCTGGTGTTGATAAATGCGGCGACTGAAAACGTACGTAATTTGAATGAAACGCCCCCAATTATTCAAGCTTCAGGAGGCTGCACCCAGGACTTCACGGCAGGGACTGACAAAATATGGCAAGAAATACATGGTTTGGAGCAGGCAAGTTAAAACTTTAGAAACAAAATATTATGTTGTTTTGACAGATTTAATTAAAGATTAAATGTTTAGTTTCACTACTAGAGCCCCTCCCCGGCATAAATGTTCAAAAATATTGTGCATTTTAATATTACGAGGTTTTTCATTTGGAAACAATTTAATACTTTTTTATTCGATGATTTAAACTGGACACATTTTTGACAAAATGTTCAACGCGCTTAAAACTGGACACGAGCGGTCAGATGAGCCATAAACAGTTCAGGTCCAGCCGGAGAGCCAGTGCTGGAGTCAGGGGGACCACCGCGCGCTGTCAACCTCGCTGGAGCGGACCAGTGCGCGCTGTCAGCCCCAGAGGAGGATGCACTCATCCCGGAGGAGCAGGCCAAGAGCCTCTCGCTGAGCGTTTACTTTGATGAACGGAGGACATACGGACAGATACGGGGCAGTGTACCCCCAGCGTGCAAAGCAAGCATTCATAATGTTTTGTGGCTTTGGGAAACAGTGCTCTGCGGTGTCCTAGGACTATTACGCATGGACACGGGTCTGGATGCGCACGGACTTGGATCTGACCATCTTTGTGTAACTTTTCTTTTATGTTCAGAGTGAAACATTGTCCAAACACAATGATGAGCTGCACCACGTCTGTACCACCTGTTTGTGGAGCGCGTTCCATGCAAACTAGAAGTTTTTGTCTGTTCCTAGAATTATAAATTGGCTACTTGTGGTGCTCCAAGAGATAGATTTAGCACTAAAACGCCCATCAAAGTTAAGTACCAAATAAGCTCCACATGAAAGAATGTTGCTCTGATAAAAAGCTGCTCCATCACCTCCGGGACTGGGCTTTACGCACTGACTCACACATGAACAGAGATCAGCATGCCAGAGTCTGGGGATGCGGGGCCTTTAGCGGGGGTGTCGGTGTTCGCTGTCCTGTCATACTATAAAGTTTGTCTTATAATAAATGCAGGGCTTTGTGCGCGACATGTCTGTGCCCGCCTCACCTAAAGGGCGTGGGGCTGTGTCCATTTCGGCAGCCAGTCTCAGTGCTTCAAGCCATCCGCTTATGCTCTTCGTTGTTTTAATATTTTTTGCTTGTAGCCTTTTCATTTGAAGGTACACATTTTATTAAAAGCAAACCCAAATAAAAGGCACCAAAAGCTACGATAAAATAGTCCAAATACAAATCAAAGCATGTTTTGACTGCTCAATAGGCTGTATAAAGTCCGTGTTGCTCGAATATAAACACCCAAATTTATGTTTCAAACGTTGTTTCTGTTACAGTGGTGCGTTTTGTGCTGTTAGGAAATGATTTCTGCGCATTTCGGCTCTAACTCAAAACTTGCGTACATGTACACCACCTCCTGAGCTGGCGTAGGATTTGAGCGTGCCGTACGCCAACGTACATATTGATAAATGTCAAAGTCACCGTGGTTTTGGGCGTACGCCAAGTGTACGGTGGAAATTTGGTGTACGCACTTTTGATAAATGAGGGCCAGTGTGTCTGTATTCCCTGTATTCCAGCAATATTACAGGTCAGTCTCGGACCAGCTGTCACTTGCTGCAAATGTTCGTCTAAGGAAGCATCGTAGCTACATATGGTATGGGTATGTGCAACAGTTCAAAGGTTTTGGTTTCATGTTTTGCAAAAAATTTAACTTGCATTGAGGAAAATCCAGCTTTATAGTGTTCTCTCCAGACTAACTGATCAACATAAGTCCTTGGCTGTAGCTTATACACTTGTTAACCCCTTGACGCCTGAATGTCTGAATGTTTAAAAAAAATTTCAAAAATGATTTGTGTTTTCATTTGCTTTCAAGCTGTTGTGAAATTAAGTGAAGATTGGTAATTTATCTGTAGAACATAGAAAAGACATAAATTCAGGTATGATGTAGGTATGATGCAAATTAGCAACAACAGGCATAAACGAGAAACCAGGGCTTGCAAAAGGTTCCTAGGTACGTATGGAATATGCACCAACAGGCATTGGGGGGAATCCATGCGCTATCCTGGCTTGCAGTTTGAAAGGAAGTGGTGTGATGCAAATTTGCAACAATTGGCGTCAAGGGGTTAAAACAAATATATCTTTATCCATTTACTCAAAACAGGAGGAATACATTGTGGAAACTGTCTCCTGAAACAGTAGTTGACATAATACTTGCCATGTGGAGTTTTCTTGTAAACAAACACATTTTCTTGAGGTCTAACATGTGAAATGTATTTCCTACCTCATAAAATGTTTGCAAAGCAGATATTTTGAAGATATTTGACATCTGCATTGTTTTAATCCAGGTTAGGCCAGAGGATGAATCATACCTACTTTGGTGATCCCTGACCTTTTCTCTACTACCACCATGATAGTAGACATGTGATTCAAAATGAAATATCTCAACAAACATTAAATGGTTAACCATAAAACCTGGAGCAAATATCCCAGGTCCCTTGAAGATAAATTCTAATGACTTTGATGAATAAGCGAATATGTTTTCACTTTTTTAACATTTAAGTAATGGATTTGCACCAATCTTTTTCATTGGACATGGTTCCCAGATTTGTCCTCTAGCGCAACCATTAGACATTTTTGTTTTGTTTTTTTGAAATATATATTTCTGACTATTGAATGGATTGCCATGAAATTTGGCACAAACATCCATGGCCCTGAGAGGACATTTTGTTAAAGATGGATTGCAGGGCTTTTATATATAAATGAACATCTGTTACATTCAAGCCAAATGAGTTCACACAGTGCTGATAAAAGCTTATTGCAGGTAAATCTCTGTATTCAGGTAATCTGTATTTCGCAGTATACCAGAGTTTTTAAATCTGGTGTCTCTGGCGACATTCCCATGCTGATGCACTTGTAACGTGTTACACCAACCAGCAATTATTGGTTTGCCAGAGCTAAAGAGTTGAGCAACCCACACAGAGCTTAACGATCTGCCATTGCCATTAAAAACAAAAGTCCATTGTGCGGAATGTTTACTATTGAGAAATTGCTTATTTTGTCTTCCCGATTTTGTATACTTTATCAAATTGGGTCATATTGTGATATATGAGAAAATATTCCTGTTGATATTGTATTTTGATTTCAACCATATTACCCATCCCCAGTAAAAGCTGACGTTTCCTTGCTTCTGTTGTTGCTGTTCTAGGTAAAAGCCTGCTCCACCTCAGCCCCGCCTGCTGTGGTTATGCTCAATGTGCACAGTGGATAGGCGTTTTTTTCTACTTTACACCAATGGGGGGATTCTTTTTAAAACATTCCCCGCATGTTGCTATGTATTCCATGCTGATGTGCTTTATTGCCGTAGCGGGCTGCACCATCAAGAATAGACTTGCACAACCATGTCAAACTACAGCGTATTGCCGTTTCTATTTGCAATGTGATGTCAGTGCTCTTTACAGAGCTCCATCCAACCCATTCTCGTGAAGGCAATATCTCAGGAACGCCTTGAGGGTCTGTGGTACAAATGTCCACTTGACACAAGGATGAGAATGAGAATTTGGTAGTCAAAGGTCAAGGTCACTGTCACCTCGTAAAATGCGTATTTAGCCATGACTCAAGAATTGATGGCCATATTTCACAGTTGATCAGACAATGAATAGGTGACACTTTTGACTATTGGTAATTGCAAGCACAAAATAGTTTAGCCATATTTTTAGAATGAATTGGGCAATTCTTGTTTTCACACACGTGTTGCCTGGGATTCTAGATTATCACCTAACAGTAACTTAACTTCAAGTCAAGGTTGTTTTCAACACATACTCGCCACAGGGAGAAAGAAAAACACTTCTTTATGCTGAAGAAGCACAACACTAAACGCTCTCTTGTAAAGGTTTGAACCCAATCTTATGGTTAAGGTCTGATGTTGAATGTGTTGTGTGTAGGAATAATGCTTCTTGTGTGGATGCATGTTATGTTACATTATTGGTTTCTTCCTACACATAAAGATGTTTTTGAATTGATCCACTCTTACTTTTGTGATGTCCTATTATATCTGTAATGCTGGACATTGCAGAACAGTTTTAGACAAATTTTTAAACAAAGGAAAGTCAGATTTTTACTACTTGTATATTTCTGAATCATCAACACCCACTTACAGGTAGGTTTACAAAGACCGTGTTGGAGCATGCCTGTGTCATGACCACTGTTGGATGTCTACTGGACACATGTTTATATACAAATATATGGGAGACTGCTGTTTATTTCCTGTTTCCAGCCTACAAATTACAGTATATGACATAAGACCCCCCCAGTGACCCTGTCTTTGTCCCTTTTTAAAGAAAGTGCAAAACTTTGAACAACTGCAAACTAACTGTAAAAACATGGCCAGATAAACTTGCACTTAACAACAGCCAAAAATACTTTTCTAACAGAGGAAAGAGGCAGTTCACTGAACACCTTGTTGTTCTCCAGCATACATTAACCGAAGCTTTGGTTAATGTACTTAAGCACAATAACCAGCCTTCACATTCATTAGATACACTGGAAATCTAATATGCTAGAATATCCTCCACAATTTGTTCATAATGTGAGGGTTCACAGTGCGTCTCTCAAAGTTGTTAGCAGCCTGGTGGAAGTGTTACCACCTGCTGTGGTGAAGATGTTTTATAGTGTGAAATTTCCAGGAGGTGTGCTAATTTGCCATTGCATCCTGCCCACATGAAGGAGAAAATAGTTCCCCTCTGTAATGAGTCCTCAATTCTGTAAACAACTAGGTGGGAACACTCAAACACAGGAGTAAGTTTCATGCAAACAAAGATTACTATCTAGACAATCTATAAAGTATCGTGATCCCCTGTATCACCAGTGTTTGTCCGAGCAGAGTCTTTGATTTTGAAATTATGTATGGTCGTCTCACTGAAATACTAGGTACTTCAAAGTGATGTCAACATAATTTTTTCCCCCCAGTTTTTATATTTATCTGTTTCGGGGGGGCTGTAGAATACATGAGAAAAAAATGACTGATGTTTTATTGAGTCTGTTTGCCTTTTACATTTGTCTGACTCCATCTGATGTTTCCTGTTGCGTTTCTTTTTGTCCTCACTCCCCACCCCCCAAACCCCCTCCATCACTTCAGATCTGGCTGCCAGTCAGCCCTTCTGATTTTCAAAGGCTCCAGAGCATGAAACAGAGACTCTGAACATGGGCCAGATTTTCATTCTCTGATCTTCCCTTCTCACTTCCCTCTATCTCAGTAAGCCTCTTCGTTTTTGTCTCTTTTTTATATTCCCTGATAGTCAGAGTGGCAGACAGGCATGCAACGGGCAACTATTGAATCATGGCACTTTTGAGAACATAAAAACACCTTCAAGAATTGTACTGTTTTATATTAATAATACAATGTGCTTCAATGGTAAATACAACTTTATGGTTAGGGATAAGTAAAGATCATAGTTTGGGTTAAAATTACTACTTTGCCCTGTGGTTACGGTAAGGTAACAACCGCTGTCAGGGTTGGACCGTAGCATGTTCAGTGCCCTATAGGCAAGACTTGCCAGGTACATTCATTAACAATGTTTCCTCATTTTGTTGATAAAAATGTAATCCAGCCGACATTTCCCTTAGAAATAATTTGCTCTTGCAAATATGTTATGTATAAACAGAATTTCCAGGAGATGGGGTTTGATGTACAATAGTTATTCTTGGATTGAGAATTAAGACTTAAAGAATCCCTGCTTGCTGAGAGAGGTGATGATTCCAACATGTGATATATGGGATGTTTAATGTGATGACTAATTGACTTTTTATTGATAACGCACATACCCAGGAAGTGATAAGAAGAATGCCTGAGGTCTATTTGTTAATAATTGTAGAGTCTGCAGTAAATAAATGTAAACAGATTTTGCTTTGCTTCTGTGAATAACATCATGACGCCAACAGATTCATGATGAATCTGTTCATCATGAAAGTTTATATAATCCTATTGTCCTATTTATTTTACTATATCTAGTGGTGAAGAAGCTGTCAGCTATGTTACTTAAAGGATAACTGCAGTTTTTTTCCAACCTGGTCTTTGCTGCCTTTATCAGTTAGTTTGTTTGTGTTAATATGTCACTTTGGTGTTTAAAGGGTTACAACCAAACACCAAAGGCACACAATAACACAAACTAACTATCCGATCGAGTCAGCTGTAGACAACCCTTGTGTTGTTGTTTTGTCAGTGGAGTCTGGTGGCTTTGAATAGAGACTGTTTAATGATTAAACAGACACGAACTTACTTTCCGTAATGTTGTCAGACAGTTTAATTAGCCAAATTTAAAATTAAACTTTTGGGACACAATGAAGAAGCTCTTTGTGGCTCCTTGCTTGCAATATATTTGTTTGTCATTGTGTTTCAATAAAAGTGTGGAAACATTTAAACAACACTTAAGATTGATTAGTTTGCATGTAACCGTTCAAGTTATTAATTTGCATTTCTTTGATGGGATAAAAAATAAGATACAACATTTTAACTGGTAAGATTTGGTGCTTGTAGGTGTTTTTTTGAGCGAAACCATGTCACCTGTCCCCCTCTACGAGTCCTTACACTTAATGTAAAATATCAATCATCTCGTTTTACTTTCAAAAGAAAGTAAGTGCGTTTCCCAAAATGTGCCTCTGTTCCTTTTATCTTTACACCATGATTAATACACACTACAAAAAATCTGTTTAGTACATTTTTATGCACTGCACATGGCCACCAAGGAATCTTTCAAGAGCCAAAACAGCACACAGTAGCAGTTAAACTGCTGAAAAATGATAACAAAAAATAATGCTGGAATTATCCATCATTGAGAGTATATTATAAATTAATGTAAAACAAAGACTGCGATCTTTCTTTTACTTTTCGGAACAAACATCAAGCTCCTGATGAAACGTGGTGTTAGAGGTGAAGGCTGGGATTGTGTTCCAAGCAACTAAACACTGAAACTGTTTTGCGTGTTGTTAGTCAAGATTAATTGCACATTAATAGAATAGTGCGCTTTATTTAAAGGTCCTGCTGAGTCCTGTGTGACAACTCACACTTTTGAAATGTATTCCCTACTCATTTGCTTATCACTTGTTACTCTGGGGAGCATGAAAACAGGGTGTTGAAAACAGACATCAAACAGCTGGAGAGGCATCAGGGCCTATCTTCCTGTGTGTTCTGCTATGAGCAAGGCCCGCACTATCATGGCAAGGTCTATCTTTCAGTGCTCTGAGTGAGCTAACCTGCAGAAGGAAGATAAAGAAAAATGGGTTCAATTTCTTCCATCTGAGAAAGTGTGCTTGTTAGAGCGGAGAATCCATTCCCGTTTCCCTGGGACCTTTGATCTGGGATTACACAGGAAGCTCTAAGATGAGAGCTCTACGTTTGGCCTGGGAGAGCTCATGATAGAGCAGCCCGAGGTGGTCGTGGCCTCTGAAGTGAAAACTGCTGCTGAGTCTGCTGTGAAGCAAGCTTGCACGCTCATAAGTGGATTATTACATGATTGCCAATTTTCATCAGTGGAGAACAAGAATAGAAGAAAAAGGTCTGATCCAAATTGCTAGTAGCAACAACAAATCCAAGAAGAGACTCTTTTATCAATTTTACCTGACATCAACTGGATGAGACATTGTTCATTTGATTCTTTAGACCAGAATATCTTTCCCTTGTTATAGCCAGGACTTTCCCTGTATTCTTGCCCTCTGCATTAGTGTGTAGTGGACAATTATGTGAAAGCCTGCTGTTTTGTTTGAAAAAGCTACATACAAAACTTGGTAACTGGAAGCCCCTAACCAACCAGCCACCAGCTGGATAGCAACCGGTCTGCTAGCGGCCTGCTAGCCGACCTTCACATGTCTGGATCAAAGACTGTATATAAAAATGGACGTAGTATCCTGATGTCAACCGTTGGTTTCTGAAGAGCAGTTTTGAAGCCCAAATTGGGTGGAGCTGGTCGTTGCCATCTTGGCGCTGTGTCACCGTGCGTCACTCCCAGATAACCATAAATGGTCAAAGAGGCGGGTCATGGGTGGCGCTGAGGTGACGTGTTGCTGAAACAACTCCCGCCTAGCTCGACATGACCGAATTTGCTCATGCTAAGGAGATATTTGCTACTCTGCGTTAGACTCCGGAATGACATAAGTCACATCTGTCATTGACATCATACTTAACAAGGTTTTAAATGCTTTTTATTATGTGGTAACATTATTTTTCAACACTAATGTTAGATTTTGCTGAGACCAACGTTAACAATTAACTAACATTATGAATATGTTATCACTTATGTTAACGTTTACTTACAGCTCAAACGAACAATTTGAAGCAAATCAAATTAACCCTTTTACATAACGGTAGTTAGGAGTCATTAATTTGGACGTCAACCAGTATGTTACTTGTAATAGATGTAATAAGCTAGCGTTAGAGTCCTTAGTCACATGATGGAAGGTGTATAACTAAAATGTTAGCCATGGCTGTTATCACGTTAATTAATTCCCCACACTATATTGAGTAACGTTGATGTTGTCGGCAGGGCTGTGTGAGACTATTGCCTGGAATAGGGCACTTGAGAGAGAAAGGTATTTTTTATATTGGTATATTATGAGGATCTGATGCCTCCACGCCTGCTACACAAAGCTTAAACTGTAAGTAACGTTACTAGGAAAACTTGGCTAATGGACATTTGACAGCTGATATAAAATTGTCTGTATTAAGAGGACAGCACAAAAACAGTTAAAGGCAGTCTCCCTTGTTCTATTTGTCCCACTTATGTGACACAAGAGTGCTGTCTACATTAAAACACTGAGTCATCTTTTAGAGCATTTCAAAAAATTAGAATACTGTGGAAAAGTCCATTGTGAGCACCAGAACCAAACCTTTGCAGGTGTTTTGAGTTAATTAGCTGATTAGAGAGCTCTTCTCCATTTGACATTTCTGTATAATTTCTAATGCACAAATGTATTTATTCGAAAATGTTTATACATTTTGAGATACCAGAGTTTTTATTCCATGAGCTGTAAACCGTAATCTTTAAGATGAAAACAAAAACAAGGGTTTCAAATGCTTCACTTTGTGAAATGAATTTAGAAAATATTAAAGATGCACTTTTTGAATAGAATTATGTTAAAAAAATTAACTTCACCACAATATTCTATTTATTAAAGACTCTGTATTGTTTACTTTATATTTCTCATCACCTGAAGCATTTATTACACATTTTCCTCCTAGAGTCACACTGTGGATCAGATGTCCCACCTGGTGCCCAGAGAGCTGCAGAGACCTGTAAGTGTTGTTATTATCGTGGAAGTCTGTATCTGTTGGCATGGACTGATGTGGAAAAGCGTTCTCTCCTTCTGTTTACTTTGAGTTTTGAATATTGTCCATGTTTGTGTTATAGGTCTATTTTAAAAAAGATATGGTTTATGGTTCACATTGTAATAAATTCTATATATATTAGCACTCCCTGTCGTATACCACAGAACATGAAACATTAAAGCTGAACTCTTGCTAAAGAACATCAGTCTAGCATAAGTTAAAAAGTGAAAATACTCCCAACATGTTTCACTTGAAATGAAAAGTAATTATGCAGTGTCTGTGTGTGCAGGAGTATTATAACTTTCTACCTTATACTGTAACATAAATAAGTAGCCATACATCCAGTAACCGTATACTGTATAACGGAGCCTGAAGTTCCTGTAGAATGTCTTGATTGCTGCTCTGCTATAAGTATTTATCATGACCTAGCTGACTGAATGTCCTTTTGCATTCTAAACAATGTACAAGACCTTCTCAGAGGTCGCAATAAATGACACATCATACAGAGCTTCAAAACTATTCAGTGTGCAGATAATTCTTTGTTTTTCACAACAGAGTAACTTCTCAGTCAATGTCACATTTGTCAAATGTCAAAAGAAATGTCAAAATACAACAGCATATAACATAAACCTTTCATTTTTTACTTTCTACTAACATATGCAAAATGTTAACCTATAAATACCATCTTAATATTTTCATTTACAGCAGATAACTATAATAATGAAACTGATGATGAATGAAGAATGTGATTTTATTTAGAGTTTTTTTTATATAAAGTATTTTATTCTGCTGTTCTTCTTGCAGGTTTTTGGTCTTCCGGGTAAGCTTCAGCCTGGAGACCGTAAGTTTGCCGCTTGGTCTGGATCCTGGTCTACTAGCAAAAAAGCTAGTCCTCCCATGCGTTCTCCACCTGATCCATCTCCAGAAGGACCTTCTGGAGGGTGACATGGTTCCCATCGCCACAGAAGTGCTGCGCAGGTGCTCTGCACCAACTTCTCCAAGCCACCCAGTGTTTCCAAGGCGGTGCTCCTTGGCAGCATGGAGCCTGAACACCACAGCCCTGCTGAGCCAACACCAGATCCTCCATCTGTGGCCCGACTGGTACCAGTTCCGCCGGTGGTCAGATCGACTCCAGCTTCAGATCCCTCATCGGTGCTCGGACCAACAACTGCTCTATTGGTGGTCCTGCCGATCCCTGCTCCTCATGTCCCATTGGTGGTCTGACCAAGTCCAGCTCCGCCGGTGGTCCTATCAACTCCTGTTCCTGGTCCCTCATCGTTGGTCCGACAAACACCTACTCCATTAGTGGTTCAGCCGATCCCCTCTCCTTGTGCCCCATCAGTGGTCTGACCAGCACCAGCTCTGCCGGTGGTCCAATCGACTCCTGTTCCTGATCGCTCCATCAGTGGCACGCCAAACACAAGCAGTCACAGACTGTTCAGTCTGTGGTCTGACCTACTCCAGCCCCTGAACCTCTATCGGTGGTCCGAGTGAGTCCCACTCCCTGCCTGCCTTGTCCATGGTCTCCAGCCCAGCTGCCCTGTCCATGGTTTCCTCTACCCCGCCGACAATCTTCAGCCCAGCAGTCCAGTCTCTGCTTCCTTGTGGTGCTGCTTCGCTGCCGGCCTCCAGTCCAGCTCTGCCTCATGAAGGGCCTAACCGGCTACACTGACCTCCTGACGAGCCACTGGAAAGGTCACTGCCTTGTAGGTCACTTGTGGCTCCCCGCCGTCATCAACGGCCTCTGTTCCAGACCATCCTCTGTTTTGGCCCTGCTTGCACTGGGCTATTTTCTTCTTTTGTGCCCTTGGACTCTATGTTTAGTCTTGTGTGCTTGTTTCCTGTCATGTTTAGTTTGTCTTTTGGTTTTCAGTTATGTTTCTGCATTTTGGTCTGGTCCTGCCCCCCCTTCATTTGGTTTCACCTGCTTGCCTGTGTCCATGCTGACTGGATGCTATCAGGGACAGCTGACTGGGGTTCTGGGGAAGCAATGGGGTAATGGGGTTAGGGGCAGAAAAGTCACATCCAAAGCCATCTGAGGATCAGACTTCCAGATCGCAGCAAGTAATCTAAAATATTGTGGCTCTTCTTTGAATAAACTGTCTCTAGGCACACCCAATGCCTCCCATGCACTCAGCAGCCTGAGCTGGATAATGGTCATTGGGTCCATAATTGGTCAGTTCATATTGTCACTTTAGTGTATTGGCGTTTATTAATGATTTAACAAAAGGTGAACAGGTTTAGGCAGTAATGAGGCAAGCAGAGGATAGTACAAAGCCAAGGTGAACAAATTTAACAAACACAGGCTAAAATCGAAAGTCAAAAACAGTCCAGGAAGTCAGGTAAAAGGTAATCCAAAAATAAAAACACAGGAAGGGTTGGTACAAAACTCACATAAACAACCCAACAAATGGAAAGGAACAACACTGAATTAAATTTACAAGAGAGGTAAGGATAACGAGGGATACAGGTGGAACACATTAGGGCAGAATGAATAGACACAAGAACACATTTTGGCAAGGCAGACAATCAAACTGGCACACCGAGGCAAAAAGTAAAAGTCACACAATTCAAAATAAAACAGGAAATCACAAAGTACAAACCCAAACTCATGAGACATCTAATCTTCACTGAGGACCACCGACCAAACCAGTGTTTAATATGTGGAAACTTTGTCTCCAAAGCATGGTTGTCCTCCATGTTGCGCGGGCATGGCACTACTTTAAACTCATCACTCAGGAACTTCTTCTGACTGGAATAGACCCACCATGTCAAACATACAGCATCAGTCCCAACATCAGATCACTGTGAGCTTTTCACTTTCTTGGCTCTCGGTTAAATATGAACCTCATGTTGTGTACCTTGTCTATAACATACAGTGAATAGAAAAAGTCTACACACCCCTGTTAAAATGCTGGGTTTTTATAATGTAAAATAAGGAGACAAAGATAAATCATGTCAAAACTTTTTCCACCTTTAATGTGAACAATTCAATAGAAAAACAAATTGAAATCCTCGAGGGGGAAAAATTACAATAACCTGGTTGCATCATTTAAAGTGATTCTGATTAATCACAAATAAAGCTCAGCTGTTCTAGTAGGATTTTCCTGATATTTTCTTAGTTGCATCTCTGAGCAAAAGCCATGGTCCGCAGAGAGTTTTCAAAGCATCAGAGAGATCTCAGTGGTGAAAGACATCAGTCAGGAGATGGGTACAAAAGAATTTCCAAAGCATTAGATATAACATGGAACACAGTGAAGACAGTCATCAAGAGGAGAAAATATGGCACAACTGTGACTTTACCAAGAACTGGAAGTCCCTCCAAAATTGATGAAAAGACGAAAAGAAAACTGGTCAGGGAGGCTTCCATGAGGCCTACAGCAACATTAAAGGAACTGCAGGAATTTCTGGCAAGTACTGGCTGTGTGGTACATGTGACAACTATCTCCTGTATTCTTCATATGAATGGGCTATGGGGTAGGGTGGCAAGACGGAAGCCTTTTCTTACAAGGAAAACCATCCAAGCACAGCTGAAGTTTGCAAAAAACAAACATCAAGTCCCCCCAAAAGCATGTGGGGAAACCAAGGTAGAACTTTTTAGCCATAATTCCAAAAGGTATGTTTGGCACAAAAACAACACTGCACATCATCCAAAGAACACTATACCCACAGTGAAGCATGGTGGTGGCAGCATCATGCTTTGGGACTGTTCTTCAGCTGGAACCTGGGCCTTAGTCAGGGTGGAGGGAATTATGAACAGTTCCAAATACCAGGCAATTTTGGCACAAAACCTTCAGGCGTCGGTTAGAAAGCTGAAGGTGAAGAGGAAGTTAACCTTTCCGCATGACAACGACCCAAAGCACACATCCAAATCCACAAAAGCATTGCTTCACCAGAAGAAGATTAATGTTTTGGAATGGCCCAGCCAGAGCCCAGACCTGAATTCAATTGAACATCTGTGAGGTGATCTGAAGAGAGCTGTGCACAGGCAATGTCCTCACAATCTGACAGATTTGGAGCGCTTTTGCAAAGAAGAGTGGGCAAATATTGCCACGTCAACATGTGCCATGCTAATAGACTCCCACCCAAAAGACTGACTGCTGTAATAAAATTAAAAGGTGCTTAAACAAAGTATTAGTCTAAGGGTGTGCACACTTATGCAACCAGGTTATCCGAGGGTTTTATTTTTCATTCTCCCCCAAACTGTTTTTCAATTGAATTGTTCACATTATAGGTCACATTGAAAGGTGGAAAAAGTTCTGACATGATTTATCTTTGTCTCATTATTTTACATCATAAGAACCTGGGGTGTGTAGACTTTTTCTATCCACTGTATGTGCCTGTTACGTAAAGTTAGATAATGTTAGCTGGGTACAACCATAAAAACTAGATAGCCACCTAGCCACCTAGATGGCTTCTTACTGCGAGGTACAATAATTTCATTAGAGTTATTTTGCCTAATATAGTTATTTATATGAATGTAGTTTTAGATCTCAATAATGGCTGTCAAATTTTAGAAGATTAGCTAACAAAACAGACAAATGCTAGACAAGTTTCAAGTCTGATGCAGAGGAAATTACACCATGCAAATCAATTGTTTCAAATTTTCAACCGACTAAAGTTGTATGACAGTTTCACTGTGTAAAGCCAGTCAAAGTGTTTTGAGTGTCTAACATAACCATAAAACTAAAAAAAAGCATTGTAAGGAAAGCATGTGAAATACTGCACATTGTCAGTCTGTTTTGCAGATATGTTCAATATAAACATTTTGTAACTTTCCACATACATTCATTTAAAACGCTTTCTTGTGTTGATTAGAAAAAGTAATTTGTGGCTTTTCAGTATTTCTCTCGAATGTATTTACATTATGAGATGGGAGATGAATTCCACACAGTTCAATCTATTGTTTGACTTTTATTCCATTTTCAAAGTTTCCTGTTGTGTGAATATCAGTCAACAGACAGGACTGCCAGAGACCAACCTGCTGTGGAAGACAGAACATGCTGCCATTCCCCGATATGAGCCAGCCTACCCCAAGAGAACTGTTGTCTGCAGACAAGGTGGTTCAGAGAATGTGAGCCTGTGTTTTGTAAATAGGCTGAAACCACTAGGAATTTGGAGCTTCACTGACAGCATCCCTTTAATACCAAAATAACTCCTTTTCAAAATCATTTTCCTCATCGCTTAACAAGAGGGCAGATGAATAATCCCTCAAAAGACTATATTCCAACTACAAAGTTTATACATTCATTTATTCAATTGGTACCCTTCTGCCTATGCTCCCACCCTGGCACCTCTCTCTGTGGATTCATGTTGTGATCTTAACATTATAAATGGGTTCTCTGGCAGCTCTTAGATTAGATTTGTTTCTATGAAATTTATTCCAGCCTTAACTCTGGTCTCAGTGCTCATGTTGCTTGTTTCCTTGATGAATGCCCCCTGCCCTGTCAACAGTCATTTGCAAGATCTCTTCTCATAAATTTGTCCGCAGAGGGAGGCCAAAATCCTCTCTACTGAATCTATACTGGATTCCCTCTGTAAGCCTCTAACCATACTACAGTCATTAACAAGTAAAAGAATTAACAAGTAAAATATACATGTCTGAATTCTTAAAATTATAATACAATTAAGATGAAAAAAAACTATATCTCATTGGACAGCTGGCATATAGCCTCAGGGTCTGTGTGTATAGAGTGGGAATGTGTGATTGTGTTTTGATTGATATGTTTGCTCTTTTCCTTGGGGAGCAGAAAGAGGAGTATTTAATGCCTATGGCTTCATACAGACTGAAGTATTGATTGTCCCGGCCTCCATCTTGCCTTTGTCACATACCCTTAGGCCTGACAGTTCCCAGTGCTTGAATAAGATGTCGTTATTTCTCCGTCAGTGCGGATCATTTTCAAATCTGATGGTAGCATTTTGGTGTGGTTTGTTCAGAGCTCTATGATTACACTTAAGTAACTGGTATTATTTTGTTTTTTTATTATTATGAACAAATCCCCTGAAGAGACCAAAACCAACAATGAATTTATCCTGCTAACAAGTACTGCTTGTGTAACCATAGCCTGAAATAGCTCCTGTGCCACAGAACTCTGCTGCTTTCCAAAGGCTATTAAAAAGACATCAAAGACCCATACCGTTGCATTGGGTGACATAGGATTTTATTACAATGTGCACGGCCAGTGTAGTTTACTATGAAACAACTGTTGTATTTTCAGTCACCCCAGAGTAGCTCCACGGATGATGTCGCTGAACATGCTTGGGGACCCTGCTCTGTGTTTACATAGCTGAAAGAAAATAAAATTAAGTATGCAATTGTTTTACATTTAAAAGCAAATGGATAGACTGATTATGGCAATAATCAATTAGTAAGGTTGTTTAGTTCTGGGCTATCTTATGTGGGATTCAATTACAATGCATTTTCGGTAACTAGAAACATGGGCAACTTAGCTACAGCTTCAAGCAGTTAAGCTGTTCACTGCAGCAGAACACTTGTGCCTTGTGGAGGATTTTAATTCTTACAAGGAAGTTTTAGAGGAGAAAATTCCAAAGGGCTAATGTGGTCTTTCTAATGTGTCTCTGTTTGGTTTTACAAACACACATCTTAGTTCAGTGGCTAACTTTTTAATGCATAAAATTAGTCAATATGTATTAATGTGAAACTAACCTGTTATAGAAGAGAAAAACCAAGACTGGCATAAAGATAGACAATGACAAAGTTCAAATAGGCCTCTTTCACATGCTCACTTGTCATAGCAGTGAAACCACAGGTTGAACTAGTAACTCTCAATAATAATATTGAAGTGGTTCCAGTCAGACATGACAACGTGACAGTGAGCTAACATGCACAATACCAGGACCCTGAAACTAAAGGAGCCAAATGGAATTCAGCTGTGACATGTCAAAATGTCTTCTTGTTTTAAATTGTCAGGCTTCAGTTTTCACACAGATTCTTTATATTAAATAGTTTTGTGATGGAAGCGAGGCTATTCAAACGAGCCTCAGCTTCAAGCTCCCAACCTTTATGACACTTTGGAGATGTGAAGTGGAGAAAAAAAAGTTTTTTGGAGGGTAAACTAAGACAGTATCTAAAATCTCCTCTGTTCTCCCTGCTCATCCACAACAATGTTAGCAAACCACAAACTGAGCCATGCTTTCCTCTTTTTTTTTACAGTTGTGAGCAGGTGGGATTGACTGTCAGTAATCAGCAAGTAACATTTGTTGTTAAAACAGAAACACTTTCTCTCACTCTTAGAGGGGTAGTGCGGCAACCTCTTTTTTTTAGCTTAAATTTAGTTAGTTATTATAATTGTGAACCATTTTAGCTTGGTTTAGAATAATCAAAGAACATCTTTGTTATTTTGATCTGGGTTGATTTGGTCTTTGTCCTTTCTGTTTGTCATATTGTATATCAAGTTGGTCTGTAGCTGACATCTGCACTGCTTACACACCATCAAAGTATTATTCGTGCAACAAACATATGACAGTTTTAAGCAAGGACAAAGACAGGGAGTGAAGAAAGAAAAGAACAGACAAGGACTACAAAAAGCTCTCAGACAGTTGTATAAAAGAAAGGTCTCTTCCTAGCACCATGGCAACTAGCAGACAATGTCATTACATCTTGCTAAAACACAAATCCAATGCACACAACAAAGAGGCAATTCTATGGTCTACCTCCTTTAATGTTCCCCTAAGACAGATAAAGAATTCAAACCTTAAGGTGAGAAATGGCATCTTTGATGAACCACATGGGGGTAAAATGCTGGCCCATTTCAGTGAGCTGAAAAAGATAAGCACGTGTTTGTGGCCACACAGGTGTGATTCAATCAAATTCACAGAGCATAACGCAACTAAAAGATAACAGTGTGTTAATTTTATAGAAAAAACCTGTTCAGTGTGAGGTGGCCTGATGCAAGGCTGTGCTGTTGAAGGAAATGATGGGCATTATCACAGGAACAAAAGGTATTCTTGCATTGGACAATTTTGCGAGAGAGAATGAGAACTTCTATAACATAACTGAAGCTGTATTGCTGTCACATTTGTGCACGTCAACATGCAGATTAGACAGTCATTACATAAAATGAGGTAAAAGTGTGAGAGGACTTCAATAACCCATCTGTCCCAACTCATCTATAACAAAGGTTACAATATGGTAACCCTAGTTCTATCAGCACAAGTGGAGCACTCTACTGGATTCTATGGGTACCACCTCATCCTCATCATATGCACGCACTTGCCCGCTGAAGTTTTTATTGTGCATGTAGCCAACCAATAGGACGTCATTACAGATATGTGCATTACTTATAAATAGCAGTGTCCCTACCATTTGACCACCTCTTCAGCAGACGGTGTCTGGCTCATCAGTAGAGGGCTCCGCCTGTGCTTATAGAACTAGAGTTACCATAATCATAATCTTCGTTCTATCTCAAACAGGCTTCACCCTGTACTGGACACCAAGGTGGTCGGCCACAGTGAATTCAGCAAGTAGTTTGTCGTATGCTGAAGAAAAAAGGATGCAGAGGCAGTAGGGAAACTGATATTTATATGTCACATGCAAATCTGTAGTGCCATCCTGTTGGTCGGCTACGTGTACAATAAAAAAAATTCAGTTGGCAAGTGCATGCATGTAATCGGGAGGCGTTGGTATCCATAGAGTCCAATAGAGGGCGGACCTATACAGGTTTTTTTAAACTTTACTTGATTACATTGCTGCTGTGCATAAAACCAGCATCATTTGATCATACATTTTTACTCATGTTGTCCTTCTTTGTTGTCGCTTCTTTGAAATTGCATGGTGTCGCATGCCAAAAAAGGAAAGTTCATTATTTAAAGGGGCTGTATGGAGTTTTTCTACTAAAATGAATCCTTTTTTTATTGCCTGTGTATGAAGGGGTTGTAATCTGACACTTAAACGATCCACCTGCCAGGTTTGGCCATTAACCCTGAAGGCAGGTATTCCTATTCTTATTCGAAGGCTCCGGGTCGGATTTTCCGCGAAATCAAGTGAGTGACACCAGCATGCGCACTCCCGAGCCTCTTGCTGTGTCTACTTTGCTCTCGGCAGCGACGACACTGCAACTTACGACATGGAGTCTAACACTAAGAAAGACCTGCTCCCACCACAACACAGACTCCAACATAAACTCAATTTGTCAAAGCCTGCAAGAAATGATGTAACGGTTAAAAGCTAATGTGGAGCAATTTGTTTACTATCCCGTAATGATGCAGCCACGAGCAGCTAGCTAACGCTACATTAGCTCGGACCCGCCGCTGTTTGCTTCGTAACGTTCAATTTAGATTTATTGCCTTTTACTGATGGGCACACAGCTTCTCCACCTCTCAGTGGCTGTAACTAACATGACCCACATAATATACAACACAGAGGAAGAAGAGCCATCCACTAACAGTAGTTACAATAAATTTACTTACTGCGGTCTAACTGTTATAAAGTGTGACACAATCTTATAATATTCAGTCCAGCTCACTACCCGTTTCATTATCATCCAGTACATGTAGCTGTGCTGACATTGCTGAGCCTCCACTAACAGATTCACACATAGTAAAGATAGTTACTGAAAGCAGCAGGTGAGCTAACGATGTAGCACGTTGGCTAAATGCAGTAAATGTACCGTGATCATGTAACGAGCCTGGATTAGTTCAACATCAAGCTGATAAAACTATTACTGAAACGTTGCAGTGGGAGTTTACCTGAGTTCCCAGCTCTGTCTGTCTATAGCCGCTCTCACTTTGCCTTTTTCGGAGTACTGTGCCGATATGCCGCTGTCTCACTGCAATGAATGAAGTAACGTTACGGCGCCAGTGTTGATCCGCCTCTGAGACGGGAACCTTGAAGTAACAGAGCCTGAGCAGAATTTCTGTATGAAAGTGGTTGTGTTTCGGATTCTGCTCACTCATGAGTTCAAGCGAGCACGCGTACGAGCACACACCTGGTTGCAATCTTAAAACGGCACCGCTAGTGGTCGCTGGAAACTCCATAATGCCCCTTTAAAAGATCTTCACTTCATTCATACTACTGTCCTGATGGCAGGACAATTTAGACCATCTCCCACTGATCAATGCTTGCTAACCCCTAACCTGTGTGTGAGAAATGCCAGCTTCTTTTTTTATTAACTCTTTATACCTTTTCTGGTGTGAGCTGTTTGGAGGTTCTTTCGTTGCTCATATCTTTGTTTGTTTTTTGGAAATGTCTAGCCATTAAGTTTATATGCCGAACAACAAAAATAAGTAAAGTATAAATAATATATGTAAATAAGCTTTACAATAATCTTTCATTCATTAGAAAATTGTCACTTTCCAGATATCATGTTTGAGTAATGATGGTCCTGATTGTTATCAGGTGGTCTTTATTACAAATGGCTCTATGGTGGTCATTAAATTTACAGATCATGAACACTAACTGAAAAATAAATGATAAACGAATCAGCTTCACTCAGCATTTTGGATGGAACCTGCAGAAAAAAGTGAGATTATATTCTCAACAACTCTGATGTTGACTATTTATATATGAAAAATATGTAGAAATCCTGTTTGGCATATCATTAGATTTTTCTAATGATAGGGGACGGACACCTCTCCAAAATTGAAAAAAAGAGGACACAATAGATGATTTTGGAAGATGTAAAAGGATATCAGAAGTAACTAGTAGTGTAGACGAATACAAACAGATATTTGGAATAGTGAGTCCCACAGTGGAAACAGTTAGCGTTGCGTCGCTTTAACACAAGGATAGGCAAAAGCTCTCTAATGCTGGAGCTTAAACTAAAAATGTTTAGAACGTGAACCAAGCAGTGATCAGTATCTGACAGGCCAAATGCCAACATTGCATTGATTTTAATTGTTATGGGCTGCTAGTATAGATGTTAAACAAAAAATAAGAGGATTTATTGATATTTGTACAAGCAATGTGCAATGGGGATCTCCAGGAGCGGAAACTCTGTGAGCAGGCAGGCAGGTGGCGTGAGCTGGGCAGGAAGATGAAGACCAGGCAAAAATTTAGCAAGGTAGACAAAAACAGAGCTCTCCTTCTCCAGGACCAACAACCTGAAGCGCAAGCAAACAGAGTGTCGGGAATAAAATCACACACACACACACACACACACACACACACACACACACACACAAGACAGACAGGAGACAAGCAGAAGCATTAAGAAGGGGAAAAAACATTAGAAACACTAGGAATTGACCGGGTGGCACAGCCAGATCATGACATTAATAGACCATATAAATCTTTTAACCATCCCTAGTAGTTACTATAATGTGAATGTCATGATTTTGTATACATTTTTAGATTCTCTCCATATTCTATATGTTGACCTAATACATGGATTCCAATATAGAAAAAAATGACAAGCCATGTTAGGATTTGTGTCTGGAGGGCAAAACACAAAATGTTAATAATCTGTGTAATTGTTATTTCTCTTTTTCATAATTCTATTGAGATGTTAATTTTTTAAAAAGGAACACAATCTTCCATTGGGAGGTTAGTTTCTAATCAATGCAACTTTCAACACCATGTAATTAGTCCCTAAGCAACTTAAAAGGCACTCAGGGTTCTTTCTCAAACAGTCCAGAGATGTATTTTTGAAAAGCGCAATCAAGTTGATGTGTTAATGTGTTAATATGATAAGTAGTAAGTCTTATTAATAATGAAGCATGTTATAAGTGAACTCTGCATACATTTAGAACTATCTAAAGCCATAAAGCACCAAAGAGAAAGCAACCACCTGGACACATACTGTTCAGACTGTTGGTACTTCTGGATATGTCTAGAGGAAAATACATTACAAGTATGGCTTCTTACCCCTTGTTCTTTTTACCTTGAACCTGATTTTGCGTTGGTCTTGAAAATGACCTAATATTTCTGTTGATTGGTTCAGCTGGTTCAGTGTCCATACAGTTACTTATGCATGAAAATGAATGATTCATAATTGCTTGGTGAATGGCAACATTCAGTCATTTGTTTTGGATTTCAGGATGCCCAATACACAATCACAGTTATGTGCTTTATTAACTCAGAAATAATGATTAAAATAGAATTGCCTCTGTTCTGTCAGACACGTGTGACACTGATGAATCAAGTTCAGTGTTGACTGCCTGTGTCATTGTATTCAAACTGGCAATACTATTGCATCAAACAATGGAGCCTTATTCATTTCAGTGACACCATTGTCTTGGCACAACAGGTGTGCTGAGAGAAAAATCTCTTGCGAAAGTAGATCCTGGGTCAGGTCTTGCTACAGTTTAATGCAACATGACCCACAAAATTTACTGTCAGAGAAGATAAATGATGCCAAGATAAACTTACACAGATGTAAAATCTGAATATCTTATATGGTATCATAAACCACTACATATGGATGTTTTATTCAAACTGGCCTTCCTGAATTGTCTTTCATTTTCTCACCAGTGCTTGGCCCACCATTCAGTACAGCGTCCGCGCAGCCTCATGTGGTCTGAACACAACCTAAGAGATTTTGACAAAGGTCAACCAGTCTCAGCTCTTCTTTGCTTCTCCCTACAGTCACAGTTGTATCCAGTCACTTTGTTGCTGTTTGCCACTGTCTGTAAAGACTTTCCATTAACCACAGAACAGGATGGTATTGCACTGCTGCCTTTAAGTATCTTTATTAGTTTGCTCAAATAAGGAGTGAAACCAGGGAGGTCACTTGTCAACAGGGGGAAAACAGGCCAGACCAAGATAGAAACACTGAGGTGCAACCCTTAGAGAGTGAAGAAATCAAGGTCTAATATGGTTGCAGTGTCCCTAGGCCTAAGCCATCTGGCAGCCTGAGAGTGATAGGTTTGCAAAGGCAATCATACATCACTTT
Source organism: Lepomis macrochirus (assembly GCA_024633595.2). Taxonomy (NCBI): domain Eukaryota; kingdom Metazoa; phylum Chordata; class Actinopteri; order Centrarchiformes; family Centrarchidae; genus Lepomis; species Lepomis macrochirus. The sequence goes on along the minus strand of JALXJV020000019.1, from coordinate 7,796,048 downwards.
TCACCTGTATCAAACCAATTGGCTGGCCTTCTATGGACAGCTGCTCCCTTGCACAGTGTTTGACACATTGATGGATAATGGATAGACATAGCCTCCATATGGCAGATACGGAGCAGATTTAGACCATATAATCCTAAATCCTTTTTTTTTAAACCCTCACCAAATGACTTGGAGAGCATGTCATATACACAATATAATCCATGCAGAGACTAGTGAGAAGGAAGTAGCAAACATAATCCTTCATATCCAGTCTGTGGTGAATTTCTGCAACTATAAAGAGCCCAACTGTCAAGTCAGCTATTATTTAATCACATCCAACTTTGCTACAGTACCAGCTGATTGGTTGTAATGATAGCTAGTTTGGGGTGATAGCATAGTTCTCATGTGATACCTGCATTCTTGAATAATGTTGCACTTTGTATCAGACTTTCTCTGTATGGAGATTGTGCTATATGTACTGGCATCACGGACAGACAGTTAAAAGAATAAAAGATTCTATTTCTGTGCAATTTTTTTTTACAGTTAAGTTAGTGTTTGTGAGCATGCACTGTGATCACCCATTTCCTTAAAGTGGTTACAATTGCAAATACAATCCAAAACCTACTGCGTCTCTCTCTGCTGCTCGTAGCAGAGCCTCCCACCAAACCCACAAGAAGGAGTAGTAGGGCTTGCTCTCCATTGCGAGAGTCTCGCCAAGACCCTGGTCCCTTTTGCATCGACTCATCTTGTCAGTGCAGTGCGCCCTAGGCTTCAGAGGCAGCTGCAGCAATGTCTGACAGCAGGATGAGAAGCTAATACACTACTGTCCCCCCTCAAAAGGTATTCCCCACTGTTTTTCGTCATGCATCTTTGCCAGTCGCTGATATGAGTGCCATGGCATCAAAGATAATGTACTGGCAACACAGACAGACAGTTAAAAGAAAAAAAGATTCTATTTCTGTGCAATTTTTTTTACAGTTAAGTTAATGTTTATGAGCATGCACTGTGATCACCGATTTCCTTAAAGTGGTTACAATTGCAAATACAATTCAAAAGATACTGCGTCTCACTCTGCTGCTCGTAGCATAGCCTCCCACCAAACCCACAAGAAGGAGTAGTAGGGCTTGCTCTCCATTGCGAGAGTCTCGCCAAGACCCTGGTCCCTTTTGCATCGACTCATCTTGTCAGTGCAGTGCGCCCTAGGCTTCAGAGGCAGCTGCAGCAATGTCTGACAGCGGGATGAGAAGCTAATACACTACTGTCCCCCCTCAAAAGGTATTCCCCACTGTTTTCTCGTCATGCCTCTTTGCCAGTCGCTGATATGAATGCCATGGCATCAAACATAATGAGCCCAAAGCTCCGCATGGAGCTAGAATGTGTTCACACACGTTTTTTGTACTATACGCTGTTTCTGGCAAAGAAGTGATGGGCAGTTCTTTCATTGCTGGTCATTGTTTCTCAGCCATTGTGTTTCAACACTTTGAAGCTGCGTGCTGACAATTTTGAGCTTGACTGATCGTGCCAAGCAGTGACTGCATTAGACATTCCTCCTGGCTCTTACTGTTGTTTGGCCCGGGAGCAGTGGATTCTTGCAAATGCCATTAAGAGAGCTACAGATTCTGTCTCATACTGTCATAATGACAGTTTTTGCAAATGTGACAAAAAGTTTTAAAAGAATTCCCTACTGCTGCTAGAAAGTTTTAATATTTTTGGAAACTTGCTCAGACCAAACTCAAAGCAACGCTAAAAGACGTTTAAAAAGGCTCCCGACCTGCAAAAATTGGTGATAATTCATTGTTGTTTTTTTTACATAAGAGCAAACCCTTTCACAATAGATATTGAGTTTGTTTCTTCTTCTTGCATAAAACTGCATAAAATAATAAACAGTAAATAAACTTCTAAGTTCGCTTAGTCAGGTTGCAAATATGGAAAACATACAGAAATAAACACAGTGAGCTCACTGTCAGTTGAACTACAGCGGGTGGTCTCCCCTGACATCTAGTCTGTTGCACACACCATGCAGTATTTAATCACTTGTGGATATTTAACTACTGATGACCATCTTGCCTGTCTGAAAAACCTTTGATTAGTGGGACTTAAGTTGATTTATATTGTCTGATGATAAAAGTCCTTCCCCAAACTGGTACCACATTCATTATGCCATGTACAACACATGTACATAGAAACAAATGGCCTTAATTGTTTGCCCTTTTAGAGAAGTGTTTCCCTGTTTGATGTAGATTATGAAAAGTGAATGTCTTAAATGAAAATGAATCATTACAGAATGCTTATTGTAGTGTGTGTGTCATGAATGTAGTATCACCAAGGTGGGCTGTTTCTATTAACCCTTACCTGTGCCATAAACAAGTCAACTCTCTGGGGAGATGATTATTCTCTAGCCTGGGTAATGGTCCTTACTGACAGCACTTAATGAAAATTAATGACCAGTTTTAAGACACCATGCACACAAACAGGAAGGCTACTTCCTTTTCCCTTTATTGCCATTGCTTAACTAGCACTGGAAAAAACCCTGATCCATGCTATAATGCAAAAATTAATCATATGGATTCAATCGCAACTCTGAAATGCTCCGTGTGAGGTTTTCTGTGTTTTGTCTATTAGTGACGAACAAAGCAATACCTCTGTTTAGGAGCTGCCTCTGTTTAATGTGTGGGAATAGAATAAAGGACATTTAATACACTTCATTAGGTTTCCATTATATTTTGCCTTGGGTGATCGGCTGAAATGAGCGATCAGATTTGCCTATTTCTGTCAGTGATATACAGACAGCAAGATGACATGATTAAGGGGTCATTTGGTTAATTGCACAATATTGCCAGTCTTGGGAAAGAAATAGGTGCTAGGGGCACAGAAATTCATACAAGTGACTTCATGAAAAACAAGCTGAGCAAGTTGTGATTGCTTAGCCTGTCTGTCTTCTGTATGCAAATGATTATTAATGTACATGATGTGCATTAGTTTGTATCTGCTGTGTTTTACACAGTGAGTGAGGGGCTGACATAGGGAGAGAGCAAGAGAGAGAGCGAGGGCTTGGGATGAGGTGTATGCTATAAGAATTTATCACACATTTTCACAGTGCACTGGTTTGATTTTGGTAAACAATCAAGCACACCACCTGGGCAAAGGGCACAGAGGTTGCGGGCGCATGATTGTGTGACATTCGCAGTGTAATCAAAAGGCATTAATAATGCAATTAAATTGAATTCCCATGTAAGCCTGTGGATAAAGCGGTCCAAGGCAGGGCCACACAAATATGCCCACCCACCCCTCACTGCCTCATCATCTGTATGAAACCAGCCCTCTGCCACTATCCCCTCTGTCTCGTGTGTTCTAGCCCCTTTAATCTCTGTCTTTCACGCACTCTGCCCTTATGTCCGACCTCCAACCCCTATTCCCATTTCATCCCTCTGACACCCCATTCTTTCCATTCCCTTCATTCTCCCCGAGTCTGAGCCAACACTGTGGCAAGACTGCCATCTCTGGTCACGACAACATTTTCTTGTTGCTATCGTTTTCCCATGTGTCAGACGGTGGAGTCCTCTGTATCCCCCCGGAGTGTCTTCAACGACAGCCAACCAATAGTGTAATGAATCTAGACTGCCATCTACTGCCTGCTGGGATTGTACCTCTTTCTCACTGTGATGCCCTTCTGCAGCAAAGACAGAGCAACATTGCCATCTGCTGTGGCTTCCAATTCAATTATCCAGTTAATTTCAATTTAGTGCCAGGTTCTTTTTGTGCTGCTTTTTGTGTTTGTTTTAGTTTTTCCATTTACCCTCTACAGCTGACCAGAGGCTAAACTATTCTGATCTTGCAGTTTAATGTGATTGTGTTTGTGAGGATCTACTTCTGACCAGCTGAGGACAAATTGTCACTAAATACAGCTGTAATTTAGTCATTATTGTCTATGTCTGACCTCTGTTGTACATTTTTGTCATCATCAAGCAGCGCAAAAACTCTTGATATCCAAATCAGTTTATGCCAGGCACAGTTGAATAGATGGAGTAAATTCTGCTTCTGGCTCGACATGGCACTGTATGATGATGGAAAACACACTTACATCAAACCAGGAGGCATCAATCAATTTTTGTATTGTTTATTGCAGATAAATTGGGTTTTAGGTGCACTATCAATTAGCTGGTCTTGCCATTTGCGCTACAAGATTATTTCATAGTGCATGCCAATCAATACTGCAATAACTTCTCCAGAATAGTAGATACCATTTATACATGTCAAATACACTCACATCCTCTGTATCTCGAAGCATGTTGACTTGAATTTTTAGACATTTCTTTGTTTGCGTCGGCCAAAGAAACTTTTGTGCCAGTGAGTTTTTGATGCATTGCTGTGATACAGAACACTGTGCTATTCATCTTCTATCACAATGATAAACTGCAGTTTGTGCTGCTATAGTAACACGCGAAGGCAAGGCTCTGAGGTCAATCAGCACAATACATGACACAGCATGTATTGTGTCTCTTTTAGTAAACACACCTCTGTGTCTCTTTTATTAAATACATCTTCTTGTCTTCGGCCTACGCAAGTCTCGACACTACCTTCGCACAATCACTCACACAAACACACATTTCAGCCATTTAAAAGAGAAGTCAAGGTGACTATTTGCATGGCACGGAGCTACCTTTTTTCATAAACGCATGAGATATAACTGATGTTAACATGCCCCTCATTTCCGTTGTGATGTAATGATTTGGATTTTATGATTTATACCTGGCATTCAATTTTTTTCTAAAAAAGGGGTGTCAGGTAACAATTACACCACAGGGAGAAGTGGAGGAAAAGGCAGATTTAAGCAAAAATTGTCAATAATATTACTACTTCCATCAGACCAAAATGCCAGCTTCCACCTGGGGTGTGTGAAAAAGTTTTGTGCCGCTTTTCTGGTTAAATGATATGTTTCCTTCTAATGGCGTTTTAACCGTGGTTGCCGCTGTTTGATGGGTGAGCCTGAGTAATGACATACAATGCCACAGTTTTCCAAGCAGCAATCAATGCACCATATATTGGCTTTTTGTGACATTAAACAAAACATTCAAACCACCACTCTTGATGTTTTCCAAGAATTATTAGAAGAAGAGACACAGAACTACATTTATCATTGCAATAATGGGCACTGGGTTTATCAGTTTGTTCCCGAAAATGTGGTTGATGAGCAGGTACTCTGAATTAAGCCCTCTAGATCTTCATATCCACTCAGACAGATGAAACATCCCTTTTTCTTTGTACCCAGAATTTTCATTTGGGCACAGATCACTCCAATACAAAGCTCAATACGATTGGAATTATAGTCCTCTATCATCTTTTTTCCCTCCTTCAGGACTGGACAGGAAAGGATCTTTACTTTTATACTTTCATACCTTAAAACAACCTGTTTTTGCTTTTAATTTCTGTGTAATTACAAACATTAATTGCTATTTATGAAAATGGAATTGATTTACTGTTTTGGTCATTTTAACCAATTGTTACTGTTACTATTATTATTAAGCAACAGCTGAGGGCTGTGGCTGTTGGGGTGAGTGAGCAAGTCATCTGTGTGTGTATTTGCAGTGTATGTTTATGTAATGGCGTTTTTGTTTTATGTATCTGCTTCATACATAAATATGAAGCACATACATGTGCTTCATGTGTCTATAGGACTCTCTTGATATCAAGATGCTGTGATGATGCTTTCAATAAATTCAAATTCAAACAACAAAATATGTCCATGTCCTCTAGAACAAACACACAAGTGTTTTGTGATCTGGCATCCCCATTTGCAGGACATAATTTTTCTGTGCCTTCCAAAATCATTCCAAATCACTGTGGAAAAATATGATGTTTCATGTGATAAGCCTATGGTACTCACTCCTACTGTTTTGAATTATTACCTGGTTTGCGCAAACATTTCCTTCATGAGCTTTGTAAATGGGCTTGTCATTCCCACTTTGCCGATAATGAGACCACAAGCAGCTCTGATCACATCGGGAGTGGTTCAGAGGACCAATGCATGCTAGCAACATTTAAATGCGGTGTAAATGCTGCTTGCCGTTAAGCACCATCCAACCCAATCACCCAACATGAATTTTAATAGCAGATGTGCCAGGGGTCCATTTTGTGACTTCTTCACAACTACTATGATTCCAGCAACATGAATCAATTTGTATTCATGAGCGTTGAGGAAAGAACATACATTGTGTGCAGTATGTGTTTCTGCATAATATGTTGTTTGAAAACCACATAGTACTTTCTGTGTTTCTACTTATCCTATTGAGTTATGACTGCAGAAATAATTTCTGTTGCCATACAATGTATGTTATCCTTTGATTATTTCCACATCCATTTTCTGCTATATGTATTTTATCTATCTTGCTTATTGTGTGTTTCACTCATCAGCAGCAAATTTACAGATCTGAATTTTTAATATCCTCTTTGAATTATCATTTTGTCACGCAGTAGGAACCAAAAACACTGAATTCGATTTCATCTATCAATCTGATGTCAACCAACTATCCTGTGTACAGGGTTAAGGGCCGAAAGGCAGGGTATACCCTGGACAGGTTGCCAGTCTGCAAATCGCAGAGCACACAAGCAACCATTCACATTCACACCAAAAGGGTTATTTAGAGTCCCTAATTATACTAGCCTGCGTGTCTTTGGTGGGAGGAAACCGGTGTACCCGGAGAGAACCCACACATATGCAAACTCCACACAGAAAGGCCTGGGACAACCAAGGTTTCGAACTCATGACCTTCTTGCTGTGAGGCAACAGTGCTAACCACTGCACCACTGTGCCATCCTGAATTGAATTTCAATAGAAATAAATGAAATACATTTTTAAAATAGTGTGGAGCATGTAATTGAACTGCACAACTGAAATTGACTGTAAATTAAGTGGTTCAGTGGCTGATATACCACATATCATGCCATATAACGTATTAGTTATTACAGTTGTGTCCCCTAATGGTACACGAGTAGCATGTATACTTATGTGGCTTATTGCTGCAGGCCGTAGTCTGTCACCTCACAAAGAAACCCAAAAAGATGATTTATGAAGTCAAGGAAAACAAATAAGCAGGTTTAAGGTTGCCAATTTCCTTGCAGTTAGGAAATTATCCAAAAAGCGCCTTAGTTGTGGTGTAAAAAGAAAAAAAACCTGGACAGCCGACTCAGCTAAGAATACCTAAAGGAGTAATATTCTGTCTCATTCTGATGTTGACTTTGACTGTCAGATTTTTCTCTTCACAATTCAATGTACAATGAATAATTTTTTAAAGAAAATTATCTTTAAAGAGAAAAAAGTGCTCTTCCATGGTTAAGTGGTGATATTGACAGAACGTGATACGACACTGAAAGCCACCCTAAAATCTAATTTAGTAATGAAGAGATTAAAGTTTGTGGAACTAAGAAATAAGGTAACAAGAGAGATTAGGAAAGCAAGAGCTATATATTTTATTACTATTGACCATGCAAAAGAAAATACTAAACTGATTTGGGGGAACATGAGGAGGTTGACAGGTAACTAGTCATAATATAATATATATAGTATAATATAGTATAATATAACAAACATAATTGCAACAAAAAGTGCCTTGAAATCTGTGTGAATGGCAGTATTACACAGAATGATGTCACGATTTCGAGGAGGTGAGCGCAGAGGAGGTTAGAGCCCAAACGCAAGACACCAAGGCAGAGATTCAGTTCAGGGGATTTAATCCAACAGAAGTAGAATATCAGGCTTACAGGTAGTTCACTGGTGTTCTGTCTGTTGCTTGAAACAGCAACAGACAGAACACTCCTCCATACAACATAACAGAGCATATACACACTTCAATGACCGGACACAGACTGAGGAAACAGACAAACACATATGCACACATGGGTTAACGAGCTGGGAGGGAGCAACACAGGTGACCGGGATCAGGAGGTAGGCAGAGAAACAGCAGGAAAACAGAGAGACAGGCAGGCAGGCAGAGACAACAAGGGGTAACAGAGAGTCAGGCCAGCAGAGAGACACTTAACCCAGAACACAAGTACACAGACCAGACCAGACCAGTAAACTTAAAGGTGCGGATGTATAAAATAAGGCTACACAGAATACATTACAGACAGGTACAAAGTGAGCTAAACAGAAACAGTAAATGAAAAAGGGAATGCACAAGACTAAACAGAGAACACAAGACCAGGAGCCAAAACCACAAACAGAAAACATGGACCAACTGCTAAAGTTTAAACTAAACAGGACAGCAACAGGGAGTTTAATGCAAGGCGATAGCAACAACAGAAACAGGGACCGAACTAATGCCACAGAGTGGCTAACGACAGTAAGGTAACAGGACAACAATGACAAACAAAGATAACTGAACAGATAAACACAGAGAGACAATAAACAAACTGATAAAAAATCAGGCAGAGCTCACAATGACATTAACAGACTGGACACAGTACAACAGACCAGACTCGACCCTTAAACAACATACTAAATAACAGATACTGAACTGACCAAATATAATAAAAACTCACAGAGGGCTAAACTTAAACATGGCTGACAGGCAGAATGTGACAGATGAAGCTCAAATAGCAGCAACTCTTAATTCATATTTTGTGGAATCAGTACGGACACTGATCCAGAATCCCTCCACTAATCTAATAAGCATGATGTCTATGAATTATAATAATTCTTTGTTTGAGATTCAGGAAACTGATGAAATTAAAGAAAGAATGATTATAAATTACCATAAGAGTTCTAAAGCCAAAGATGAGTATGGATTAGACAGAATGTTCCTGAACATGTTTAATAAGTGTTTTTCTGGCCCACTAACACATGCAATTAATGGATAGATTAATGAAGGGGTCTTTCTAAAAGCATGGAAGACAGCTACAGTGGATAGAAAAAGTCTACACCCCCCTGTTAAAATGCCAGGTTCTTATAATGTAAAATAATGAGACAAAGATAAATCATGTCAGAACTTTTTCCACCTTTAAAGTGACCCATAATGTGAACAATCCAGAAAAACAAATTGAAATCTTCTAGGGGGAAAAATGAAAAATAAAAATCTTACAATAACCTGGTTGCATAAGTGTGAAAACCCTCTTATGACTGGGAATGTGGCTGTGTCCAGAATTAAACAATTACATTCAAACTTAGGTTAACTAGAAGTCATTATACACCTGTTCGCAGCGAGCCTTCAAAGCATCAGAGAGATCTCATTGTTGAAAGACATGTCAGGAGGTACAAAAGAATTTCCAAAGCATTTGATATACCATGGAACACAGTGAAGACAGTCATCATCAAGTGGAGAAAATATGGCACAACTGTGACGTTCCTCCAAAATTGATGAAAAGACGAAAAGAAAACTGGTCAGGGAGGCTTCCAAGAGGCCTAGAGCAACATAAATGTGAGAAATGGGAAAATGTGTTATGGTCTGATGAAAACAAGGTAGAACTTTTTAGCCATAATTCCAAAAGGTATGCTTGGTGCAAAAACAACTCTACACATCAACCAAAGAAAACTATACCCACTGTGAAGCATGGTGGTGGCAGCATCATGCTTTTGGGCTGTTTTTCTTCTCCTGGAACCTGGAGTCAGGGTGGAGGGAATTATGAATAGTTCAAAATATCAGGCAATTTTGGCACAAAACCTTCAGGCGTCGGTTAGAAAGCTGAAGGTGAAGAGAAAGTTCACCTTTCAGCATGACAACTGCCCAAAGTACACATCCAAATCCACAAAAGCATGGCTTCACCAGAAGAAGATTAATGTTTTGGAATGGCCCAGCCAGAGCCCAGACCTGAATCCAACTGAAAAGATTTAGAGCGCTTTTGCAAAGAAGAGTGGGCAAATATTGCCACGACAAAATGTGCCATGCTAATAGACTCCTACCCAAAAAGACTGACTACTGTAATAAAATCAAAAGGTGCTTCAACAAAGCATTAGTCTAAGGGTGTGAACACTTATGCAACCAGGTTATATGAGGGTTTTTATTATTCCCCCTCAAAGATTTCAAATTGTTTGTCAATTGAATTCTTCACATTACAGGTCACATTGATTTATCTTTGTCTCATTATTTTACATCATAAGTACCTGGCATTTTAACAGGGGTGTGTAGACTTTTTCTATCCACTGTTTTATAACACCAATTCATAAAACAGGTGATCCATCAGAGATTTGCAATTATAGACTAATTAGTATAGTACCAACTGTGTCAAAGTTAATTGAAAAGTTTGTAGCAGAACAACTTACTAGCCACCTTAACAACAGCCCTTTCAGATTTCATCCTATGCAGTTGGGCTTTAGATTGAATCATTCAACAGAAACTGCAAAGTGCTTTCCCCTTGAGAATGTGAGATCTAATCTAGATAAAGGTGGAGTTGTTGGGGCCATATTCCCTAGGCCCAAAGAAAGCCACTGTGGATCATGATGCCCTACTTGCAAAGCTCTCATTGTTTAACTTCTCCCCTAACAGTATTAAATGGATGCAATCATATCTTGAAGGCAGAGCAGAGCGGGTCAGTGTAAATGATGAGGTGTCATCAGCTCTCAAGTGTGGTATTGGTGTACCTCAGGGATCAATTCTGGGGCCCCTGTTGACTGACCCACTGTATGTAATGAGTCTGAAATTCAGACGTATGCAGATGATAATACAATTTATGTACACACGACAAACAAACAAGTTGCATGTAAGCGGACGGCAGTGATGGTCAATGTCACACAGTGGCTTAATAACTCCTGTCTTCATTTAAACATAAAGAATGTTCTTCACAAAGAGGTATGTAGATGATCCATCCATCCATCCATCTTTATCCGCTTATCCGGGGTCGGGTCGTGGGGGCAGCAGCTCCAGCAGGGGACCCCAAACTTCCCTTTCCCAAGCCACATTAACCAGCTCTGACTGGGGGATCCCGAGGCGTTCCCAGGCCAGTGTGGAGATATAATCTCTCCACCTTGTCCTGGGTCTTCCCCGAGGCCTCCTCCCAGATGGACGTGCCTGGAACACCTCCCTAGGGAGGCGTCCAGGAGGCATCCTTACCAGATGCCCAAACCACCTCAACTGGCTCCTTTCAACGCAAAGGAGCAGCGGCTCTACTCTGAGCTCCTCGCGGATGGTCGAACTTCTCACCCTATTACTAAGGGAGACACCAGCCACCCGCCTGAGGAAACCCATTTTGGCCGCTTGTACCCGCGATTTCGTTCTTTCGGTGATGACCCAGCCTTCATGACCATAGGTGAGGGTAGGAACGGGTGCCTTTTCTGCATGATTTTATGGTGGAAATGTCTAGAAATTCAGGTGGCAGGTGACAATTCAAAATATATAATTATAATTACTGGTGGGCCGTTATTGGTGTTAACGTGCTGCGTTAACGTGAGACTCTTATCGGGCGATAAAAAAAATATCGCCGTTAATCTATTCTCAAAGTTGGATTGGGAGCTGGGTCTATACTACTCAAGCTTGATATCTTAGCGCAGATGTACACCTAGCCGAATTGCACTGTAAGAGGCAAGAACGAGTCTTCAAAGCTGTGTGTATGCCTACTGTGAAATTACCACATCAAACGTGACGTGCTAACATGGATGCAGCTAATGCTACGTTCCATTTACCTCCCAGGGTGGAGCTGGGAATGACGTCACACCCGAGTTGACGGCATTACAGTTACAACCTCGCTCCGCCAGCTGTTTGTTTACAACTAGCCAGGTTAGTTATTGATACGCCGGTTGATTAAAAAACGCATTGTGCACTATTTACTCACACTAACTGTAGCAACACGTCCACAGACAGCTGTTGGACAGCACTTTGTGTACGAAGATATATATGAGTCACAAGTACACAGAAGTGCTAATAAACAGTATAAACTACAGCTTTCAGTAACTGTTGATAACCCGACAGCCATTTTATTAAACATGATTTATTTTCATCACCAATTATCATAGTAGAACAGCTTTCTCAAGCAGTTTGTAGTCTTGAAACCTGTTTCCACACATATTCTGAATGCCTTCGGCAGAATTCAAATGAGCCATTTTAATCTAGATTAATCTAGATTAATTTCAAGATTACAGTGAGATTAATCTAGATTTAAAAAATTAATCTATGCCCACCACTAATTATAATAGAATATAATGTAGTGTGGCTCTCAGGCATTCTTATTGCTTTTAACTATTTTTGTCCTATAGATCAACTTATTTAAAGGTTCACTGTGTAAGATTTAGTGGCATCTAGTGGTGAGGGTTGTGAAATGCAACATTCTGTCCACTCTATTACTGCCATCTAACCTTTCAAAGAGGGTAGGACAGCTGGTGTCTGACAAAGCACAAAAGGTGTCTCTTCTGAGACAGCAGAGAGTGGCCAGACAAGAAATGAGGTTTCTTTAGGTATATTTATTAAGAAATTATATTTACTTAATTATTCAGTAAAAACAGATATTATTGTGACTTTGCCACTGACAGACAACATGGAATATGTAAGCTAATAATGTGAAACACTGTCACTGTTTCTGCACCACAGTCCATTATAAACCACATATTAAATAAAGTTTTTACAAACACTGACAAGGGAAACATTAATTCTCTCTGTGATTATGGACCCTCGCCAAAACCGCCCACCAGCGATAATATCTGGCCCACTGCCAGATTATGGTGCTTTAATAGCGGCAAAAAATATAAATAAATAAATACTTTGATAGCTTTGATTAAAAATAGATCTCAGTCATGACAGCAACAGTTACTCACACAATCACTTCTTCTTAGTGGTTTTGCCTAAGCTAGAAAGCTTGTTTAATGCAATCTTCTATTTGAAGGTGTACTGAGCTTTTACTTTGAAAAACTCTGAACGACATTAATAGAGTCTGTAGCTGCTTGACACACCTCTGAAAGAGCTGACAGAAAACGTGATTCCCCTAAATGTCCTCTGCCTGGAGATACTGCGGAATTGCAAAAGCGTTCGTAAGTTGATGGATGCAGCTCAAACACCGAAACAAAAACAGTGCCACACATGTCGTGATCTGAGAAACATTTGCTGCAGAATTCATTTGTTGAAGAGAGAGAAAAACAATATCCCAAGCTGGGATCAAACCCTATGTCCTTGGCTTGCAAGCTCTACACCTTACCAACTGAGCTAACCAAAAAACATGCCTCAGCAATGCAATCTTAATGCTTATATTCTCATCCACCTGAATTCTACCAGAAGTAGAACAAGAAGAACGTAGTGACTAGACTGTATGTAAAAATGCAAAACATGCTCTGTAGCGCTGTTTGTCTGTTTTTAGCTACTGTATAAACATGACGATGCAACATGGCGGCGTCCATGGAAGGGGGTGCCCGTGGTTATGGAGATATAAATGGCTTAGTCTAAGGTAATAAAAACATAATGGTTTCTTATAGAAGGTCTTTACACACCACTGAAAACATAGTTATATCGCATTTCTGTTGATAGATCCTCAGAAATATTACACACTGAACCTTTAATATCCCTGCTTAGTCATCAGCTGTTATTAGAGATTGTTATATAAAATGAACATATTATTCAATTAAATTGATTTTTAAAATCATGGTTAAAAGACAATCAAGTGTGTGACCAGTGTGTGTAGTCTGTGAATTATTCAGAAACACCTGAAGAGTGCTTTGTTATGTTTGTTTTTTAAAATTGTTGTCATTGTTTTAAAGTATTTTACATGTCCTTGTGAAAAGTCGAACATTAGCCAAGCTGGCTAAACTGGCACATTTACAGAAATGTTTATCAATGTGCACTGTCTCTGTAAACTTAAACTCTATAAATAAATAAATAAATAGAGGTTCGGCAAGTAATCACAAAGCTGCAGGCAGAGACAGTCATGGGCTCATTTCTAACTAGAGTGGTAGCAAAGGAAGGCTAGTAAAGGAAAGCTGGTAACAAGCTAGTGTACCTGGTAAATGAACTGACAACTAACAGTGGGCAGAAGGTAAGAATATGTAAGCGTGGGTGGATGGGTGAGTGGGGGGGTTGTTATTGCCTATTAGAGCAGGCCTGCACACACCCTGAAAATCTAGCTTCTCACACTTGTATTTTATATTTTACTTTAGTTTCTATTTACTTATAATTAGGTTTGAAATTATTTTGAGAAACTAAAAGCTTTTTTCAAAGTAGTCATGAGAGCTCAATGCACTGCAATACGCTTGTTTTCCTACCACAAAACCCCGTAAATTTTAGCTCATTTTGTTTATAGCAAAACATCAATCATGGTGAGCCGATTCCAATAATCAACTTAAAAAACAATGGCAACACCAAGCAAGCATGTTCATCAAATTTTGGCATCCCATGGAAGCAGTTTCAGTTGTTGCATATTGCAGCAATTCTGTATTTTGTTGTGTTTTCTTACTTCCAAGCATTTGTTGGTAGATTGGAAGATGTTGCTTGTGGTCTATTTAAGTGAAGTGTTGAGCTCTCAGGGCCACCATAGTTTTTGTATAATTTGTCATTGTCTTATTTTAATCAAGGGGAAAGAAGGTGTTGTATGTTGAACAAATTGTAAAGCTTTGACTTAACTGCTTTAAACTATCCAGGCAATGCCAACTCTGTAGTGTCTTTTTCTAAAAAAGAAAAAAATGAATGCAGTACAACATGAGATGTTACCCAACTAATAATGGGGACTGGTTCTTGTCAAGTTCGTCAGTGACATACAAAAAAGTATCAAAAAGTAAATAGGTATCCACTAGGACTACCCATCCTCCTAGGTGGATGAAAGCAAGACTACTCCATTGATGGTGCTCTATTGGGCAGCTGTGGGTATGAAGCTGTGTAAGGTGAGGGGCTACTGAAAAGAGCATTTGTTTGAGCAAACCTCCCCCTGGTTTATGAGAGAAAAACTTGTAATATGGTGTCTGTCTCCTGTCTGTTCTGTATGATATAAGCTTCATGCATCCTGATGAAGATTTTACTCATGTAAACATTAACTGAGGATGCAAACCATGTGCTTCATAAACATGGCCACAAGATGTCTCTCTTTGGCAATTTTTGAAAAAGGTATTATTAAACTTAATACAACTGTTGAATTTGGAGTTTGTTGTTTCTTAAGTGATGGCGTGAGCAAAGCGTGTTTTCAAGACTGTCCTAACCAGAAGAGCACTGCTCACTTATACAAATGTAGAAAATGACAAAATAATGTACTCTTTCATGACAAGTGATGTCTCGTTACCTTGCGAGTTGTGACTTGTCTCTATCAAAGGTAAAGACCATGATCCTTCCCTGACCTTAACTATGTCTTTGTGTCTAAATTTAACCAAGCCTGCACCATAAAGGTGACAGATCAGGAAACTGTCATACAACCCATTTTTTGCTGTGACAAATGTGTTTTGGAAGGTCCTGACAGCCCATTCTGTCTTTTAATTTGTGTATATGATGCTATTCATTACTGCCAGAGAAACAGGATACAATATAAAATATACTTCAATGGGGAAATGCCACCCCCTACCCTTTCAAATTCAAAACAGGACTGCCCTGTTTTGGCTTTGAATCCTTGCCCCTATATAAACCTTTCATGATAGCGGTGTGTGAACATATGGCTACCAATTGGTTGCTGTTTTCTCTCCTGCACTGGTGATGGCTTTGTGAGATGGCTTTGTGGAAAGGCTTCCCCAACACATTAGTCTCTGTTTTTTTTCTCTCTTCAACACCACATAAGATAACAGACAGCTGGAGGGAGGAGAGAAAGTTGCTGAATGAGTGTGACTGACAGAAAGAAGAATAGCAGACAGAGGAAGAAAGATAGAAGGAATGATAAATAGGGGCCTCATTAATGTTTTTTGTTTGTTTTTTTAAATTAATGTACGAGGCAGAGAGGAGTAAGTTGAGCTGCCTGCTGAGCAGAAGATTTTCAGAGACTTGCAGCAGTTATATAAATCTCAGGGACATGTGGGAAAGGTATCAATTGAAATGTGCTGTAAAAAAAAAAATATGACTGACTTATTGTAAAATGTTCATGTTTCCATTCCCAGCAAGGCATAATGTGAACAGCACCATGAGCTTACTTTAACACACTCAGCCACAGTCTGTCCAGCCCCCAATTCCCTCCCCCTGCCCCAAATTTTGGAGCCCGACTATGAGTCTGTGGCGCCACACTTGCAACTGACAGCTTAATACTGCTACAGAAATTGGTTTCATGGAGTGGGCAAAAATGAGATGGGATTTTAAAAGGCTTCTTTTCGGGTGGGCTTTGCTCTGCTGTCTTCCTCATCATCTGTCATATTTGCCTGTCTAATGATGTTTAATAACAGAGTGAGGCGCAGCGCGCAGAGCAAAATACACTGCCAACCATTGTGCCTTCGTCTTACTGATGATGAGTTGAGGTAAATGTTATGACGCAGAGGAGTATTTCCATTCACAAGCAATATCCTCTCCAGCCAAGTTAGTTGTATGTCAAACAGATCCCGGTCAGGACTCGGCTTCTCATCAGTGACAAGCAAACACAAAGTTGCTTTTCTTACTTACTGACATTGTTGAGTTAGAAGGTTCCCATTCCTCAGAAGCTGTTGCTACTGTATGTGTGAACGTGTGTGTGTTTGTGTGTGTGTGCGCGCGTGCGTGTGTGTGCGTGTGTGTGTGCGCGTGCTCACACGTGTGTCTACATGTGTGATTAAGAGTGTGATCTTGTAGGCAGGGCTGTGTGTATGATATATACATGTGCATCTAAAAGAGAGAGCACATGGTAATTGGACAGTACTTGTATAGCTCCTTTCCAGTCTCTCAACAACTTAAAGGGCTTTATATGTCACATTCACCCAATTCACACACACATTCACACACTCATGGCAGAAGCTACCGGTGCATTGAAAGTATCTAATCATTCACTCACATTAACAATTTGGGGTTCAATATTTTGCCCAAGGACACTTCAACATGCGTACTGGCGGAGCTGGGGATCGAACCCCCAATCTTTAGTAAGCATACTGCTCTACCTCTAAGCCATGGTCGTAAAACTCCAAAATGTTATAAGCACATGTGAATTCATGCCCCTCAACACTCTCACAGTTGGCTCTTTCATTGTACACAGCTTGCGTCACAGAGCCATACAAACCCTTCACTTTTCTCTCCACAATATAGCCAGGAGCCAGAGCCTAGTTCCAGTTGAAGCCTTTTAATTAAAGCGAGTCACTCTGTGCCGTCCTGGATGAGGCTTGTACGTGCATTAATCATATTGCCTAAAACTGATCCAAGACCAGTCCTGTCTTGTAAATAAAAGCAGCTTTGCACAAGTCAGGAAGTGTGCGGACAGGTAGAGCTTCCACACCGTATTGTCTTTGGCAGCCGGGCAGCTCTGTACACAAACCCCTCTTTGTCTCACTCACAGAAATGGTACTTGAGTGGAAAGTGGTGTTTGCTCAGAAGCAATAATGATGTAGTATCTGTGTTTTTCATCAATGTAAAATAATGTCAAGGGGTAGCTTGCTGCTGATTGAGATCTTTATGAGTTAAATTACATTTTTATACATTCTGTGTTCTGGCAGCGTTCACAACCTCACGGCTCTAATTCCTTCATGTCACAATCTTTGTTTTGCATGATTCATTCTGTAGATAGTGTCTAGAGGGAAAACGTTTTAATAGCATCTAGATGTGTCTTTTGTCACAAGAATTCCTAGATGGGATTTTCTCGTAAACATTTTGGATTTCTAGCCTAGCTTTGCACACATGCAGGGCAAAAAACCAAACAAAGAGAAAATCCTCAAATTCAATTCAAGGTATAACAATTTGTCTTAACAGATTACGCAACAATGTGGAACAAATGTGGAACTGAAAATGCAATATGGTCTCCCAGAAAACATTGTCAATATAAGCAAAAAATAAAATGAGCAACTCAGATGCTTGCCTACATTACATAAAAGTGAGTCACAGACTGGTACAGTATAAACTCAATCCATCAATGGGTGCAATTGAAAAGTTAATCTGAGATAAAAATAAAAATAAAAAAATGATTTCAGTGTAGTATCAAACTGAATTTTCATTGCCAGTGGCCATTTGTAAAAATATATTCCAATAATTATTTCTTTGTAATTAAATTTTAATAATTCTCTCTGTAACTGATCACCGTCTCTCTGGTTGTTGTCTTTAATCTAATGCTAATAATCTGACAGGTTTAAAGGCATCCTTTGCTGGGATGAAGAGCGAAAATCAAAGATGTGTTAAAAAGATGCACCTTTGTAAAATAATGCAACCCTGTGCTCCTTTCGGGTTTGACATCAAAGAGAGTGATGAATGTATAAAAATGCACTGATGCTGCAGCAGAAAGATTTAAAATCTGAAGGTAAGAATAACATACATTTTCCTTCTCTGTTTCACTTGGTGAAGCACAACACAAACTTGCTCTCATTCTAATATAATAAAATAAACTGTCAGCGGCTGGGTGTCTGAACTCGGCAGGTGGTAGTATATTCTGATCCTGTATCGAGCTGTTAATGCCTTCAGATATATTTATATTTTGTTGCTTCTTTTCAATTTGTGTTATTTTATCCTCCCTTCCTTCCTGCCAATACAATTTGACAAATGGCAGAATAAAACTATGAAAGGTTCTTGTTTAGATTCATTTTCAAATTCTGGTTTCAAATAGAAATGAGGCTTTGTCAGTGTGGCTTCTTCATTTATGGGCCTGCCTATCAGAGATACTGTGCACAAATGCCTTGCACTGATTAAATATGCAGGGAGACAGTCAACCTTTTATTAATAAATATAACAGAAATAAACTATAAAACTGAGCAAACTTTCTGAAGGTTTAAAGTCAAACTTAAGTGCTATTCTAATAGAAATAGGAAATATATCCTAAAAATTTACTGTATTGTAAATCATGTCCTATTTTTCATAAGTGGATAAAACCGTTTTTGGACATATTTGTGGAAACAGTTTCTAAGCTTCAAGCTTCTGTGTGAGAATTTCCAATGGCAGCGTTTGAATGACATTTTGGATGACTGGGATTCCTATGAGTGTCAGAAGTAATGGCAGAGAGCTGAAGGCGGAGGTGTGGACCCAAATGCAGATGTAGGCGAGGCAAGGAGGATGCAGTTAAGCAAAGATTTATTTAAACTCAAAAAACTAAACAGGCTACGCTGGGAGCTCAGAGGCAGTGTTCAAACTAAAAAGCACTCCAAACAAAAACATAATCCAAAAGGCAAAATCCAATAACAAAGTACAAACCAAGAATAAATCCAAAATGCCTGAGCAGTGCAGGAACAATAAACGGATGACGCAGACAAAGCAGTAGACGACACACAAGGACGTGACAGAGACTGAGAAGAACTGAGGACAATATATACACACACAGGGACTAACGAGTGGGCCGGGAGCGACACAGGTGAGGGGAATCAGGACTAATGAGACACAAGCAAGCAGAGAGACAACAGGGGAGAGAAGCACAGCTGAGACACATCAGGTAATCAAGTGAAGCTAGACAAGGACACCAGATACAGGAGGTTAACAAAATAAAACAGGAAGTAAAGTTCACAGGACGCACAAGGACAGATCTACCAAAGTAAAAACACAAAGACAGCAAAAACAGTACACTGACAGAGACGGGACCAAACAGGTGACAAGACTATACTTAACATGGAGACAAAGACTACAGACTAAGACAGACTGTAAAAAGTACATAGAACATGAACAAAAGCACAGGACCAAGAACAAAGATAAGAGACAAGACAGTTACTAAGAAGACTTAAAGTGAAAGAACCAAAACAATAAACAAGACTACAAATCTCTAAACCATGACAATATCAAATAAACACAGGAAAAACAACATCACAAAACCCCAAATCCTAACAATGAGGGGCGTTGCCAATTTCCCGTGGTGCTGTACTGACTGGAGAACGTTGGTGTTGTATAGTCTATGGATGTTGATACAGGATGTGTTATTCCCCTTTTTCAACAAGCCCCATAGAACTGGTTTTATTGGCTACCATTAAAGATGTAACATATTGGTCGCTTAACAACCAACTGGCAGTTCATGGCTTACATCCAGTCCAGAAGTGTATTGTGTATGGAAATAGCTAATAATAGTAGCACCACATTGAGAAACACCTAACATTCCAGACAAACAAAGTCAAAAGAATCACAGTTTTTTTAATGTTTTTATTACATTATTGTTATACAGCTGGCTTATAATGTAACATTATATGTTGGCATTGCTACCAAGCCATATGCAACCGAACCTGTTGGTTGTTGGCTTACATGTAACCTACATAGGTTTATGAATGGAACTAAAACAAAGTCCACTTTAGTTCACCATCGTCATCTTACAGTTATTAATCTTACATATCCACATATAGATTAATTCTTTCATAGAACCATATAGCTATGCATCCTGCAAACAGCTTTGTTCAAAAACTTGTATTAGAAATAAGTTGCGACTTACTAGCGATTTGGCAGTTCCACCTAGTTGCTTTACAGTTTTTTTTTTTAATTACTAACAAGCATTGACTTACACTTAAGATACTTTTCAAGACTATTAACACAGCAACACAACTACTTCACACAATTAGCCAAATAACACATTGTAGTGTAATAATTTTGTTCTGTTGCAGTGATTTTGTTTCCTGTTCTAATCCATATGATCTTTTGCATTTGGCCACATGTTCTCATCCACATCCCATCTAGTGTCGTCTCAAGCTATACACCTTGGATAGAATCGCTTACCTCTCCTTCTCCCTTCTCCTTCTGGTCCAATTACTCCTCTCCCTAGCCCAACTATTGCTCTCCATTGTCTGGGCATTATTCTTTCTTTCTTGTGTAATTGGAATTCTACAAGTATCATCTTCTTCAAACACAGACATCTTTGACAGACAGCTTTTAGGTGTGTTGTTCTGTGTCCAAATTGTATAAACACATACATAATAAATCCAGAAAGTCCCCCTTTTACTGCACGGTGTATGTAACTAAAAGAGCTCCAACACCTGGCTTTGTCTCTGAGATTGGACTGTGTTTGACCTATTTTACCCAAATTACAATACATCAGCTGTTTCTCAATGTTTTCATGTTCAT
This sequence comes from Lepomis macrochirus, assembly GCA_024633595.2. Lineage (NCBI taxonomy): Eukaryota > Metazoa > Chordata > Actinopteri > Centrarchiformes > Centrarchidae > Lepomis > Lepomis macrochirus. Next base: position 7,775,067 of record JALXJV020000019.1, on the reverse strand, counting down.
TCTGAAACTCTTATCAGCTGTTTCAATATAGATTTTGAGCTACTGTTTTGCAGAAGTAGAGGCTTTATTTTTATAGTTTTAGGTAGCATCTTTATTTATTTATTTATTTTATTTTATTTCTGATGATGTTCATTGTTACTTGTTATGTAAAGCACTTTGTGATTTTATCTGTGATAGTGCTATATAAATTTTTACTTACTTACTTACTTCATTTCTGACATGCTGTGTGCAAGCATTTGTAAATAAGACAAGACAGATCCATAATTTTGGTGTTGGGTAAGCTTGTATGTAAAAACGTCTCTGTGGGAACCTCATGAATGTTCTTAATGGTATGGTCCTGAACAGACCGATGTTGGGCTGAGTGTGTTTAGAGTTTTAAAAATGTGAATATAGATTGGACAGATGGATGTTAGCCCTTGTAAAAAAAACTGTAAACAGGAGTTGTATTCAATTTGAGCAATAAACTGAACTCAAATTTCAGTTTAAATTCATCCATGTCACATTTTTTTGTGAATTCATATATTTCTACTTTATATTGCAGGTTATATTGCCAATCTTTACCTGTGTTGGTACCATCTGAATGCAAATGTATATAGGTCTTAGGTTAGATGAAACACTTCAAACTTATACACATGATCCAGTCATTTGAAAACTGTCCTCTCTACTGCATTTATTTTATTTTCAGACTACTTGAGCAGAAATCCATTTAAATTTTTCCATAACAACTCTCAGTTACTCTGCTCTTTAGAGAAGGCAGCAGGTCATAGATTGTGAAAGAGGTCTGTAACCAAGGTAACTAGCTGTTATTTCTCTTATACCAACCTGGATCAACAGGCTTGTAGTCTCACATAATTATACTATACTGGGTTGATTGTATTTTCAATAATGGGCATAAACTGTGTGCTTAGCTCCATGGTTGACAATATAATGCTGATGGTGTGCAACATGTTAAAGTTTTGCAAATAGTGTCCAAAATGTTTTCCAATAGTTTCCCATCATTTGTGGGTAGCTTTTTAGCTTATACAAAAGTCTGTTGTTGGTGTTTGAAAACCACAGCAAAGACCAGAAGGGAGAGTGAAAGAAGGCAGAATGCAATAGCCGCCCAGTGGGAGGGCTTATCTCAGCAATCCACATCCGTTGAGTCAGACTGACAGGCCTGTAACTCTTGTGGCAGGCTGCAGGCTGTGGGGTTAACCTGAGGTGGCAGCCAGCCAAATGCTCTGGAGTAGATGGGTTCAAGTTTAGGCCCTGCAACCCTAAAATGATAAGGTGAGGGGTCGTGGAAAAGTCAGGAAACCATTGTTTTTAGAAATTCCAATTATTTGGTTATTTAAGTCGACTGGGGCTGGTATCCCCCCGCCTCCTCTTACTGCCCTGAGAGGTCTGCACACCATCATCCCATTAACCACATATGTGCTGGCCAGAACTGCACATTGAGGGAGAAGGAAACAGAATGATACATGCTGAGAGCGGAGGAGGTAATGAAAGGGTGTTTGAGATTCAACTTAGGGCTGGAACATAAGTTATCAATTACACAATACACCATGGAAACTGTAATAACTGAGTCAATATTTCAATTCAGTCCATTTTTTAAAATATAGAGCAAATTCATAACAGGAGTTATTGCACTCTTCATATAGAGGAGGTCGAGACCATCCTCTTTAAAGGGGCATTATGTAGCTTCCAGCGACCACTAGCGGTGTGGTTTTAAGATTGCAAACCAGGTGTGTGCTCGTACGCGTGCTCGCTTGAACTCATGAGCGAGCAGAATCCGATACACAACCGCTTTCATACAGAAATCCTGCAATAAACGCAGGAACACCAGCATGCAGGCTGTGGCTTTTCACTCAGACATGTTCAGGTTCTGTTACTTCAAGGTTCCCATCTCAGAGGCGGATCAACACCGGCGCCGTAACGTTAACGTTACTTCATTCAGCGCAGCGAGACACCGGCATATCGACACAGTACTCGCGAAAAAGGCAGACTGACAGCGGCTATAGACAGACAGCGCTGGGAAGTCAGGGAAACTCCCACTGCAATGTTACAGTAATAGTTTTATCAGCTGCAGGTTGAACTAATCCATGCTTGTTACATGATCACGGTACATTTACTGCATTTAGCCAACATGCTACATCGTTAACTCACCTGTTGCTTTCCAGTAACTATCTTTACTATCTGTGAATCTGTCACCGGAGGCTCAGCAATGTCAGCACAGCTACATAACATTACTGGACGATAATGAAACAGGTAGTGAGCTGGACTGAATATTATAAGACTGTGTCACACTTTATAACATTCAGACCGCAGTAAGGAAATTTACTATAACTAGTGTTAGTGGCTGGCTCTTCCTCTGGGTTGTATATTATGTGGGTCATGTTAGTTACAGCGACTGAGAGGTGGAGAAACTGTGTACCTATCAGTAAAGGCAAGAAATCTAAATTGAACGTTACGAAGCAAACAGCGGCGGGTCCGAGCTAATGTAGCGTTAGCTAGTTGCTCGTGGCTGCATCACTATGGGATAGTAAACAAATCGCTCCACATTAGCTTTTTACCGTTACATCATTTCTTGTAGGCTTTGACACTTTGACATTGTGGTACAGAAGAAAGTAACATGGGTGATTGGTTGGTGAAGTAACGTTAATGTGAAAGCTATATAACTTTGCACCAGACAACATTAGCAAATGCTCGGCGGTAGCCGGCAAGCTAACGCTATCTAACTTGAACCAAATGCAGCACAAAATCAAAATATATTTTACATGCTTTGTAGTAATGTTAGCTTAGCTATCCAATAGGATGAAAGCCAACTCCGGGTCTGTTTTTATACCCAAAACAAAGCAGAGGTTTCTCTATGATTCAAAAGCCCTGCCGATGTTGTTCCGTGTTTTCGTCCAAAGTCTATCCGATTCACATTTGGCCCGACGAGCTTCAGCAGATAAAACTATTTTGTTTTTTATCCCTATGTGGAGTTTATGTTGGAGTCTGTGTTGTGCTGGGAGCAGGTCTTTCTTAGTGTTAGCAGACTCCATGTCGTAAGTTGCAGTGTCGTCACTGCAGATGTCAGTCACTGGATTTCGCAGAAAATCCGACCCAGAGCCTTCGAATAGGAATAGAAATACCTGCCTTCAGAGTTAATAGCCAAACCTGGCAGGTGGATCATTATAATGTCAGATTACAACCCCTTTGCACACAGGCAATAAAAAAGGGATTCATTTTAGTAGAAAAACTACATATAGAACCTTTAATGTTACTCACAATATTAATTACAGAGACCCAACAAAGCACTTGGCAACACAGGTGAGGAAAAGGTCCCTTTTAACAGGCAGGAACCTCAAGCACAACCTAGACTCAGTAAAAAACAATAATAGTAATAATATTGATAGGAATATTAATGATGATAATAGTAATTGGACTAATAATAATAATTGTAGCAGCAGGTGTTGAGCAAGAACATTGGGTCAGTAGGTTGCTTGCAATCATTGATCAGACTCTAGGGAGCCAGCATATGATCTCTTTTCCTAGTTCTTGTCAATACACATGAATCAGTATTCTAGATCAAATGGAGAGTCAAATGGAGATTTATTCAGGCATTCTGATAACAAGGCCATAATACAGCCCTAAAGTAACAAATGCGTGACTGATCATTTTGACACAGGATGCACTTGATTTTGGAACGTTGAGTGTAAATAGTCAGTCATTCGAGTTTGTTTTATGTTAAAGGACTTATCCTGATCAAAAGATCCAAAATGGTGCTGGAGTCGAGGGCGAGGCCATCCAGAGTAACTATACATTCAGATGATTCTCAGTTGTTTTGGGCCAGTAAAATTAACTGTAGTTTTGTATGAGTATCTCATTAGAAAATTGCATGTCATCCAGGTTCTTACATTCTTTAGGCGTGCTTGAAGTTTATCTGGCTTGATAGATATAATTGAGTATCATCTGCATAACAATTAAAGTTTTTGGAGTGTTTCCTGATGGCATTGACTAAAAGAAGCATTTAAAGTGAAGGAATAGAAATTGTTTATTTAGGGACATTTCACATGGTACATGGCATAGTGTAGCTAACATTATTAGCGTAGATAACCCTATGTAGCTAACGTTAGTCATATAGCTAACACTATGTAGCAAACATAACAAACATTAGTAACATGGCTTACATGTAGCTAACATTAAAAATGTCACTTACTTACTACTTACTACTTACTACTACTTACTCAACCTACTTAATAAAAACTAACACCAATCTTGTCTTTTTTTTTCTTTTTTCTTTTTTTTTGTTTCACAGGGGAACGGAACACCGGCCTCTTAGGTCAGGGAAAAGTTACTATCCCTCACCACCCCATCACCACCATATTGTAAGACTTTCAATGAAATGCGTTGGATGTGAAATTACTTAAGAAATCTGCGTGTTAATCATATGTCTTTTGATGATACCAGGCTGTATGATGCACTCTAAATCCTGAACATCCTCAAAAAACAACTATGTAGAAAGCCACACACTTGGTGAGGCCTTTTTCAAGGATATTAAAGAGAAAGGGAAAGTTAGATAAAGGTCTATGGTTAGCCAAAACCCCTGGATCAAGAGTGGGCTTTGATAGGAGAGGTTTAATTGCAGCTATTACTTTAAAGGACTGTGATACATAGCCCATTGATAAGGACAGATTTACCATGTCTAGTAAAGAAATGCTAACTAAGGGTAAAACTTCAACTTCAAATCAGCCTACTTGAAATGGGGTCCAAAAGACAGGTTGATGGCTTAGATGAAGAAATCTTTGACTTTAATTGGTGAAGATCTAAGCCTAAATATATATCAGGTTTTACAGCTTCCTGAGTTTGAAGATAAATCTGTACATTTATTTTAGTAGGTTAGGTTTTATTGATTAGCTGCCATATCTGTGTGTGTGTGTGTGTGTGTGTGTGTGTGTGTGTGTGTGTGTGTGTGTGTGTGTGTGCGTGAGCAGCCTAGAAAGAAATTTGTAACAATTGTCTGTGAAAGACACAAGTGAAGTGATGTGGTTACCATGCAGGATCATTTCCAGTTCATTCAGTTCTTATGAACAAAATCTACATTTGTGGAGCCACTATGTAACTAGATAGTGGAGGGTTTACATTTTAGAGCCCTTTTCCATTTTGTGTTCTGTTGGCTGAGTATACAATGTAAACAGACCTTGGCAGTCTGGTTGTTTTTCTGCAATGTGTTCATTTTAGCTCAGGGTCTTCTACTTTACAGTCAAGGCTAGCTATACCTAAGCATAAAGCACTCTCCTGTGAATCCATTATCTTCCCAAATGAGCAGTTTAAGATGCTAGCCTCTGTCTGACCTCCTCCTGTCCTGAGTTCCATACGTGCTGATAAACCAGGCATGTGAGCACTGAACAAACATCTCTTTAAGGATCTACAAGTATCCAACATTGAAACAGGCAGTCCACCAGATGAACATAACTTAAAAACTAAATTGAATTTGCAGGAGAATCTACTAATTAACATTTGACTTTTGATTGACTTCACTGACAAACATGAAGACTGTTTCTATAATTGGCGGGCATTTTAACGAGGATCCACTGTTTTATGTGCTGCGTGCCATTAATAGGAGGACACTCCAACAATAGTGTCTGTATAATCAAAAGATTTGTTATGTACCTGTTGTGGCTCATCTGGTGTTTATATTCAGAGAGGCAAAGACTGATTAGCACTAGAAAGCATAAGAACATAAGACATGAACAGAGGGAGGCAGTAAAGCAGAGAAAATAAAAGGTAGCACCCATGAAGGGAATCTGATGAAGGCACTGTGATGGGCCTAAAGGTGCAGCAGAACAAACATCTCAAGAGTACAGATCTACAGGCATCAGTTTTATCAAAGAGCTTGGTCCTCCCAGAGGTTTCAGCAGTTGGGCCCTATGGGTTAAGGTTGGTGTGACTGCTTGCCTCTCTGCATGTTTGGCAGCTGTGCTGGGTTTTCTGTGTGATTCTGACCCTCTGCTGTCACACAGAGAGCTCAATACTAGGGGCTCATTTACACACTGTACAAAAGGTAGAGATCATTAATGCACGAAGAATGTTTTCTCATCTGGAAAACAATTGTATCTCTGTCCCTCTTAGTGCAGCCACAATCCAAGCGCCTTTTTTCTCTTTTACTACAACTTTTCATCTAATTCCTGAGGCCACATTATGAAGTGGGCCTCTTTCTGGAAACACATGCTTTTCAGTGTTTTTTACCCCTTCATTGGCTTCTGGACAGCCAGTTCCTTATATACCCCTTTCTTTACTCTGCCAATACCACAGAAACCTTTTCCTTCCATTTAGATGCCTGAAGTCAATGCAAACCAAAAAGAAAGAAGCCTACGCCAAGATTGAGACTTTGCAAAAGAAACATAGTATTTGACACTAGAGGAGACTATGAAAGCATGCATATTTTGATCATAGCAACGATGAATGCAGCATGATTCTGTCCTCATAAATCTCTTTTTATAGCACACTTTTCACTGTCATATACCATAACGATTAAGCACATTAGTTCCATTGTTATTGTTTAATTTATCCATAAAGTCATCTATCACATTGCAAAGGGGTGGGTGGTACACTTGAGAAGTGCTTTTTCCTCCTCTGCCGGTGAGATCAATTGTGGCGCACGTGGCATTACTCTTATCCACAGCCATGATGAATGGAAAAGTGATTCTGCCGCATGTCATTTTTAGTCAAATCAATAGTGCATGTGAAGGAATCTTCACAGGCTATCTTACCTCATACTATCCCACTTTTTCCTATTCTCATAAATACTCTTTGCAGATACTAACTGGTTTGAGTCAGATCTACCTTGATGCACATCACAAAATAAAGAACGTTGGATTACACTTATTACTACATCGCTTCAGCAAGGTGAATATTGTAGTTAAACTATTGGAGGTCAGCAAAAATAAGATATTCAGGATAATCTTAAGTTGCTCAGGAGATTTTACCAGGCTAAATAAACAATAAAATACATTTCTAATATATAAAACATAAAAATAACAAATGCTTTGTCTGTGCTTTTGTCAGTGGGAAAGTCTTAGTTGGGAAAAGGTGATGTGAGCACCAAACAGCATTTAAATTTAATTCAAAATCTTGTAACAGTCGATGGGGTAAACTTGTTTGTACATTACCAGGCCACTGGTAAATCTCTCATCTTTGATAATTGTATTTTTATTCATGAGTATTTACAGTTATAGAGAAACACCAAGTTTTCAGGCTTTAATTTAACCAATATATAGAAAACGTGGTGTTGATTGATTTTTGATTAAGTAGCATAATCCCAGCAGCCCAAAGGCATAGAAATTACTTTTTAGTAAAGCATGCAAGGTTCTAGACCTTTAGCATTCATTACTTATTTATGTGTCCTAGCTCATGATTAGAAAAGTAATGCTTAATGTAAATTAGAGAGCATGCGGGGGAAGAAGTTGTGGACGAACCAGCAGGATTGTATAGATGCTATACAACATATAGAACATTCTCAAAACAAAAACTAGAAACTTAGAAAGTGTGAATGTTTGCCTCTTTTATGACTTGAAAAAGTGTGTGGTATATATAGCTTCAGCTGTCCTGACATCTGTTTGAAGAATCATTTATTTAGGATTATACCCCATGTACAGGACTGTGTTGGTCAGGATCTAGAGTTTAGACGGGCAAAGTACACTACCAAAAAATAGGGCATTTTATCTTTGGCTTTTAAGATGGTGAAACATTTTATTAGAATAAAGACAAAAAAGGCAACCAACTGCCATTTCAGCAGACCTAAGCTGGGCTCAAAGCCACATCCCATTTGTTTACACAGGTTGTTTACACTGGACTAATGGACCATTGATCACAGTTGTATGGGGTACTGCTAAAGCACATACAGCTGTAAGATGATACATGTACATGAGTAGGGTGTTCTGTAACCCACAGTATAGTCTGAATTTCTTGTACTACTTCCCTGTGTAGGAGGTTTAATTGTTTTTTCTACCTCCTCAATATGACGATAATGATTTCCTTTAAAATGGAAATGGAAATCATGTTTAATGGCAAATAAACTGGGTAAGTTATGGTTAGGTTTAAACAGCAAAAACAAATTGCTTTGGTTTGTGCAAATAGGAACTAACAGACAAAACACAAACTTTTTTTTTACATTTGGATTAAGAGTGTCATGCAGCAAGAAGCAGTTACTTCAGCAAATCGATCCATATTGTAGCTGTAGCATGTTACCGTGATAGGTTTTCACCTATGCAATAAGCCCATTTGTGAAATTTCCACACTACTAAATATTCCACGGTCAACTGTTAGTGGTATTATGACAAAGTGTAAGCGATTGGGAATAACAGAAACTCAGCTACAAAGTCCTGACCTCAACCTGATATAACACCTTTGGGATGAATTAGAGCTGAGACTGCGAGCCAGGCCTTCTCGTCCAACATCTGTGCCTGACCTTACAAATGCGCTTCAAGGTTCAAGGAGTGAACACACTCCTAAACCTTGTGGACAGCCTTCTTAGAAGAGTTGAAGCTGTTATAGCTTCAAAGGGTGGGCCAACTCCATATTTGAACCCTACAGATTAAGAATGGGACATCATTATACTTCATGTGCATGTAAAGGCAGACAACCCAAAACTTTTGGCAATAAAGTCTATATCCAAATGTGCCCTTTATGCAGTGAGGAGCATTTAACAGTGTGCATGTCGGGGCAGGGGAAACTTTGAAGCAAGAGACCAATTAACCTCTTGTCACAGACCTGTAACTAATGTTTCTTTTAATTAACCCAATCTATGATCTTTACCTAACCTTGGGCAAGTGTTTTTGTTTTCATGTTCAGTCTTTCTGTGTCTATAGGGCTGCACAGAGGTTAGATTATGTTATATTAATATTATTTGTTTTTAGCTCAAATTTTCACGTTTTTTTATTATTAATTTTATTATTAGCAGCTTTGACTATTTTTTGTGGCTTGTAAATGGATATCTGCTGTTTGCAGTTTGGTTGTTGTGTTCCTGTCTTTACTTTCATTTAAAAGACTTTAGAATCCCTGTTTACTGAACTCTCCAGAGGAAATTAATTGGACCATAACCCCCTACTCTGGGTGGGCCTTGTGCTCTGTATCAAACTTATTCTTGATTGACAGCCAAGCCTCACACTGAGATCATCATAGTGTTATACAGGACCTGATATTTATCATATTCATCATACAACCTGCCAAATGTTGTACAGCAAAGCAGTCTATTTATCACCAACTTTAACAGCAAGTAAAAAATAAGCGACCAGAAATACGGTACCATCTGCCATAGCCTTGATCATACAACAGTTGCCATGCATGGATATTGTGAAAAGCAAGGAGGCTTAATCCAGGGGTTTTGCAGAATCGTCTAATATTGATGCTCTTGTCTGGCTAAAGTGTTGAGCCTCAGCCAACTGAGCTTTATTCTATATCTGTCCTCTGCATTCTGTTCTCTCTCTCACTTGCTCACTTACATTTCCTTTCATCTGTTTTCATACCCATCCTGCATTCGCACACACACACAAAAAAAAACTTAATGGAAGCAGCAGAAATTCTTGTGAATAAAAGGGGCAGAGAGTCTAAAAAAGTTTTTGTGCTTGGCAGAGATGGAAAGGTTGGCATATTAAAATAGAGAGGACGTGATAAAGGCTTATGCAAACAGATTATCCATCAGAAACAAGGGACCCTTGTTTCACGTCATCCTGCTCTTTATCACCATAGCAGCTGATAAAACACAACAGGGTCCATGTTGATCATTAATTCATTCATGAAAAAAGACCAGATGTCAGGTGGGAAGCAGCACTGGTGCTCTAAGTTATCTTGCCATGTGTTTTCCTGTATATTGGCAAAAAGGGAGTTGTATGGACACATGCACCAATTTTATTTTGCTAAAACTGTTTTAAATTTTAATTTAACTTTTAAACCTGACAACCGACTCACTCACTTATGTTTTCACTCACTCACTCAAAATCACAGTGCACATTGCGGGATTATGAGACACACGACATAGTTCCAGACACACTTTGGATTTCTATGAATGCTAATTATCCATGCTCATCCTTACAGGGCTTAGCAGGATGTCATTTTTGAATGCACACATAACCCCCACCCCCATGCCCACCCCCATCCCCCGACCCTCTCATCTCAATAATCATCTCATGTATTTGATTCAGTGCTTGTAAGTGCTGCTCCTTAGGGGGCGTTTGCCACGGCGGAGGGGGGTTGGGGGGGGGGTTGGGGGGCAGGGGTCTGTCAACTTACCAATGCTCTGCCCTACATTTGTTGGGAAAACAAACATTTACTATGGGGAGATGGGAGCACTCTGTGGCGTATCATAGAGTGGGACGGGTGGAGGAGAGTGAGTATAACGTCATCAGTGTCTTGCTGGCTGGTTGCTGTAAGAGGACGAATGGAACTAAAATGAAATGAAAATGGATTGTTAGTATGAGAGAGTGGAGACGAGAGAGGAATGGGATTTTTTTTTTTTAAATAAAGCAGTGGGACCTGATTAGTGAGCTCCTTTATTGCAAAAAAAAAAATCCATAAATGTGTTAATTTTGGTAACAATTCCATTAATTCACAACATAACATAATAATCAACAGAATTTTTAAAAAATAATTTTAATAATTTATCAGTCATTTAAGTCATTAAATTAAAATATAATTCAAATGATAACTGAGAAATTAATTGATAATAAAAATAATTAGTGGTTGCAGACTTAAATTGTCTACACAGATTCTCTTTCTTTCCCACCCAGCCACATCACCCCCACACCTTTGCTCTCTTTTTCTGCATTATAATTTCTTTATAGATTTCTTTGATCTGCTCTGTTGTGCAGTAGTTGTTTTTGTTGCTTTGTGCGGTCCCAGTGTTGGCTGTAACTGTGAAAACCAACAAGGACAAAATAGCTCCGTTTTGGACAAGATAGCAATGAATCTCAATTTAAGATAAAAATGATAACTGGGAAACAAAAAATACACAGTGAAAGGGGAAAGTCCCCAGAAGATCTGTGAAGATCTGCAAAGACATTCTGCTCCTGCCCGATTGTGAATTTAAAGTTTAATATGTTGGGGGTGTTGTGGGGGTTTTATGCATGTGTTCTCCGTGTAGCTCTTTCACTAAAACATTTAGTTCTCATATTCAATTAATGCTTTTCCAGCAGAATTGTTGGATTGAAATTTTGCAACATCATCGTAAACTTGTTGTAGTGCAACGTTTAGCAAATGTTTAGGCAGCCATGTGTACTGATGGAACAGAAACTGCCAAAAAAGTTTCTTTTTAGTTGTTGTGTAACAAAACATGAATCACACATTATACTATTTTCATTAAATGTGCACACATCAAGGTCAGGATATAGGTTGAACGGGGACTTTAAACCCTGAGAAGTCAAGACATGGATTTTTCAAAAGTATAGAAAGTAAAACACTTCAACTGTCTCTCGCATCTGATTGTAATGTTATATTGACTATTCTTTTTTCTATCACGCCCTACAACCAGAAACTGCACTATAGAAAGCGATGCAGGTGATGGTACAGTGATAAGCTGCCAACATCAGTCCTTTCTTATCCTGGATTCTTATCAGAAAAGATCCTCTGTAAAAGGGGTAGAATATGAAAGGCAGAGCAGGAAATATTTTGCACCCAACTGAGTTAGCTCACTTTTTTTCACTTCCTTTTTAATGCAGTTTTTCAATTCCTCCAGGGTACTCAGTCTGTCACAGCAACAGCATGGTAGGAATGAGGTTTTTCTTGGCAGCTTTTCCTCATCCCTCTCAGCACATCGGTCTCACCCTGCCATCACCTGCTCCAGCTTGTTGGCCATCTTTATGTCTGTCATTCAATAGCACTCCATGTACACAATTTCAACTTTTGATATCATAGGCCTTCAGAAGAGTTGTCTGGACTATCCTAACAGTTGTAACGAGAAATCTTCAGATTGGGACACCTTCAAACAAATTGTATGTCCTTTTATAAAATCATCCACATAATAGCAACAGATTCTTTGCTCCACTTTCTCTCACATCTTACTGCAGTCACCTCTGGTTCACCACCTCTTCCTCTCTCTCCCTTGAATACAATACTCATTATATAGCCTATTTATTTTCCTTGATTCATCTACCATACCAAAATTACAGGTTTTCAGCATTGCTCCTCTCACACTCTTAACATTGTGAAATGAAAATGACACTGTTATTAAGTCAGTGCAGAGAATTAAAAAGAATTTCCGGAAAATATCCGGGTCGCAGGGGGCTGGAGCCAATCCCAGTTGACATTGGGTGGATTGGCACCCTGGACAGGTCGTCAGTCCATCACAGGGCCACACATAGACAAACAGCCACTCACACCCACACCTAAGGACAATTTGGAAGACACCAATTAACCTAGCCTGCATGTCTTTGGATGGTGGGAAGAAGCCGGAGCACCCGGAGAGAACTACGGTCTACTCCACACAGAAAGGCCAGGGCAACCGGGTTTGAACCGGGGTATGACGTTTTTGTTTTTGTCTCTTCAGTAATCATTTACCGCACATGCTTCATGTATGTCATGATTAATTCACTGGCAATAACCTTTGAGCCACCTCAGCCAAGCGTAAAACCTTTTTTTAACTTCTTTTTTTCTATTTCTATCAGCTCCACGTTAATTTTCATATTGAAAATGCGCATTAAAACACGTGGATGGAAACACAATTACTGAGTTTAACTGGGCCAGCACTGAAATCACAGGTAAGAACATCATCCAACTTATGACAGTGGTTATGTTTTATGTGTTGAGAACAGTTTTGTTTCAAATCAAAATACCTTACTATATTTAGAAACTCAGTTTCAAATGACTATATGAATATATATAATGTAGGAAAGAAGTTAACTTAAATCTAGAAGGACAATGAAAAACCACACAGAGGCCTGGGGACTCCATATTTAAGACAAGCAGTCCAAAACTACCAGCATCTACCACATTGTGGGGTAATTAAAACATTTATGAAAAACAGCAGCTACTCCTCCACCTCCGTGTTTACTCAGTACTTTAGTTGGTGGTTTCTTATTAACAAACAAAGGGTCTAACACTTTGTAGGAGAGACCAGATGAATTATAGCATTATAGCATTTCTCTCTGTATTGCATTTGTATTTGTCATTTTCTCCCTCTGCCCAGAGCTGGAAAGACTCCAAACCCTCTAGAAAGCTGCCTGCCTCACATGCAGAGATGACTGTTGGGGTGTTTTTGGAAAAAGGCAAACTGGTGATGGATTAAGAGATTTCAGAGGTAATCTTCCAAAGAGGAAGTGCCCCTAGTCATGGATATGCTGTCATCACTGTTTTCCAAAAAGACATAAGGGATAAAATCAGCAAAAGTTCAGCTGCATTTTGCTGTACAAAGCAAGCAGTTGTACAAACAGTATCCCCACCCTGAACACAGTGGTACCATTGTGTGTTAGGTTTTTTGTTATCCTTAAGAGAAATAGAAAAATATCAGTGTTTGGTACTTAGTTAGTATTCTTCTTTGTAACTGGACCAGTCACTATCATTACAGTTTTTGGCTATTTACATATCACCCTGTAACCATATAAACTAATAATGTTTATTGTGATAATTGTTTTAATGTTTTCTCTAGTAGAGATGAATCTAAGGACACAGGAAGCAGCGTAGGAACCAGACCACTTGGAGAGCTATTTGTAGCTCATTATATGTTCATTAGTGTTCACTAGACTCATCATGGTGTGCCCCAGAGGAAAATGAAAGATTCACAGAACTTTGGCAGATGTTACATTTTAATCAGAGCAGTCTAGACTTGCACCATGCAGTCCTGATCGTGAAGAGAAAGAACTTGCTCCATGTGAGGGTTGAATTTGTTTAAACTTTAACATGGACATGACATGATTAAGTTATTTTTGGCATTGTTTTAAAAGGTTCTAAACAGATAAACAAAGCACAAGTAAATATGGGTACTTGTACAGGACAATTCGGAATCACATGCTGCATTCTTTCAACGTACGTTCCAAACTCTGGGAGGCTGTAGTGCACATACCTTCCTCTGATGGAACTCCACTTCATACTCTTTCTCTTTACATCGTCTATCTGTTCTGGCGTAGAGCATACAGATTGAAAATGACAGGTGATTGCGCACCGTCTTGAAGTCAGGATGAGGGCCATTACCCAGCTGTCCTTGGTCGGGTAACATCCATCTCCCGTAAGAGGCGTGACATGGCCAAGTGAAGGTGATGATGTTATGAATGAGACTGGCTGGCAGCACAAGGTAAAGCTGGCCACTCTGTCACTCAGGGAAAGAGTTCACAGGGTCTCTGCACAGACAAGGAGACAGGGCCTTGGGGATGCAGGCAAGGTAAACCTGAGTGATATTTGGAACTGATTGGAAAGTGACCATACTCAGAAATGACATGATAGATGAATGGGTAATATGAGGGTACTGCCTTAAGTCCTGTATGAAGAAAGCATGTGGAGATCTAGCAATGTACGCATACCTGCATGGTAGAGTAACTCGCTGACAAGTCGGTGCTTGTTTCACATTCATACCCTGGCTATCAACTATCACAGATAATTGGCATGTGGGGGAGACAGTAAGCAGGGAGATATCCCTCAGCCGAAAATCCTATTTTGCTTTGATGCCTCACAGGAAAGTAGATTTTAGTCACAGCCATGAAGCGTTTGATCTGCTATGTCCATTCGTTTCATTGCTTCTTCTGCCAGGGGAGCTTATATGAGCTAAACTGGCGATGATGCCACAGCAGGCCAGTGTTTTTCACCAGCCTGTCCCAGAGAAAACTGCCCAGCGATGGAAGCCATCTGGACATGAACAGCGTCATTCACTTCGGCAGCAGTTTAGACCTAAAACTGTATATTTAGGTCACATGGCAGAAGGAATTAGATGTCAAGAGTCTGCATGGTCAGACACTCACAGAAGACACGCTTTTCCTTCTTTCCCCTTCCCGTCAGATGTCCAGCACTGGGGTCCTTTCAGGTTGCGTTGCAATAACTGAGTGGTTATCACGTGTTGGGCGTGGCGGATGGAGGCTCGGATGAAGCAAAACAGGCAGACGCTGCCTGATTCTCTTTTCAGAGAGCCTGTGGCTGATGTAATTGAAGTGGGCAGGGTGAGGACGGGATGATCCCCCCTCACAAAGACATACTCATCTCCCCAGCTCTCCGTCCCTCCACTGGCCTGCCAGGCAATAGAGCTGTCGAGTAGTGAGTCTACTAATGGAACACCCAGCTGGCTAGAGACTTCATCACGCTGCAGTGAATTATTCAGCTTCCAAAGGGCTCTCCCCAAATTATTTAAAAGCTCGCTTTGGTGTTCATAGGAACAAGGCTGCGCCCCAAAGAAGTACTCAGAGTTTGTCTTTTTATGTCTCCATGAGTTTTACCCATCTCCTCTAAGGCCCCATGCCTGGAAGATAATCGACTCTGCAAGTGTGCCCTCAGCGAAAAATGATCTGATGATTCAAGCCTGTTTGATGAAGCTCAGAATTCAGATTGCTGAGTAAACCACCCCTATGCATATTAGAGTGTTGATTTATACACATGAGATCATGAAGCTGGTGCTGTCTGAAAAGTTTAGAACTTATCACTTCAACATGCACAGTTGATTTTTAACAGAAAAAAAGGCATGGCAGTTGAGCGCTAATTACAGATTCACTACTGTGTAAGCCGTGATGTCATGGGATTTAAATGATGTAAGACTCTATGGGTAAGGATGGAATGTGGGCCACAGTTTCATCCTGTTGCTGAAAACAGCCTAGATTCATCAGCCGTTCTGTGTAGGTGTCCTGGCAAGGATGACTGATAGGAATTCCATGTCCATATACATCACTCTAGATCCTCATCCACTCAGCAAAGAGTGGATAAATCACTCCGTCTGGGCCGTCCCTCAGCAGGCCCCAGAAAGCCTTTAATAACAGGCTCAAGCTGCCTGCAGTGCCGGCCCCTGATTGTTTTAAGTGAAAACAGATGTGGTTGCTTGCTTCACAGTGCTGCCTGCTTGACGGAGCTTCAGAACAGACCTCTGTCACAAGGCCCTCTCCGCCATGTTGTCTTACTAAAACATCCGGCCCCTGTAGGAGGCCACCTGAATTCCCTCCGTGCTCCCTATGGCCTCTGTTATTCCAGCACCTCCCCATTGCCACGCCCCATAGCAAGAAAAAAAAGCATTTCACACAAGGTGGAAACAGGCTTCCCTCTCCACCCTCGTAAAGCCCACTTGAGAGCCTGGGTGAACACATTCATGCCCCGAGGCCCTGATGAAATAAAACACCAGCGCCATGCCCTTTATGTGAGCCAAAAACACTGGCCATGTTTATTACATCTGACCATCTGGGTTTTACACGTGCTTGTCTGCTGGACACAGCTCCACACAGCCGTGCACTCGCACATGGGTCAAAGGTCCTGCAGACAGCCGATGGCTTATTAGCTGCATTCGACTTAAATGCCAGCCATCATTTGCCAGAATGCTTTTATGCTTGGAGCACTCATGCAGGTACTTTCCCTCTTCGTGCATTTAGAAACATCTCTCTCTCTCTCTCTCTCTCTCTCTCTCTCTCTCTCTCTCTCTCTCCACTTTCCTTCTTTCTACTGATGACAAAATGGTCTCTCAAGGGGAGACAAATGCCTCTGCAGCAGGGGAACAAACCAACAGCATCTCCCACAGGGTCCTCGGTGACTGATATTCTTCACTGATTTGTTTAAACAGTCTCAAATGTCCTCCCCCCGCCCAGCAGTCCCCATCCCACCCCAATCGCCTACTTCCACCCTCCCCCAGGTGCACATGTGGTGTATGTCCTGCCCGAGAACCGAGCGGTGGTCGAGTTCTCCTTCAGGCCAGAAGTTCTAATTAAAGCAGGATGGACTCACACACTAACCCTGCCTTTTAAGATGATAGACGTGAAGAGGCCTGGCTTGCCCTAAGCGCCCCTCCCCCTTGGCACACATAAACCCACCAGCCAGCCTGCATTTTCTCTTTATTCTCTTCTTGTCTAATTTGTTTCTCACACCACGTCTTTCTTTCTGACTCAGCCACTGGAATTCATAGCCAGTCTGTTCCACACAACTCAGTGTGGTGTGTTGAATCAGGAAGGAAATATTTACCCTGTGCTGGTGTGAAGGGGTTGTGACCTCCAGGTCAAACAGGGGGTTATGATGTGGGCGGTATAGGTATGGAAATGTTTAAAAGCGTCACTCATGTGATGGCATAATGTAAGTAACAGGTCTGTGTGTGGATTAATA
Source organism: Lepomis macrochirus (assembly GCA_024633595.2). Taxonomy (NCBI): domain Eukaryota; kingdom Metazoa; phylum Chordata; class Actinopteri; order Centrarchiformes; family Centrarchidae; genus Lepomis; species Lepomis macrochirus. Next base: position 7,757,838 of record JALXJV020000019.1, on the reverse strand, counting down.
ACATTTCTGATATTCTGAATCACTGTACTTGTACATCTATTAATGGTAATTTTATGGTAATTCACCTCATGGGGTAAACGGAGAACTGGTTATAGACACTATTCTAAAAAAAGACCCTAAGGACAGCTGTCAGAGCGAGATAATTTTCCAATTTACTGAAATGTATAAATGGCTGTGCCGAAATAAGCTGGTAAAATCAGTAAATTGGCAAGCCATGATGATGTAGATGATATGATGAAAAGAATATTAATTTTATATTAAGTTTAACTTGCAGTTTCTTTTACAACCGCTGACATCATTTTGTCCAATCTGTAGTCGCATTTTCAAAACTCTAAACACAATTAGCCCAACATCAGTCTGTTCATACCATACCATTAACATAATTCATGTTGTTTCAAAAAATATGCAGTCACTTAACCCATTTTTGAGTTTTTCTTTACGTACAAGCATAGCCAACACTATGAATGTTTTTTTTGTGTTATTTACAAATGCTAGCACACAACATGTCAGAAATGAAGACACCGTTTTCAAAACCTTCAATTGCGTATAAAGCATCTACTTCTGCAACTATAGCAACTCTATATTGAAACAGCTGATAAGCAATTCTGAATGAACTTATCATTGAAACAATGACAAATCGCTCATTTATTGTAATTTGGGCAAAATAGATCAACCACAGCTCATTACAATTTCAACCAGAGACATGGCCATGTGTTGAAGTTTTTTCAGTTACATACACAATGCAGAAAAAACGAGACTTTCTGGAGTTGAGTTTATCCAGTGAGGATACAGAACAACACGGATGAGGAGAGAAAGGAAGAATAATGTTAGAATAAGGAAGAAGAATAGTTGGGCCAGGAAGAAGAAGAGGGCCAGGGAGGAGTAGCTGAACTAGTGTTTCTATCCAGGAGATGACATTAAATGTGATGTGGATGAGAACAAGCATTTTTGTTATCTTAAGTTTAGGTAAACGCTTGTTTATGCTTGCTAGCAATTAAAAGAAACTGTAGTTACTTTCTAAATCATATTTAAACTCCAAATTCATCCAGATTATGGCGTTATGATCAGTGTTGGGCAGTAGCGTCGCTACAAGTAGCGCCGTTACTAGTTTAACTACATTTCTCAGTAGCTTGGTGGTAGCGTCGCTATTTTCTGAATCAAATAGCTTTTCAGTAACGAAGCTCTTTTATTGGCCGAGTAGCGCGGTAGCTTCCACACACGCTACATTTTCCCAAGCATTTCTGATGCATCAGTAAGTGACACCACCGCCACACACGGACCTGTATGTGCAGCCAGCAGAAGCGCTTCCGTGTGATGGTGACTTCACATACCGATCCTTGGGTTGATGTTTACGACTTTGCTGCCGGGGAATAAAGACACGTGCGACTGAGTGTCTCTCTCTCTCTCTCTGCCATGAATGTTTAGGTTGTTTATAGAATATAGAATTATTCATAATTAATAATAATTAATTAATTAAATTAATTAATAATATGATAAATAAGTTGCTTTATACGAACAACAGTGATTCTCCGTTTGTTCCATGAGGAAGTACATTTAGCAGCAATGATATGGCAGTAAGTAGGAGAGTTTCTGTGTCTGATTTAGCTCTCTTGCACACACACATTGGAGCAGGTTTTTAGTTTTTCTTCTATTGCTACTGTGGAATGAAGTTGGTTCAATATAAACTAGGCCTATGTTGTGTGTGTATATAAATATGTACATATAAATGACCTAACTATAAACTATTAAAAAATTAAAAGTAGCTTAGATGTAACTAAGCTACTTTTGCCACGTTGCTGTAGCTTAGCTTGCTACATTTCACTGGGGGGTAGCTTCTGTGTAGTGAAGCTTCATTTAATGTAGAGTAGCTAGTAGCTTAGCTCACTACATTTTCCAAGTAGCTTGCCCAACACTGGTTATGATTGATGATGATGCATGTTTTTATTTCTCTGTAGAGAAAGACAGACTATCTGTACTTGACTCCTACAACAGATCTGGACCACCAATTTCGTTCGTGCCTTCAAAGATTGTGAAAATTGGTGAATGCCATAAATCCTCTTAAATCACTCATACGTGTCACTTAAGAACAATTCTGATCATACGAGTGGTTCATGCAGGATCATGAGGTCCCATGAGCCTGATAACAAAGAAGATCAAGTAATTATACTGGCAGTCCAGACAATCAGGGTCAGAAATACAGTTCCGCATGTGAATATGACAATTATGGTAACACAACGATTTCCGCGACCCATTTGCATTTGACTCTGAGCAAGTTCTTTTCCTTGTTTCTGATGTGTCCTAGAGATCTGTCCATTGATGCAAAAAAAGACAGCATGTTCATCCTGGAAATGTCTGGCTGTGGAATCCATGGTCCCATTTCTAGCTGTTTGTTTGTTTTTTCTATGTTGTGCGTTTTCATGAGCCATGACACTTGACACATTGTTGGATGTCCTAGAAATTACATTGCTGGATAAAGTCTGAATTATTTGGGGGTCCTCACATGCCATATACTGTATATGCAACAACAGACATGTGAGGAGTTCACTCCGTGTTACAAACAAGACAACTTTTGGATCTGGATGTTAAATCCCAGTAATCCCAGTTTTGTTTGTGACATATTTTCTGGTTCATGTTTTTTTTTTTAATACCATGCATTTTGCAATTACAAATAAGTCATTAGCAATACAAGTCCATTACAAAGATAATTGGTCAGGAAATGATTGTGACCAAAAGGTTAGCTTGACCGAACCAAGGAAATATGTTTGCCCTTTGCAAAAACGAGTTATGGAAACAAATTTCTCTCTCCATCGAAAGGGTGAAAAATTTTCCCTTAATACAGAAAATGACTGCGCTCTGAAAAGAAGAGTGTAGCAATGAGTTCCAAAAAGACATTATGAACTCACTGAATTGACCTATTACAGTCCAGAGTCTTAACCGCTAACCCTGAGATGTCTAAATATCAAATAGGTTCATCGTTGTCCATGGCCTCATGTCACAGCATCTGTGATGGAACGACATTATATATCTTTCCTAGTCTGCAAATTTTTCTGAATAATATCCTGTGCAGTGCCTCAACACACTGACAGTTGACTTTTTTCAGTATTACCTGCTTATTGTGGAAGGTATTATTAGCAATTTAACTATATAAAAATTAAGGCAAAGACTAACTTAAAAGTGGTACAATGACATGTGAAAAGTTCTAGAACATAAATGTCACCCACCATGTTCATTGTGGTCTTCCGTGTGTCCTGGACTTTACAGTATATTATAGTTAGTGGGTCATTTATTGTATCAAGTGTACTTATATGGGGATTTTAATGCCTTCTAGGAACAGCTGTGGCATTCTGTCCAGACTGTGTGGCCAGGTAAATGTCATTGTGTGTGTGAAATAAACTTACCAACAGGTAAACTTGCCTTGCCTTGGTGCTGTGCTATTTATTTTTCTCACTTTTAAATATAACTAAAGAAAATTAACCAAAAAAAAACAAATATGTAACATGGCTACCACATCTGATACAGTTTTACTAAAATCTTCTGGATCATCTGAATTGACAGTGAATATGATGTGCTGCGTAACAAAATCTATACATATTTTATATGTATAAATTTATATTTTTCAAGCAGTGACAGGGCTTGCTGGCTTTAATCGAAATAATGATCACATCTGTACTGTACTTATTATTTGAACTATTTATTGCTGTTGCTGTACAAGAGAAAAGAATGGTGCTTATACAGGATTTATGCTCTACTTAGGCTGATATTGCATCTGCTACCTGTGTGTAAAGCCCCGATAATATTCATATTCCTGCGCTTGAATGATACCCTGCAAATTACAGCCATGAAACAAAGTGGTGTTGAAGCCCTTAAAATAGTAAAAACAACCAGAAACAAACCCCTACCAGCAGTGGCATTGTCCTGGAAGGTACCAGCGGTATGAGAAAGTCCTGTTTAGGAGTTCAGCCATGCACTGCTCTCTTTCGATTGCCTTAGAACTAAAGAAAGACAGGATTTCCCAATGCCCAGAATGGGGAGCTCTCAACAGATTGATCTGCAACAGGGGACTGTCCATTCTTTGTAAGTGAGCTGGCCAGAAAGAAGAAAAAGAGTTTGTGGTGGGAGAGAAGTCTGAGATAGACCTCATCTGATCTCCAGGGCAAGTTGCACCTGACAAGGGAAGACATAAATCTGTGGATCTGTCTGCCAGAGTTAGCGCAAGATGGACCCCTTCTGTCTGGACGTTAACATAAGTGAGTCAAATGTTTGTTTTTAGTGTGAAATGAAAAATAATATACTGTAAATTCACCTTGGTAGCCTTAACTTTATCGTGCACAGCTGTGCTTGGTGTCCTAATAAGCCTTTCTTTTATTTTGACATGTTTTGGCTTGAAGAATTTGCTTGTGCCTAAGGCAATATGATCGTTACATTATGGTTTTCTTTCTGAATTTTCTTAATGGATGGCAGCTTTCTAACTATATATGTTGAAGGCTTACAGTAAGTGCTAATTTGTGGTGTGCACTTAATTCTAATACAAATGAATTTTTACCTTCCATGTTACCAAAACCACCAAATTAATAATTTTTATAATTGACCACATACATTTGTTTTAGGATTGAACCACACACCGTTTATGTAGTTTGAAGATAATTGGTGTTGCAAAGATTTGCAGTGAATACAGTATATCTGCACAATATTCCTGTTTGTTTGAGATGGCTGAGGTCTGGCACCATATGAAGGGCCTGTGTAAGCAAACTCTTGGACTTCAGACATCGGAAAAAAAAGAGAGAGATTAAACTTGATTCAATTTTGTACACAAGTTTCAGACCGAGACTTGGCAGGATGGAAAACCCTCGTACCACAGAGAAGCTCTGGTGTGTTTGTTTGTCAAGCTGGACTGAAGATTATTGATTTTGCAAGTGTGTGTTGTCTAACTGTGTGTGTGTGTGTGTGTGTGTGTGTGTGTGTGTGTGTGTGTGTGTGTGTGTGTGTGTGTGTGTGTGTGTGTGTGTGTGTGTGTGTTTGAAGGAATGCAAGCAGTTGCTGTTGCAATAGAAATGGCGATTTAGACAAGACTACACCCATCAACTTTCATGATTGCCCTTTAGATTGCTTCATACATTTTAAGACCCCGCAAACATTTTGTACTGTAGGTCAAATGTCTTTTTTCCCCCACTTATTTTAGCAATATCTTTTTTAAACACATATGTACTGAATCCATGTAGCTCCAGTAAAAGCCTATGGTACCTTTTCCATCCATATTCAGGTTCAAGGTTTATTATCCTTTATCAAGGAAACATGTTTTCACACTCTGTACACAATAACAACAATCAGAAAAGGTATAAACAAACAAGAACTTTACAACACAAGGCTATTACGGCTTGCTCAGGTTGTTTAAAGCGATTATAGCTGAGGGTAAGAAACTATTTGGAGATTGGTTGTCTGTATCTGAGGCTAGAGGGGAGGAGGGTGAAGCCTGGGTCAAAGAGGTGGCATGGGTCGTGTGCTATGGTCAATGCCTGCGAGTTTTGGCAGTGTCAGTGAGGGCTGGCAGGTTGGGAGACCAGTTATTTTGGAAGATATGAGTTTCAGGGGGGCTTGTTTCTATTAGCGAGTGGGAGTATGGTGAAATAGCATGTGGTGCAGTAGAGGAGGATGGGTTCAATAATACTTTGGTAGAGAAGAAGCATGAGTAGGGGTTTAATCTGTCTCTCCATTATACAGCTTTAGACATTATTAATATACAAAATGGACAAATGTTAACATCTTCTAAAAAGCAAGATCTTATCTCCCTTAGGTCTTACACATTGATCACCCAAAGTTCGGCTTTGCCCACATGTGTTTGCCCAACTTCCAACTGTTAGTGAAAAGAATCAATGGAGTTGTGAGGGCTCAACTCGGCTCCACCGGCTCTCTCTCTCTCTCTCTCTCTCTCTCTCTCTCTCTCTCTCTATATATATATATATATATATATATATATATATATACACTCTATGCCAGTGTTTCCTAATTGAGCTGTATTTCAAAACTATTTGGAAAGCCTCAAGCATTCAAATTCCAAGTTATAAATCATGATCTGTGCAAGAATTGCTGCAAGAACTTGTAACATTTCCAAAATACCCTTGCTAGCCACTCCAGTTAATGAGAGAAAATGAATGTTCCATCTATGAAAGGCATTTTTTAATTCTAAATGGTGGGAATTTTTGGAATAAAACAATTGAACAGTGCACAACACTCTGATTCTATTTAAAATCCAAGACACTGTAGCAAACATGATGTCAACAAATGAGAAATATGTACATTGTCACTAAAAACACATTTTTTGTTTTCTTTCTCTGTGGCTTTTTCCGGTTAAGACCAAAACAGAAAGAGGAGTGTGTTGCGCTAACACACTCTGTCAGGAGGCTGTAAGGTATTGATTGCAGGAGTGTATGACGATGATAGGCTTTGACAGCCCATTGCGTGGACCTGAGCTGAGTCAGACAGGAGCCTGCTCTGTCTTCCGTCTATAAGGGCCCAGGGTCACGTTTGCAAAAGCCTGCATCCCTCCGTGCGCATGAATGCCCCCGAACATGGGCTGCGAGGCTGCAAGGAGACGAGAGCAGAGGAGAAATATGGCTCCAATCTTTAACATTTAGATAAGAGCTTCAGCTAAATGTCGATCCTGCCGAGTGGCTTTCAGTGAAGATAATTTACCCTCACATAGTCTTCCGCTTGATTTTGAATGCATTCAGTTTTAGAAAATTGCGCTGAAGAGTTGTTTACTTTCACCGCCTAATCATCTTCTTTTGGTGATTTCCTTTGTTTCCTAGATGTGCATACATCTCCAAGTGTGTTTTTCAACAGCCCCTTCTAAAGAAGATAGGGACCTGTTGGTTTACATAAAAAGAATCTATATCTATAATGCATACATTTAAGATGAACATTTTTTGCTTTGAAAATCCACTGTAGCTTGCCTGGAATATCTCTTTGTCCATTTATCTACAGGAATAAGGAGAATGCACCACAAAATAACTTGGTGCATTCAGACTTTTGTGCTGTAAACAGCTTTAATGGATTTTCAGAAACATCGAGAGCCCTCGATTTCTGGGAAATTACGAGAAACCTGCTGTTGAGCGGACCTTAATAGCTTCTGACTTTAGTAAATACATTTGGTTTTAGGCTTTTCGTGCCCATTAATAGTAACTGGGGGGGGAAACACTGCTGTCATTTGTTAAGGCACAGTTTCCCTACTATGACCATATATAGGCAGCAGGGGACCAATGTCAGAACAGAGACAGCCTTTAAGCGTGTTGGCAAACGTCAGTCCGGATGAGGTGTCTTTGAGCAAGATACTGAAAAGCTCAGTCTAATCTCCTCTGCCCTCCCTGTAGGAAAGTTAAAAGAAAGTTAACCTATAAGGATTAAGTATCAATAATACCATCATTATGAAAAAAGAGACTGATAGACAAAGTAGTAAGAAACAGAATGATCTATTGTATTGTAGCAGGGAAGCATTCATTGATGTTGAATTACATTGTGGGTTTTGATAAGCCCTAATCTTGTAGCTTGCGAATGGGCTCTGTTTCTGCTTTTGCGCTTTATTGAATGTATTTGTTCTGTATTAATTCCAGTTCACATGAGCTCCCCCTTCTGGGTTCACAATGAACCACAGTGTTTTTCACAGCAACAGAAAATTTCTTTCCATATAGGAAAAGCATTTAGATTCACTACACAAATAAATTTAAAAGTTTCAGGGTATACCTTCCTGGTTCCTAAATGTATTTCCAAATACTTTAGAACATTGTTTCATGTATTTTTTTTCAGACTGAATGCTGATGTTGTCGACATATGCTCTGCTTTCTGGACACACTGGGATTTCTGCTTTGCGTTTCTACTGAGTGATTTACATAGAAATCAATGAAAAGAGACCTCCTGGCAATGGCACCTCCAGGCAGGCCTACAGTGAGCACTCTCAGAATATGTACTATCCAATGCTCAAACTAATGAGCTGAATTGAATGAAAGCTTTCATCAAATCCACTTTAAACACTGTAAGCAGCGTTTCAGCCTGTAGGAGTCACTCAGCATGACTGGCTTGGTAATGACCTCCAAATGTGTTTTGCATGATTGTTGCTTAGCAGCCTTAGTCTCCCTACCTTCATTCTCTCACACCAACCTGACATCACAGGAAAATATTGCTTATTTGTTTGAAGATGAATGTCGCTGGGTTTTCAGACTGAAGTGGACACAATAAGAGTGCATTTTCTACAAATACTGAACGTGAAACTGTGTCCAAAACTTTACTTTAAGGTTAATGAGCTACATAAAAAAAAGAAGTAAAAGAGTAAAAGAAGCAGCAGCCACACTTATATGATTGCATTCCATCATGGTCAGCAACACCTTTTATGTGCCATCCCTGTTGTGTGGAATACTACTCCTTGTCTCATCAGTTCATGTAACATAATGAAGGCTGCAACTATGGATTATTATCATGAATGATATTTGAATAAACATTTAGTCCACAAATTGCCTGGCAATGCGGACAAACGTAAATCCTTTGCAGTTCAAACTTCACCATAAATTGATTGTCTTAGTTCAGCAGGCATTCAAGGTACAAGTACAAGAAACTCAGAGAACAGATTTTTTCTTAAACATAAAAGCGTTTCACAAAATGCCACTTTCAGTAAAGATGCTCATTCAAGCAAACTGTTAGTCGCTGACAAGGTGTTATTGATCCATGAGAAGTCACATCACACAGGTGGAACAAAACACACTGAAACTACCACCCCAAGGCTAGAAGACTCCGGCTCATGCTGTAAGCAAACTGACAGCAATCAATAGCAATAATGGACGCAGCAGAAGTGAAGGACAGGCAGTAAATCCTGTCAATCAGCTTGATGAGGGGGATGTTTATTAGCTGATTTATAGCCTCTGTTTTTTGTCTTTTGCTATTTTTATAGGAATAATGATAAGTAATGCCTTTTAGAAAATTAGACTGTGTCCTTGGTTTCTTGACCACCAACCATGGCTACTTAAATTCTCTGTCCCTGTGTAACTATGGACAGACGTAGGGTCATTAACATAGACTTTGTCCTGGCAATCACTGACCCAGTATTTGACGTATTGTTTGTCTAAATAGATTTTCTGCAGAACCAAGTTCCTGTTCTCTGTCACAGCAACATACCAATTTAGCGTTCTGTGGGAAAGCAATATTATACACATAACGGAGGATGAAACATATGTTTTAATGACAAACCCCCGAGGGTGAAAAACAGGTTTTCCTAATTTATCTCCCTCTCATCTGCAATAAATTGGCAGTAAGTATGGCAAGCTTTAAACCTTAACGAGAGAGAGTAAGAGAGGTACGAAGAGGGAAACTTAGCATTGAGCAAGTCCCATAGAGATTCACTGTATTCCCAGAGAACCACAGAGCAATTAGTCACTTCTCATTAATGACTACAAGTCCCACATGGCACACCTCAGCTTTTTATATTTTAAATCGTAAGAAGGCACACACCAGATGATTCATGCATTTATACTAAACGATTTCAGAGAGGCGTTTCCCGGGCCTTGGGATCTCACAGAAACTCGCGTGATGAAACGTGACATCAGACATAAACAAATATGGAGGCAGACTGTTGTCATCAGCTGGTTGCACTTGTGTGTGCTATGTTTTGCAAAGAGAAGAGAAGAGGGAATCAGAATGGTTGTTACATTTTGTAGTGCGAGCAAATACACAACACTGTGACACTTTCCGGTCAGCTCACTCTCATTGGCTGTTGCGGGTTTCTAATCGGAGGCCTCTCGATTTCGAATCCTAAATATCAAATTCTCTTGTGTGCATCAGACCTTATTGTAGTTCAGGGGTTCTTAACTTAACCTTTCTGGCAGTCTGATCCATTTTTGAGGTAAAAAATTGCGACTCATTATTAAGACAAAGCCCCTGGACCAACTGGTAGGCTACTACCAGCGGTGTCTCCCCTTTCTGAGGGTCTCATCTGCCCACATGGATCTCCCTTTCCCTGTCTCCTGCATGTTTGTACACCTTTCATCACTGGCTCTATAATCTTTGATTAGACAGACAGGACAGCTGATTGGTGGTTGTCTATAGTAGCATTCTCGCGACCCCCATGGGACCAGGTCGCGACCCACAGGGGATCCTGACCCCCAGGTTAAGAACCACGGGTGTAGTTAAAGAATCACCTCACGGCCATGATAGATAGAATGCATATTAAACATGTAAACTTTTTTTAATATGCATTCTACCTACCTACCTGCATTCTCCCTACCTACCTACCTACCTACCTACCTACCTACCTACCTACCAGGGTACCCACTGTATGAATTCCGATGTTGAACGATCCCGCTCATCACATTTCAACTTCAGTGATGACGTTACGTGCCAATGTAGAAGGTTCTGTTTATATGTAATCATCATGCAAGAGCCTGTAATCTGAGTCCGGTCACAGACCTGCAGTTAATGCCCCCCTCAAAACATTACACCATCTAGGACCACTTCAGTTAAATAAAGTCATCCATGCAGTCTCATATTAAATAGGTCACTTTGAAAGTTTCTAGTTTTGTTACTTTCCCTTTCCTGCTCACTCTCATGGGTCCTCGCTGCCTTTTTCTTTGTGATCCTCCGTGAATGGAGCGGCCAGTGGGACACATGAGCAGCTCTCCAGAGATCTACCCCCGGCACTCTCAGGTGATCTGCCTGCGTGGATCCGTTTACCAGACGAGCAGCTGCAGTGGGAGGTTTGAGCCCTCTTAAAAGTCCACGTCAGGCTATGGTTACGGTCTGAGGCAGTGGTGGAGAGAAGGGACAGCTTAAGGCCAGGGGGTGCTGTAGACCTCCTACCGTGAGTTCAAAGAGAGGTCCCCAACAGCTGTGGCTCTCAGGGGAGGTTCAGAGGGCTGTTCAGCAGTGAGATGGGGGAGGGGTTAGGGTCACAAGGCAACTCAATCTTACCTCAAAAACCAGCTTGCTGTTTGTCTTGATTTCCACATTTTTGAGAGAAATGTACACTCCTGAGATTTCATCACAGGAGGAATTCAGTTAGGTCCGTTCTCATGATGTCCTACGACACAGTATTTTTACTTCACAAAGGTATTTGCTTTGTGAGGCTCTACAGGGTACACATATAGCGTGTACAACAATTTGCACAATTAACAGCTGCAACAAATTAATGTACTCCAGTCCCCTTTTTACCCTTGATTGTATATAACAACTCGTAATGGTTCAATGCTGCTTCAGCAATCTGTAGTGACAAAGAGTGCAGTTTACTTTGGAAGGAACCTTTGCAAGTGCTTTAGTACTGACAAAATCTGCTGCTGCAAAATGCCAACCAAAACCCAGTCACTATTCTGCAGTGTGTTTTACTGCACACTGTTTTTCTTGGATTCCATTGTCACTCGCAGTGACTGCCAGTGATTGTGACAAAGGCTGGCTTAAAACTTTCTTGGGAGGTAAAGCTAAAGAAATTATTATGATGCCAACAGGAATAAGACAACACCTACTGATGTTTATATAAAGGCAGGTAATAAATTAAAGGAAAACCTGAATAAATGAGTGGGAAAACAGATGAAATGCAGATGCCTTCTGTAAAGTTCCACAGACTCCAGAATATTTGCTATGGCTGTTCTGGAGGCTCAAAGTGGACCAACACTTTACTAAGACTTTATGTTTTATGAATTTTACTTTGTCCATCTGTAAATTTGGATATACTACAGTATGTAACAAAACATATATATATATATATATTTTATTTGCTGTAGTTATCACTGTAACTGTAGCTAACATGGAGATGTTTCACTTTGCCCTCTCCAGCTGCATAAAACAAGTCATTGTTGGCAGACATGATTAAAAGCTTACATCCGAGTAAACACACCTGTCCTCATCAACTACCCCCCACCCCCACCCCCCACATTGTTTGCTGTTGAGAAGGTAAAACCTAATATTTACTGGTACATGCAGCCACTGTGGGATTGGCTCCTTACATAAAATACTGTCAATTTCAGTCATTTCAATTGGTTCTAAAGTGGTTTGCCAACAAGGAGTGGATGGTCGAATACTTAACGGTATGCATGCTGGGGCCCCAAAGGTTGACACTGACATTGACATTTGTGGCAACTTTGGGACAATATAGCCTAAAGTTTGCACATGTTGTGTGTGCATCTCTCACATCAGGGAAAAATAATAAAATAAATTTAGAAACATTTTAGGCTAGCCCAAAAACCTGAGACTTAAAAAGTAGAAACCTTGGGATTATACTTTTGCATGTTTAGATTGGCATTCGTAGATTTACAAATGTTGGGGGAAATTTAGAGATTTGAATGGCATAAATGAGGACAACAGTTAACATTCCTGAGAAATTAGCGATGGGGAAACAACAACTAACAACTCCTAATGGTCTTTGAGGTTAAGTGTTCAGTTAGTGAGTGGTTGGAGGCAAAACCCAGTCCTTATTCCCTGCAAAAAATTTTTCTCAAGTTTTTCTGAGAGTTATATGGGGCTTCAGCCGTCCGCACTGTTGGATGAATGGATTTTAAACCGTTTAAATAAGCATTACTTTAAAATACTAACAAAAGTTTGATTGCATTACTTAACCAATCTCAGTATATTGTAAGAGTGTAAAGGCATAATTTTTTTTGTTCTAGCTTCTTTGAGTTGAACAGTTTTAAATACATTCTACAGCTTTTAACGGGCTGATTGACTGAACTTGTCTAGTCTATTTTAACAATAAAGAAAACAACCACTGTTCATTTCACCATTTTTCACATCATTGGTCTTTATCTCACTATGTCTCCTCAGCAGTGGATAACTTGTCTGGACTATCTGAGTTATCTACAGTCAAAAACACTGCCATTTTTCTGGTTAAAGATTCTTTCACTGTCATTGGATTATTACAGACTAGTGTGACCGCTGGCTGCAATGAAGTTAAGGAGGCCACGCCATTTATTCCCTGAATCTTTTTTGTTCAAATCATGAAAATCAGTAAGTACAGGCTCCTTGGTCCAAAACATGGCTTCGCCAATGTGCCTCCAGTCTGGACCAATTTATGACCTGCATTTGGAATACCCAAAGTGCATCAAAAATGTCTTAACTTAATTCAACAGGTGAGCGGTGAGCTGATTCAAAATCTAGAATGTCAGTTTCCTGCCCTGAAGAAGTCTAAAAAAATCAAATGCTTTGTCAATAACAACCTATGTGCATTTAATTGCACATTAAATAAAAATAATAATAAATGTACTATGTTGTGCATTTATTAGTGAACAAAATACATTTTGAGATTTCTTAACCAAATATTTGACCTCAATGAATGATAAAAAAAAACAAAGAAAATGAAATTGGAAAATCTATTCATTGTAACTTCAAAGTTGAAATCACTGAAAACTTCAGGTACAAATAACTTAGCTTTTAGTGTACTGAAGTTAAATTACCACTTCCAATCCATTAGCACTCACATCAGTTACACTCAAACAAATTAGGTTCTCTGTTGTTGAGTACCTTTAAAGTAAAGTCAACTTTTCTGGGTTAATCATGCATAAGTCCTTGGCTTGGATATTCAAATTTAGACTAACAAATTGAAAACAAAAGAAACAAAAAATACTTGTATAGGTGTGGGGCTAAATTTTGACAGTTTCTCAATTAAATTTCCAAAAATGTTGCTATATCACCATATTTTGATATTACTGTTTAAAAAATGAAACATACCCCGACACAAGATTTCCCCTGCATCTGAAAAATGTACAAGTTTAACTGAAATATTGAATGCATTTCAGAAACTGCACTACAGCATTGGAGAATTACACCTCTCAGAGCATCCAAAAAATATTCTCTTAAGTGTAACAAGCCCCTTTCATTATTGTATTTCCGTAGCTTTGATCAGTGAATGATCCAATAGTAGATCCTTAGATAAAGTAGAAATGTAGTACATGTGTATCTGACTTTTCAATCACCCTGTCTATTCTTGTCTTCCATAGTTAGAATGTTCCAGTAACATGATACTGTATAAATATTTGTCCGACATAACTGCAGGCCCATTCAGCTGATCCTGTGGCTGCAGCTCCAGCACAATGGCCCCTTATCCCAACCAAGTAACTCTACACTAGCCTCCATCGTCATTATTGATGGCCTAGTAAGTGTTACAGTTACAAACCAATTACTCTGCCATTAATGTTAGATGAGCTGCTCTACAAGTACAGCTTGATGCTTATCAGCTTTCCTCTGTTACGTGCCTTTTTACTTTCACTAAATTGCACACCTTGTCCCGCTCTTGGTTTCGGTCTTTAAAAAGTAGGAGGTGAGAATGACAGCTGGCAGTCTTAACCCTATATCTGGGGAACTTTCTCTTGGTTCAAGAGGTAAGAAAGTCAAGAGGTGAGCAACGTGTCCCCTCGGTGACACTGAGAAATCTGGTGACCCAGTAAAGTGATATCGCACCACCAAAGAAAAAAACGAGGAGGGAAAAAAAGAACAGTACAGAGGAGTAGGGATCGAATGAATTGTGCTGCCACCTCCACATGTGGTTTCACATTTCAGCATTTAGGTGACACACACAGACAGCAGTTTTCCTCCAGATGTGTGTATTCGAGATGTGAGTGCCAGACAGTTTTGTGCAGAGGAGGGAGAGGAGAGACAGTTCAAAGATCAGGTCAACACCTTTCACATCTCCATCAACAGCATCTTATAAGAGACATCTAATAACACATCAGTCATCAGAAACTGAAACAGTTTATGGTTTTAACAATTTCTCATACTCAATTGTAAGTATTTGAATGTGTTTTTTTAAAACTGCAGGCTAAAAATGATGCTTAAGTAAAAATGGCACTTTAAAAATAAAAACAAATGTTAATGTGTTTACCCAAGTTGCATTGGATTCACTTGTATCATTGCAAAATCAAAGAAGGCAAACAGGACACACACACATGGATGTAACTGAAAGCATAATGGGAATTTGGATGTTTTTTTACCTCATACATATTGTTAAGTAGCTGGCCCTCGAGTCTTGGATTTTAAGAGCCTACCAGCACTTGCAAACACCACCACATGGACTTTTTTTTGTACCATTCACAGATAGGAAGACCATAGCCTACTAAAATGTTCTGAAACAACTATAGGGAAAACATTTAAAAATCCAACATGCATGCATTTCTGTTTAATGGATGTAGCTGACAATTGAGACAATGGCTCTGTTCGAAACAGAAGGCAGTTGCCTCGCTGCCTCGCTACCGTAATAGACAGGTGCCTCAGGAGGCATAACTTTGAGTAAGGTGAAGGCATCTTCTAAGAACACTGGTTAGGAACACACATACGCTTTAATTACTTTACGCTTTAATTACTTGTTTAATGAAATGTATGGGGATGATTGTTCTTATGTAGTTTGTATGATGCTTTGGCAATATTGTTACACATTCATGCCAATAAAGCTAATTTGAATTTGAATTTGGAACAGCCTTTTAGGGCAGCAATCACAGCAACGTGTGACCTCAGCACGCCATCTGGCTTCTCTTCTGGCTGCCAGTTACTAGCTTTAGCTTCAGCTGGCTAGCTATTGAAAAGACAAATGGCCGACAGACACCTCAGAAATGCCTTAAAAACTGACCATTACAGGAGCAATCCAGAGACAGCATTTTTACCTGTTTTCAACACAGTCACAGTGTAGTGTACTGCTCTGTCCATCTTTATGCATATTAAAGAGTGCCGTGATCACACCACAGCGATCCACCGTCACAGGTCTATCTTTTTTTTCCAATCTAAATTTTGCAGATCAATATACTGTTGAACTCTTTTTTCTTTTACTTAAAAGTAGTAAAGAAAACAAGAGCATAAAGTGATGCTAGCTGCTCTGAGAAGCTGTAGCCTACTTAGGTACAACAATGCTTTAGCCTAAATGCTAACAGCAACTTGCTGCAACATGCTGCAATTGTTATTATGCAACCATGATAAAATCAACGTACTGATGTTTTGCAGGTATAATGTTTAATATTTAGCATTTTAACATTTCATCACTGGCTTTTGAGAGCCATATATCTCCAAACCATTATACCAAGAAAAACAGCATTGTGTTCAGCAGTTTATGTGGCTTAGGAAGCAAACATTTTCTGTCTAATAAAGTAAAAATCACCAAATTTGGAGATACTTGGTTTTAATGAGACAGTAATTAGCTCTAAACACAAAGTAAAGCTGAGGTTAATGGGATTGGCATTTTTGGTATATTCAGTTATATGACCAAAATTGTGACCAAAAAAACAAAAATCAACCTCATTTTGGCACTAGACAAAAAGTCAGGGAACCACCAGAATCAGTAGGCTCCATTTGGACCACAAATATCTGAAGAAAACTTAATTAAGTCTATCAGTATTTATTGATATTTCAATCCAGAGAAGTGGAGTGACTGACTGACTGACAATCTGACTGATTGGTTAACATAGTCTTCCCTGGAAAATGACTTTAAAAGTGACGAGTGGGAAAAAACAATAGCTGCACAGTTTGGAAAATTACTAATTCCGATGCAAGTATCTCTCTAATTGCCCCTAATTAACACTGGACAGGCAGTCTCTCGAAAAAAGAAAAAAAAACACACACACATACCTATGTCTCTGCAGGTAGTGGTGCTGAAGCCATACATCAGCAGCTTTGCAGAGCATCACAGCCTTAAGAATATGACAAAGAGGAAGCAGGCATTTCCTCCCAAAGAGGGATGTTTTCCGTTGCACGTCCTGTCTGATTAGTGAGACCAGTGCCTCTTCCCCTCAACTGCACCGCTTGACGCATTTACAGAAAAAAGGTTTCATGTTATACAGCATGTTGTGAAAATGCTTTCCATTGCATTGAGACGGTGAGTGTGTCTATAATTCATAACTCTGCTTTAGCTTGCACCTTATCGTGAAACTGTCACGAGATGCTTCTTTGCAGCTTTGTCTTGACTCTATCTTGCCTCAATAGAGTTCATTCACATGCTTCTTTTTTAAATGGCTTGTTGAAGTTTGGTTTGCAGAATTACATATATATAAACACTGAGACGCATTAGCAAATGTTTGTTTCAGGATATAAATGAGTAAAGTTTCCTAAGCCAGAAAAAGCCACGGTCAAAAATACATTTCTCCAAGAACAAAACTCCCCAAAACTTCAGCAACATTGCCCATCAGCATTGTCAAGAATTGTTCCAACGTCATTGGCTTTGACTGCAGAGGTACTTTGCGAAGGGGCTGCTCAGTTGTGGGAAATCAGGAGGTATTCTTGTCTCCCCTGGACTCCGTCTGGGGGCTGTTGAGGTGGAGATGCATTATCTGAGCGTCCAGCGAAAGTGGGGGGAGAGTGGCTAGTTGAAGTTTATGGAGATTTATGGCTTCTTCCCCAGGCCTTAATTGCCTCCTCCTCTGTGGGTAGTCTAGGGAGGCCCATGGTGATCAGTGACCAGTACTGGGACTCCTGCAGGTGGGCCCACCAAAACGCTGTTTACTGAGACTTATTATGGAGACAAATGGTGTCGCAGAGCGCTCCAAAACCAGACGACAAATAAAGACGAGGAAGAGAAAAGCCGAGAGACGGACAGCTGGCCACTGAAAGGTTCAGGATTTCAACTTGGCCTTCAGAGACACACTAAAAAGAGTTATGGGAGCCTTGGCTTTACTGGTGCCCATTAAAAATCTATCATTGAGGAGTGCTGTGATAAATAGTGATAGAAAGAAACATATGAGCTTTATCTGAAGACATGCATTTTGTGATGTCCAAGTCCAAAACCATAAATGGGTCTTTGTCGTTGAAGAGTAAATCTTTCTTTTCCTTATATTCAACCAGGTGACAGACTCAATGAGATTAAAATTTCTTTCTAAAGAAAGACCTGCCCCAGATGGCAGCATAAAGGCATTCTTACGACAATAAATTTGATGCGGAAAACCTAAAAGCCAAAAATAAGCCTTAATCCAGTTAAGATATATATTGTTCTCAAAAGTGTTATTAACCGGATACAAATTCACTAAGAGTAACAACCTCTCTTGAAATAACAATTTCAACATCAACGCTTTTTTTGCTTACCTCCATCCTAACTCTGAGAACCAACATCTGGAAAAACATCATGTGACCGCAGGCCACATTGGTTGTTTAATTGGTTTTTGCAACATTTTAAAACAGTTGTCTCCACATGAATGACCCCAGTATTTTGATATTGTTTTCCACAGTATTTGGCTGCATGCGGGGAGACTGGAGCTGGAGTTAACTGTAGCAACATCAGGTAACATCAATACTAGACCTGACTTGTTTACTAAGCAGGTTATTCATAAAAGATGAAGTGAATAATGCAACAAGCACGCACATAGTTATATTCCTGTAGCAGTGAAAAACACTGTTTACAGTTATATACTAAGGACAGCACCTTCAGTGCCTCAGTTGGTTTAAAATTCTTCTTGAGCTCACTTGTTTATTGACATCCTCGCCTCACAGCTGAGGTGGATTTTATAGGTTAAATCAATATGATGACATTCACCTGGTTTTACCTGGTGAGTCTACGCCATACACACAGCTTTATAGAGCATGCTGCTTTTGATGGGGTTTTTTGTCATGTAGACCTCAGAACATTTTCTGATGTTGTTGTATTTATCTTAAATACAAATACAACTTCTAACAAAGAAAAATCTGTAAATTACTTTAATCCTCATTTATGTATTTCCTAAGAATATCCGTGCAGTGGTATCCAAACATTTTGACTTCTGTGCTTTTATTCATAAGCAGTACCCGCTCCTGGCTCCCCATTCTCAGATTGAATGAAGAGAAGAAAACTCAGTATTTCAAAATAAATATAAAAATTAAAATGGATTTGAGAAAAGACAGAAGAAATATTTTTTTTATATAAATATACATAACATTTTTTTCCCTATCTTACTAATCATCTTGTGATTTGAGTGGTGTTGTTTAACATGGGGTGCCAGGACCTCTGGAAATGACGGCCTCATGTTTATTGCAGGGGGACATGTCTTGAGTGAACTGGCTCTGTGATGAGCCTCAGAGTGAGATGGCAGAGAGGCAGTAAGTGCACTAATGACTGGGAGCAGTCTGGCCACTCAAACCATGAATATTGGATAGGTATAGGCGCACATCTACACCGCATCACCCACTTCCTGTTTCCCATTGAGCTGGGGCTGCTGTTCATCCAACTGAAGTTACCTACAGAACACGGTGGAAACTGTGACTGTGTGTAAGTGAGTAAGAGATGACACAACAAGGCAAAGAACTGTAATACCAAAGTTAATTTGCTAACACTTTAACAAATGCTTTACTATCACCTACAAATAGCTGATTAGGTAACAACAAAAGCAATCATATGCAGCTACACCAGTCGTTACCTAAATTTAAGCATTAATAGCAGTGCTTTTTCCCAGCGATTACCATCATTAACATCATTACTTTCAATCAACTTGTACAATCGCCCACCTGCCCATTACAGCTTTGGCCCTGCAGGAAACAACATGTTTTTTTATGCTGCAAAATTCAGTAGAGTAGTCATTAGAAGATGAACCACTGCCATTTTGTCATTATTGTGCAAAAAAAACCTCAGAGCAGGTACCAAGGCAACAGGCAACTATTAATAAAGGAAATAGGTTATGTGAGCCATCTGGATACTTTTTTCCATGTGCTCTGAGCTGAAGAGAGGACTGATGCTACTCCATTATTCTATGGCTATCTTAGATCATCATCTCAGGTCCATTTTGGGACTCACCAGCTGCTGAAAAGCTTGCCTTATGGTTTCTAAGTAAAAATGGATACAGATGAGAAAAAAAATGCATTAACAATTTTCCAATCAGTGCTTCAGTTTCCCCACAACAACCACGTCTCTACCAAATTTACCTCCTATTTTCTATGCTGATCTTAGTCTATTATATGTAATTGCGTCAAGGAAATGTAGAGCTAGCATAGTACACTTCAACGCTCCTTTTCAGGATCAGTGTCTGTAAATATGATGCGGCTTTAAAAGGAACATCTGACCAAAGTTAGAGCTTTTTTCACTTGTCACTTCCTGTGTGTTTTATTAACTATTCAGGCAACATATATATAAAAAAAGCCACTCACCACACCACCCTGCACACCTTCACTTTTTGCTGGTGTGTATGAATGTCAAACTGCTGCCTGCGCTGGTTCAGTTTGGACCTAGACCAATGGCTCAATTGGAGTGTTTAGGTGCAGTTTTTATTGTGTTGATAGTGTAGCTAAGTGGCATATGTGTCACGATTATGTGTGGTCATGTACATCCCAAATCTGAATGTGGCCTGAACAATCAGCCCGCTATGCTACCCTAATGTCTCTTTAGTGTTCAATCCCATCATATTTAGAGCTTGTTCCATTTGTGGTTAGAGTTTGATAGCATTTTATCAAATCTGAATCCTGTACGATAAGTAAAACTCAATTTTAGCCAGATAGATAACTTACTTAAATTATTTAAATTATGACTAAACTGAAGAAATAGTGCAACAAGGAAGGTTGGGATGGATGTAGAGATCAACAAAATGTTGGATCTGGCAGGCCTCTTATCATTTACCATTTCACATCAGCTGGAATTAAGTAGTTTACAAAAAACACAATATATCCAACCACAACCAGTTCTTTATTTTAACCAAAATCATGATCTATTCCTTATCCCACATAAAGTTGTTTATGTGCCCTAATCTAATCAAGCCTTAATCATAGCTGTGTCAGATCTGAAAATGGCTTTATTTTTGCAACACTGATTTGTAAAGGTTTTGGAGGCATTGTCAAAGAATGTCGCTCTGCAGGTCAGCTGATGATGATGATGTATTTTGTCGTTTAATTTAAAGAACTTGTTTGATAGAAGAAGGGCATGGGACTTTATCATGGCCAAAACGTGAGAAAGGTGACTTATTCTAAAACAAAACAAAAAGTGACAATGTCATCTGGCAATTCTGCCAAATGCCAGAGGGCTTGGGCCAGACAGGATTTCCCAAACATAGGCATTAATTTACTTTGGGCTTGTAAATAACTCTGCAGTAGAGAAGGACAGTAGGACAGCAGAAAGACTCTACAACTCTACTCCTTTTGTGCGTGTGTTTTATCTACTCGTTAGGCTGTCATCATTTAGATGAAATTTTAACCTGGAAGTTTTGTAAATTGCTCTTTACCTTTAAAATTGAAGGAAATAACAATTGGTAAGATATTTGTTAGATTCAGAGATACGACAATTTTACCCTGTTTGTGATCAGATCACCCAAAACACATTTAACTGCCAAGTGTGAACTGGAACTGTAGTTCTCATATATATGGAAAACATTGAATTGCTATCAGGCAGGGCCTCTAATAATGCAGTAATGTATACAACAGGCCAGGGTTGCCAGATCTGATGAGTAAATGCAGCGGCTCCACTGTGCCTGACCCATTTGCTGGGAAAGGCTGCAGGCCCCGTGGTGAGGAACCCCCCTGCCTTCCCCCCATTCCTCCGTCTAATGAAGACCAGAAGAGAGGATATCAGGCCCTCAATCAGCCACAAGTCCACTTCACATATGTTTTGATGAATCTCCGCTCATGTGCCGAGCCCCGCAAGCTCAGGGGATCGCACCGCCGAGCCTTATCAGCATTCCTCAGAGGACACAGTCAACAAAACCACATGGGCTATAGCTGACAGGCGACGCCTTGACACAGACAGACGACACCTCAGTGTTTGATCATGTGATATTTTGTGGAGCCGGGGGGATGGATTGTTTTGTGCAATCACGATCACATGCTGTAATTTGTTGTGAAGCCTGTTGAACACTCAGCTGCTGCAGTGAAGTTAACTGAAGGCTTCAGTTAACTGCAGTGACGTTAAGTGAAAGCTTTTTGAATTGGGGTTGTCTAGAGTAAAGAGTGCAATGTGAAGCTGAGCTGGTTCTTTTTCCTACCAGTTCTGCTTGTGTTTCTTGTCATGTGATCATCCTCTGTTATTTTGTACATTTTGATTAGCAGTGCTGCTTGTGAGTTGCTTATTCTCTGGTTTTGAGCTTCTCAAATGTCAGGATTTGATGTTTTTTCTCTTTTATATTATTGTAAATAAAATATTCTTGGGTCTTAGACTAAAACGAGCAATTTGAACTTGAACTTTCTGACATTTTTAAATCCAGTGATTAATCGAATAACAGTAAAAAGACCAAACAATTTCACAAGCACGCCATTTATTTCTGCAGATACATATCTCTACTATTGTGTGTTTACAATTACATGTATTTGCTTTGTGCATATTTCCCAGCATATATCTGTACTGTATGCATGTGTCCATTACTGTTTCCAAAGTCGCAAGCTAAATATATCATTGAGATGGCGGGAAACCCAAAAGCAGCGACTTGGAGAAAATAGGCCAAATGCAGTGTGTGATGCTTATGCACAGTACCGTGTTGTACTCCAGTACTGCACTGGAAAAAGTGAACTAACACTATGTAGTCAGATGCTATTAAAAGGTATTAAGGGTCTGTCTATGGCCATATGTCAAGATGTTTATTATGGAGATGTTTTCATTTCTCTAAAGTGTAAATGTGTTGCAAGTTTATATATATATATATATATCTTAGTTCTGACAAATTTTACCTACGATACAAATATTTACTGCTACTTGACTCAATTCTTGTTTTAAACATTTAATTTTAACTTCTTAAACTTTGATTTTTGCTTTGAAGTAGCTTCTGAAATTGTTTTTCCCCCTCACATTGCTTGACGTCACATATACTGTATGCTGCATCTGCTTGTTCAAACACTTCATTGAAGCTATGCTTATACAGAACCGACTGAAAGATTCAAGCACATGATGTTTTATGGCTGCACCATTACATCAAATAGAAGTACTTTAGATAGTCTGAGCATTTCCCTGCAACTCGGCAAGACATGTTTGGTAACTTTTGAAACCTCTGAACTTGAAATAAATTTAGGCAACATACATTTTCACTGAGATATAGTAGTGAAATTGGCCACTTAGTTGGAATAGTCGAATAAATTGCTGAAAAGGCAGAAATGGTCCTTAATTGTCAGGTACTGAAGTACTGAGGTACTGCAGTACTGTGGTACAGCGGAGAAGGGAAACTTAGAGCAAGTTAAGACATGCACTAGAGAAATATCAGACAGATAAAGGGCAAGGGCATGAAAAGATACAACGTGTGGGTGTACATTTGTGTCAGTTGGGTAGGTTTGCAGGGCAGAAAATGAAAGACAATGTGTACATTGACTGCATGTGTCTTTGTTTTATCTTACTTCAACACAGTAGGGAGACTAAGCAAGCTTTCACATTTCCGCTGTGATTTATCCATTTCATCAGCAGTGAAACGCAGTGGAGGGGTAATCAGTAGAAGAGGAGAGCTATTAGTGATTTGGACTGGGAGGATGAGAGGAATATGCAGAGTAAATGCTCGTACTGTTGCTCCCAAGCTTTCCTGGAAACGAGGGCATTTTATTTCTCGTGAAACACTCCATTTATTTTCCAGCCATGTGAAAACACAGTAACTTTAAAAGCTCTCAGAGGTGCAATCTGCTGAAACATCGACAGTGTACCACCACTAGCCTGTATACCTTTCTTAGGTAAGAATGAAACAGAAGTGGGGGACAAGGGAAACATATAGCATGTGCATGCTTTCACTGTTAGTTCCAAACGGCCTGGAAAAAGTGTTATTTTTTTTATCTTGTGAAATACTCAATTTATTTTCTAGCCATGTAAAAACACATGTAATAACTTAAAAAGTTCTCCAGGGTGCATTTTGTTATATCACCCATGTAACAGCACTGCAATCAAATGCAGTATATAGACATCGTTTTTGCTTCTCCTCTGTAATAGCAGGCACTATGTGAGAAACAGGAAGTTAGCCAGTTGAGTGGTTTCTTTCTTTTGTCTGCACTGCACTTTAACCCAAAGACGGAAATAGTGCTATGGAAAGTGTGACTTCTGCCACAGAAATGAAACAAAATGTTCAGAACGAGTAAAAATAGAGAAAATTGGCAACCTGGAAACACACCGAATTTGTGGTTTGTGTGACCAGCGAAAGAACAGACTGAGGAGCAGCTTTCCTTTAATACAACATATTGGCAGAAAGGTTGAAAAACAAGATTCATGGCGCTCTATGTCTCTGAGCACACGGATGACATTTTGGCCAGTCTGGATGAATTTCCACCAAAAGAAGAGAGCTGAAGCGAAACCGCTGTCTCCAGCACTCTGCATGACTGCATGCTGTTGAGCAACAGACTAACCACTATTTACTTGTTTCCCCTGCCAGCTTGTTGTTTTACACTTTCAACATCCTGCACACAGGGTGCCACGAGAGGCTGACACTGCTGTTTAACTACTGCTTCATTTAGAGTGTAAGACTACTGCTTATGACAAAAAAACTTGTTAATTGAGGAAGTAAAACATGCTTAAAAATCAGTTTTATTAATAGTAACGTTGTGTTTTTGTTGCCATACAGGGTTATTGAACATGAGAACAATGAGATGGCAATTTCATGACTATACGGCAGCATAATATAAATCTACCACAAACATGCAAACACACACATACTCAGAGATAATATGGGGGAGAGCTTAATGGAGAGTGAGGGTCCATGGAAAGGTCACCGTCTTCAGTCAACAAATGGCTATTTAACCATAAACAAATCATTCTGCCTTACAGCTGGATCACTGAGGGATGTTACCTCAGGTGACACAACTCTTGAAGTTGTGTTTATGTTTCCTTATATAAACAAAGCATTATCTACCATTATCTGTAATATAGACCCCAATTATGGACTTTTTCTGAGTATTGAGAATTTATTTAATCACAGAAATCCACAGAATTTCGTGTACTTTTCAGTTCTTCTTATTTCATCCACTTACATTAACATAATGCAGCCTTTCCCCAAATGAAATGCAGCAGTCTATTTTCAGACTCTGAAGAGTAACAGAACTTCCTATGCAGCTTTCTGAAACATTTATGGACTGAAGTCACAGTGAGATGATTGGACGATTGTCATGATCTTAAAATAGTATATAGTAATATCCTCTGTCTTCAGGGGAGTGGTAAAGGTGTTACAGTTCCATTATATTCCACAGATGATGGCAGGATTTATAAATGTGTGTCTGCGGTTGATTGTGTGTTGAGCATGTCCGTGGGGGCGGGAGTTTAGATTTGGCGCTGGTGGTTTTCTGTGAATGGAGCAGTGAAAGGTTGAGGCTAAGCTGTGGTCACAGTGTATGTTTACTGTTTATTTTGTTATGCTTGACTTGGGGGGGGGGTTAGGGTTAGGAGGTCACACTGGAGGTCAAAATGAAAAGTAACAACCCCAAAGTGTAGTTCAATCCCCTCTTTGATTCTGTGGATATACACTACATACATATACTATAATATTTACTGGATTATTATATTGTATTCCTTCGGTTTGTCTAATTTGCTCAAACATCAGTGCAGTTCTGACTCACAGGCAGAATGCCATTATACAGTACTTTGGATAGGTGTTACACAAACTTGAGACTAAGACACAAGACCCCCCAAAAAATGTCAACATTTTTACATAGGTAATGCTTTTTCCAGTCAGGTAATTGCAAAGATGTCAGTTTACTAAAATGTCAATCTTTATAAGCATAAATAAGCAAAACAAATAAGTAGTCTGGGATAGATGTCATGAAATATACAGCAGATATTCAAGAATTAATTCAAATGACTTTCGATCCCCTGACTTTTCCTCTAGCGGGCAAAGGTTTTCACTTCTTTCATGAAATGTCTCAACATTTAGTTGATGGATTGCTACAGTTGTTCCCAGACAATGTTTTAAATACTTTGTTGATCCCCTGGCTTTTCCTCCTTAGTAACACCATGTGTTCACTTTTTTGTTTGTTTTTATGGAAATATCTCTCTATTACTACGATTCTTAACATTAATATAGCAGCAAATATTATTTGCTATATAAAGATAAAGTGTGGTAATGACTTCCCGAGCAGAGAACAAAACTGGTGGCCTTGAGGACAGCAATGTAACAGCTGTTTCTTTTCTCATCTAAGATTCATTTTGACTAAACCAGAGTTGGTGATTGTTGGAACAGTGGAAAGACAAACATAGACGGTTTTGGTGTTTGGTCTATCCATCTTCACCTGCTTATCCTGGGTCAGGTCGCAGGGACAGCAGCTCCAGCAGCTCCAGCAGGGGACCCCAAACCTCCTTTTTCCGCGCCACATTAGCAAGATCTCACTGGGGGATCATAAGGCATTCCCAGGCCTGTGTGGAGATCTTTCCACCTAGCCATGGGTCTTCCCTGAGGCCTTCTCCCTGCTGGATGTGCCTGGAACACCTACTGGCTCCTTTTGACCCAAAGGAGCAGTGGCTCTACTCCTAATTTCTCACAGATGACCTGGCTTGTCACCCTGTCTCTAAGGGAGAAGCCAGCCACCCTCCTGAGAAAACCCACCCCTGCCTGATGCCAATCTCCCGCTCCATTGTTTCCTCACTTGCGAACAAGACCCCAAGCTACTTTAACTCCCTCACTTGGGGTAAAGACTCATTCCCTACCCATAGTGAGCACTCCATCGGTTTCCTGCTGAGAACCGTGGCCCCAGATTTAAAGGTGCTAATCTTCATCCCAGCCCTTTCACACAAAGCTTCAAACCGATTCAGTGAGTTCTGAAGGTACTGGACCAATGATGCCAGCAGTACGACATAATCTGCAAAAAGCAACAATGAGATCCTCAGCCAAATCCCTCCCCACCCCAACTACGCCTCTGACAGAAAAACTTGCCAGAGGTGTGAGTTGAAGATCTCTCAGACAGGGGCTTCTTCCAAATGTTCCCACTTCACCCGCACTTCTCATTTGGGCTTAACAGGTCTTTTCAAAAGTTATCCCCAACTCCTTGACCCAACTCACCAACAGATGGTGATCAGTTGACAGCTCTGCCCCACTCTTACCCGAATGTGCAAAACATACGGCCTCAGATCAGACGACACAAAATCAACCATCAGCCTTGAGTGCTCTGGTACATCCACGTTCACTTATGAGCATCTTTATGTTCAAACATGGTGTTTGTTATAGATAATCCATCAATAGCACTGAGTTTCCCACCACTCGTCCACTGGGGTAAACTGCAACATAGTGACGTCAGCCTGGGACCCCACACCCATACGACAACTCACACCCTGGGCAACTCCAGAGAAGAACAGAGCCCATCCCCTACCCAGGACTACAGTTCCAGTACTGAGAGTGTGCGTAGAGGTAAGCTC
Source organism: Lepomis macrochirus (assembly GCA_024633595.2). Classification (NCBI taxonomy): domain Eukaryota; kingdom Metazoa; phylum Chordata; class Actinopteri; order Centrarchiformes; family Centrarchidae; genus Lepomis; species Lepomis macrochirus. Next base: position 7,730,657 of record JALXJV020000019.1, on the reverse strand, counting down.
CACTGGCTCCAGACGTGGTTCCTGGGCTTCCTCCGGACAGGGTAGTTCTTCCTCGATTTTTCATGAATTCTTTTGAACTATTCTTAGTCTGGCCCCTCCCCAGAGACCACTTTTCCATGGGAGACCCTACCAGGAGCACCAGACTCCAGACAACACAACGCTCAGGTTCATAGAGACACACAAACCTCTCCACCACAACAAGGTTCCTATGGTTCCTGGGGAGGTATATCAAACAGTTATTTTCTCAGATACTATAAACAGATCCTCTACACTGCAGCTCAAACATTTTCAACCGTTATATGATCATTCATATAGCGGTATGGTTCTAAACTTTCTTTTCTGAACAATGATCTGTGAGGTAAAATTATAATTAGAGTTGGGTGGTGAGCAAGAGCGATATAAAGACTCATGTTTCACTTCGTGGCTGCGGGCTGAGGCGTAGAACAAGAATAATCCGGTGGTGGCTTGGTGAGTTTTATAATGTTTCTGTCCAGTTTAAACGAAGTGTGTTCGATGATCTGTGGGGGGGAAAAAAAGTTTTTTCTCTATAAAGTCTTGTGGGCAAAAGCACCCGTTTGTTTTGACCTCAGATTCTGGTGCTCTAGTGCAACATTTAGTGGTAGAGAATGTTGAATACAGCTCTTCTAGCATATTATCTACAGATAAACTTTTGAAAACATTTCTGCACTGAAGAAGTGGATTTTGTCATCACTTGTTTTTACAGCCACTCTGAACAAGCGGAATCATTACAGCAAGCAAAACCTGTTTCAATGGTCACATGGACACCTGACTTTTGTTTTAAGACACTTTAACACACTAAACTTTTTAACTAATCTTACACTATAGGCACAGACAACATTTCTTTTTTTAATTACAGCACAAAGTAGAGATGGGAGAACATCTGGAAACATAACGTTTTTTCTCATACTGTGTTGTATAGTCTAGCCTGCATGAGCTTGACACACTGAACCCGTTATTTTGACCTTGCGGAGGAGGAACACAGACAGAGTACATATCTACAATGTCATAGGAAGTAGAATCTGTCAAGCACTGCAGGTGTATGCAAACTTTATTCAGGGTTAAGGCTGAGGCTGGTGATGGAGGAAGACCATTCTCTTTATTAAACTTTTTTTATTTTAGTTCCAATGTGCTTGTGCACAATAGATTTTTTATTCCCCTTTGACTCTTGAAAATGAATACTTTCATGTCACCTACCCTCTGGAATGTGTTTATCCTGTATTTGCATATTGAGTTTTATGCTTCAAGCCCTTTTAATTTGGGATAATCATACAATATTTATACTCCATAAACAAAAACTAAAAATGGAAAACAAACTCTACCACCCCACCCCTGAGGTGTAGAATTATACAATAAACAATGAAAATACAATTAACATGCTTCTCACTGATTTTCCTTCAGACTTGGCCTGCATCCTGCATTGTCAGATAAAATGAGTGGGATGACACCAGAGCTGCTATGACCGTGCCACAGGTTTACGAATCATGCAACAACATCATAAATCAACCACAAGAACACTGAACAGTGAGAATTGTTGTCTAAGAATCCCACCCTGCCCCAGTTGGCGCCTGTTATGTGTGAAAACATGCGTTGCTTGAGTGTGTAGGCGATGTGAATCAGTGCAACTACTGTCCAAAAGTCTGGGGGATGTTGTTGCTGTTGTTACAGTCCATGAGGGGTCTGTACTGCAGAGTTGTTGCTGCAGCGGAGACACTACAAAATGTTGGAAGGCCCACATGAAATGTCTTGAAATAAGAATGTGGTTTTGACACATATCTTTAGAACATGCTTGAGAATAGAAACCTTCTCTGCATCAAAACAGCCAAAAACAAGCTATAATTTGGTACTAAGACAGTTTGATAAAACTTGGTCTGTATACTGTGTGTAATAAACCAATAATAACAAACTTCTTTAATTACTTATTATAAACCAGAGACTGTTAAGAATGGCCAACAAGAGAACAGAAATATGATGTGTATAGAAATACTACTAACCAGCTATTTCCATAATGGATTATATCATTTCTGAATCAAAAAATCATTCACTGGTTCCAGCCTCTCATTTATGAGGATTTGCTGATTTTCTCTGTTTTATGTAATATATATAGGGTTTGGACTGTTGGTCAGACAAAACAAACATTTATAAATGTCATGTGTGACATGTGGCAAACAGTTATGGGCATTTTTGTTCTTTTTTTCTGCAGTCAAATTGACAATTAATCATTAGTGTCAATAACCATTAGCAGCAGCCCTAATTAACATACACAGATCACAGTACAATACATAAAAAGTAAAGAGCAGCTTATCCTATTCAAAATAGGGCTAGGACTAAAATCCTAAACCCAGTGTCCTACAAATTATGCTATTTTGCATTACCAATGATGTTTCCCACCTAGTAATGTAATGCACAATTGCAGGCCACTCCACCATTGTTGAGTATGCAGGGTTTTTTATGGTCCTGTGCTGATTTCTGCAGATTATATTCAGCAGTTCATAAACTTCAGGGTTTATCCAGACACTTTTAGCTTCATAAACTCAGCCATGCTTTTTCAAAGAAAGACACTGGCTGCAAATGTAGTCCGAGTGGCATTCCATTTTCCCCTAAATGTAATTGCTGAAGCAAATTGAATGTAATTTGTTTTGAAAGATTTGCAGTTAGGTCAGAAAGAGCTACCCATGAGAAATGAGAGAAAAGTGAAATGAATACCACATCATCATCATCATCATCATCATCATCATCATCATCATCATCATAACTATTATCTTCATAGCCAGTATATCACCATGAAATATTCTGGTATTTTCCTGATAGTCCGGTACAACTTTTTTGTCCAAAAAGAAACTGAGAAAAGAAAAGAGCATTGAAAAGACCAAACCAACGATCATGAATTATGTAATAACAAACTAATCTGATTATTGTTAGTTTGCTGGTCAGATCAACTCACCATGTCACATTTTCTGTTCAACAAATCTAATGACGACGTTCCATGACAAACAATACTTTTTGTCTGTTATCAATCTTTGTTGGCAGAGTTTTGTGTCAACATTCCGTCTTTCTTTATCTCTCAAGTGAGACCTTGCTTCAGCATCCTTAATCGCCACCCAAAGAGGGCATTTACCTTTTTGGCAAGGATCCCCGATTATTGTTTGAGGCGGCAGTGCCACGTGTCAGAATCAGTTTGAATCATTAACATGGCAAAGAAGATGAATGGGGGTCAAACAAACAGGTCAATGCCTCTTCATCTTTCTTTCAGGCCATAAATCTTTCCAGGCCAAGAAAAAAAATAAGGCAAAGACAGTTTCTCTCAAACATCCATGTAATTTTTCAGCTGCAAAATACACTTTTGTAAAATACAGCTGTTTTTCATTTTGTCTTCGGTCTTATCCGGGCTTGTGCACATTCACACGCTTCAGCAAAAACCTCTGTACACAGAGTTTAAGATAAGTCACAATTACATAACCAGAGCAAGCTTAAACTCTGCTCAAATAACACTGCATATGAATGGTTGTTTTTCTAGCACCAGGCTCATTTCTGGGGGAAGTGAGCTTCGCATGAATGTAATAAATGGAGTTTCCTTTTTGAAATCCACTCTGCACCGACCTGAGTGGATGACAACCCCTGATAAGGTTAAATAAACACCGTGGCCTATCCCCCTCAACCCACTGAGCTACTGAAACTCACATACAGTTCACACACACGTAATACACACACGTACACACATTGAGCCTCGTCTGTACTGAGCCACCGTGAGCTGTAACTGGCTGTATTCACTGCTACTTTCTAAAAACTGCTTCAGTGCTGATAGTCATCAATGTTACTGCATATCTCTGTTTACATCTGCAGGTGCCTTACAAATTGTGTGTGTAGAATAAAGCAAACAGACAGGAGCTAATACTGTATCCACGTGGAGAATTTTAGTTTAGGACTCAATATTTGTTTTGTTTTTTGTTGTTGCTTTTTACGTGAAACAGCTACACAACCATTCTATAGTTTAACCATTGCAATTCTTGTGTTTTTTGTAAACTTACTTAGGACTGTGGTTCATAATAAGCAGCTTATTTTTCTAGTCACTTTTGATTCCTAAAACTTTTTTTGACCTGGTCTTATTATGACTGTTTAATGCAAATTATGGGGATATGGTGGCTTTTTGCAACCAATCCTGGTTTAAGCTAATCCTTTTTCAAAATAAACCAGGTGGTTTATGATGAGAAGAGTCTATAACCATGGCACAAATTGTGACCTCATGGTGACGCAAGATGGAAAGTCAGGATCACCAAAGTGATTGCAATTGCTCCTGAAAGGGACATGGATGTGTGTACAATTTTTCATGACATATGTCACTGAACCAAAAATGTCAAACTGCTGGTGGCGCTGGTAGAAAAGTCACAAGATCACTAAAGTCATTAGGATTCATCCTATCTAAGTTCATGAATCATGAATATCTATGCAAAATGTTTTATGTCAGTAAGTTTCATCTTCCTGTGAAAGATTAATATCTCTACAACATTTTATGGCAACCCATGAAATAGCTGTTTAGATATGTTCAGTCAGTACCAAAGTGACAGTGCCAGTGGCATGGCTAAAAATGAAAATTATGATTGTCTGGTTTACTTTCGCTTTTGTGTACTGCAGCAGTGAAAACCCATAGTAATGTCCTTTTTCAGTTCAATTCAGTTTTATTTATATAGTGCCATTTTATAACAGAAGTTATCTCATTGCACTTTTATTTAGAGAGCAGGTCTACACCATACCCTTTGTAATATTATTTACAGAGATCAAACAATTTCCACCAAAAGCAAGCACTTGGTGAGATAAGAACGGGCTCATAGCACATAGAGATGTAAAATAATAGTCCACTGCAGATGCACTGTCCACAACCTGGATGAGTAACTACTAGTACAATTAGTAGTACAATATAGTACAATACAGCAGTTAAAAAGACATTTATGTTTTTGTTTTTTGTAGATTTAGTTCTTTTATTAAATCTCAAGAAAAACAAAAAATGTCAAAAGAGGATCAGCACCTGGTAGGGTAGAATTTTTCGTTGGAAGCACTAGTTTCATCATCTGACATATTGTCTCTTTGTGCCTTTCGGAGCCAGGCTTGGTAAAGTATATGTAATGTTACTTAGACTAACCACTGACAGAGAAATGCAGGCAGGAGAGGAGAGGTCAGCGTACCGGCAGCAGGTGCGCAAGAAAAAGTCACAGAACACCAAAGTAAAGTGTGGAAGCGCTGTACCAGCCAGGATGGTAAAGCATGAAAATGTGAGGGAGGTTTTGTCAGCTGGCAGTCCTTCAGCACCATAGCCTCTTTAAATCACACTTTACTAAGAACTGCTCCGATCTGGCAAAGAAAAGTTAGAAAGAGTACGGGAGGGAAAGAGGAGGGGAAAAGGAGGGAAGGACGGGCTTCCCTGGAGCCCGGAGCTGTGACTTAGAGAGAAGACTGTTACGCTATCTTCACAGAACCCTTTAGACCGAGGAAGGATTTTATCTCTCAGTCCTCTGGGACTGGAAAAGGCAATAGAAGGTTATTTCCTGAGAAGTGAAGCAAAGAAGAAGTGAGCGTGGAGAAAGAGAAAAAAATAAAGGAGGGGAGAAAGAGGTGGGTGTGGAGACTTTCCTGGATTGCGGGAACTGGAGGAAAGGAACAACCCAAAGCGACAAAACCACAAAACAACAACAAAACACAAACACAGCCCATCTCAGTAACCCTCTGTCCCACCTTTCCACACTGCGATTTCCACAACAAAAACATCCACGCACCATCTGAGGCGCGCCTCTGGGTCACAGTCAGAGATACACAAAGCAAGTCTCAGTGAAAGAAATACAGTACATAAAATATTTCGTCACTTTAATGTCCTGCCTCTTTCCTACACGACTTTTTCCTTAGTCAAAGCCACACAGAACAAACAGTTATCAAAGAAGAGTTGGGAGGGAAAGGCATAACTCAATGATTGAATGGGAGAGAATAAAGGCAGAAAAAGCCTTCAAAGAGACTCGTGCAAGGGGACCCTGATCTAGATCTGGGTCAGGCTGGGGTTTTCTCCCCCTCTTCTCGATTAGTTCATAGAGACACTGGATTCAAAGTACATTTTATGGTCAACAAGAAATGCACTGGTGTAATTAGTTACTAGTGCTGGGTTTACGAAGCACCTCAGATATTCTCGAGCAACAATTAGACTGCAGCAAAATTATTTGGGTGAATTTGACTGCTGAAATGCCTTAGCTGGACAGACTGCACAGATGTTAGCTCAGCTGTAGCTGTTAGCTAGCTAGCAAAATACACACCAACAGCTTGGATACAGAGACTCCAGTTCTTTGCTATTTTCTTCTGGTGTACCTCTTTCCCCTGAAAGTTGGTTTACAACAAGCCATTCAACTTCAACCAACTTCAAGTGTGAATCCGTTCCATTGCGTGTCCACTTGTATCTCTCCATTGACTTCATATGCAGCTGCATTGCCCCGAAATTTGCCTTGCATTTGAGTGAACACACCATCAGAGTACTGCATGTCTGGTGCCACTTTTAGCTTCAGGTTAAAGCTGCAGTTGGCAATGTGAACATACACAATGCAAAACCTTCTGCATCATATCACCCCACTAAGCTAAATGACGCACCAACCATGCACGCCCATTTTGCTGGGCTTGAAGCAGAACATCAAAATGGTACCGATGGCATAGGTCCAGTTTAAAAAACAAAACAAAGACAAAGGCACAAATACACATATTTTTTAAAGGAACCCCTCAGTTAAAGGTGGAGTGCATGATTCTAATCCAATAGACATCTTTTTGTCAAATTCAGCGAATCGCTCTTTACGGTCCACTAGCTGTCTGTTCTGCGTGTGCACCAGAAACAATTCAGTGTTTATGCACAGCCTTGGCTCTGTAAATGGGAACAAAGTGGCTCGGGCCCAACAACACACCACTATTCCAGCTATGATTTGTCTGTCAGGTAACATTACTTGCCCAGGTAGGTAGGCAGAAGGTAGAATGTCTGATTTACTCCTCTATTTGGACTTTTTAAGTGCAAGCATCTGAGCGCAGTTTACAAGCTGCCATGTATGCAGACATTATTAAGCAGTTTGCACTTCATGGAACACAGTCAATTTACACTTAATGGGAAACAAAGAAATATATTTACTGAGAGAAGATTATCAAGACATTACCATGAATTTTATTATGCAGCCCAAAGCGTTCCAAAATGGTGACGAAATTCACTCAAAAAACTTACATGTCTTCTGGGGGATATTTGCGCGATATCTAACTGTCAATGGTTCTGCTTTAATTGTCACAACTATGATTCTGAAATGCTTAATAAACAGGAGGCCACCATCTCAATTATTCACTCACATGAAATCCTCCACAGTGCTGGATATTCCCATGTGGTAGAATCTAAAGCAGCATAGGCTGTGGGTCTGTGTGAATGTGCTTGAGGGGGAAGCGCCTATGGTGTTCACAACATTTCCCCTTCCATCTAACCACACACCTCCCCCTGCCATCTCAAGGCAAGGGTGACTTTGAGCGGGAGATTTACTGTTGCCGCCAGTAGCCACGCAGCAGATGACAGGGTGCTGTCTCTGTCCTCGTTCATCAGAGAGAAAAATGGACGGGAGCAGTTGGGCTCGGACAGGACTGAGCCATCCATCTCGGCCGTAATTATGCACAAAGCAGCTGACATTTCTTGTTGTCGTGCTTCCTACTGTGCTGGCGAGATGCTGTGATCACCTATTTTCAAACCCAACATGAACTCCTCCACTCCGCCTAACCGATCATTCTTTAATTAAATAATAGAGGTGGAAAATGGATATGATGGATGTATCTCAGCTTAAATTACCTGCCCTCTGAGATCTAATACAGGGTGAATTTCATGTCTCATGTAGGACTGTTATTTCCGTTATCAATAATCCATCAATTCATTAATTGCTTAGAGAATAGCATGTCAGAAAAACATTCAAATCATGCCCGACTGTTTTCCACAGCCCTTCCAATTCCTTGTTTTGTCCAAATGCACGGCCCAAAACCATGTTTAATAAATGACTTAAACTCAAGCCAAGTATTGGCAATTAATTTGCTGTTAACTAATAAATGTCCAGCAAGTCTCATGGATCCAAGATCTTCTCATTATCATATCATAAAGCGGGAAACCTAGATTTTTCCTGTTTGTCTTAGCTTTGCGTTTTCTTCGAAAACACCTCAGTTGACAAACACAATCACAGACTGTATCACTGTTCCTCTCCTGTGACATTTTCCTTTGTCTGTCTTTGAAAAATGATCCTTTTCTCATAGCGGGTGTGAGGAGTCCATTCCCTGCCCCTCCTCCCTTATGTATACTGTACTATATGTGATGAGAGGCTTTAAAGACTCTTGGAGGAGCAGATTTTACAAGATTGACACACTACGCTGCTTCACGAGGCCTCCAACTCTGTACACATTGCCTTGTCTGTGCCCTATTCATTGGTGCAGGCTCACCGGCCATTTATATGTATTCTGTCACACTTTAGAGGAATTTTCCATATGTTCGATGTAGGATCACGGAGTTGTCAGTTTGCAGAAAAAATGGCCGGAAAGGTTCTTTCTGCGCGGCTGCCCTTTTTCACACAAACTCAGTCTATATGATGTTACATGCGAACAATGAGCAGACACTGTGCAGTGGCAGACAAAGGCCTGAGTCAAACTGTATAGGAATTTAAATAGAGCAATCCCATAGGGTCCATTCTCTGTTCACACCCAGACTGAAGCACAGTGTTTGGAAAGAGGAGAGCAGGAGAAAGAAAATGGGTTAAAATTCTGTCATGCAGTTCTACCCTCCATTCCACTGTGGAAAACATGATTAGTTTTTGCCCAAACGTCCTTGTGCATATGGTATTGTTCCTCTGTATTACAGTTAAGCTTCTTTCTACATTTTCCACCATTCTTTCAAGACATAAGAACAAAGGGAGAGCAATGTATAAATGGCAGCCTTTTTATTTCCTCATGTTACATTTCATGGGAATCTTTTTAAATAAGAAGAAAGATATTTAGAAAACAGCAGAATGGGTTCAATAATATCATATTGCAAAACACCAGATCATTTTTTTTTGCAACAGAACCATGTAGCTGGGACCAAATGTTTATGTGCATACGCTATATTGTATGTGTTGAAGGAAACGGGTGCAGGTGGGGATGTGAAAGCAGCCACAGGCTTCCAAAGGTTTGAGTCATCATCCATTTAAGAAAATGGAAATAAAGAATCATTCCAACCAATAATGTGGAATTTACATGTAGTGCTGTAATTAATCCATAAATCCAAATACTGTACAATGATTAATTTCCAGTATGTACTCAGTCTAAAAAGAAAAATGGGAATAAATTACACAAGCAAATAGAGTTGTTGGTATAGCAAAGAAGATTACAAGGAAACCCAGCCCCTTAGTGGATCTCTCCGGTCTCGGACTAATTTCATTGTTTCCAGACAAAAGAAAACAAAATAAAAGAATAAGTCCAGCTCCCTCCCATGCACACACAGCGGGCAAGCGCGAGAGAAACAGCAGCAAGCCGTGGCCTCCTTGACACATTTTTTTTTCATCTATTTTTAAATTAAATATTCTCTCTCATCCTTGTGGAGCTATAAACGCTTCAGGTTGCAAGGGGGGGCGGGGAGTGGGCTTCTTTTTTTTATTTCCCTCTTTACGAAACTAGATATATTTAGAAATAGGCACTTTAAAGAATAAAACCCCCAAAACCAAAGACATGAAAAAAAAATCCCCAGTAAGGACCAAAATCCCACCCCTGATAAATCACATTATGAAAAACATGAACTCATGAAAGAAAACTAGAGAGGGATACTTTTACACAGATGGAATGGTAAGTCCATAACTTTTGAAATATTCATTGCAAACTATATGAGTTATAAGATGGTTCAATTATGTTTTGTTCTCTGAGAGCCTCTGACAGACTGTTTGTCATTTATATCACCTTGCTACAGAGTGAGTCTGCAGACAACTATTCAACATTTGTGTTGAAATCATTTTAAGGTCATGATGCAGCTGTGTGTAATGGATACCTCCCTGTTACTGCTGGAGATTGAAGGCTTTTATTTGCACATAAAGTTGACTGGTGTAGTGACAAGCTCAAAAAATACAAACCACCAAAAGAATCTGATCTACCTGCAAGGGTGCAACCAGTTACCAAATAAAAAGGATTGCATATTAACAATGTTGGTGCTTTTATTATATTTATATAATATAAACAGAGTGCAACTGAATGAAATTTCATCATCCAGTTTTAACTGAGCATTTAGTCAAATAAGGACTAAGGTCTGGACTGATTAAGACATTTTCGGTTTTTGAATGCATTTGTTTCTATTTTACAGTTAAAGTGCCATACAAGGCGAACAACAGTAGGAGAATGTTTTTGATCAACAACAAGATCCTGGAGTAGGGAATTGACAGAAGAGTACACTACCGGTACATATATATATATATATACATTTTGGATGGACAACTTTATCCTCTACCCTTATTTGCTTTCTATTAAAACGTCTGCATCTAAAGAGTTGGGAATGACCTATCACATTACATAATTCATGCATGGAGCTTGTGAATAATGAATGTTTCTGCTCCAGTTGACGTGGTGCCAGAGGTGGAACAGCACTGATCTGTGTCCGGCTCTGCATCTCTGCAAACTAAACACCAATGCCACAGGTTGGCTTTCTGTTTTTTTTTATACATGTATTTATTTTTTGTCCTGCATGCATGGTTTACACAGCACAAACACTAAATAATGAGACATCAACACGACAGCGTGCTGTGTTTCATTAATGTCTTGTTGTTTTGTAAAGCTCTGTTTTTTTTCCTTTTCCCCCCGTACTGAGATATTATGAGGATAAAATTTGCCTCGCAAAAACTGAGTCATCTTTTAATCTGGGCTGCTCCTCCCATCGGACCAACTGTCCATGTTAATGTTTTATCAGGCCTTTAAGGCCCATTCATCACCCTCCTTTGTGTGGATGCCAATGAGGCATCAGGCCATGGGAACCCAGTGTTTATAAAGAGCCAGCAGCTACTTGCTGCTGGTGACTGCATGAACCTGAGCTTTATTAATAAACAAAAGCCGACGTGTTTGTGGCCTGAGAACTTACAAGTGATGATACCCACATTAGAAACATGCCAAGGCAGGAGTCGGAGACTCAGAGCCACAGTTGGTGTCATTAGCACTGGAGCAATGGACCCTAAACCAGCCTGGGGCTGCTCATCAGTACTTGTCACCAGGCTGGCTTCATTAGTCACTGTCTAGATGACAGGGGCTCTTGTAAAGGATATCTCACCCCCTGTAGAGAGCCAAGTATCCAAGTAAATACGCTGCTGACCTCCAAAGCTTCTCTGGTCCTGAGGGGCCAGAGTAGGGGGAAGCCGAGGATGAGGAAAGGCCAAAAGTGGGATGAGGGTGTGCAAGACCGCAGGGCATGGCCAGGCCAGGCCAGGCCAGGCCAGGGCCTCTCCTTTCTGGAGAATCCTGGGAGCTGACCTGCCCCTGACCTCATCTGTACAATGAAGTTAGCCGACTGGTGACTCCTGCAAGCCATGATGAAATAGCAAATTCCCCAGAAGAAGAGAGAGAGAGGGAAGAAAAAGTCTGGGGCCCTTCTGAAGGAGAATGGGATACCCAGCAGTGACATGCTAATCCGCTTGGTTGATGATTATGAGTTGGGGGGATGGAGAGGTTGGAAAGGCAAAAATGAAATGATGAGGGAAAAAAAGTCTTGCCAGCTTTTTGATGTCTTTGCCTTTTGATTCTGTCTCTCTGCTATGCTATGTAAATGACAGCAGCCCTGTCAGAGAGGAGCGATCTGTCCATCATGTGGACGTGTGATGGGTGATTGTGCTTTGATGTTAAGATGTCTGGATCTTCAGTGAGGCACAATACACAGGACTTTCTGATTTTCATTTAATGCACCTCTTTATAAGCAAATTCACAGGCACGGAATTAGAAATACCGTAATCAGATATCAACAGCATTTGAAAAGTAGTGAATAGGAGGATGCTCACTTTGTGCTTTTATTAATCCAATTCGAGGGAAAATTAGCCTGTTGAGCGAACTCCGGTTCATTTTATTTTCTGAAAATCCTGCCGAATGGCCTTAATATTCAGAAACCTGCCTTGTATTTAACCAAACAACAAAACAAATATATGTGTGTAGTATTTGTCTTGCTGTTTGGTTATGTATGTGAAACAGATATTACATTTATACAGGCTTTTTGCAACAACCAATACATTTTGGAAGGAAGGAAACTATATGCTAACAACAACATTGTGTTCTACATAATGAGGAAATGTTATTAAAGAAAATGTTGATACTAGCTATTGAATACAGCTGGAGCATCTAGCTATTGAATATAGCTGGTGCATCTAGCTATTGAATATAGCTGGTGCATCTAGCTATTGAATATACAGTAGCTGGAGCATCTAGCAACTAAAGATCCAGAGAGTTTTCTCAAAAGTTGATTGAGACCAAAACAGAGCAAAAAGAGTGAATATTGGAATTACAGTATCATCCGATGGCCATTTGTTACCACAGCTGACTACAGTGATATTTTTGGATTCAGAACTGAATCGCTTTTATCATCCTGGCACTGAGAACTAAATACTATAAGGACAAAATGTGTAAAATCCCACAGGAAGTCAGAGATACATTGGAAGTGATAGTTTGACTCAAACAGATGATATTTGAATCTTGTGCTTAATATGACCTTTTAAAGTTTTATTTGAAATGTTCAGGCTTCTCCCTGCATGTTGGGTGACATCACAGTGTCCGTACTTGTTTGAAACAAACAATGGAGAGTGAGAGCCAAAGTGGCACAATATATACAACAAATTCTACATGTCGACAGCAATCCATTAGAGAGACTCATGAATCATGCACTACAATAGCTGACTTCACCCACTGAAGACTTCCATATGGTGTGTGATCCATCTACACACACACACACACACACACACACACAGAGCAGACAGTGCTCAGTCCATGAAGCAAAACATGCTTCAGTTGTATCCACTGTATGAGCCTGGGGAGAAGGGGGGCTGGCCCAGAAAGTCCTCCTGATCGTTTGCACTTTAACTCCAAACCTTCTCTTATTCATGTGTCTTCATGTGTCCCATTGTGCTAGCCACAAACAGTGTGCTCAATCGCATTATCATTACAGAGGAAATCAGTCATATTAAGCCTCTGCGCTGTCACTTGCCCCGCAATCTCAGCTGTGCACTGCCAAGAAAGCGTGGAAGGGCATAAGATGCATGTGAAATGAGATTTGCATAAACAGTGTTGCGCCATCAATTATTTACTTTTTTCCCCTCCGCTAAAAAAATAAATACATAAAAGATGCCAACTGCTTGCTGAGTACGTCCCTGAGGGTGCATCAAACAGGTGTTGTTCCCGCGGTTGGGACTTCATTGACGGCATTATTGTAATAATGACATAATGACCTCATCATGCTTTCAGGCGTAGGTGAGGAGCGAGGGGAATTGGGGGCAAATAGAGCATGGGAGCAGGTGGTGGCTCCTTCTCAGGTCTTTCTAGTGTAAATCATTACATGGCTAATGGGCTCATGACATCGGTGTTATTCTATTAGAAAAGGAAAGGCGATAAAGACAGAGGGAAGTGAGTCTCAGCTGAATCATTTGTGAGACTCACTCACTCAGAGAAGCATGCCTCTGCCACCCGCAACACACAACCGAGACCTGTTTACAAGGAAAAAAGGACATGAGGATTAGTCATCAGGATGTCTGTGACACATAAAGTCACTGTTGGCTTTCACCTTCTACGTGGATGTTTACTTTCTATTCTGTCATGCTATTAAAACCTGGAAAAATGGATTTGCTTGAGTACAATCATTAGAGAGCCAAATAAAACAAACCATAGGTTATGTTTCATAATTACAATGTTATTCCTAACAACATTTTATATTAAAGTTTATTCTAGTCGGCGCATTAACACATTTTTAACCAGTACCCATGTAAAGTATAAATATATGTGTATGTTTGTTTTACTTAGACATCATCATCGTGTTATATAAGCCTTGTTATTTACATAATCCTCAATAGCACACAACAGCAATGTACATGAGAATATAAATAAAGTAAAGGTGAATCTCAGTCGGCCTGGCATTACCAGAAATTGCATCATGCAGATATTTGATTCAATATTATGTTAAAATAAATAGATATACAGTACTGTGCAAGAGGCAGGCATAGACATAGACATAGGCATTTTAAAAGATTATATTTATCAGTTAACAAAATGCAAAGGGAGTAAAGAAAAAAAAAATCAAATCAATATTTGGTCTGACCACCCTTTGCCTTTAAAACTGCATAAATTCTTGTAGGTTCATTTGCACACAGTTTTGTGTGTGTGTGTGTGTGTGTAGTGTGTGTGTGTGTGTGTGTGTGTGTGTGTGTGTGTGTGTGTGTGTGTGTGTGTGCGTGTACATACTGTATGCATCCCTGAGTCAGCAGATACAGGATTTCCCATGTTGATGCCAGCATCATCATTTAGCAGACACCAATACAAAACCGTTATAAAAGCTGCTGCTTCACATCCAACTCACATTGCTAGAATGCAATCATCCTCATGTTGGAAATATTTCACATTTAAAAGTAGTTCAGTGTACTTCAACATCAAACATTGCTTCAACCCCACAAGCCAGACATTAGGTGAATTCAGACCTTTAAGTGCTAATCCAGTAAATAAAGGATTGTATTCCATTTAGCCAATATGTTTTGCATACACAGGTTGACAGAATCACTTGATTAAAGCAACCAGCAGGTTTAGTCCAGTGATACAAACATTTAGTTATAGTCATTCACCAACCTTTACCAATCAATTAACACACCAGGGGTAAACCTCTGCCTTGTTATACAAATAACATTAGAAATGATTGATGACCAGCCAACTAACTGTAACACTTTATAATTTAACAGTCAGCATGAAAAGTCAATGTCCCTTTTTTACATCAATAATCAACCTCAATTCAGAAGAATTTTGTCTGGCTTGGCATGATTGGCCATATAAAGTTTTTCAAAAAATGTTACATCAGTGTCCTCAAGTGGAACCCAGAATAAGAGCCTGACTGACAGCAAGAAGATCAAGCATCTGTGTGTGTTTCCCCATGAATAATGAGTGTACGTGTGGGTATGCAGGCCTTTCTGAGCCCATGCATGTGTGTGTGTGTGTGTGTGTGTGTGTGTGCGCACTTGAATGTGTATGCTTGTGCTTGTGTCTGTCTATTTGTGTGTGGGAAGGCCGGTGTGTATATACCCGTATGTTGGGTGAATATGAGTGCATTAACATGTGTGTTTCATGTGTGACTTTTTTTCTGGGTAAGAGCAGACTACAGGCTTGGGCTGCAGCTAAAGCCACGTATGATAGTCTGCTGCCACAGTTCACTGGAGGACCCGCTGTCCGCTGACAGCACACCTCCCTCCTATTTTCATCTGAAATTTCATAGATGCATTCAGGCAGCTCAATGACAACACGTCTCTGTTCCTTCTCTGAACCTCCCGGCACTAAGCAAGCTTCCTTACTAAGCTGCAAATTGGCATGCTGGGACTATCGCTTCACTCATCTTGAACAAGTCTTTTGTGGTTTAAAAAACTTTTTTCTTACTTTGTCATTGACGGAGAGGCACTTTCATAAAAACTTAAAGTAAAAAGTGATGGCTTTTATACTTAGCATATTGTGGGGGAGGAATACTGTTACTCTTTGCTTGAACTATTTTATTTACTTTTTTACACTGTGGCTTTTTATTCACATGCAGTCAGGGATGGAATTTAACACCCGCCACTCGCCAAATGCGGGTGGATTTTCTGTTTGGTGGCCAAATGTTGGAAGACTACCTGCCACATTGGCGGGTAAATATATTCGGCATGTAATTTCTATTTGACGGTAATTAGCAGAAGACCGACGTTCTTGCTGGTTGTGTGTCGCACTTAATGTACCAAGGTGTCTAAAATCGTTTACCACATGGATTAGGAGCATTCATTGGTTGTTGTTTATTATCTTTTCATGTTACTTGTGTTTGATTGGAGTAGATTTTTAAAGGGTGGGCATTAGGGGACAGGCGACAGGAGTCGAGAGGGGAGAGTGAGAGTGTAGCCGCTTTTATCCGGAGATCTGCGTGGAAAGAATAAGTGTCGCATTTGCTTATTCATACTGAACTAAAGTTTGCAGCTTTATCTTGTGTAAAAAGGACTTTATCCTGCAATCATGTGTGCTTTCACGTAGCAGTCCGGCTTTACAGGATCCAGTAGCATGCCGTGGCATGTCACAAACAGATCATTCTGTCTTTCTGTCTCGTGTCTGTCACTAACTTTCCCTGCTCAAAAGAGGATAAAATCTGCTCCGTAACTTTCATAAAGTGCAGCTGACAGATTGGCACAATACCCCTGTGAAATAAGGCAACGTGAAAACTGCTTGTGTTAGGAGCTAATTACAAAAGTTGTACTGGGGCTGTTTTTAGCTTTTAGCTGGGTAGTTGGCGGTCCAGTCAGTGTTTGACACACTGTCAGATCTTCTAAAGGTCCTCCTGTCTTCCCCAGAGGTCAAGGAGAATGATCCATAGACTGTATAAAAATTGTTGATCCCACAAAGCTGTGACGCTGTGGCACCAGGACACTTTCAAAACCAGGAGGCCAGAAGAGGGGGATTGTAGAAAGTGATGAATTATGATTAAGAGTGAGAAGTAATAGATTTAAGTTGAATCATTAATAAGCATATTGTAAGTTTCTAAAATAATTTACTGTTATGTTTTAAGTACATTTAATAGCAATAATATAATGTTGCTTCAAATTTTACTCTGCACTCAACTTCAACTTTGTATTTGACATAATACTTTATTATCTCAATTAAAAGGACTGAAACAAATGTTTATGTGACACAGAAGGCAATTTATTTTTTTGGCCACTAAAAAATATATTTGGCTGGTAGATATTTTCATCTACCCGCCACCTTGGCAGGTGAGCCAAAAAGTTAATTTCCACCCCTGCATGCAGTCTTTATAGATCCAATACAAAGGCTATGTTTTATTAGTTATTTCCTGTGTAAGGACAGAATGGCAAATCTGGAAAGTTCCCTGCCTTTGAGGTGTGAAGGACGGCCCTGTTTTTCCCTGTAGCATGGCCACTTGTTGGGGTAAGGAGGTTGGACGGTGTGTGGACAGAGAGGAAGAGGGTTAATCATGTTTGCAACAGGACAGGCTTCCCCTTGAAGTGGGAGACAGTGGTAGGAAGTGTCCAGATTTATGGTGCTCCGTAGCCGGCCATTGTAACCGCCTTCACCATGGCAGTTGACCAGCAGACAGAAAGGGAGAGAGTGTGAGAGGAGCTGTAAATCACAGCGAGAGTGTGGCTGAGACACACACCCACATGCACAAACACATCCAGCCCTGTGCTCACAGTTCACAGGCAGATAATGTGTGAAGGAGGGGCGGCTCTCCAGTAGTCCGCTGACAAGATAAAGCTGTTCTTGCATGAAAAGTTTGGAAATACATTTGCTTTTTGCTTTTTTTGGGCTTGACTTTTGAAACTTTAAAGCTAAAAAAAGAAATCTTCAGTGTATTGACTAAGGTACATGACTTTAAGTCCTGCAAAATCCTTTCAAACATCAAAATAAAAATAAAAACTAAGGCCACATATCAAGGCCATCAGTTTTTGCTGGAATTCTTTAGATTGATATGTGCACGTGAGTTAGGGCCCCATCATCACTTAAAGCCGGGGCAGGCAACATTAAAGAACTAGCATGAGCCAGCCATTGATAGACAGGCAGGTAGGCCAGCCAAGCGAATTTCATTCAGCCTTATTACAGTCCTGCAACAGTCACAGATGAATATACATTCAACAAAAACATAACAAAATATGACTCTGAAATAAATTCCCTACCCTAGCTTTAATTTGGAGGACATGTTAGAGCATGTACCATGTATCAAAGCAGACTCTGGGTACAAGTCTAATTCAGGTCCCTTGCTACACATCAGTGCCCCTCTCTCCCCTGCCTTTCCTGTCTTTCTCAACTGTACTGTCAAAATAAAGTGAAATGCCAATAAAAAGAAAAGAAATGGGCGGGGACTGAAACAATTGCCCTGAACCGAGGAAATTTTGGAGCTATGCCTCACATATCAGGAGCCATGAGTCAGCTGGCAGCAGCAACATGAGCTCCTGTGAGGAGGGTTAATACAGACAAATCACAGTTACTCTCTACATCCCCTGGGCTAACGGGCACTAATGACTAGCCCCGATATCTCCTTTCAAATACAGGAAAAATGACTTTGATTTTGGCAAAGGAAAATGAATTATCTCCATCACATCCGCCATCACAGAGGTTTATTATTAGCTACGGTCTTACACGCATGTGTGCGAGACTGTCACTTCTAGTCTTTAGGTGTCTTGTGGGTGTCCTGTTACAACACTTCACTCAATCCCTCTCAGTGAATTCACTCTGTCTCTTTTAAGTACCACTGAGTCTATTTCCTTCATAGGCGGTCTGAGGATTGCATAACCATGTGTATGCATCTTTGCAAAAAACACGTGTGTGTGTGTGTGTGTGTTTAAGGAGGCAAGCGGTGTGGAAGCGCTACAACCACAGCCTAACCCAAGCTGGTATCTGTTCATCAGAGCTTAATGGTTTCAGCAGATGGGGTGGTCTCTTGTCATACTTTGACTGCTGTGCCCACATGGACTCTGGCCTGGTTAGACCATCCATCCTTGTGGCGGCTGCGAGGCCCCTCGCAGAACGTGCGCTGTGCCCTGTGTGTACACAAGATCTCTGGCCTCGGTGGGGAATGTTTACCCAGCTGAAGTCCAACAGTGTCGCGCTTTCTCCCAGCTGTAGTGAACCGACTGGAAAGGAAGTCACTTAGGACACATCAATTGACCAATATCAGATATGACCAGGCTACGCTGAAGTTTCTAGCTTTATTAAAAGACTTGATGTGTCATTTGTAAAGGTAAATTTGGCACAAAGTAGCAGAGCTTTGCAAGGAAAGCCAAAAAAATGCTTTCTGTAAAATGTAAATTAGTGACTCAAGTGACTCTAGTCAGTGGCGGTTAACGCTTTGAATTGTGGTTTCCAGTGCATTTTGGCAACATATGTCTGCATTCAGCCCACAACAGGAAAAACTATAGAATCGGTGGCTCTACTGTCATTTCTGCTTAGGATGAGACAGATCTTATGTAATGTTCTGTAGACCTACTTACACTAAAGTCTGTGGAGTGACAGATTACATTAATGGTGTTGCAGGAATGTGATAATAAAAAGCTGTGATCAGGCACCTAGATTCTCAGTTCCTGCACAGCAGTCACACTGGAGGCAGGCTGGCTAAAAATAAGTGCTCAGTTTAGATGGGTTGCTGATGGACAAAGGACATTCTGAAGGAGACACTTAATACATCTTTGACTCGTGCTTTCTAGATAGTAACAGAGGAGGAACATTTTTAACACAAATGCATTTTTCCCCACAGACTGTGGTGTAAAATAATCAAAAGTCACCATAATCTGAAATCTATTATATTTGTTCTTAACCTTCCAACATGTACTTACATCGCCTGTCCTCTTTCAACTCCAGAGCAAAAAAAGAGGACAAAAAACATGTTTGACTACACCTTCAACCCTTTGCAGAGCAATAATTCACCCTCTCAATCTGTCGGCTCCAGCAGCACAGTAGCTCCATCACTGTGCAATAATGCTGGACTCAATCGTAGGTAAGAAGATGATGCTCTGCAGACGGTGATTCTCCCCACCGCGATAAAACCAGCCTCCGCCAAGTGCTGATGAGATTTATCGCTGTGTCTGTTTAAATGTAGCCAATTTCGCTTTAATATGATATTAAAGAATGATGCATGCCTGCGCTGCTTCAGATGCTCCCGTTGAGGGAGTCTCGTCTGCCCGTGGCAGCATTCAAACCCCAGCATGGCGAGTCAGTGATACAGCTGATGTAATGTTCAATATTGATAACAGCCCTGAGCGGAATGGGCTCTGATCATTTAGGAAAATATTGTGCGTTTTTTTTTTTTTAAACTACCATTTCTTGGCCCCGCGCCTGGAGTCACGCCGCCCATCAGTTCAATTTGATGGGCAGATATCCACATAGCTCTTATCACCTCCAATGGAATGAAATCTGTGAAGTCTGTGAAAACAGAGCACAGCAGAGTGCCGCTCTGCATATGAGGTGAAACGTGCTTTGTGGGCACGTCACTCGAAAACAGGAACTGTTTCTGAGATTTATGTTTACCAGGTTTATGTTTTCATTTTCACTTTGTAGAATAAAAAAGCATGTCAGAGGCCCTCACTGTGATCAGTGATAACATTTTGCTCACCAAGTTAATTGCTGAGATCTTGGCATCTGGCGAAAGAAGTGGAAAGAAGTCTTTTGATATAGAAAATGAAGGCGAACGGTCCATTGCAAACATTCCTCACAGTCTGCAGGCCGTCTTCTTGGAAGATGTTTTCCCATCCATACTTGGCGATGTTTTGTACTCCCACAGTTTTCCTGTGCAATGTGAGATTATCACTGTAATTTCTGATGCACTCAGTGTGTATGTGATTTGCATATAATGCACCTCAAACACGTACACCAGTATGCCGCTTTCACAGTTTTCTCGTTTTTTAGACAAAACTGACACCTTTACGATCATGCATGTGCCTCTGTGTGTGTGGTGGTCCCGCTTCCTGCCTGTGTGTGCGTCTCCTGCGGTCAGTGTGTCAGCTTTTGTTGATTTCCGCAGGGGAAGTTGCCTCAGTGCTATCCTCAGACAAAGCCCTGACCCTGGGGTTAAGGAATGTGAACCCGGGGGGCTGTGACGATCAAGACCTTCCCTCGAGGCGGACAATGCTGAACACCTCAGCAAACGCCCAAATGATCTCACATGCTTTTGTGTTGCTCATAGCACACCTTCTTCCTCAGCCCTCAGTCATGTCCACATTTAAGTGGAATCAACAAAACAAAATGGCCTCCCGAAAAAAAAAAGGAAATCAATTATGCGTCTGTAAACTTGCTTTAAATCGGATTCCAGTAGCTCTAAAACGATTAGTTGATTAATCTACAACAGATTTGAAAATTAATTAATTGCGTGAGTCATTTTTTAAGCAAAAAGGTCGAGATTCTCAAATTTGCTCGTTGGATGTAACAGGCTATTTGCAGTTCTCACCACACTGTATTGACTAAAAAATTAATTGGAAAAAATTGCAGTGTATATTCATCCGTACATTCCTCACGATTGGAAACCATTGTCATTGCCACTGAAAGAGGCCATGATCTCTTTTATGGATGGGCTTGTTGTGAATGGTCAACGTACAAAGGAGAGCAAAAGGCCCTTGTCTCATTTATCACCCACTTTAAGAGAGGGAGAAAGAGGAGGAGGTCGGCTGTCAAAGCAACCATAGCAGGGTGTATCGTAACGGTGGTCTCACATCCCCTGAGGCCCAAACACATTGCTTAAAGTGGAGAAAAACACAGCAAAAGAGAACACAAATAAAAGACAGAACTGAGCCAAGAGATATCACAATGAAGAGTTAAGTACCCAAGTAAGGCCCAAGACCTGTGCAAGCAGAGGTGTGAGACGTTGAGGACAGCCAAAAAGGCCTCCTGAGAATTTATATAGATGGAGGTGAAGGGTCACGACCGCTATTAATCATAGCCCAAGTTGAGGATTAAATGGCTCGTTCTAGTGGGCAGATGAGAGGATCGAGGTGTTTAAAAAGGCCATGTTGTGTCTGTCTCCTATTACAGAGTGAAGGCCCGAGGCAAAACAGCCCACCGAACCGAGGACAAATAGGATGTCTCTGCGCTTCCCTTCCTACCTCTGATGAGCATTTATCCAGTCAATTAAGACACTTAACATCACCACGCTAACATGACGCCGTCTGATGATTGATAATTGTTTACTTTCAAGATAGATGAAGGCAATATTAACACAACAGCATTGACGGCCTTGAGTGAAATAATCAGCCATCCGCAGGACTCATTTCTTTTCTTTCCTCACACATCTGCACACCTACAAAGAAATACACACATGCACACAAAATGCACACACATTCTCTCTCACACACACGTGCGCACAAACACACCTTGAATCAGTGCCCAGTCAGACTTAACTTTACTCTTTTTTTTTTGCTGCACAAGTGCCTTTGATCTTTGATGTGCCATGCATTGCATTAATTATGTATCTTGCCTCAGTACAAACGCGGCAAACACCTTCAAGAGCTTAATTGGAGCAGGCTCATCACAGGGGCCTAGAGGATGGCTGCAGGAGGCGTATGTATGCATGGGATCGCTCCCATATGCACTGCGTAAGGGAATTTTTACAGTACAGACGAGATGTAAACCCTGCATCTGTAGTACTCTCCTTCAGTCCAGAGCGAAGAAGGGACATTTTTCACTCTCCTGGAACACGTGCAGGATTGAGTGTTGATGCGGAGGAGGTGCACACAAGATGGATGTGGCTTGAATTAGGCATTTATATGTCATGGCCAGAGCAGCTTTAGCAGCAGGAACAATTACAGAGATCCAGATCTAGCATTGCTCTAATGCTAATGGAGAGTTATGCAAATTGAGCGTGCTGCCGCTTGCTGGAAAACTAGCCGAGGGGTCTCATGTGAATCTGCCTCAAACTTTTATGCATCTGCAATAAATTCATAGATTTTTCTCTCGGTTTTTTGTGCCATGTTGGCAGATCACAGTATGAATGTAGTAAACATTAGCAGATGTAGTGTGGGGAGTTGAAAATATTGATACAGTATTGTAACTGTGTAACATTTTATCTTGCACAACTTTCTTGGTCTGGATTTACTTTTTTGGTTGTTTTACCCAACCCACTATAAACACAATATCTCATTGTTAGGAATGAATTCTGTTAGCCAGCATCATTTGCCGTTTCATTAGCCTATCTGGATTTGTCTGAGGGGGTCAGAAAACGCTTTATTTATATATTTATTTAACTCCCCTGTTTCATTAGAAAACAACAAATTTCCAACGTTTTAAAAAAAAAAAATCTGAATCTGAATGTACTAAACATTCAGGTAGGTCATTTAAACAAATAGCAAATATGCCGTTTTAGTTATTTGGACATAATTTAGATTATTTGCCCTTTATCAAAACTTTTAAAGATTTAATAGCTCTGCTATAAATTCTTTCATATTTACACTGGACAAAATGCTATCAAAACTTCTACTGTAAGTGTGTGTTTATTTGATTTTTTTTTTATGTTGTAGCAGCATCTACAGAGAGAGACAGAGAGATAGGGTAATTGTTAATGCAGTTCAAACAGCTACCTACTGAGCCAACAGCCTTGCTTCAACATATGTGACCAGGTTAAAATAACAGGAGATAAGACGTGGAAAGAATAAGTACCTGCTGCCCAGCTGAAAGGGCTCCACGTGCTTTGCAAAAACCTCTACTTGGAGGAAAGCTGCAGTATTTAATGGCTAAGCTGAAATGCACTGCATGGTTTCCTCGCTTTTGTGTTGTTTAACTTCGAAGTTCGAAGCTCCCGTGTGCATCCGTGGCGTCGCTGCAGCTCGGCCTGCGTTGGTGGGAGTACCCCCTGCACAGGTCCCTTTTTGCAGTGCAGATCCAGTAGTTGGAGTTGTTGTACAGCGAGCGCGAGAGGGAGAGGGAGAGGAGTGTGAGCGCAGCAGCTGGCTGAGCAAACAGAGGCAGAAACATTAGGTTATCTTCAGAGACTATCAGACATCGACCTGTCACTTTTGCCGCTTCGTGCCGAGTCCCTGTATACTTGAAGAGGCGGACCACAACCACAGCAGCAGCAGCAGCAGCAGCAGCGCCCTGGTCTGGTCTGCTCGAGCAGCCGCCAGTGAAGAACTCCCAAACGCGGTCGTCTCAGCTGGCATGAGCTAACCTACCAGGCTGACATGGAAACCAAACCGTTTTTGTCATTGGGTAAGTTTGTTTTGCTTAATGACAACGCCTTGCTGTGTTATAAATGTGATGGATTTTAAGAGGACTTTCGTCGGCAATTAGTGTGAATTGTGCCCTCGCGCTGTTTTTTGCCCTCTTTTCTCCTTTTGACAGCGCGTGGAGCAACATGTTTTAGATCCGCTGACGAGCTGTACAGCACAGACACAGCCGTCTTTTAATTTGACTAACACAGACTCTGTGGTTTCTTCTAAGATGAAAGCAGACATTTCCTCTTGAATGTGTGAGTGTGTGTGTGTGTGTGTGTGTTGCATTTGTCCGCTGCCATTCGAGCTGATGACATTTCGCTTTGATACGGAGTGACACCTCGCTGCGCGCACACCCCGCGTGCGCTGCAATTAAATGTTTACTTGTTTGAAGTTCGCTTAAAACCTTTTTCTTCTGATTCATGTCAGTCCCACAAAGGCAAATTGCACCGCCGAGATAAAGCTTTGTGGGTTGCTTCAGCGTTTGCTACGTGCGTTAACGAGTTCGGACTGACCACAAAATATTGCTGTAAACTGTTAGAGGAATTTTAACCAAGGAGTTTTCCATTTTTTAGCACGTGTTGTCTGCATTAATCGAGAGTGTGTGTGTGTGTGTGTTATGCACAGGTTGTGTGTGTTTTGGTAAAGTCACCTGGTAACTCGTTGAAAAAAGACAAACCTTTCTTTTAAAAAAAACTTTCTTGTTTTTCACGTGACTTGGTTTAACTTGCGGCTAAATGTGCCCTCGTTTGAATTTGAATGTGAAGCTAGTGGTTTGAATATGTATCCAAGCAGCATGACATTTGTGATTTAAGCTTTGCGCTGTGGTCCAACAAAGCTGCTTGACTAACTACGGACTGTCTGAGTTTGTCTCCTAAAACTATGCTTCAGTAAAGAGGGCCGACTTCACATAAGTCACAAACAGGTGACAATTAGACAGGTGTAACAGCTAGGATCTGTGTGTATTGTCATTTCTGAGACCACAGAAAATGTAGGTTGTGTGTAGGATAAAAAGTATCAAACAACTTATACACCTCATGTTTAAATTTCCAGAAAAAGTAAAACAGTCATTTTGTTTATGAATTACTCATCTGTAAAACCATTAATCTTCATTATTTTTTATTAAGGGAACCTGTTTAATTTCCACTTTAAACACACACTGTCTCCCACAGCCACACTGCACTGTAAATCATTAATGCTGAGTGTTGCTGTGAGTTTGTCAAAGTGAACAGTGCAGACTCTTGTCCCCTGCAGCAGCGATACAGCACAGAGCTGTAGGGGAGCCCTCTTATTGTGTCTGCTGCTCTTTCATGAGGGCATCATGTTACACCTCGACACTCATGGGTTGCTCGGATGCGCTGTGGAGATTGACGGGGACTTCTGAGACACCGGGCGGCTTACTTCTGTTACAGGCCCTGCTCACTGACACTGTCGCCACAACGCCCTTTATGTGGCTTCTCAGAAATACTCCAAACCGCCAGTGTTATACACACTGACAGGGCTGTTATTACAGGTGCACCGTATTGTGTGTCCACATTGAAAGTGATTCAAGTTTCAGCCTGACTAAATGTGCACCAGAGTAGCTCATGCAGACACTTGACAGCATCATACAGGCAGCACAGTCTTATCTGAAAGCCTCTGTGGTTGGTGCACGGCTCAACACTTAATTGTTTAAATGAGGAAGAACACTTTTCCAGCAGTGTTCAATCTCATCTTTTCCTCACGGCCACACTACATGCTGTATCAGCAGCCTTTCCATCGCCTACAGTTCTAATCTGCCAGTCCTTAAATCGCCATTTATATTTAAACTTGCTCCATCAAAGGTCCACTTGAGCGCTGATTGTTAATTGGCCACTTCAAGGACGCTGCTATCTCTGAAGTCCTTGAATGTATCGATTAGACGCTTACTCAGTGTAATTATCTGTCGTGCTGCATTAGAAACTCTGACACGCAACTGTTTAAAATGACAGCCAGTACATTTCACAATTATAGATTGGTTTTTGGCTGTGATGACGACATCCCTCTTTGGCATCGTATGCTCAGTACTGTACTGATGCGCTGCCTGATCCCACCATCAACCACCCCCCTCCATATCTGACATTAAGCTATGAAGACTGAAGAGGTGACATTGAAAGGGGAATGTGCCCTTTTGTCAGAGCAATATGAGGCGGATCGTGACAGTCTGTCAGTGAATTAAACAACATGGCTGTGAAAGGGAAGGAGGGTTTTTGAACAGCACTGGGACGAAAAGCCTTTTTTTTGTAGGTGTTGATTTTCTGTTTGGTTGATTATTGTGGAAAACATGTCAGCACCTAAGTAGTTCTCCTTTACGCAGTTTCCCCTAGTGAATGTTGGATGGATTTATTGATTTAGAGCTTTTCCTTATCCAAATCTGGGCGTCTTTTACTTTTACTGTTGAATAAAACAGTTCAAAAAGCTTTTTGTTCAAAAATTCAGGGTTTAGAAAATAGTAACCAGTTATAAACCCCAATAAGCTAGTAGATGTGTAATGAAAAGACACAAAGAACTGAGCAAATTAAGCAAGTGATATAATGATTAGACTTTTACACATACATAAATCTCTCTCTTTTGATACAATTCATTTAACGCTATTGAAAAGTGTGTGATTGCTTACTCTAAAGGCCTGTTTTACCACCTGCTACAGAGGTGTGTGTGTGTGTGTGTGTGTGTGTGTGGGTGATGCTTTTCCTGAATCGTTTGGAACTACATTATGTGGTGC
Organism: Lepomis macrochirus; assembly: GCA_024633595.2. Lineage (NCBI taxonomy): Eukaryota > Metazoa > Chordata > Actinopteri > Centrarchiformes > Centrarchidae > Lepomis > Lepomis macrochirus. The sequence continues at coordinate 7,703,972 of JALXJV020000019.1, read as the reverse complement.
TTTGTGTTTAGGGAAACATAAGGTAACGTCGGCGTACACGCACACACACGCAGACACTCACTCCCAAAATCAATGAAGTTCATGGTCTTTGATGAGAAAGTGAGATTCATGCTGTTGTGTGTGTGTGTGTGTGTGTGTGTGTGTGTGTGTGTGGGAGAGACTGACATTCCTTTTCTGGCTGTAACTCAGGAACAAAGGTAATACAGGGAGAGGGTATTCGTCTGGCGGGAGGGGTGTGTGTGTTTGTGTGTGTGTGGTGAGAGTGGGCTGGTGGAATTACACCGCCAAAAGCATTTGGCGAAGTTTGTCATTTATGGCCGTCCAGTTTTGTGTTCCTGATGTGATGCTTTTGCTCCCCTTTTGAGAAAAGCGGCTGCAGCTGTCATTTTTATTGGTGGAGTTTTATAGCGAGACTTAATGGCTTAAAGTGACAGGTCTGTCTCCCTCTCCTTTCTCTTTTTGCTCTCGCTCGCTCTCTCTCACCCACGAGGCCTTTAACTCAAGCAAATCAAAGAAAATTTGCTTGCCTTCTGCGCGCCCACCCTCCACTTTCCCACTCCTTGCCCCTGCCGACATCCAAACCTAACTGTATGGGAGAAAAAAAAAAGATTTGTGCTCCAATTATGAACACAGCACAAGTGTGTTTTCTTATTTACAATAAACTGAGCCGTGAAGCGAAGGCCAGAGTTCTTTTCTTCTTCATGTAATATCTCTGCTCATCGGTATATGCATTAGGAGTTGGCTTCAGATAAAACAGTGCATGTTTTAGCCTGTCATGCTCTCTCCTCTGCAGCCCACACTGTATTGTTTATGTTCTAAACAGCGTGCGAATCACAAACTGCTGGATCCGTGCACAAAGCATGGAATGACTCAAAGGCTTGTTAATATTTTTTGTGTGAGGAGCTCCTCGCTCGCAGGAGGTCTTTATTGATAACGACCGCACTGAACTTTGCACCTCAGAACTTGACCTTTGCTCCTCGTATGCTCTATCATTCCAGGAATTTGCCTTTGGCGTTCAATCTGTTGTTGCTGTGTTTAAAACAGTAGCTTGTAGTTCTGTCTTTTTTCTCGGTCTTTCTTTCTGTCTATCGTTGTTATCTAGGTTTCTATTTCTTCTCTATTTCTTGTCGTTCCCTCGTTGTCTAGATTCTACAATTTGTGATATGTGGTGATTAACATTGGTACTGCAACAAAGGATTAATTGAGGTGTTGTCTATCAGATAGTGGAAAATGGCCTTCAGAAGTTGTCTTCAAATGTTGCTTAAATCGAATCCATACCCCTCCCCAAAATATTCAGTTTACAATAACACAAAACTCTGAAAAGCAATAAATCCTTACATTTTAAAAGCTAGAATCAGGCAATATTTGGCATTTTCTGCTTGACAGATGCCGTAAATGACAATAACCAATGTCTTCAGCAGTAATTTACACTCACAGTTTGGATTTGCAGAAGCTGTGAACGCTTTCACTTCTCAGTGTTGGAATCATCTGAGCACCATTAGTCCCAGGGTTTATTGCAGGTCCTCTGAGTGTCTGAATGGCTTTTCTGCGGGCTGGCAGTATTCAGGGTGCGTACAGCCACTCTTTTGAAGTGGAAACATAGTCTCTGTGGGGATTTGGCCAGATCACACTCATAATTCGCATTGAGAGGAAGGTCAGTTTGCCCTACTCTTGCCAGAACCCTCTTCTCTGTGTTCTGTGTGCTTCACTGCGCAAGATAGAGAAAGGCTGAGAAAAGTGACACTGAAATAGAAAAATACAATATCAAATAATATAATAAGTAAGAAAGAAATGGAACTAAAGAGTAACAGTATGTTGTAGTTATGATATTAAAACGAGAAACCAAACAAACAGTCACAGTCAGAGGCAAACTACCCTCTCCACTCCTCAGGCAAAGCTCAAGTTAGCATGTTTTCAATAATAAAAACAACTGTCGACTCTTCTGCTGTGATTGCGGTAATGCATAAAAATATCTCGGCCGTTTGCCGGTTGTGATTTTGTAATTAAGTTATGAGCACACAGGCTTTGATGGGTATTCGCTGGAGAGGGATGACGAATCGTGTGAATACTAGATATATTATGCTCCTTCATGTCGTTATATTTCCTTGTGCCCACATTCTTTCCACACTAATTATAATTGGCCCCAATGAGAACCAAATATATATTTTTAAAATTGTTATTTATATCACTTTTAACTGCCCGTGTAGAACAATGCAGCAGGAGTAAATAGAATTGTATTTTCTGCATCCAGATGATGGGTCACAGAAATAAGATTAAACTACAGTGGATAACTGCTTTACATTTTGTAATAATGAATGGTTGCCATATCACCAGTGTGTAACATGATCAAAAGCTGCAATGATGTGTTTGATGTTCCTGCACTCCTCGGAAAGAAAAAGAATTAGATTATGGACGCCCAACTGCGAGGTTGTTTTTGTAAAACTGTATATTCAGGTGTATACACAGTACTCGCCCTGTCTTTCACACACACACACACATGCACACACACACACACACACTCAAAGCAGCCAACAGTGTGTGCCTGTATGTATTTACATGTAAACACCCGCTGCGGCGGCAGAAACAGAGCAAGGTAATTAAGACCGTGTCTCTCGCTGCTCCATCACAGTTTCTCTTTTTTTTTTTGAGGTCACGGGGAGCGAGAGGAGGTGTCCCAGCGTGCCTTACGCCTTCCTCCCACCAACGCCGGCTCCGCTGCCGCGGTTATGTTTGTCTGTCACCTTGCCAGATGCCGAGGGTGGGGAGGGTGGGGCTTCCACGCACTGCTGGGCACAGGGCCACGGAAATCCCACAGCATGCAAAACACCTCGGTTATGTTCCGTGTGTGCGTGTGTGACTGTGTGTGAGTGGGTGGGTGTCCGGGTGTAAGCAGAAGGCAGCAGCTTTGAGAGGAAAGGCTGAAGGTTATGTGCATTTACACCTGCATGCCAACAAATACATATCTTGACTGTGGCGCCAATATCCATATTTTGCATATCAGATTAATTGCTATAGCTGCTTTTTTAAATACCCATGCTGTATTATGTGTTCTTGTATGTTACATGGACACATAGCAGCATTCTTAAACAGAGCAAGATAAAGTGTGTTTCTGCTAATCCTGTGTAGCTTTGTTTTTAAGGTTTGTCATCATCATTGTGAATGTTAAGTAAATCTTCAATGTTTTATATTTATATATTTATAAAGGAAAGAAGATTCCAAAAGCAAAGGGGTAGGCCAAGATACACCCAAAATTGGCTAAGGAAACCTCCCATTTATGTTTGCACTGGCAGGAAAATGAGATCTGACCCCAGTGAAGCTGTCTCACGCTGCCAGTTTTGAGCGTGGAAATGTAGTTTTTCTTTCTTCAGAGAGAAAGCGTACGCTTACTTTGAACACACAGAAAAGCTTTCATACCTAGAAAAAAAAAAATAGTTAATTTGGGAACAGCCATTATTTTGATTAGACTTAGAACAAGGCACAGTTGCCTGTGGGCACAAAACACAACTAGCTTATAATAGCCAATGACTCAGTTCTCTAAAGTTATGTTTTTATACCACACACACTTTCAGGCATCCTGCAGATGTAATAATAAAACGTACCCATTAACCGATAACAAGCTCAACACTGCCTTTTCCCAGGACTGGTGGCATGAACCAGGCATGGTCACAGGTTGTTATCGTCCTCAAATGAACATAACAGACTTTGCTATATTTTATCAATTTTATCCATTTAATCCATTAGCTTGACATACCAATGCAAGGCAAGGTGTGTATCTAGAGGGAATAAAAAAAGGTCTGAAGCTGTGTATAGCATTAATGACATAATTGTGTTGATTCACTGAATGAATAATGCAGTCACTCAGCCCTGGTAAGATCATGTTCAGCTCCATCAAATCTGGAGCTGCTCTTTTTTTCAGAATTTCTAAAACTTACCCCCTTCATTGACTTCCTGCAGCTATTTTCTTCCCTGCTTTAGAAACTCCTAAGCTCCACCAAAGTGCTTCTCCCTTCTTTAAACAGTTCTTCACCTTCAGGGCTCTGACTAAGATGCTTTGTGAATTGCCTTTAGTAGATACTTTAATCCTAAATTTAAGGGGAAAAGTGTAAGAAAATGGCATCACTACACATTTCTAAACGTTTCACCAGTAGGACCAGTCATAGCACTACAGATATTTGTGAATACTGCTCCTCACATCAATGATACAATGCTGCACATCACTATGCGTCATTGCTTACTCTTGTTTAAGAACAAATTAAGCTAACGTGTCAGTTGGGTCAGAGAAAGTGTTTCTGTTTATCTGGCAAATGTAATAATGGCTACTTTTAGTGGAGTTACATGCTGTGAGTTGTAACGCTGAATATCTAAATACAGCATAACTGTTGAAGTCATTTTCAGCTGTTATCTTGCCAGTTGCCTCATGTCAGAGGGTCTTCCCCTCTTCCTCAGTTTTCCCTCCCTCTGAGTCAGCCCCGCAGGAACCGAGGACAGATGAAGCTGTTGTTGAGCGAGATATCATCTAGAGTATTTCCAAATCCTATAAGAGCAAGCCCTCAAGACACAGTGGATTAGAAAGTTTGTCCTTATCACTATAAAATGACAGGATTCAGGTTCAGTTTTGGTGAAGTGGCCCTTTTTAAAACCAGTCTGTAAGATTAGAGGCTGTGACTGCATTTATGATGAACAGTAGGGCTGAACGATTTATTGCATTTGCGATATTATCGCGATCCAAGAGTAAAGTTGTCTGAAAATGAAGCATGAACTTTGCACGTTGCGCTGTACCTGGACTTGTTGTGTACAGTGGCCTTAAACCTGACAGAAGCTGACGCTACTGAAACTTAAGTGTCACGCAGGGAATGAAAGTAGCAGGTAGCAGGTAATTTGGCGGCGGTGGTGGGTGAAATCATCGGGCCATCCACCGCTTTGATGGACAGGAAAAATGCACAACTGAAAGACACGTGTAGGAAGGTAAGCGTATTGTGGCGATCAGCGCCTGCATCACACACACAGCCACCAGTCAGCTTAGGAAACATCTGTGAAATGGTGTTACAAACCAAATGCACAAGTCCGAAAGAGGCCCAGGCCGTCCCGAGTTACAGCCAGTGCGCTGCCTACCAGCGTCGGAGGCTGCGGGGGAGGAGAGGGGAACTCCTGTGTTGTCTGAGAATTACTAAGCTTGTCTATTAAACACGAGAGGCGCCACTTGGTTTTATTTCCGTTGGCCAACTTTTGAATTTAACCTCAAACTGTGTTTTTTTTGTTTGCTTACTGGTAGATAGAGAGATTGAGAGAGATAGAGACTCTTAAGAGATTTGAACTGAGGTAAGGACTCATTGGTGGTTGAACTGTGGCTTTTGTATTGAGCTGACCTGATGATATTAATGCCATGACTTGACTCCAATTATCTTTCTCATATTTTTAAAATTTGATACTTCTTCTCCACCAATTCTCATAACAATAATTCATGAAATTCATGCATCACCTAATTTCATCATAACACAGGCCTGACCCACAAGAAAGAACAGTGTATGTTTAATCTAAAATAATGAGTTGGTCATACTATACACTGATTTACTGCTTGTCCATTTTGAATAATACAGAAGGAAAAGAGCTTAAAAATTAATCACATATTAATCACATATTTTCCAAAATCGTTCAACCCTAATGAACAGTAGATCCATTACAGGAGCTACCAAACCGTCTGCGTGGCTGAGGAGATGGATGATAACGATGGTCATTAGCATATCCAGAAGTATTGACACAGGTCATCTCAAAAATAGATACAAAGCATCATAAATACCGTAGGAGCTTAACGAGTTGTAACGCTCACATTATTTGCACGAATTATCTGCACATGAGATAGACTAGAGAAAGATGATAATGTGAGATAACAGGGTTCCTCTGTGGGTTTTTCCTCCCTCTGTAGTAGAGAAAGTGTGATTAACTCTTTGTTGACGCCTCCAGGTCTAGTGTGTTCATGCGTCCGCCCAGACTGTGGCCCCTCTCAACACACACACACACACACGCTCACAGAAAGTCTGTACAGAAGTCTGGAGGGATCTGTCACCTATGGTTGGACACCTTGCTGCGGCCGTCTGGTTTTAGGAATGTTCTCAACGGCAAGAAGGTGGAAGGGCGTTAAGCATAGAGGGGAAGGGGGAGTGTATTTGGAAAAACAACTCCAGCGGAACACGGAACCTCTTACTCTTGATATTGACAAACCAACATGCCGCACCAATCATTGCACGCCGAAGAGCACCTGTAAACAGCTAAACAGAAAAGTGTCATGTCTGCTCCTGCCGTTTACGCCTCGGTGACATTTAGTTGAAGGCACTTAGATGGCCGGTCCCTCCCTTCCTCTGCCCACAACATTCAGTCTATTTGAGTTCAACATTTTATTGCCCCCAAAAGGGAAATTCGCTTTGCAGACAGGGTTTGCAGTAAAATCACACAGTAGAGCCGTGTACTAAAAAACACTGAGGCCGCATAATATCAGACAGCAATGAAACACATAATAAATGGCTCCAATGTAAACCCATCTTGACCATGGTAAGCCCAAAATGCAGGGCCTTTTTTTTTTTTTTTTTTACTGAGCACCACTACTAAAATTAAGAAGACTGAATGAATGCAGGAAGCGCATTAAGTGGTGACTGAGTTGATGGCTCTTTGATATTGGCTATAGAATTAGTTAACCTGCTTATTAGACTGAGAAAACTCTTGCATTGTGTCACAGAGCAAAATGCTCTCTGAGTCATGTAAATGGATTAAGTGCACGGCTTTGTATCACTGTTCCTTGACAGTGTGTGTGTGCGTGCATGTTTTTTTTCTTGACTCTCTGCCATAATGAATTTATAATTCAGTGCAGATGTAACCCTACCTCCTATATAAATTGGTTGTTTGTGCTAAATAAGAAAGTTGAGCAACCAGGTTAACTTGACATACAAAGACAGGCAGGCGAGCAGGCCGTGTCATCAGCGTTTTACATACCAAAGTGCTGACAGTTGGCTGCACAAACGGCTCTGACAAGTTCAAGTGTCACATTTAGGATGCTTTCTTCTGTTTCAGCACAGAAAGGGAAAGAGGAGAGGGCCGAAGATTAAGCAGGACAGATCTGAGCGTTGAGTTATTGGCGGAACAGGACCATTATTGGCAGGAATGTGTGTAGCTGGGTTTATATTTATGTATTTGTGTGTGCAGTAACACACTAGGGCTGCAGCTCATGTATTTGTAAATCCCGTGTCAATATTTTACACATCCCTGCTCAAACTGTAATTTAAAAACCCAAAGCCATATTGTGAAATTTACAGTTTTTTATATATTATTGTCAATTACATATTTTATTTATGATTCTTGACCCGCAGTATTTGGTTTCTCTTTCTCATATTTATTGCCGACTGTTAATTGTTTTGTGCCAAATTACCAAAGCCAATCCCTTGCATGTGTCAACCTACTTGGCAATAAATCTGATTCTGATTCAGCTAACAGTTACTTTCTTTCTTGATTGATATGTTTTTAGTTTGTTTCACCTAATCATGCTATTCAATGTCTATTCAATGTCAGAAAATATTGAAAAGGGCCCGGTGATGTCTTCAGATTGGTTGCTTTGTGTGATATACAGCTTACAATGTCACAAAAGCAGCAAATCCCCACATTTGAGAAGCTTGAACCAGACTATGTTTTGGCTTTTTTGCTGGATAAATGACAAAAACAATTATCCGATTCCAAATTAAATGAATGTCAATTCCCGGCGATCAATGGAATGATTTACTGACATCAGTTGCCGCATTTGTATGTATTTGAGTTCAGTGTGAATGCTTGGGCATGCATATGTGTCAGAGTGCAAAAGCATCTTTGCGTGTATGCGCCATGTGCGTGGTTAGGCGAGGCTACAACATGCATGTTCTGAACCGGCGGTGGTGGGGAGTTGCCGACACGCTGATTCATGAACTGGCGTATGTGAAGCAGCGTGGAGCCGAGCAGCTGAGAATCACTGTTCTGTCTGGGAGAAGGAGGGTCAGGGGGTTGTGGCTGGGTCACGCTCTGTGGGAGAGGAGCAGCCTCAGCAGACATGACGGCGTTTGTATGGAGGTGAGGAGAAGCGAGGAGTGATGGTAAGGGGCGAAAACAAAACCGGGTTGGTATGAGAGCTTGCTGACGGAGGCAGGAAGCGTGTTGTTTTTATTTAGGTCTTGCTTCACTCAGTTTCCCCCTCTCTCATCGCATCAGTGCAGCTATTGTTAGTAACAGAGTTAATTGTTAATTGATCCAAAGAGCGATAAAACAAGGCACCTAATCTCCCTCTCTCTGACACACACACATATGTGCTGTAGAGAATTGAGAGTGGATGTTTATTACAGGATCCTAGTGGATGCTATGGTGCCCTGGGGGCTATTAAAGCCCTTACTTAAAAGGCTCTATCAGGGTACACTGATGTTGGGCTGCTTGAAGGCGGGAGGGGTAGAGGGGTTGTAGGAAGAGAAAGAGAGTGAAAGAGAGAAGAAAGGGATGAAAGAGAAGTCCTTGGAACAGTGAGCAGAAGGAGGGAATAAACAGAGTGAGCACATCTGGAGTGCCTCAGCAGGAATATTTGTGCAACATCTGGAAAAATTCCCTGGAATTTAAGGGTCCCCTCCTTTCATTTCAGTTATTTCCCCCCTTCTTTTCACTTCTTCTTCTCCGTCCTGTTTTCTGCATCTTCAAAGTCTCTTGCCCTGGTGCGGCAGGCGCTTAAATACTCCTGTAGTAATGCATGTTGAGCCCTTGTGGACTTTATAGCAGGCCAAATTGGGCCCATGTGACCAACTCCCCTTTGTGCAGGGCCGGGCTAATTAAATGGCAGAGAAGTGAGAGGGCACCTGGCTGTGGACGCAGACCTGAGCCAGTCCTGGGCCAAACATAACCCCTCATAAAAACTGGAAAAAATAGAGAAAAAGAATACCTGTACTTTCTACAGACAGTAAACTTTAAATCATAGCATAAAAAATAACCTCTTTGTTTTGTTTTCACCAGAACAAACAAAGACCTTTCTGGTATAGCATGAAAGCGCCACCGTCATTAAAACACAAACAGCCTACCTTTGTGTTATTTCAAAAACAAATTTAGCTTTTTCATGTATTAGTTTGTTGCCACTGAAAAAGAACACACAAAGAGTTTGTGTTCATGAGCCTCCCTCTGAGGTGTAAACTCCCAGGAGGGACTAGAAGTTCTCAGTATTGAATCGACACCATCAGTTGATTTGTATCACTCAGCTTTCACAGAGCGTTCAGCTACGGGGCCCTTCCGGTACATTACAGATGCGCGGCGAGGCTTTTGTCCGTCTCTGCAGCGAGATCACAAGCGTGGCTCTCTCTCTCTGAGCCTGTGTTCATTAGCCGTTATGATTCAGACGAGCTCTGAGCGCCTCCTGTCTTACCTGGGTGATGATCCTTGTGGATCGGTCGGCGCTGACAGGCAGGTAGCTTACTCAGAGCGGAGGGGAGAGCAGGAGAGTAGGAGAGCGCAGAGGTACATGCTAATGTGGCAACCGTGCTGATCAAAAGAGATGCATCACGGCCTCCGTCTGATGGGCTTACTGATGCCGCGGCCCCCTGAGATCTGCAGTACGCACAGGCGGGAGTCGGGCAGTGATCAGAGGGAGGAGGTGAGGGGAGTGAGGGAAAGAGGAGGACAGGTTGAGAAAGAGATGGAGCTGGGGGGGCTTACTTTCAGAACGGGATAGATGACAGTGAACAAGAGAAACAAAAAAGATGAAGAGAGAAATCCAAGGAATATAATGCAGTTAGAACTGATAAGGGTAAGGAAATAAATCATCTCATTTCTTTATCGATTGAACTATTTGTCAGGCATAAATACCAAACATTTACTTCATTGTCTGGTTATCAGAGTAGGCAGCAAACCTCCCGTTTCAGTTGATCAATCACCTCTCTTCATGAATACAGTCCCCCTGTGTTGCCGTTGGCCTACATCTTTCTGCCTGGCTGAGCTGACAAGTTGCACTCCTTTCTAGGAATGCTGATGTTGATGATACAGTCTACTGTATGTGCCTGTGATGTTAGATTATGTACACAGAGCTGTGTGGGGCTGTTTATCTGTACGAGGGTGCACGCTGGTATTTGTGCGGGTGAATTGTGTCTATATGCGTTAGCATGTAACAAGGGGCCATTATTTTAAAAAAAACTGGGAAAAAAATCAAGCTGACAGTTGAATTATTTTTGTTTTAATGACCTTGTGTGCCATTACCTGTTTACTTGCGTTTTCTCCACATTCTCTCTTTCACCGTGCCAATGTATTACTGCCCTGGAGCACAACAGTGGGTGAAAACGAAACCCTGGTGAAATATAGTTCAAACCTAATCTGCTCCTTTTTAAAAAGTCATTTTCCTTTTTTTCTTAGAAGCTGTAAAAACTGAATATGATGATTTTCAGTTAATCTCTTGAATATATTTTTTATTAAGTGGTTAATTGTTTGAAAGATATTTAGAAAATGGAAAAGCGTTAAATTATTGCCAGAAAATATTTAGAATTTTTTTCCTGATAACAATTATTTGATAATTAAAATTCTTTATGATTAATTTTCGAACTAATGGATACAGTGTTTTGCGCTATTAGATGCACATACCAACACAGAGATGAATGCACATGGGCACAAGTCAACACAAACGCATGCAGCACAACATTCTTAGAAAGAGGTATGTCCCTGCCAGGCTTTGTGCTAAAACCAGATTATGACAGTTGAAATTATGACAGCCCGAGGACCATGTAATACACACAACCTCTGCACTGAGCTACACTGGGAAGCATTTCCCTGTGCCTTGAGCTTATTTTGCATGCAGACATCTCTGTGCGGCCCTGCAGAATGACCTTGCGCTGGCTCGTCCACTTGCCTGTCCCTTGATCCAAATTAACTTTGCTGTTTTGGACCCTTCTTTTTGAAAGGGGCCACCATTGCTCAGCTCTAAGCCGATCTGACGGTCTGTCTCTCTTGGTCAGTAATTGTTATTTGAGATAAGAGTTTTTACCCTGGAGGGCAGATTTAGTATTTTTGGAGTAGCCGTATGCTCCGCTGGCTCATTGCATCTTGCCACGTCTGCAGGTAGACGTGCAGTGATGTCATCGATGACATTTCAGTAGGAAGAGTACGCTGCAAGCCCTCAAAAGGGGCCTGACCTCTTGACCTGGACCTCGTAACAGTATCAAAATAAACCTGATTCTTATTGCTCTAGTTATTAGATTTATATGCACCCGAGGGCTTGTGCTCTCGCTCCTGGTCTACACTGTAAAGCTTCGCATAAATAAATAATGAATAATAAGTACCAAGTCAAATTGTTGTTTACATCTGAGGCAAGAAAATGGTCAGATTGGTAAAGACATTGTACGGTCAACAATAATCAGTATTTTTAAATTACTTTATTTTTTTATTGAACCTGAAACGATTACATCTTAAAATTGAGGCATTTTAAAATCCAACAGTCATAACCTTTGGTCATAACACTTTGACATATGATGCTTAGTAATGACATACAGTTTTAATGGAGACTTAAAAAAGGCATCATTAAGTTCCCATCAATCCATTCACTTAAGCAAATACTATACATAATATATACCGAAGGATTTGTATGTCGTACAGCTCTGATCTGATCTTCATTGCAGCAGCTGTCTGGTTTATCTGCACTCTAAAACACTCTGATCTAAATGCACTGTGTTCGGCCCCGTAACCCCTGAAAGCCCCGGGGTCAAACTGATTGGAGAAGAGAGTCACGTGTTGGTCTGGGTCGTCAGTGTCATAACACCACGCTGATTGGCTCAGATCCGGTGGGGAATCTCCAGTTAGGGCTCACTTATTGAAACTATGAGTAGCTGGCTACAGATTACAGTCCTGTGCCCAGCTCCCTCTCTCTCTCTCTCTCTCTCTCTCTCACAATCACAGACACACTGATACACACACACTTGACCTATACATTTTCAGTGTGTAGTTTCCTGGTCTCGGCTGACCACATATGTGAATGAATGATTGATATTCCAAAGTCAAGGCTCCAGGGGATTGACTGAGTTTATGCCCAGCTTACCCTGTAGTCCTCATGCTTGATTGGCAGTTTCCTCTTTCAGTGGAACAGAGTGGGCGGCAGGAGGAGGGCTTGATGGGCTACCAGTGGCATTTTGCATCTCACATCTCATGACGTGTCACCCTGCATTAATACTGCACGTGCTTCTCAGTCATTCATTTGATATTCCTCTCAGACAGGTTTTGACACGGTAAGGGTGCATCAGTCCAAGTCACATTTAAAAGTCTTTATTTAAAATTTGGTTGTAGTTGACTCCTCCACAGGATGTCACTAAGCATTTAGCTAAGCTTAAGACTCGTCACAATATTTGCATTTATTGTGTACGGGGCAGTATACTGTTACAAAGTTGTATTTCTGCACAAAAGAAGTAACACATGCTTGTGTTTGAAAGTGAACTGACTGCAGCAGTGTGACGTCTCCTGCATGTGCTTATTGATCCACTGTCGTTTGCAATTGCAAGGCATCAGACAATTGTTGCGAATCCTGACCTTCAGTCGTGGGTGGCGCTATTGCTAGCGCTTGATTTTCTCATAAAGCTTTAAAATGACATTAATAAATACTTTGAGGATTTGAATCGTAAGAAAAAAATCTGATACAAAATAGCAATTATAGCTCCAGTGGAATCCTGTTGTGATGATATCAACTTATTGTGTTATTGTCTTGCAAACTTCTGTTGCTCAAATTAACAATTACACATCTGAGGACTTCTCTCTCATGTGATGCACAGCAGCTGAAGACAGTTCATTGCATTCATTTATTTGGTGTGTTTTGCATTTCAAGTAGCGTGATATCAGGAAATATAGTCATGCAGCTCAACTGTACAGACTTCCACTGGCACTTTGTAAGACGTTGAAATATGTGACAGCTTTTTTAACAATTCATCGTCCTTTGCTTTTACTCGGGATAATGGACAGTGTATGATACAGCCATTAGCCTGTCACAATGGAGCTATCCCACACTGGAACCGTGTTCCCTTCTGTTATGATCATTTTCATGCTATCTCGGCCTCTCGCTTTGTTTCCTGTCTCGGAGGGAACGGCTCGCTCGAGTCTTTAATACTCCGTTTTTGTGCTCACTGAAAGGCCTCGCTTCCAAGCAGAATATGGTGTAGCATCACACTCGCTATGCCGAGCCTCGTCCCCCATGGAAGAGAAATAATTTATAAAATGAAAACTACATTTGTTGTGTAAATGACCACATGCTGTAGGATATTTAATCCTGCCTGCAGTCAATCCCAATCATGTGACTTGACCTAGTTTTTTCTTCCTCCCTCTGCCTGTCTCTCCTCGTTTTCTCTCTTTTCATTCTCTTTCTCACTCTCTTTCTCCCACACTCTTTCCCTCTTGTTTCTCCCTCTTCTTTCCCTCTCCATTCTTCTCCCTTTTGTTGTTTGCTGTATTTGTGTTCCTTTTTTTTTAAATGACTTGTCCAAGAATTAGTTTTTTACTCTTGGTGTGTTAATATCTCTAACTATGTGGCCAATAACTCTGTCCTTGATCATGTACTGATAGAAACCAATTTCATAACTAAAGATATCTGTCAAAGACAGTGGTGATCATTTACAGAATGACTGCCGATGTCACAGCAGAATGTGGGTTATAACGGAAGTCATGAGTCATCTCGTCATCCTTGAGTTCCTGAACATTTTTACCCACAGAATCATTTCAGCGTAACCGAATATGCTGAATATTGAGAAGGTCACATGTTACTTTTGCAAGCAACTTTATATTTCTGTTTTCAGGAAGCAGCTTTGTGGGGAATCTCATAGAATTTTTTTTGTATTTGTGTTTTCTTTTCTTCTCGTCTTTGTGTGGTGTCCTTACACTCATCCTGACCTGTGAGCCAACGCATCTCAGTCTGTTAACTGATTTGTTGTTGTTGTAAGTTTTAAAAAAAATGTAATATCGCTTCCTGCGATTTGAATTCCACCCTGTCAGAGTCAGAGTTCAGTCACAGGAAATATGTAATACAGTAATATAGAATATTAGTAACATGAATCTTATGATACTATAATGCAATTAAAGGAAACTTTTGATCATTTCAGTGATTGCATTACAGTGTGTTTTATGGGAATGGTTCCGTTCCAGTACAGTTTTTGTTGTGGTGTTCTTGATCTTTTTGTGGCTTGCAGTAGTAAATACAATACAAAAATGTTATATATGAAGATAAAATACAATCCAGTTAAGTGCGCATTTCACTGTGGGCCTTTGCCTAATTTTGCTATGATATTTGATAGCATAGCGTACATCAACTTCTCATTGTCCCCTTTTATTTTACTTTATTTGAGGAATGCTATTCATGTGAATAACCCACCATAAATAAAAAAGGCGAACAATACTCATTAGGGCTCAAACTATAGTATTGTGTGTTGGAAGGGATGTTCTTTCTTGAATCCGAGGAGAGGAACAAATCTTCTAGTCCTTAAAGTTTTAATGTGTGTTTGCTTTTAAGAGTACTTCCTCACCGTTGTGTGTTTGGGGCTCTGTGCCACTTCCAACAGCCACCTGCAGTTTGACATACCCTGAATGATCAGGCAAATTAGCTCCATTTGAATATGGCTATCACAAAGATAGGGAGGGGAAACATTTATGTAGAAATGTACGTATGTGTGCATTAGTGTGCTCTGCAAAGCAGGCATCTGAGAAGAGGATATATAGTAAAACTAGATAGGCTAGGTAAATAGCTAGATGGATGTCCCTGCAAGAGCAGCTGCAGCCTGCTGGGCACAGTCTCAAGTGTAACAATTTGGTCGCCTCTTGGAATGCGTGGCATGTATCCATTCCTGAAGAGCACAAGAGATCACTCAGGCTTTGGAATAATACAGTAACAAGCCTCTGCCTCAGCTGTCTCACTCTCACTGAGTGAGAGTGCGCACTGAACACTTTACATTGTCGCTGATTTTACATATTTTGTATTTGTAATGTCTCCATACAAACTATTGTGTGCGTCGCCATAACAAGCACTTTATAGGCTATTACAGGCTGTTATCTTTGTGCAAAGACAAACTCATAATGTAGCCTCTGTCTTTCAGTGTCAAGGCTTTGTGAAAAAGAACCCTTTGATTTTGCTTGGTGTGCAGTTGCTTTTTATTAACAAATTACATTGAAAATGTCACTTCATAGTTTTTCCTCTCTGAATCCAGAACACACTCACCTGTGGCACCAGATCCGAAGCACTGAACACATCATGAATCACTTACAGTGGTACTATATTACAAGTCATAGCTGGACAGCTACATTATCGTTGAGAAGGAATAATGTCCTCTATTGAATGGCACTGTACAATCACTCCTGTAGAGTTTTTCAGGGTAAGACTCATAACATTTCTGAATGTCTTTTATCATGAACCTTTTTGCAAGATCGGCCCATTTAAGAGTATTTTTTTTTTTTACATAACACGCATAAAGAGCCAAAGAGCAAATTAAGATCCTTATCCAGAGCTTTCCTGGATTTAAACAACGTGTTTGTGGATAGAAATGTATGTACCAGTCTAAACTGGCCAAATAAATACAGCAATGGTAAAAGAAAAGAAAAGAAAATTAAAGTAATTTATTGCCTTGTTGAATTTCCTTCACAAATGGCTTGTTTGGAGATGCTCAAAGTATGTTTATTTTTAAGAGTCAAGAGTAAGTATGAAAAACAGCTCCTTCTCAAGGCATAGCAGTCTGAAGCCATGTTGTTAATATGGGACCTGAAACGTTGATGCATTCTTTTTTTAACTCAGCAAGCGAGCCCTGTTGTCTCCTTTCATTATCTTGGCCCAAACTCTTCATTCCAAAACTTGACTGTGCTCTGTAAGCACCATTTTCCTGTCAAAGTCTTTCCCAGTCCAACCTGGCTCAGTGTCACGTCCTGATACTGAATTTGAAAAGGTGTGCACTTTACAACCAATTTACTGCAGATTTGAAATCCTGGAAAGGATTATTATAATATTTTTTCCTTCTGGAGTCTACTCCCTAATGGAGTTTAACAGTCAACAGACAGGAATCAACATTGCTGGTTTAAAAATACCCTATTCATATTTAATACCTCCAACTTAAAGAGGTATTTAGCCAAACAGTGCACTTAATCCTTGTTTATAAAACTGTCATGCAAGTGGTATGTCTTGTGTAATTCTTATTCTTCTTTATTATGAATTTCAGTGTTTTTATTGTCGTTCTGGTTTTGAGTGCAGAGCAGCTGTGGCTCCAGATGTTTTTGTTTCAGGTTTTGAATTATGTACGACTTCATATTAATATGTTTCACATAGCGAGCTCAAACACAGTTTCCCATGATGTATGTGGCTGTCTGTTAATCGTGCTTTTAAAACGCAGCTTTATTTCCATTTTCATCATTAATCAGTGTCTAAAAACATACAGGAATGACTTTTTATTTTCATTACAGATATTTTGAATATTATATACATATAAACATTTCAAGAGTGCAGGTAAAAGCCCTGCTTTTTTCCCATAAGAGGAAAGATAGCTTAAATAAATAGTAATACAAGATTTTGATAGACTACACTTTTCAGTGTAGGCGAGTGGGTCCGAATTTAGGTGTTTGTACATGTGCCATGCTGGCTTGAATGAGGCAGTGGCCTTAAACCAACAAAGGCAGAATGAGAAAATGTTCATGCAAGCCTTGACTTCACCATGCGTCGACCTTGATCGGTGAATCTGGGTCAGAGTTATAGAACAAATTGTTTTTCGGAGAACAACAGGTGACGTGGGTGGTAGCACAAGTCCTTCCTTCTGTTTTGTCCTTGGGTGTTTATACATGTTTACATCCTCAGTATGTGGATTCAAGATGTACTAGGCTGAGGCGGCAGGAGGAGGTTAATGGGAGAGCCTGCGCTCCTGTAGAGAAGAGCGCGTGGGCGTGTGGCATCAATTTAGCAGGCTAACAGGAAGCGTGCTCTGGGACCTTCCACCAGGATTCAGGCGGGCAGTGAGTGGGGCACAGGTCGCTACAGTGCACCACACCTCACTTTCTGCCTCGGAGCACCTCTGGACTGTTGCTGGTGCATGAGAACCCCCCCCCACACACACACACACACACACGCACACATGCACACAGAGTATTAATCTCCATACTATGAAGCCAAGCTTTATTTTAACATCACTTGCTGG
Source organism: Lepomis macrochirus (assembly GCA_024633595.2). Classification (NCBI taxonomy): domain Eukaryota; kingdom Metazoa; phylum Chordata; class Actinopteri; order Centrarchiformes; family Centrarchidae; genus Lepomis; species Lepomis macrochirus. The sequence goes on along the minus strand of JALXJV020000019.1, from coordinate 7,686,807 downwards.
AGGTAATTCTCTTTGATCACTACAAAATGTCAGCTGTGATCAAGGAATATGGGGGCCGTGAACTAAGGCCAGAACCGTATCCAATTGCAACCATTAATCAAGGCTAAAAATAGCACTTTTGACACTATAATGAAGCAGTGCAATCCAGGGTGAATCCTACAAAATAGAAATAGAGGAAGCAAAACAAAGTTTTATCGCTGCCTTTCTGGTGGTGATATTTCACAGCGGAGAAAGGGCCAGTGTGCGCTGTGCCAAGGGCTGCTGCCGTGGGCAGATCTTCCATCATGTGAGCGGCTACTGTAAAGATCAGCAGAAGGATAATAGATTTTTTAAAAATGCTTCCTTGTGTCCGTTCCCGGGTGAAAGGAGCCTCTTTAACCCCCACAGCTTTTTCTGACTCCAATCACACAAATTTGATTAGAGTCGTTTGCCTAAGGAGCTGCTCTGGCTGCTGAGCTGCAGTGAGGCCCCTGTTTGCCCCGGAGAAAGATTCTGACGTGCACAAGCAGTCTTTGAACCGGCCCCTTCTTTTCTTCCCCTCTAACCTCATTTACCACACTCTTTTAGCTCCCCCCACCACCACTCGTCTGTCTGTCTGTCTGTGGCTGCACACCAATGGACTGCCTTTGGCTTCATCACGTCACAGCAAGTGAGACAAACGAGCGTTATAAATTACGAAGAACCGCTGCTTTGGTGTCATCTAAGCTTAACCCCGGCACTGTGTAATGTTTTATACAATGCTTTGAGAGAAGGCAGTACATCTCCGTGGGAAAAGTGAACCTAAGAGACTTTGAGAAATTGAGTCACAGTCAAAATGCATGCTACAATACTTTTGTCATTACTCCACCGTTATGAATGCAGGTGTACTGTATGTCTGGAAGCACTCAAGTTTGGTTTTGGCATGAAAGTGCATATGGAGAAAAAGTTAAGATCAACCAATCCAGTGACTTGTGGGCTTGATTATAAACACCAAACATTGCAACAGAATTAGAAGGAAGCCTCTGGGCGGAGCTTTGTCAGTGGTGGATTTTGCCACAACCACAACCACAATTTCAACTAGTTGGCTCCAGACGTTTGTTCACAAACTGACAGAACTATGTCTGACTCTGTGAGAATAGTCACAACCCCGATGTCAACAAGAGCAAGAGCACTATTGACAATGACTTGCACACTTAAGTATCGAATACAAACAAAGTAGTGCTGAGGTGATGGTGTGTGGAACAATATTACATTGCAGTTTTGTTATCATTACCATATTATTACCATATTATTAATTCATATATAAATTATATTCAAATAAGTGGAATGACATTGTAATTTTAAGTTTGTTATTAAGTGAAATAAAAAAGTTAAAAAAGTAAAGCCCCAAGTAAAAGTCTATAGTTTGTAGGTAGACATGTGCTGCTTAATAATCCGTCCTAACATTACAGTTTTACAAAGGTCATCTTTGTCAGTTCTACCTTTTCTACAGATGCCTTGCAGCCTCAAATGACACACCAGGGCAACTGCCACTTTCATTATCCTGAGACTGTGTGAAAGTGCAAACTTAATTTTTTTTTTTTTTTTTTTTTTTTTGAGGGAGCCGTTACAGAAAGGTGCTCTTGTTCATTTTAAAAGCACCTCAGTTCAGGTCTTGCAAAACACAGTGGCTTAATAAGTCATTCAATAAAGCTGTCCAGTTAACTTTTTATTGCCAGTCCAGACCTCAACAGCGGTTGATTTTTGTGACTCACAACTCAAGAAACAAATGCAGATTGCAGATTTTAGTCACTTTTGTTTTCCAGTTAAGTGAGGACTACTCATACCATCAACTTCCTAGTCATTTTGTTAGAGGAAGTTTCGCTGCAAGCGATTTGGTTTGTTGTGGCTGAACCTGAGAGTTATGTCTACCAGCCAAGGTCTTCATCGGTATCTGTTGTTGGAAAATATGTCTACCCGTCCATTAGGGCTAAAAGAAGCCCTCAGGTGTCTGGCGTTACCCTTATTCATCCACGGCTGAGCAAACTATGGCTCTAAAGAATCTGTAGTGACTGAAAGCGGGCTAGCGTTTAATTTCTCCATGAACAAGCCACTTTGACAACCTGTTTAAGGAGGGAATGTTACGCCGTTTTTCACCTCACTGTTCTGTATAAAGTGAATGAACACAGAATGGAGTGGGGATGAGAAGGGGGCATTGTTGTTCTGCCTTTAAGCCGGCAGTGAAGGTAGTAACAGTGCCAAACTGACATCTGTGTAAAATAGATGAGCCGGCAGGACAGGTCACACTTACCGATACCGACGCTGTTTTGTCACACTTCACGCCTCTTTTGCTGCCAGCATGCTGGCATGCTTTTTCTTGCATCTTTGTTTGGAAAAGTATAAAAAAACAAACAAAGCAAGTATTTCGGGATCTGATATAAGAGGCCTGTTTGACACAATACACCAAATAAAATATGCAATATACTTAAGCCCTTGTTCATCGAAGAACTCAGTTCACCTGCTGCCATTGACCTGTTCTGTGTCTGGTTTGGTTGCTTAGGGACCCTCAAGAGTCTCACTGATGGGGTCTAACTTGGGATGGAATTTCAACTCAAAGGTTGTGTTTCTTAAACTGAAATAATCAATCCAGATAAACATGTAGAAACAACAACAAAAGGATTTACATGTGTGTAAAATCTGTCAAAGCTATGTTTCTATCAAATATAATAAGTATGATCAGCGTTTACTGGTATTGCCTCCAGAAATCTTCAGATTTGCTTTGTTATCATGATAGATCTTTTCTCTTCTGGATGAGATAAATAAGAGCTTAAAGGCATTTTTAAATGCAGGTTTTCCCCTTCAAGTGGATATCATCTAAGGGGTTGTTAACACAGTTTGCTGATGGAGCAGATATGCTGAGGAGCATGGTGGATGCTTTCCGTGCTGATGATCGGGATCAGAGAAGAATGCGGCGCTCTGAACAGAAATGTTTGATTATCAGCTGATGGGTCGTGAAGTGTTCTTGCAGCTGCTCACAGAGAGGTAGAAATGAAAAAAGGTAGAGTTGTTCCAGCACATAGGCTCTTGTTAGAGTGGTAATTGTTGGTGTAATGAGATGGTGCTGCAAGGGATAATCAAAAATCAGAGGATCAGTAAGTGTCATACTTGATGCCTTTCGTTTATAGGAAAACTGCATGAAACACAAACGTGTTTGTTGTTGAATGTGTTGAACACGCATGCAGAAGGAATTGACATTGTGGTAAGTAGGGCTGCAACTGATGATTATTTTCAATATTGACTCATTTCTGAATGATTTTTGCGATTAATCATTTAGTCAAATAATAGTAGAAAATAGAGAAAAATGCCCATCATAAGTTCCCTGAACTCAAGGTGAGATCTTCAAAATGATTGTATGTACTCTAGTCATTTTATTAATACTCTGTTTCATAATTCATCGTTCATTCAAAGTGAAGACTTCTGTCCCACACATAATAAAATGTTGCGGAAAGAGAAAATAAAATAGACATTTCGAGGACACTTTTCATGAACACACTAGCCTTCAGGGCTGTTGTAGAGGGGAGGCGGTGTAGAACTTGTCTTACACAGGTTTTCTTTTCCTCTTCTGGAGCTTTGAAGCATGCTGAAGGTGAATGGTATTCAGGATTGATGGCTCCTCTTCTGCTCCGTCCTTCTGCACGCTCTGCCCGGACCTTATCCCCTGGAGTCCCACGTGGGAAAGGCTTTTTTTTTTTATTGCACCTGGGAGATGCATTAAGAGCCCAATGAACTTTGACCTTGGGCTTGATCACCCTGGCAACACAGGACATGAACAATCGTTACGCTTTAAAGAGGGCTCGGCTGCAATTCCTTAAAATCTCATAAATGCTTGAATGTATTCCATTCAAAAGACTTGTGTTTCCGGGGTTGGGTAAAGTCTGGAAGCACTCCCACTGATGAATCTGTGACAAATGAGAATCATCCGTTAATTAAAAATATTTCAGCTGCTGCTCTTATCAGTGAGTTTAAATATAATGGCAAATGTACATACCTTTGTTTCATTAGAACCTTGTCATCAAGCCTTTCTTTTATTAGCCTTATATCAATAAAAAAAAGAAAACCTCTTTCATTAGCAGAACATCTCAAAGGCTTGCCTTCATTAGCACAAGGTTGCAAATGCTGGATGCGATTTCATTAGCAGCCTATCTTTAATGAGGAAACCCCCAGCGTGTTTACATTGCTCTGATCCCCCATGATCGCCGGTAAGGATAATGCTGATTGGCTGCTAGCGGGGGGAATGTTTGAACTTGTCCCCCGAAGATTGGATCATACATTTATTAAAGCCAATGAGCTCCTTTCTGCTTAGACGTGAAGAGAGCAAGATCAAACATTTCTGTAATGAAGGTCCTGCTAAAGTATATGGGCCAGGACACATTGATGCAACGTGATTTAATGGCAAGACGTGCACCAACCTTAGCACTCATGACAGCGGATCCTGAACCTGCACATACACGTCCCAGCTACTGCCGTACTTTCATCATTTACTTCAAGGCCTCAAGAGTAAAGCCCTTCACTGAAAATGATTCATGATGCCAACAGGGAAAAGACACGTACATGCCTCACAAATCATAGTTTTTCAAATATTTTTTACAACTGCCATGTAACTGAATTTTTGATGGTCCATTCTGGATTTATTTGATTTCTCTTTAGTCAAAACTTTAATGACCAAATTTTTAGACAATGTATAGATCTGTGTATTTATATTGAAAGGAGCAAAGGATAAGTATTCTTTTTTAGAGATCTTGTTCAGGGTCAAAGTAAATTCTTCCATTTTCTAGCTCTGTCTGTAAAATTCCAAATGCTTGAACACCATTCTTTAGCATTAGTCTGTCCCGTGGGAACATTATTCTAGGGGATGGCTTGCAGTGTTGGGCTGTGGGGGGGGCTGCTGTCTGCTTAGTTTACTCCTGAGTTTGGAAAAGACCAACTTGACTAGGAGCCTGGGCTCATATGTTGATACCTTAATGTTCAGTGACATTGCTCAGAGCTCTACACCATGTGTCATTGTTTGCCCTTCAACCTCTTTGCACAACCAGGAATGTGCTGTTTTCCTGTAGAATTTAGTCATTTGGCAAAGATGGGGAGAATGTGGCTGATTGTATTTGATGGACCAAGACATTTTTGAATTAAAATTTTATAAGCTTCTTCCAGGATTTTTTTTTCTCCTGCATCCATGAGAACTGTGCTGTACATTTCCCTCTGCATTGAGACACTCAAGTAGGAGAAGTGCTTTGGTAGAAAGTTCACAGTGAAAGTATACAGCTCTTTTGCTATTGAGTTTTTTTCTCTTGTAAATTCTCAGTGCTTTGAGATAACAAATATCGTTTGTATGCATGACGCAATATTTAAGAACTTAAGCATCACCATCCTCATCACAAGCTCTTGTATTTGGGTGGTTACAGATAGATATCTCCAAATGTTGCGAAATCACACTGAAAGTAACACATTTACAACTTATTCAGAAATTAATCACTCACGCGCACACACACACACACACACACACACACACACACACACACACACACACACACACACACACACACACACACACACACACACAAGCCATTATTTGTTAGATTCACCAACATAAATTGTCCTCACATTCTACTCAAGCCTTTCCAACATGCCTTTTCTCTTAACGATACCCATGAAACTATGTCCTGGAGTCACTGCTCTTGTTTTCGGACATTTTCCAACATCTCACTACAACAATAGCGTTATTGTGCTGAGCAAACAATGAGATCAAGCGCACGAGGAGAAACATGTTTACTTCTAGTTTAATGAGACAGTCAAAATGCCCTCCTCGTCTGTTTTATTTAATTCACAGTATGCAGGATGATCTCAGTCTGTCTGTGTTTGCCCTTGCTGGTCCAGACTTGCTTCATCCCTAATACCAATCAAAGCTTTGAAGAATGCATCGGATGCGAGACCACCCTTGCTCACACATCCACATAACTGCAAACGCGCATGCACATGGCACACGCTCACACTTGCATACCCTTATAAGCACAAAGCATCAAGCATCCCAGACAGCTTATCATGGGGAACTAATTCAATATCCCTTTGCCTGTTTTAAATGTCATTCTCTGAGCTCATCCGGAGTGACATGTTTTTCATGGTGGCAATAAAGACGCTTTATTGGGCGCAGAACACAGTGACGGGGGTGTGTGGGGGGGGCTCTTGATGCTCTCTGGAAATCTAAAGGTCCTCATGAGGAATGAATAAAGTCTGGATTTGCTGAGGTCTGCCGATGCCAATGAGATCCGCATGAGCTACCCAGTCGATAAAGACAGAGCGAATCCTCCTTCGACTGAGAGAAGTTCACACAGAAGTTTCCACTTTGACTAGATGCTGCACTGTCAATCATGAAATGAAATGCCACTCATATGCCACTTACAGTCCACTGTATTTAAGGGATTTTCAGGAATTTCAAAACGCCATTAGTGTTAGGGTTTGTGCCACAGGGTCAGAGTTTGGCACGTATCTGCAAGTTATTGTTTGATTTATGGATTTGGCTCCAACTTTTTTGAATATTAGAGTTCAGTAATTCAACAAAACAATCTGCAAAACATTTCTATCTACTCTCTCTACTCTCAATCCACTATAGGTTTATTTGTTTCTCTTCCTCTTTGCTGGATAATGGCGGTGACGGGTGAATGCTGGTTGGGAGCGGGGGCACCCTACTCAGTTGCTTCATTGTGCCGGATAATGACTTCCCTATTGAAAATGACCTCCTTGACCCAGAGACAGACAGTAAGACGGCCTCGTCCAGCCCCTCGAGGCACCTCGGCCTAATCTGGCATTTTGCCCACACCGAGCTGCTAACCCCGGCCCAAAACGCTCCAGGCCAGCCTCACCCAGTATTCTCCATGCTCTGTCCGCTGGATACAGCCAAAGAGCTGACATGAACAGTGAGCTGGTGTGGTGCCACTGGTGAGGAGGTTAGAGCGAGGGCCAGCCAGCCACAGAGCTGTAAATGTGAGAGGTTGGCTGGGTCTGATAGTGGCACGGTGCTGGCGGGAATGCATTTTTTTTTTTGATTCATTCAGTCTTCACCTCATGAGCCTCAAACAAAGAGCCCATAAAAGCAAATTCTCAATTTTGGTATTTGCATTTTTCAGCTGGAGTCGGCTTTTGTTATACCATTGTTGTGTGCCCAGAAGAGTCCAGTTTATCTACTAAAAGCCATTTCTTTCTATTTTATTTGTTCTTTATGCTTTCTTTCTGTTTCTTATTTTTCTGCATCTCTTTCATTGCAGGGTTCTTGAAGCCCCAGTGCTCGTTGGCTCCGCCCATGCAGCGAGGTCGCTCAGGAGAGGCTTGTTCCTGTTTCAGTGGCATGTGTCCGCTCCACCAGCGTCGCCTATCCTCAGGTAACACAGACGGCGAACAAACAGTTCTGTTGCGACGCGGGTACTTGTCTTTTCTTGGGTAAAATGTAGGGAAATGCACTTGTCCTGAGTTAACCGCCAGGTGAGAACTCCAACTGGTGTTATTGACTATTCTTATCAAAGTAGCGGCTCATCGGGTGCAGGTTAGAAAAGAAAAATGAGTCATGAGGAGCCTGTTATTTTTTAAAGTGCGCCTCGTGACCTGGAGCACATTCAAACTGTCGAATCATCCAAAATAGCATCTCATCTCATTTAATTGAATCTGCTTTCAAAGAGATCAAAGGCAGATCAAAAAAATATGTTTTCATAGACCAGCGTTTAGTTCTAATAATGATCTAAATTGAACCTAATAAAACTAAAGCTTTACTATTTTTGCGTGTTCTGTATGTAACAAAATTAACAATATTATCTTTATTGAAAAACCCTTTCTGAACACATAGAAGTTCAAGATTTGATGATAGTTAGTTTTAACTGGTTTTGTCATATGTTGGGAAGTATTGCTTATTTCTGCCGCACAAACGCACATACATCACCGCCACCGGTCAGAGGTGTGGCTGTGGGGCCTTTTTGGAGGCAGCACTCAGTCTGGTTTTTATGCTTAATGGTGTCTTTTCATGTGGAGCCTCAGTGATGGACAAGTTAACAGAGGCGCTCTGAGCTCGGCCCCATGCAGCCTCCCTAAACTGCCTGGTATGTTGCCAATGAATAGGGGACATAGAAGTGCAGAAGATGGGGTTAATGCTGATACATTCATCACTCCGTCCTCAGGGCTCGCTCCTTCCGCAGTGTCAGTGCTGTCATGTGAGGAAAGCATGACTCGTTTGCCAAGACAAAATCACATAAACATGTAAACAGCTCCACAACTTTACTTTGACTTTAAAGTTAGATACTGTTGAATTTCTGTCCTTGAATTACACGCTCTTGGTACATGGAAGACGTGGAAGTACGTCCAGGCTTATGTAATGTTCAGTGTTCTGAAAAGATGTCTCAGAGAAAAGGTTTACGTAGACTATCTTCCACACCTGTTTTGTTTTTGCCATTTATTGTTGGAGAATACAGACATTCCCTAATAGAAACCAAGTGCTTTTTCTCGTTTGTCTTGTTTTGAATCAGCTCAAGGTTTTGGGTCTTTGTTCCATTTTGCGCTGCACTACAAAATAATCAGACTCCTAACTAGGTTGCTTGATTCAACTCATTTCTATCCTACATGTAGTGCTCTTAGCTGCATTTGTGGAATTCTCTGGGTGTAGTGGTTTATTTGATTTAAATGAGTAAAGAAACAAAGATGAGTAGTTGCTCTGTATATTCAACCGTAGATCAAAAATGTGTCGGGTGCTTTTGGAAAACGAGGGACCGACAGGATAAACTGCAAGGCAATCCAGGAATGAGTAAGGAAATGTTAAAAAAACCTTTACTTTAAATACAAGTAAATATTATTAAATGTTCTCTTAAATCAGTCAGTCCAAACCAGGACAAGTTAGGGAAAACGCTTTAATGTTCAAATGTGCAAGAAAAGGCATTAAAAGACTTATGTTCTTTCAGCAAAGATGTGCTGGTCCTCTTTAGGACTGCTAACACAACCAAGTTATAGATAGCAAGAATCTGTTCAGTCTACAGTATAGTACAGTCTGAATCTGATAAGCAAAGAAAGAATCCAGTTTCTTTTTTTTTAGTCTGCATCAAATCTGCCTGGAAGTCTTCCATAATTGAAAGTAATCAATTAGATCTGCCAGAAAGACATTTAAAGATGGAACTATCAAATTTACCAATATGATCATACTTATCAAAATATGTATACACATATTTCCTTGTCTTTTCTGGTTTTTGTTATTATAGTCAAAGCTTTGCCCTCAAGAGCCAGCTACATGGTCGTCCTTAATAACTTCAAAAGAGGTCATTCTTTAAAATAGGAATGGAAATGTGAACGGATAGTGTAATGTTATGTCGTACTTAAAGCCCCGACAGTGTAAGCAGTTTTGGTTAATGTTGCTTGTTACATGGACCGTTCTGTAGCTGGAAAGTGAAAGTCCACAACAGGACACTGAAATCCGAAGGGACATCTTGCCACTGTGTTTGTCCAATGTTAATCTCACGAAGAAACGGTTTCGTCTTACTGTGTTTTTTTGTCCTCTTAAAAGCAAATGGACAAGGAAAATCCAGATATTTTATTTTCCTCTTTGGAAGATCAACGATTCTTTTATTATCTCCGTGCATGCAAGATGAGAACCCACTACCCTCTCTTGCACAGGCAAATACTTTTTCATGGACAAGTTTCAGCATGATCTGTGAGGTGCACGTTTTTTCCACCAACCTCACCCCCATCTTTGTGTATTTTACAGAGCTATCTTGATTGATTGCCACATTTTTTACTGTCACAGCCTGCAGTATGGGTGGACGTGTTTCCTGAACAATTAGGAGCATCTGGATTAGAAATGTAGTCTTTCTGAAGTATGTCAAAGGTTTTCCTTCTTTGTGTTGTGGCTATTTTAAGACCTGTAGCACACTAGGATACGAGTCACATTAGATTATTTTGTCTGTGTCAGATTCAGGGGCAAATGGAGAGGAGAGGAGGAGGGAAAGTGTTGAAAAATTGGATTGTTACCTTTTTTTTTTTTCTTCTTGTTGCTGTTTCACTACAGGAGATGTTAAACCACTTCAGTGGTGTGTTAAATGCTCCCTGAGCAGCCAAGAGCAAAGTGTACTTCTAGAAAAAGTGAAGTAACTGTTAAGTCATAGCAGCAGAGGTTGGATAGCCGCTCTGGAGTCTAAAGTTTATAGACCCTGTAATAATCATGGGTCTAATTATGGAACGTGTTACTATAAATCCACCAGATCGTGTGATTGTCCTCCAATCTTGACGTTCCAGCCGCCCGACTACGGCCACAATGACAAGCTGCTGTGGGAGGTGCGAGGCATGTAGCAGTGACCGAGCAGGAGCTTTCTGGGAAGGTTTGCGAGCCTCGCCCGGGGAACCGTATTCAGCAGCGATCTGCTGAACTCCAGGCCGCACACTGATGTGGCCAGGCTCCGGTTTCAGCGGTTTCACATTGTTTGGGCTTTTCAAAAACAAACTCTTACTGGAAAGGCGCTGTGAGAAAGGGACTGTGAGAAACGTAGTGTTCGGGACCTCGCATTTCCACAGGACTATTTCAAAAAACGTGTTTTTTTTTTAATGAGAAAAAGGAGTCATGATGGGAAAAACATTTTTATTTTCTTTTTTTGGAATTGTGGTGTATGAGGTGAGAGAGGGAACACATAAAAGAGAGACAGCATTGAGAACAGGGCTTTTTGAAAAGGGCCTCACAATGCAGGCCTTGTGCTGTGATTTGGTCTGTCCTCACCGAGCTGAGCAGAGGAATGGAAAAGATTATCCGCAGGAATGTCTGGGGTGCCCTCAAACGGAGCGGGCCGCGTGACTGGCCAATGGGAGCGAGGCCTGCAGAGCGGCGGGCTAATTTTTTCCTGATGAACTCAGCCGCCTGCTCCACAATGCAGTCTGATTGCCAAAGCTGAACCCACATATGGTCCGTGTTTGGAGGGTCCAAATGGCAGGACCAATTCTGCCTGGAGAGGAAAGGGGGTGGGAGTTTGGACGTAGATAATTACTACTGGCTCCCCGTCTTTTTTTTTTTTTTATTTCCTGAGCTTTGGCTGCGGCTGAGTGGTGAGCCAGAAATGCACCAACATCATCTTTCTGTCCCGCCCCCCTTAGTTTCTCACTACCTGCTGAGATTTACCTACCAGGTGTACTGTTAGCTTTTCATTCATCAACCCTTATTGATGGAAGTGAAATGAAGTGTTTTGTTTAAATAACCAGCAATTATGCCCAAAGCCAAAGAACATTAGTGTCCCACTTCATTACAGTGCCTGAGAATTATCTCTCTGCCTCACAAATCCTGCCAATTAATTTGGAGTCCATTTACTATTCAGAGTACTTGGAAAGAGGCTCCATTGCCTGTCTACCTAGAAGTGGGCCAGAGTAAACTACAGGGAAATGCAAGTGACACAGCTCCAGCCCCATGCAAGGAATGTGTGTGTTTCTGTGTGGTGCCTTTTAGCATCAGTGGAGCAGTAAAGAGGCATGTGGTGGGCCTCTGGAGAGAGGTAGCATTTGTTTGTAGACCTTGTGGTCACACAGCAGGATTTGAGACTAGAGATTGGAGTGGGGAGGCGAATGAGGCTAAAGAGAGAGGTTAGGGGGGTGTTTGGAAGGCGTGGAGTTAAAGTGGCTCCCGGCTCCTCATATTTCCCATCGCGGGGTCCTGCAGAGGTGAGCAGGGTCACAGAGAGGGAGCTCGTTAGCCTCAGTGTTCTCCGTGCTCCATGCGCTCTAATTGACTGGCCGGAGTCAGTGCTCTCGCTGGCTGCTTCCTGTTGGGTCAGGAGCCTGAGAGGCCGGAGGACGCCAAGCTGCTGATTATGGGCCCTGGCCCCCATTCATTCAGGACACACACACTACAGGTTATTTTTAATACACAAACTCAAGCTATCCAGACTCATGTTACGCAGAAACCAGCTACACTGTGCCTTTTCTTAATGTTGGAGGGCTCTAGGCCAGAAGCCTGGGGTTTGTCATAACTGGGATAAGAACTGCCAAACTGCTCAGTTAATTGGCTGTTTTAATTTAAGCTTATCGGATACTGTGAGATATATTTGTGTTAACTATACAAACTCCTCATGCAGCTCGTATAAAAAATGCTTTTGAGGTCCCTGATATTTATAAATTTTTTTCTAAAAACAAAACAGGTTTTGAAGCAGGAATTTAATCCAATGAAATTATATTACTGGGAGGAGGATTTTAATACCTGTCCTGGCGCCCTGAACGTAAACATGAGAACAATCATAAATCTGCCATGTAATGAAGAAGAAAAAATTGAATTTTGCAACTTAGTAACAAAACTTCACAGCTGTTGTCTCCTGGTGTCAGATAATTAATGTAGTTAATTTTTAAAAAATCACATACATGTGTAAAACATAACACATTTTAATATAATGTAAACCAAAAGGCAAGAACATTTTTGATTATATATTTTGAAGTAATATATTTTACCTTGTTTTTAATGTATTTATCGCAAACCACTGTGTTTTTGGCCACTTTTGGGCAGCTCTGAAGCACAACAGCTGTGAACATAGATGACATATCATTATGTTGTGAAGTTGATATGGCGAACATGTTAGTAAACAGTTGCTGGTTTCTGGCCACATGATGAACATAAGTCTCAAGTTTACTCCACTCTTATATCTGAGGGAAATATCTGTCTCTTTAGCTGCTAGATGCTCCACTGTGTTCACAAGCTAGTCAATAATTTTGTTTAGTGCTGGAAAGGTAGTGTACAGTGGCCTTATGGGACCTGAATCTGCTGAAAACTGCCTTCTTGTGAGTCTGCAAACAAGGTTCATGAGAGCAGTGAGGTTGCACCACTACAGTAAAGTTGTAGGCTGTAAAATCAAAACAATGATAACCAGAAAGATGCTAAAATGCCCCAAAGAGCTGGAGAAAATTGTACACACTGGTGAATATTTTCTGTGTGTTTGTCACTAATGGCTTATTGAAATTCAACACTGTAAACAGTTATGCATGTTTCAACCAGCAGCAGTGGACCATCACAGATAACTGTCATCATCAAGGAGTCTTGATTTTATCTGCTCATGTTGTTCGATTGGCTATACTTTTTAGCACAAACTAATTTACAACTATTGCATATTGTATTGTATTAGATTTATTGAGGATGAGTACAAACATCAGGCAAAGGGACTGCTGGTGAAAAGAAGCGTGTTGCTAACTTGGGTAAATTTATACCTTGTTTGAATGTTAATCAGTGCACATCGTCCCTTCTCAAATAAACAATAAATAAATAAACGAGCAACACATTTAATATTAAACAAAGTCAAATGATCCATTGCTGTTATATTGATTAATGCAGCTTTACTTTGATAAATTTAAAGGTTGTCAGTATATATATCTCGGTTGGGTTCATTTTTGGAGTTTTACTTTATCTTCACAATTATGTCATTTTGTGTCTCTCCATACTGCTCTCGGTGAACCTCTATGCTAGTCCTTTTATCTAATGGGGATTCACTGAATACTCGTAATACCTGTCCATCATGTCTGCCAGTTGGATTCCCCCAAGTGACATGGCCCCTGGTGGCCAGCTGCCATGGCAGCACCAGCTAGGATGCATCTGCAGAGATCGAGGTCTCAATGCTGGCACAGAGTGACGGCAGCCATCCACGGCGGGTCACCAGAAATCAGAGCGACTAAGCCTTTGATAACTCTCTGAGCCCATAATCCCCTGGCAGCACCATCTGAGTGAAATGCTATCTCATTGTTACAGCTCAAACTCAGCGGAGAGCAAGGCGAGCAGGGACACAGGGGGACAGACAGGAAGTGGTTGTATCCCTGCTATCATACAGTCATTGTCATCTCCACAATGTAATCAGGGGTGGTAGAGCTGAGAGTTGAGAGTGGAACTAGTGGAATTTTTAACTGAGCTCAAACTCTCGAAGGCTATCAGTGTGTGTTTAAATTTGAATCACGGTAGTGCAAAAGAAACAACATTTCAATTTAAATTATCAGGAGTATAGCATAATTGAATGCCTAATGAATTTTTGAGCAGAATACAAATGTATCCATTGTTCCTTTTCCTTTTCAAATCAGAGAGAGTTCTTTGTGTTGTTTCAAGCAGAAAGCAGCCGTTTTTGTTTTAAACTTTTTTACTGCCGCATTCGTCGTTATATTTAGCTTGTCGATAATGTATTCTCTCAGAGGCAGTATACGCAGATGAGGTGAAGTTTCTCTCTGCCACAGATTCCTGCTCTCCTCGGAGTTGATCCTGACCCCGTTGAGTGTGGTTTTCAGTACAGTCTGTGAGGCTTTGCAACAGGAAAGGAAAGAAAAAGGAACCCTGCATTTTTGATTAACATCAATTAAACATGAATAAGCAAGTTCTCATTCTTTAGGCCCCATGTTGCCTAACACAGAAGTAAAGCACGTTGGGTATGCCGCTGAAATATATGGGCAAATTAATGAATGGTATGAATACAAATGATTGTGTACATCTTAACCCAGATAATCTTAGTCCTGATTCTGATCTGCTATGGCCAGCTGATAGACACATCAGAGACTGCAGCTCTGGCTTTTTTGACTGCTTAAACCTGATCCTGAGTGCCGTGTTTATATCAGCAAGGCTGACTAAGTGTTGAAGTGCACTGGCCTCTAACCACACATAAACATTGGAGGTTTGGGATATAAAAGAATTGCATGTGTGCCACAATTTGCAAAAGAACAGTTAGTCCAACATGCAAACAAACAGTGAGAAAAGTGTTCTTTGTGTCCAGAAAAGTACACAGCAGGCAGGGATAAATCATGAAAATAAAAATGGAGAAAATAAATGATTTATTCAAAATTACAACAAAAACCGCCATATGTGTTGTGATAGATGAGTGTGATGAAGAGCAAGAGTACAAAGTAAGATGGGATCTTGAGAAATGCCATCAGTCACAGTGCCTCTTTTGTTTTCCTTCTTTTCACTAAAATGATGGAGAATCCAAGAAGTTGAACATCTGGATTTAGCTAACAGCAGCAGGGCCAGATATTTGGACAAGGCCAGACCAAAGAAAGAGGCCAATTGCTGTGATTTATTTATCAAGTCTTATTTTCTCTCGGAACCATGCGTTTCCTGGTTGTTTTGCTTTGCTTGCAACATCCGACGCTGCTTTGGTAACTAGGAAGAACAACAAGACAAGAATGCTGGATCGTTTTTGTTGGCTTTAGTAACTTGTGATGTCACTTTTGCAGTTTGGACATCGGGTCTCCATTCTTGATTACATGGCATTAGACTTTCTTGTTTTCCTTTATTGCGTTGACTCCCTCTAAACCGTAATGAGATTCAGCACAATGTTAGAGCAGAGTTTCTGCGTGTCTGTCTCAGTTGACTTCTTGTTTGTTCACTGGCCTGTGTGTTAAGTAGGTGGTAAGGGACCTCAGGTGTCCTTTTAGAGTAGACTGGGAGCTTGATGCTGTCAGCGGCGTTTCTGGCTGTTCCTCTGCTCACTATGGTCAGTTGCCTCTGTCCTCGTCGAAGTGAATTTGCAGGGCAGCGGCAGCGGCAGCTCTTGTACGCGCTCCCCCCGCCCCCGTAGGAGGAGAATCAGGGGAGGGAGAGAGAGCCAGACAGTCAGGGATGGGGGGGGGCTTCGGTATTTTGATGCTAAAGTGATTCGACATGCTTGGCATTATAGCCGGCCTGGCAATAGGGGGAGGGAGAGGTAGCGCAATCGAGCGCTTGATCCGAATGTCACCGAAGCCGATTGCATGAAGTGGAAGGTCAGAAACGTAGCACCTGCCACCCCCGGCTCACACAGGCTCCGCCCTTGCGCTTCCGCAAAGGGAAGACCAGGAAGTGAGGACAGGGCAGAGGACGAAGGGTCAAAGAGGTCTGCTGAAGATGTCTGCATGAGGATGGTGGGGGGGAGGCAGAGTTGCAGAGCCCTGACCTGTCAATGTCACATGTCTCTGCTGCACAGCAACAGGCCCACCCGTGTGTGCTAATGCAGACCAGTACATGCTGGGATGTGAGAGGTGTGTGTGTGTGTGTGTGTGTGTGTGGGGGGTATGCAAGTCCCACACGCTTTCTCCTTAAAGAGCCGCTGTTTGAGGTGCATGGAGAAAGCCAGTGGGAATGAGTAGTGCAGTGGCTAATGGAAATATCTTGTCGGGACTCGGTGTTGGTCTGAGAAGCTGGTGGCCCTGGAGGAGCAGGCTGTGGCCACTGTGGTGACACTAAAGCTTTAGCCCCTGTTTTACCAAACAAACTGGTCAACAATTGAGGAGCAGTGAGTCTCAAAGTCTTAACTAAGGAGCGTAGTGTTTTTTTTGGGTAAGAGCTATATCGGTTTATTACTACTTGGGTGTTAATGGCATCATTTTGATCATCATTTCTAACCTTTACAATAACATTGCACTCACCAGCGTCATTGCTGAGATCAAATGGTGACATCAAGAACAAAAAGCAGTAAGATTGTACAGGTTGGAAATAAGCCAATAGTTTAGCTAGATTATGCAAGCCATATTTGGAGGTGAAATGAAATGTGAGCACACCCAAAATGTTGGTGATAATCCCTGATTGAACTGTAAACTGTGACGGATGTTTGTGATGGACCGTTGGGTGAATAATTGGCCTTCATTTGCTCTTCCAAATAAGTTTGGCTAACCTAGGGGTTTGTTACAAACCGGATCATCTGACTGCTGAACAAGTGAGTACAGTGTAATGATAAACAGAAATCGATAAAAGTAAGATATGGGTTGTAAAAGCATGTTTAAATAGAATTATTCTTTAATTCAACCATACTCTTGCCCACCCTCCAAGGGCTCAGGGCTCAGAGAGACCCGGGGCGTTGGTGAGGGAACTGTTGCAGAAAGTTGACCTTTAGTGTCTGCCCATGCAGGCGGCTAAGTCAATGGTACTGTGTGATGGAGTAGAGCCTATGTGAAAGAGCGTACCAAACGCCACGGGGGGCATCATGTCCACAAGTCCATTACAGTCACTGACATTGAGCTAATTGACTAACATGGCTGTGCAGCAGCGGTGCCATGACTTTGAAATGAGGATGGGGGAAAGAGATAGTAATATCCGGAGAGTGCGGTGGAGACAGTGAGACATTGCAGGGGGGGGGGTCAAAGTCGAAACATGACATATCTGGTTGTTGTTTATCAGACAGTTGTGGCTGTGTGGTTCAGTGAGCCAGACCTTTATGAATCAAACTGATAAGATTTCCTGGTTCAAAACCTTTGAGGTGACTAGAGGGGCAGCACGATGTTAAATAAATTGATAAAAACAAGGACTTTAAACATAAAAAAGTTGATCAGAGCAGGTCGCAGTACCATGTGCAGACTGACATGTAACTATTGCTGAAATGATCAATCAACAAGCTGATGAACAGAACGTCACTGATATTGATATTTAATATTGAATCCGTAATTTTGGTCATTCATTGAGCAAAAATTCCAAATAGTTTGCTAGCTATCACTTCTCAAATGTAATGCTTGCTTCCCTGCTAGACAACCGGAGGTTCGCCTAGGAGGGAGTTAATCAGTTTTCTACTAAATATTATGAAACCATCTGAAGTCCCTGGAAAATATATTGTCCATAACTATTAAAGCTTGTCAAGTAAAGTTCTCCGCTGCCGTGGAGACAACAAAGCCTTTTTGTATAATTACATTTGTGTTTGTGTGTGTGTGTGTAGGTGGTGGTTGTGTCTTTGTGCTCAAATGCATGTATGCATGCACCTCTGTACATGCTGTATATATTTATTGTATTTAAAGGCTATGTGCTCTTCATCTCCATCCTGCCAGCTGTGCCAGCTTGATACTGTTTTAGAGTTAGCAAATACCACCCAGGTGAGTGATTGCTCAAACCCCACAAAATAACTTATTTGACTTCTGTGCTGTGATTTGTTTTCCACCCTCCTTTTTATAGTTTGTCAAGGTGCAATTTTATGGAACATCTATGTCAAAGGCAAAACGAGCAGCAGCAGCTGCCGGTAACCCAAGCCGATTATGAGCATGTATTTGTTGTTTATTAAACACCCTCCCTGCCATCTGTTCCATGTATTGTGATACACAGGCGGGGCACGTGTGTATGAGCCTGATGATTACACAACAGACGGTTTAGTTTTGTGGCGGCAGTGTCTCACCCGACACCAACGCACCGCCAGTTTCATGATTTAGACTTTGCTCAATGGCAGGACGCTCGAATTGAAACGAGACAAGCAGACAGACCGTATGAAGTGTCAAATGCACATGTATAAATAGAGAGAAACACCGAAATGTCATATTTGTTGTTGATGTGTCTACAGAAGCGCACATGTGAATAACGTGAACTGAACACACATAGAGGACAGTGTGTTGACATCAGTATGCTTATTATTACAACAGGGAATTACGGTTCGTCTGCCTTCCATCAGCCTGCCAAAGGTCAAAAGAGTTAAAAGAGCATTTAGATCTTATGGAAAAACAGCTTATTATCACTGAGGCTGCTTGGTGTCGGTGTTATGTGATATTTAAACATTGCTGATTGACCTCTCACTACCTGCCTGCATATTCATTATTTGTGAATATTTAGTATGTGGGAGTGCAAAAATTAATGCTCAAGCACACCAGCGCTGTAGGTTACATAATGATCATAACCTGAAAAGTACCCTATTCCACAGCTTTACAGCTTTTTGTTATCTGAGTGCATGAGTTATCACTGAAGATGCTGATACTATCTGAAGAAGAGAGACGACAAGTTGACTTTGGCCCGCTTTAATGCCTGGGAAAGTGTCTGATTGATCTTTTATCTCTCAGAACGTTACCTAATGTGTAACCATGTTGCCCGCAAGCAATGTTGTGTATGTCAGCAGAATTTCAAACAGATATAGATTTTCATAAAACCTTACACAACCTGTGGACATATCCACAGGTTGTGTTTTTTATGACGGTAATGTTGAGAACAAGATATCATCATTTCTGTAAACACGAATGTCAACACTGTGTAGTAGCTTTGAATAACAAGAGATAATGTGTCACATACTTTTGTGCGATACATTCTACATATAGAATTTATATAAATATATTTATCTCGGTTTATCAATTTGTGTAGAAGAAAATGCTAGTGAAAAGTTTTAGTAATAAATATCATACAGTAGGGAACTCATGCCTGATAACATGACTGTGGAGATCCATTCAGTGCTTACATTTCCTTAACCTTTTCCATCCACCCCTCTCTACCGGGGTTGGGGGGGGGGGTGGTCAGGGCAAGATAGCCTGAAGATAAATTTGAGATGCAGCTCAGCACTGTGTGTCAAGGTTTTCTCGTTGTACATTTGTAATAAACATTGTGTTATGCTTAGGTGCCTATTTGAATTTTGAAAGTTTAGAACATCATGATGGAAATTTACACACAGTACATATATGTATGATGGCCTTTCACATGCATGTTATGTCACATACTGCATAGAAAATAAAAAATTACATTGTGTACGATGTTGTGTCCTTGAGTCAGATGCCAAAGTGTGTGAGAGTGCAAGGTCACAGCAGCGGGGAGAAGCGGCACAAAACACGTTAGAGGTTTCAAATACACGGTTCTTTAGAAAATGTGAAAAAAACACATTTAGCCTATACTGCATGGGGAAAAAAAACTGTGTGGTTTTTGCCCCGAACTGTATGGAATTAACATAACGTGGGCATGTCTGTAAAGGGTAGACTTGTGGGTACCCATAGAACCCATTTTCATTTAGATATCTTGAGCTGAGAGGTCAAGGGACCCCTCTGACAAATGGCTTGGCTATATCTAGTGTCAGCCCAGGTTTAGGCGTCCTAGTGGAATTTAAGAGGTTAAAGGAGTTCTGTAAACCTAAAGGCCCCTTTGGACATTCAAACTCGTAAAAACGTAAAAAGAATGATCACTGAGTGATGTACTAAGTGTTTGACAGGACGATGGTCTGGACACTTGGCGCCAGAGATCATCTCCCATTTGATTTTTTCAGTCTCAATCTGCCTGTGTTTGAGTCCGAAAATGTACCTCTACTGATACAGCCTTCTATGATGGCTGTCTGGATTTGTGCTTCTTTGTCTGCTCGGCTGAGGTCCCCTAATCCCCACAGGGGGAAAAGAAGTCAGTTCCATCAGAACAATATTAGACATTACACAGAACAATAACATCGCTGTCCGATCTGAAACATGCTCCCATTGGAACATCAAGAACAGAAATTTGACAGATGCCGGGACAGACGCAGTATTGGAAGCATATCAGGACAAGCTGGACCACATAATGTCTGGCTATCATTAAAAGTTATTTTGCAATGAACTGTCAATGAAGTGCATGGCCGGAAACCTCTCTGTACACCAAAGAAATGTACAGACTGCACAATGCTCTCCAGGTCTTGATGACTGTAGTGACAGCAGGGGGTCTCTCACAGAATGCTCCCTATCAAATACTAAAAGATTCCTTGAAAAAGCCACATACAGGAGCACGCAGGGAAGGCAGAGCAACGTCAAGATTCCAGGCAGAACAGATTTTGCAGAATACACAAGGAATACCCACGGACACGGACAAGAGCGCTGTTTCAATTCAACAAAAGAGAAACAATTGTTGAGGCTTTGCTTTATTTAGGATCTTTGTCAAAAATATTGTTCAAAGATAGCCATAAATGTTGAGCAGTGGCTTGAGGAGGAGATGGTCTACATGAAAGTGAGTGTAAACAACATCCCTCATGTTTCTCTTCACCAGAGGCGTATGCTGACACTAATAAATCCTTCAAGATGTTTTATACTTCATACTATACATCAGACTGCCTCCCTTTTATCTGTCAGAGGAGGAACGTGTGGGTGACTTCTGTCTAGTCTCATTAGTTTTTGTGGATGCCAATTTGTTATTCAAGGAAGTGTTGTGTGTGTCTCACTACAAGTGTTTCAGTGTTTGGTTCCATGATTTACATGCACTTACAGGATCTACATTCTTTCGTCGTCTCTCTTGTATTTAATTTGTTTGTAATTAACTTCAGTCTCATTTACAATTAACGTAACTTTTCTTATGATTGTGAAACACAATGCTGATCTAATTTAGTCATTTTAGATAATATTTGTTTGTTTTCCGTATTCGCAGCTGCTTACATCATTCCAGACTTAAGGATATATACATGTGCGTTACGTAGTCCAGGATTAAACTTGTACCTGTGTACAGGATAAGACGTTGCAAGTTTGTAGTTCCTCTGTGTGTTTACTTCCATGTTCTATATTATATTAGGTCCCTTAGCGCAACAAACCAGGAAGACAAAGGGCCCTGCCTTCCTGTTTGTGTGCTGCCAGGAAGTTGAGGGGAAGGCATGCCTAAGAAATGAGGGGAAATTAGAATCACACACAGTCAGCATGAACGTACAAACCTCCAGTCATACATGTCAAGAAACGTATTTACACAAAATGCTGTGTTTTATTTATCTACTTTCATATCCTCAACAGAGCACATAATGTTCTCACATCTCCAAATGTGATTTCTGTGAAGTCTGGAGGGTTTGATATTCTTTACCGGTTTTCCTTTCATTACACTGTAAATTGCAGAGCAGTTTCTCAAGTTTAACTAAGAGGCTGCTTGTAATGAAGCAACCAGACCACTTCCCTCTCCTGTTTCTTTTTTTCTCTAGTTGTATTTCAATGAAAATGTTGCCAAAGTTGGATGCAAATTTCCTGGAAATCAATATGTGAATCACTGCGTTTCCATCAACTTCCTGTTTTGTGAATATATTCAAGAGGACGTAAAAAGATTATAGTTAATCCAACACTAGTAGTTCTCCTACATCATGGCTGCTGCCCACCTAAGGTGACATTTGTGTTTCTTCAGTGCATTAACTTGTCTCTTCTCATCCACGTGTACCCTGTGGTGTTTTTAATTGAGCCAAGTGTTATCAAATATCTGGCATTTCCACTCTTCCACACTTGAAATTGTGCATAAAAAGAGGTGGATGGAAACATATGTTCTATCTCAACCCGCCCCCCATCCTCCCTTTCCCTCCTTCTTTATTTCCCTTTCACTCTTTGACTTTTCTCCCCATCTGTTTTCTTCTCCCTCCACCGTCTCTCTTCCTCTTTTTTTCTCCATGCGATTAGTCCCGAATGATGTTCCAGCGGATGCACTTCTCAGCCAACTAAGCCAATAAATACGGTCTACGTGATTGATCCTTCTGCCTGTCTTGTTTACACAGTCTGCGCTTGCCTGCGCCCAAAGGACACGTTGACCTTTCACACACAGGTCAGCCCACCCTCTTTATCTCGCGTCATAGTGCCACTGAAGAGTCAATCAGAGCTGATCATGTGGGAAAGTTTCACTGGTTATAGTAGAGAAAAAAAACAACACTCCGGTCTGCGTGAGTGGGGATGTTAAAAGGAAAAAGTGATGTTTTCCTCTGATGTTCACGTCCATATAGTTTCATCGCCCTTGGCGGAGGGCCTATTTATTGAGGGAGCCGTGTGTGGGAGACAGATGCGGCGTTGTGCAGCCACCGTCTCATGAATCAACTGCCCCGGTGATCTCTTGACCCACCACCGGCCAACTCTGGAGTTCAAAGGTTGTCTGTGAACCTTGTCTCTAATCTGCACTTCACCATCTCAGAGGAGAGGTGTAAATTGGCCTTCTATTGGCCGCAGAGTGAACATGCATGCCAGGGATCATGTTTTCTGCAGTGTTGTGAATGTGTAAAAAGCATCCGCATTTCAGTTTCCAGTGGGGATGCGCTGAAATGAAAATTCATGACCAAAGCCGAAACCAAATATAATGAAAAAAATTGCAAAAACACCGAATATCGAACAAGTACATTCACATTATTTTAATTTATTTTGCCAGTTTTTTTTTACCACTGCATAAATTAAACAGTCAAAATGCGCTTTTTACTCAGTGTTTCCCACAGGATTTGGAGAGACTGTGGTGGGTGGATCTGAGGCCCGAGAGGGTAAAGTAAATTACATGTGCCCATTTATTTTTAACGTACACATGTACATTTTTTTATACTTTCTGTGAATATAATTCAATTAATCTTATTTACATCCTGTATACACACCTTATTTTGAAAACCTGACGTTGTCACGTTGTGTATCCTCATGCTAAGTTCATTAAGTCCGACCCGATTTGATAAATAATGTATGTGGTTCTTGTATCACGTAAAATGAAGACTTCATAGCTTCTCTTCAGGTAGGACTCTCATACTGCAACACTTCCAGCTTCTCACATGTGAGGGTTCTCTCTTTTTATTATTATTTTTTTATCATAAAAAAATAAGGCAAGGCAAGTTTATTTGTATAGCGCATTTCAACAACAAGGTAATTCAAAGTGCTTTACATAAAACATAATAGCAACAGGGAAATATAAAAAAATTTAAAAGCAACATAAAACAGTTACAGTGCAGTGTACAATCAGGGTTAAAAGAGTTAAATGGAAAATAAAAACAGACTGAGGGGTTGAGCAAATAATTGAGTTACAATTACTTTGAAAAGAGAATAAACAGAGTTCACTTAATCTACTCTCTCTAGCTAGTCTGTACTCGGGTCCATAGCGTAACAAAAGATGAATTCTTTTGGGGTTTGGGCAGCAACTTCACAGTGTTACCTGTGGCTCTAGAAACCTGTGATGAGCATTTTCCCCCACTTGCAAGTGCATAAGTATTGTGTATATCAGCATGGTTGCTTTCAAAAGCTCTCTGAGTGCAGAAGTGCTTCGAACATGCTGCGTTCTCTGTGCGGTGACCAGTGTAGAAAAAGAGTTGAGATTTAATCTCTTTTATCATGTGATGCCTCCTATGCTATTCTGTCGACCCTATGCTGATGACAACCGCTTGACCTGGTCACCCTATATACCCTGGGCAGCCTATTCAGTTTACCGACTAATGCCAGTATTACCCTCCATAATGCACTTTTGTGCTTGACTTATTTTGACCACAAGGACAACTTTGGAGCAGCATGCTTTGCTGTCAGGCAACAGCGTTGTGAACTGTCCATTAGCATACTTGTTCAACTGTGTTTTCCTTCTTTTCAACCGTCCTCCATTATCGCTGTTCCTTTTCTATTTTTTCCTTCAAGCACTACCCCTGAGGTATGAGGGGAAATGGAAAGAGGGAGTGGAGCAGAAAAAAGAGAGAGTGAAAGAGAGCTGAGATATTCTACAGGGGATTGTGGGAACCCACTGATAAAGGCTTGCATCTTAATCCATCCTAAGGCCTGTCTTACGGTGTACCATGAGCTTTTATGTGGTCATTAAGAGTGTGTTCTTGCATGCACATCCACACGCACACCTGGTATGACTGTGTGTTTACGTGGGTTTGCGCATTTGATATGTTAATGTTTTCTTTTTGTGCAGTCACTTATGTAGTAGTTCAGGCCTTTGAATCTTGTGTTTCAAGGTTCTTAGAGATCTTCAAATATCCTCAGTAGAAACACACGCCTTCACTTTGACAACAAGGCAAATCTACTACACAGTGAGTGCATAACTACTTGTTTTGTGGCTCAAAAGTGTATTAAAAGCACTAATTAATGCGCCGCAATTCTCCCTCTAATGCAGTGCACTAGGTAGGGATCTCTCTCCAAGCTTATGCCTTCAGCTCCCTTGCTCCTCCTTGAGCTTTAGTGGAATTTGGCTGATGTTCGCCGAGGGGAGGAGAGGAGGGAGGCGCTCATCTTGTTTCAGTGCTTTATGAGTCTGACGTGTACGTCTGTAATTGCGGTTATGGGTGATTAAACTCCCGATGCCCCTCAGGATCCACAGCCAGCTATCAGTCAGCGTCGGGCCGAGCTGCACAGTGCTGCTTTCAGAGCTCAGACTGGTAGTGTCTGTCCCTCAGCTGACGCTGCTGCGCGTCACGCCATACTTCAGAGGGAAATGTAAAAATATGTTATTTCCATAACTAGTAAGTCCATAAAATATTTCTAATTTAATCGATAATTGTCTAAAATGTCAGAAACTAAGAACAATAGACCATCGTAATTTCGCAGAACCTGAGGCAGTATCTTCCCAAACCCAAAGGGATTCACTTATAATAAATAGTGTTGAAAAGGTTTGACGATATGAAAAAACATTAATTGGGTGCAACTTCTCAAAACGGGGAATTACTTGCTTTCCTTATTGCAAAATTAATATCTTTGAGATTTGTATTTGTAGTCAGACAAAACAAGCAGTTTGAAGTCATCAGTCAACATGGACCTTGAAATGCTTTTCTTTTTTACTATTTTCTGACATAATAGTGACCATATAACGTTCAGAAAGAGACTGAATTGATGATTAGAATTGTTGTTTATGACTTGCAGCAGTCTTCTGTAGCATCCTGCATGGCTGTATGTTTCAGATGGTTGGTTATAGGATGCAAATGAGAGGCAAATTATGTTTATTATTTACGTACTAAATATGTAGATGTGTGCGTGGGTGGACGGAGGTGCGTATTGGCATGAAGAAACAGTTGATTATTTCATGGTATCTGCATGTTTATGCATTCATGCCTGCGTGCAATATTTCATGCATGGCTTTGTATCTGTACGGTGTGATTGCATATGTGTTTGAAATCTATTTATGGCTTTAAAAAAAAAAAAAAAAAGAGAGGCCTTGAGGCCTGCTGCCTCCTGGTCTAATTGGCATGTTAATCATGTCTCTGTGGGTGGGATATCAGAGAGTGTATATGTTTGTGGAAGATCCATGACTATTCTCCAAAGGCACTGCATGACCGCAGGAGTCCTGGCCTCCTCGCTGTCCTGCTCTGACACTGCCGCGAGAGGAGAGTTTCTCTCAGCTGAGGAGTGATAGGCAGCCTCGGCCTATCACGTAGGGTTGAGGCCAAATAAAACACTTCAGCATGTGTGTGGTAATGAGGAGCTGTGTCTTAGTGGGTGAGTTATCTGTTAGTGGCCTCCTCCCATTAGTTTGCTGACTTGGCTTCCTCCTCCCATTAGTTTGCTGACTTGGCTGAGCCTTTCTCCTCTGTTGATGTTTGGATGTTTTTTCTCTTGTTACCCCCCACCCCCCACTTGCAGTACCCTTGAAGGCAATAAGGAAAAGAGGAGGAATCCCACACCCTCTTTACCCTGAGGACCCCTGTTAGTCATGGCAGAATGACCTCATAGAGGAGGATGCAGGGTCATGAGGGCAGGAAAAATAAGTTATGTCAAAACACAGGAAGACAGAAATGTCAGGGAAAAGAGAGTGAAGGGGAGAAGGGAGAGGAAGAAAAAAGTGAGACTTATGTGAAGAAATAACTCCTGCTGCACCACATCTGAAGCCACATCTGAGGCCCTTGCCTAGACTTGACTGAGGGCGAGTGTCTGGGTCAGCCCAGGTCAACCTCGCTCCGTAATGTAAAAGGCTCAGTCGGCAGAAGCTAGGTGTTGATTAACGTGTGACAGCCCACGTGGAACATAAATGTGAACACACTGTGAACTCTTTCACACTGCCACGCTTCTTTATGTGCTTTTAGGAAAAACAAACTCTGCACTGTCCCCCAGGTTGCTGTTTGTCTCCTCTGCAAAAAGCTCCTTATCAAGTCATTTTGGTATGTAAATGATTTCTTAAAGTGTTGGTTTCTTTAAACAAGAAAATAAAAGTGAAAATCTACATTGAATCCAACTTGCTTTAAGTGCTAACATCAGGTTTCATTTTTCTTGTCGCATCAGGTTTCATTTTTCTTCTTGTTGTTCTTTTTTTCAAGATAGAAAAAAAAAAATAAAAAAAAACCTTGAACAAAGTTCATTTCTTTTGGGACACACTGGCCACTTAAGATTTTTAAGACTTCTAAACAGAAATGACGAAGATGTTTTGAAGGATGTTTTTTCTTTCATTTCTTTGTTTGTTACCTCAGTTGCACTAATAATAATGCAGCACAGTAACAACTGAACATGTCCTCCAAAAGACCAAAAATGTTTCCATGTTTTAAACCTTTTAATGTATTTTCTCTTTTCAATTGCAGAACAAAACAAAGACAACCCCCCTGTAGTTTGTTTGAAACCAAAGTCTTCTGTGGCCCTCGTCGTCATCCACTTGTTGCCCTTTTTTTCAATCAATACAGAACCCACAAATTTATGAAAGGGACAAATAAAAAGCTTCTGCTTCCAACTAACAAAGGTCGAAACCAACCAATAGATTTATGAATAAGCCATATAAAGCCAAGTTTCGACCAAAGGAACTATACCCCCGGAACTAGGAACCTTTGGAGGAACTCAATGCGTTTTCATTGACTTTGGGGGGTGGTGGGGCTTGCCTTGCAGTGAATTTCTGAATGGGGAAGTAAAGGCTACTGGCTTTAAACCGAGCATGTCGGTATGGCTGCTCCTCTCTTTTCCACTGTTGATTGCAAACCAATTAATCACAATCAACAGTCAGCGCCCGAGTCTCACCGATGTCGGCCTGAGATCATATGTCGGCATTAAATGTATTGTTTGCAGCAGTGTGTTTACAGCAAACAGCTGATGGAGTTACGCTAAATACTGGGTCCGAAGTTATTGTTTTCATCAGTCAGCAGGAGCCGAAGTCGATCTCATGTTCTCCAAAACAAGCGGAACTGCTGATTACAGCAGGTAATAAAGCTTGTTAAACATCACGTTCCTCCGAATGCTCTGGCAGACACAGACGAGTGCAGCCAGCTGATCTATAGCTCTTGTTTGTCTGGATATGTTTTAATAACCTTCCAAATTATCTTGATTTTGTTTTTGCTTTCTCTGTGCTGGAGTTATTTTAAGAACTTGATGGCTTTATCCAAACAAACTTTATCACCGTTATACTCCCACACAAAAAAGCTGATTTTAGTGGTCAAGCAACACCTATAGTTTTTTTTATTATATTCCAATCAAATCTGATATTCATAACGAAATTTTGCTCATGGATAGTGGTTACAAAATGATGATTCCTGCGCATCGCTTTGCATGGCGTATACGTCAGCAGGTTAATTTGCCTAATCTTCGCAGGTCTTTAGACCACGGTGGAAACGCAAACAATGATCTGAAGGAAACTTTTAGTTCCTTGAAAAGAGACCCAGGTACTTTTGGTCGAAACGTGGCTTAACTCTACTAATTGTTTTTTATCATAACCTCAGCTTTGCTACGGCACATGAACACAAGATTGCAACCCTGTTTTATTCAAGAGCAATGCATTCTAAACCTTACTGTATGAGCACACCCCTATCCTTTTAGATTGAATAATGATTCTTGACAATAATTGCTGTTTTTAAGCCTTTTTATCGACTTTCTCTTTTCACTGGGCAGAGTAAAAAAATATTAAAAAATCCCCTTAACTTGGTGGAAAAACCCGAGCTGAAGCTCCTTTTGAAAGTCTTGCTGGACAGCGTGTGTTTGTTGGAAACCTGCCAGTGAAAATGCAAGAGAGGGGAAGTCAGCAGACTGGCTGTCTTCTGTTCACTGTTGTTCAGATTGACTCTGTCAGGCCAGCCTTTGAGGCCCCTGATCCAGGTGGTCTGTTCTCTGCGGCGCCCTCTCCCCCCTTCACCCGCCCCTTCCTCTGCCTCGGCCATCCCATGCCCACAAACATGCCCGGCATCAGCAGCTTCCTCCCAGAGTGGTGGTGTCTTCCCTCCACCAATCGCAGGCTTCTGAAGCTATGGGCACATCGGAGTGAGCCAATGAACAGCACCTGTTTCTTTCAAGCATGGCTGTCCATGCCAATCATAACACCCACTTTATTTGGCCTCTGTCATGAAGCCAATCCCAACACGTAATTCACAGACATCCAGGCCATGAGAGGCACAGTTAAAGAGAAACATGAATTATTGCTGGGGAACGGACCGTCCAGAAAATGACTTTCCCAGCACAAATGTCACAGCAAATGTGCATCATTGCATCATCGGAAAAAAGTATCTTGCAGCAAAGCAACCTTTTGATAGTACTGAGGGATCATTGTTCAATGGTGAGACTGGAAAAATGACTCATTTTGTTGCCTTTTTAAAAGTGTGAAAGCGTTGCCTGTGTTTTTATGTGTTTGTATTGCAGACAGGATTGCGTGTTTAATATATGCTGTTCTTATATCATGTAGGACATGTAGTCTTTTAATAGTGTAGAATCATAATCTGTCAGTGTCTCAGATGTCAACACAATGTCAGTTGCATTAGTACTTGGCTCAATGGCTTCTTAGAATGGAAATTTAGGCAGTGAGTCATGAATTTGTGCAATGCCTGCTTTTATATAACTTAATTTTGGTCTTTAGTCTCTTTTTCTAAGACTACCCGGAATCCATGCAATTCTCTGATAAGCTTGAGATGGTCTGTTTGTTTATGTAATTTAGCCTCCAGTTTATTGGATGACAATGTATTGAATGATGACATTATTATACACTTGAAAATAAGACTTAATTTGTTTAAGCTTCCTGAAAGCTGAACAGTTGATTGGTGTAACATAACATGTTTTCTTGTGGTCTGAATAACAGAAGGTCCCTAGTTAGTCTGCTTAACACTACTTTTGACTTATTAGTTAAGAATAAGAATCATATGTGTTTGATTAGGGGTAGAATTCAGGTCTGGACTGCTGTTGATTTAGAAAAATTAATGGGTAAGGGGTTGGATCTTTGAGGCATAGGAGCAAGCTGCTATGACAAAACGTTTTGACCACAGTTTTAAATATAAATGCAGTACTCTGTTCTGAAGCAGCCTTCCTCCTGGGCTCTTCAGAAGTATCCAGAGAATAACAAAGACTGGAGCAGCAGCTGTCAATGCTGCTGTTTAACTCCCAACACCTGGAGACGGATCGACTTCTAGGTGTTTGTGTTGTGCTCGCGCTTGTCCAAACACAAGCTAGTAGCGTCCCCGGCAGAACCGATGGGCTCCGTAATGAAGGAGAACATAAACACGGGTGAAAACACAACCACGGGGAGAGAAAAAAGAAAGAGGCTGGGAAACTGACGCAGGTATCTGTAGAGAGGAAAGGGAGCTGGTAGAACTCTCGCTAGCGTGTCTTCCCAGGACATGAAAGACCCGCTGCTCCGAACTGGGATTATCCTCCACCTCTGGGGAGTCCCTCTGATGAGCAGAGAAGGCAGAAGGAAAGATGTGGAGAGAAATTGAAGGAAACAGGAATGGAGGAGAGGGAGGATAGAAAAAATTAAACGTGAGCGCACGATCACCAGGGAGAGATAAAGAGACATACATCCATAGGCTTTCATCCACATGGATGCCAACTCCACTTAAGGACTTGCTGATGCTCACAGTGCTTCAGCTGACCACCTTTGTGCTCCCCCCCCCCCCTTTCTTCAAAACACACCTCCAACCCCTTGAAGAATGCCCCGTGCTGGTAATTCACCAGAGAGTCATGTCGTTGTTTGATCTGACTCCATCCTGAAAATCATCTCTGCAGGCTCAAATAATTTGAATCAGTTCCTCTCTGGCATAAAAGACTTGTGCAGCAGATGCAGCTAACAAAGACGCTGCAAAAATCTCTGTCTTACAAATCAATGTGTTTCAAGACTTTCCTGGATTTAAGTGTAGTTTTTTTCTTTATTCTAATGCAGCCATACTATTCTGTCTGGTGTCAATACACTGACACTTTCTTCTAGGTGATTCTTGATTTGTAAGTGAAAACAGTGCTAAAATAAGGAAACGTTTATTCCAGTGACAAACACGTCAGTTTACTGCTTTTCAAGTGAGGATGGGCTGCTTTTCTCTAGCAGTAATTCGCTTCATTCACTCTTGATTTGATATACATACACTCTCTTCTTGAAAATTCAAGTTTGTATTAGATACATGTTTGGATTTTCTCACTTGGTTTAAGAAAAAAGGACGCTTAGGACTCACGTATAGGTTGCACATATGAAACTTGCCAGCTGAATGAAATATGCGTTTGAAACAGAGCAGTCAGTGGAATACGGTTCCACTGTTGACATAAACTGTTTGAGTTGTCAATGTGACTTATTTTGTTGATAATGGGCCAAAAGTGAATTGATTTTGTGTGTACTGGACAGACTGTCTGTGTGCAGTCTAGCGGGGGGGTGGGATTGGGGTTAAGGTCGGGCTTCATCAGTCAATGCAACTATATTTTCATGATTCTGTTTATTTACCTTGGATACAGCCTCCGATCCTCCGCCCTACAGGATTTTCTGTTATTTGTTTGCTGTGAGTCGATGCGCCGATCCAAAGTACACTCCTCCAGTAACAATCACACACAGAACACACTTATGCACACATTGGTCAGGACCCCCCCCCTTATTGAGGCTCGTGTGTTCCCCTCGGCAAGGCAAGCTTCCTGCGGCACGTACACACATAGTTTCCCATCACTGAGCCCCCCCCCCCCGACTGGCCCCCAGGGTCTCGAGCTTTCTCTGAGACTTTCTCGCACTTTCTCTTCCTCCTGCTCTCTGTTTGTCTCTCTCTCATCTGTGAATCTCTCTGTCTCTCTTTCCATGTGTCCATCTATTGATCAATCTATTTCTGCCCATCCTCCCCTTTCCCCTTTATCTCAGGCTTGTTCCCCAGAGGGAGAAAGAGAGGGAGAAAGAGAGTAGGGAGGGCAGTTACAGCTCAGGGCCAGGAGCCAGAACCTTCTTCATTTGGATTTCATTAGAAACCCACAAGTGCATCACAGAAGAAGAAAAATCAGTGGGAAAAAAATGAAAGAAAGAGGAGGGCGGGATGTCTCAAAGGCTTGTAATATAGTCAATAAATTCAAGCTTTCAGCTGAAAAATGGCTCTATTATTATTTCTGTGTCCCAAAACTTAAAAGAGTGAACCAGCTTCTTTTGTCTCGGTCGACACTAACTGAAAAGGATCTGTTATCCTAAATCACATGTAAACATGTCCAGCTTTGGTTAAAGAACAGTAACCATTTTTATGGGCCGAGATACTGCCTCTCCAAACCCAGCCGGAGGAGGTGGGGGTTGAATATGGAGCGCCGTGTTCACCAACATCTGCCTTGGGTCCAGTCCAGGTGTTGCACAGGATCAAACAGACACACACACTAACACACTAACACACACACAGTAGAAACACAGCACTCAACTTTTGATGTGTTTCAGTGCTTGCTCAATACAAATGGAAATCGTCAATCACTTGCTGGCTGAGAACAAGTCATGAAGTGGCACATTCCTCATCCTGATGTCACCAGAGGGAAGGGACAGTTTGTTTTGCCTCTTCAGTAATTGGCATAATTATTCTCCACAGACTGATGGCTTTATGACTACTGAGTCATAACAAGAGGCTTAGAAAGTGAACAGACACACCTTGCAGATTAATCACACTTCCATTCCTCCACATAAGTGACTGTGCTTCTTCTTCCTCATTTACAAGGAAGTTTATTTGCTTATTTTTTAAATAGAACCTAAGTAAACCTTTTTGTATTAAAATGAAGCGCTTTGTTGGGCCGGGTTCTAGCGCTGGCCTCAACAGACAAAAAAAATTAAATTATATGAGCAAGCAGGGGCACCAGTCTCTGGTCTGCCTTCCTGCTATGCTCTTATACCAGGTTGAAGAACTAGAACATGTTTCTGGACAATGTGGCCTAAAAGCTCATACCATACCAATTTTTTTAATTTCCTTGATAATGGTAAATGTATATATTTCCTTACCAGTAATGGCTCATTCATAATGTTTGTCCTAAATAATGACAGCATGACCAGTCACAGATTATGGGTTAGACTGGAACCTGATAGGTTGGTCAGACGCCATTGGTTGCTGGAACATTTCTTGGTGTTTTTACATGGGATTCACATAATTTATCGAAATTTGCAATATGAGTAAATTTAGGTTGGTAAGAGATCCATAATTTAGTATTTCAGTAAATTCCCAAAGCAGACATGATAGGGAAGAAGAGCTGAGTAGAGCCAGACCAATAAATCAGCATGACGATATTCTCAGCCGATATGAGCTAATTGCAGGTAAATTACAGCCAACATACGACAATTAAAAAAGAAACAGAGAGACTGATCCCTCTGTCATGTTATGAGTTTTGTTGTTGCATAGTTTGTCCACCAGAAGGCACTCGGCAGCGCCCCTGTTGGCAACACATGTTGTTTGGAACCATCACAAAACAGTAGAATAGGTACATTTTAAAACTGTGTTATGTCATGTTATCCTGGTAAGGGCTTTTAACTACACGTAACAAAGATTATTATTATTATTATTATTATTATTATTCTTTTCAGATTATTCTTTCAGATTTGTATCAAAACAAAATAGGCTACTTGTTTTTATTATTCCTACAAAATCGGACCTCTCTGCTCGTTCGATGCTCGTTCGATTTGAGTCATTGCTCAATTCATGACATGGGTAAAGATAAAAAAGATAAAGAACATTTGTTGTAGTAGCTAAGTGGTAGCAGAATGTTTGACAGTGACAACAGCTTAAAATATATTGTGAATGTGCAAGACCCTATTTGTGTTTCTTGGTGTGTCAGGACTGACCAATTTGTCAGTGGATATCTTCATCTGCTACAGATGACTCATCTTATGCCATTTATGTATACAAAGCATGCCTTTTTGTTTGTAATTTGCCTTTCTCTAACTTTACCTACCTGCAGAAACTTAACGCTGCTTGCTTGAAATAGGTTATGCATCATCATGCCTTTTTTGATTTTCTCAAGCGATGACTAAAATGTGAAAATAATCTAAAGCAGTAATCAGATTCCTCATACACTATATCTGCTGATGTTAAATTACACTAAATTGTGTGTTTTGCAGTCCGCTTATTATCTCTCCTTGTTTGTGTGTATATGTATATTCTCGGCCATGCGCCTTCAAGTGTGTTTTGGCAGTGAGTGAGTCAGATAAGGGCCTGTGTTGTGATTTTCATCTCTGGGTGCAACAAAAAGGGGAAGCTCTATGAATCGTGGCTTCCTGGCTGCCTTGCATTTACCCGGTTTCTTGGATGCACACATCAGTCTCCGACATGACAGCTCAGAGGGCCGTAACAGCACAACATTCCCCCCCCCCCCCCCAGCTAAATCTATAATACAGAAAAAAAGCCAACCCATTTGCTTAATGACAGGGGTTCTACAACGATAAGAGGATGAAGAAAGTTGAAGCTCACAGATAATCGCCAGTCTGCAGACTTGAAAAATCAATCTCTACTTTAACATGTTGGAGTTTATTAACTTGGTGCTCCCTTGCCACTTGCTAAGCTGCCATGTTGCTGAAAAGGTAATGAGTCCTCAAAAACGGCCTAAGAGCATCAGTTGCTAATGTAATCTTCCTCTCCTGTAGGCAGCTCCACAGGCTGCAGCAGTAATTACCTCTCCATGCCATGCCTTTGATCAACACGCCATTGTCAGTTGCTGCTCCTGTTATATGATGACGACCAAAGGACAGCCAGCATGGTGCATTCTCCATGCTGGCTGTCATTCATCTGGATCTGTATGTCTCCTTCTCAGAATTCTCTTTTGGTTTCTTTGTGTCTTCTTGTGGCTGTCTCTCTACTTGTTGCTGTCTTGACGATTTCAGGCGTAGCAATACATGTCGTGAGGGAAAGGTGCATAGTCGTAGGCCAAACTGAGCGATGGAGACCACCACTAGGTGATGGAGACCACCACTCTGCGCCAAAGCCAGAGTGGTGGTGTTTAGGGATTTAATGGAATTTTGTCAAATCGGAATCCAGTATTTAATCCGCTTATTCAGTCTCAATCCTTGGTAAATTACAAATAAATAAATATTAAATGTTGGCTGAAACAGACTTTAAATCAATTGACAAAAAAACCCTACAATTTTTCACTAATGTTTCATTAGAAAACTAAAACCACTGGCTATTGAAACTCAATCCTGTTTGTCTCAGCTATGAATAACCAAATTATTCACAGCCAGATCACACTAGTACCATTATTGGTACTTTCAACAAGGATTTGCAACCACTGACTGGTGTAATACTGCTACAAGACAACAACTCACAATCATCCATTCAAACCAAAACTATCTTCTCATATTCAAGACTTTCTTATCAATTGGATATAGTACCATCAACCTTGCTAAAAAGAGCTGTTATTACACTATTATCCAAAGCCCACAAAGACTTTTTTAATGTGATACTTCACCTATATCTTTTAAACTTGAAAGGTGCCTGTAAAAAGCGCTTACATTATGTTCCGTATTTGTGGACAACTGTGGATGTAGTCACTTTAATTAAGCCACCACAGGATTGAAACTTTTCAACCACTCCTCCAACATAATGAACTTCTCAACTGTCCAACTGAATGGATGCTTACCCTCATAGATTTATCAAACAATGGTTACATACACCACTTCTGTCTGAATGGCATAAGCATTACAAAAACATATACATTGAATCCTCACACTATTTTATTTCCAGTTTCTTAACCAAACTGCCTTTATTGTCTCTCCACATTCCTTTAGGTCAGTCTCATCTAAAAGTTAGGCAAGAACAGTACAAGTAGTATCAGATATTTTATACTGAAGTATTTCCAGGCTGCTACTGTCAGCAGCGTTTGCTCAAGCCTTGCGCAGCTCTGCTCGCACGCTGGCTGCTCCACTGGTTTTGAGCTCCCAGAGAGAGACGGTATATCACCTCTGCGCTAAAGAGAACAATTAGGCCATATCAGTAGATCAGAGTGTTGGCAGTCGGGGCACAGCAATAGCGCCAGTAATCTGTGGCTTAGCTGGCACCTTGCCATGGCCAGCCACAGCTCCATGGCCTCTCCAGACACTTAAGAGTCGCTAAGGGCACCGGCATGGCCCAGGAGCTGGCGCTTTCAGCCACATGCTATCAGGGCAATTAATTGAAATGCGAGTAAAATAAAGAGAGCCTGCAAGAGACAGAAAGAAGTTAAAGGGAGGCGGGAGGGAAAGAATTAAATCTTTAATGAGGGCAGTTGTTTCACCAGGCAAAAAGAATCGGGTTATATAAACACTGTATCAAATGATGATTGTTAGCGGCCCACCTACTGTGAAATTATGGGTGGCCTGTTTTGGGTCTTTTCTGCCACTTATCCCACATTAAGGCCTTTTCCTTTGCTTTTACATTCTTTCTTTTAGTTGGTTTGTGGATGCCAGCAGATAGGGGCTTTAGCAGACAGTAAAAAGGAGATTAGATAGTTTTGATTTGATCTGCCACTAAGGTACAGCTATAGTTGCAGCTGCTCTGTCTGATCATATCTCATCTTGACAGAAATAGCTGTTAAAACAAATGCCCTTATCACCACGCTGCTTTTCGCACCTTCCTCAAGCCTCATTCACTGTAATGAGGATGTAGGATTAAAATAAGTGTGGGGAAAAACCTTGTTAGCATGCTGTATTCTTCTTTTGTATGTGTGTATATTTAATTGTGCATAGATTATAAAAAAGCACATTGACCACAGGAAACAAGTGACTAAGAGCAAAGCCCTGTTTTTGTCAAGCATCCTTTGTACAATAAGTAAGGCTGCAATGTCCTTTGCTTAGTTCTCAGTTGTCCTTTGCTCGAGTCTCAGAGGTGCTGATCAAAAGCTTGTCTGCAAGTATTCGTATCTTGTTAGATGTTTTGCCATTGTTTTGGGTAACCATTTTGAAGTTTACATATTCATTTTAAAACCGACCATAGTTCACACCAGAATTGAGACATTAAGACTTCAAAAGTGTCCATCTGTTTAACCCACTCACAACTCCTACCTGTGTTCAGCCTGGCCAAACTGTCATTGGACAAAAACAGGTTTTAAGTAGGTTTCATGAGAAGTATACAGGAAGAGAACAGGTGTTGTTTTTATTTATTGTTTCAGTGATTGCGTCACCCCTACCGGCTGAAGCGCAATGTGTCTATAGTGAAACCACAAAGCAAAGAGTGACACTTGTGGAGGCCACGATCAACTGTTGTAGATTCAGTTCACAACTAAGAAAAGTAAGGCATTTGAATGTGATTGGAATGGATATCTTCAGGGATTATGCTTCACTAAGCCACTCAAGGATAAACTTGGACAAGTGGGTTATGTGTATGAGTTTGGGTGGATTAATAGAATTGTGTTGTTAGAAAGGTGTTTGTGCTTTGAAACGAACAAGCATCTGAAGAACTCCTAAAACCTTGCAATGTGGATTGCCTCTGAGGATAACAGAAAATTAAATATTCATTTACCAGTTTAGAAACTACAAGAAAATGAAGAAAGAAAGAAAGAAAGAAAGAAAGAAAGAAAGAAAGAAAGAAAGAAAGAAAGAAAGAAAGAAAGAAAGAAAAAAGAAAGAAATTGTCACCAATTCTGATAATGTGTTAATCTAGTCATTTATCCAGCAAAATACATTAAAGCTTACAGCTTTTAAAATAATACATAGAGATTTTCTGTTTTTATATTAGTGCAAATTAAAAATTTAGACTCCTGGTCAGACAACTCAAGACAACTTAAATAATTGTACTTTTTTTTTAAAAAAAGGCAGTGCAAAAGTCATGTGTTCCATCACTGTTAACATGTCATCAATCCTTTATGGCCCGCCCCTAAACCAACTCCCTGCCACCCTGAACAGACACACACACCCTCACACACTCCCACTACCTCTCCCCTATCCACAGAGTAAACACATCAGACTGGGATATTTACTCTTTGGACCTTAACTGAAGGGCCAGATTAGAATGTTTATATAGTGGGAAACAGTAGACAGACATTTCCTGATTAATGAGCACACATGGATATACTCATACACAAACATGTGTCACTCAAAACATGTTGACACTGGTGCGTCATTTAAATTACAGATAGAAAGTTTGATGCTGAAAACAAGAAGGCTGATAAAAAATGGCCTAATTGTTGAAATGCGGACACAGAGCGTCATGGAAGATTGAGTACAATATCAGCCTGCTGTCGTCATGGCGATATAGACATCAGCGGTAAAAACTCTGAAAATGAAGCTGTTATACCAACTCCTGTGTTATTTTGGGCTCTGGGTTTTTACGCAATCGGCTGAATCTCTGGGGGGTTTTGTTGAATCTTTTCCTCCCCCTGTTCTCTCTTCTTCCTCTGAACACATCCGGAGAAATGCTAATGACTAGCGTTTCATCCTGACTGTGCTCTGGCGCTCCGTGCACTTCAAAAACTGACTCACCTGCCTCTCCTAAAATGTCCCTATGAATAATAAGAAATCTGCTTGTCGCCTCAAATCAACAGAGAAAGAACAACAAAAAGAAAACAGGGTGGCGTTACTGTTGACAGGCCACAGTTTCATCCAGTCTCTGGGCAGCCACAGTTTGCCAATGCGCTGCGGTGTAGGTGACTCATGACTTCATTTACGCCAAAGTCAATCCATGAAATGATCGTTTTTTTTCCTGGCTGCTGTCTCACCAATAGCATCATCTCTCGGGTGACCCATTGCCAGCAGGGTGGTATAGAAAACCCATTGTGTGCGCGTGGATCCACAAGGAGCCAGTGTGAATAATTTGTTTTTGTTTGTGTGTATTTGTGTGTGTTTGTGCTGTAGTGTAAGATCTAACAAAGTCTCGGGAGAGTGTGGGATTGGACAGAAGCTATAGGGGTATTAACCTAAAACTGGCACTGCTCTATGCATCCTTTTGTGAGCACAGACTATCCAAAGCTTATGATTTTTTGCCTATTGACAGTCAAGAGATTTGAAGGCAAAATGGCAACTA
The DNA here is from genome assembly GCA_024633595.2 of Lepomis macrochirus. Lineage (NCBI taxonomy): Eukaryota > Metazoa > Chordata > Actinopteri > Centrarchiformes > Centrarchidae > Lepomis > Lepomis macrochirus. The sequence goes on along the minus strand of JALXJV020000019.1, from coordinate 7,648,357 downwards.
GACACAAAGTATGTGATTTACTGAGATTTATGAGCTCTTCCTTTATGTTTTTCCTGCATCCCACGCCCTCGTGTTCCATTAAATCTCCACTGTGGTACTAGTAGATGAATAATAGAGGAGAGTTAGCCACGGAGTGAAAAATGAGCATCTGTCTGCCTGTGCATTGGCACAGTGTGAATGTGTTTTTAAAAGGGGAAGACAGACTGGTGTCCAGAAGCAAGGTGAAAGAGACATTAACAGGGAAGCCATATCAAGCTAAAGAAGTCCAAATCGTCCAAAGAAAGAAAAAGACTTACAGGTTTTGACTGCTCTCAGGATGGCTCACACTATCATGGGGGGTGTTGGGGTGCACTTTTCCATCTATAATGCATTGTCCCTTGCTGGTGGCAGAGGCAACACAAGCTCATGGGCTGGTTAGGCAATGCAACCACTGTTATTAGCTCTGTCGCCAGCGGAGTCACTTGTAGTCTTTATGAAAGCTGTGTAGAGGCAGTGGTTCCTGTCTTTTTGGGTTGTAATCCCCTCATCACAGGTTGCATGTGTCTATGAGCTGTTGACACAACATGAGAGTGACTTTTCCCATCTAGATTTAATCATTTCAGTCTGGCAGAGGTAAACCGATGCATCATATCACAAGAAGACACATGAAGAGTTATTGTGTGACTTTGGATTTTTAATGTGTTAAAAACACCACAATAACACAAACTAACTGATTGAGGCTACCAGACCAGAGAGGTAAAATTTATATTTTTTATCAAAGGAGTCTGGTGGCTCTGTTGAGCGATATGCAGATTGTAGGGTAAGGGTTAGAGGTAGGGTTAAAAAATTGTGTATCACTGTGTGGGGAAAAGAGAACTGAAGTGAATGAAGGTGGAGAACGAATTGTAATTAAAATGCAGAAATAAGAAACAAGCTACTACAAAAAGCATGCCCCCAAACACTCCCCCAGCCCACTTAGCAGAAAATACTGATATATATGTGACTTGTGGTCCATATCGCCCAGCCCTACACTGGGTCTGTTTAGGTGACAAATAGTGCACCCTCTTCTCTGCTGCTCAGGATGTGCTGCCCTCTGCAACAATTCGAGTATCAGTAGCTCAGTGAACGTAACTATAGAGACCACAGAACATCCTCCTAATCTACTCCACTAGCTTTTCATTTAACTAGACCTTATACCTAAGTGGGAAAATAGATTGGTTGCCGGTGCCTCACAATATGACTCATACAGCTGCTACAAAAATTGATTCATGTGAGTGTTTTCTGAACTGCCACCATAGTTGAGGTCTTGGTTAAAGTCAGGAAATGGTTATCTTTATTGGTAAAAGAACCAACGTTGACAGTAAGAATGCCACTGCCCGTGAACTGAATGCATGCAGCCACATACTTTGTATGCCCAACCAACCACACTAATTTTTACAGTGGAAAAAGTTTGTTTAAACTAAGCTTCAATTGGTTTTGCAACAAATCTGAACAACTTAATGGTATTTCCCCCTTTGCTGTTGAACTAATGGCAGATTGTGTCCTTTTTCTGACAACAAATTCAGATTCATCCCAACAGATCTTCTGTCAGAAACATGCAAACATATTGGTTGTTTCAAGTGTCTGAAGAAATGCCATACACTGATTTTTTTTCTCTTGAGGGCTGTCGCCCTTTCATCTTGTCATCCGTTCACATCTCAACCATCCATTTATCATATTCTAAAGACACGAGCCAGCAACAGCCTGAGCACAAATTGGCAAATTTCCTCCGTGTAATCACACCCAATGGCAGAACAAAAGAGCTCGAAAGGCGAGAGCGAGGAAGGGAAGCATTGTTTTGAAATAAGAGATGCTTGTATGGAGTACAGAAGTGAAGAGTGGAGAACTCTGTCTGCGCCTGCCAGTAAGATGGGTCCTAATTTGCTTATTTGTAGCTGTCAGTTGTGCTTTTGTGTGCCCAGCGATCCAGGCCAATTGACAAGCATAGGCTGCAAATGACAATGTGCTGAGGCACTTTTCTGCCCCTATCTAAAGAGTCAAGCTTTTTGTACATTAGCATGCAGAGAAACAGGACGACAGCAACTCGTTATTTATTTATTTATTTTTTTGGATGTTCCAATGATTTTTATTCCCTTCTCCTCTCCTGGCCTGCCCTCGCTCACTGATTTACTTTATACACACTCTTTATCTAATCTTACAAGTGTGTTTGTTTTATGCTTCTTACATGAAGCTTGCTGTGTTTTCTGTTTCATTTTCCAGTTCAACAGGTTGAGATGAAAGGGTTATATGAAGAAATACAGGCAGGGTTGTCAGTGTGACAGTTATACTGTGTGGGAAAAAACCTAGTCCCTCCCCTCTCCTTTCTCCTCTTTATCTTTTCTTCTCATGTCTTTCCCTTTGTTTTCCTGTCTTGTCCTCTCTTTCTCTGTCCAGTTCTTTCCTCTCCTCTCTGCTCCTCTCCTCATTTTCTCCCCTCTCCTTGTACGTCTTTTCAGCTCCTCCTCCTCTCCTCTCCTTATTTCCTTTAATCTCTTCTTTTATATCATTTTAGCTCCTCTCCTCTCCTCTCCTCTCCTCTCCTCTCCTCTCCTCTCCTCTCCTCTCCTCTCCTCTCCTCCTCTCCTCTCCTCTCCTCTCCTCTCCTCTCCTCTCCTCTCCTCTCCGGGGAGGATTAGGACAGAGTCCTTTTCATCCTGCTGTAATCCTACACTGGCAACCCAGCTCCAACAAGAACAAACATACACACGCATTCAAACACACACACCCACACACACACACACACACACACACACACACACACTGCAGTGAGACATCTATTTGTTCACATACAATATGACCACATACATCCATAGTGTGCTTCATGTTCATGTGGAAAAAGAAGAAGAGAGAGAGGATGCTGGGAGATTTTCCAGCAAATTTTCTGCTCTGGTTGTTTCTTCTTCTCCAAAAAAAAGGTGTAAGACAGAAAGAGACATAAGGAATGAATGGGGGAGAAAGAGACATTAACAGTCTGATCTACCTCCCAGCCCGTCTCTGTCACCCCCCTCGAGGTGGGGCCTTGCTGGGACTCTGTCAGCTGAGCTCCCCCCCTGCTGAGACCTACAATGGCAGATTGGCAACCTTAATACCACAGCTCGCTTTATCTGCCTGAATTAAACCCAATTGGCGAAGGGTTATGGGAATTGATGGCTCAGGGGCAGCTTTATATTTATTTATTTTATTTTACAGGAATTATGTGTGCGGGCGCATTTTAGGGAAAAATGTAATCAAAGGGATAGACGCTTGAGGGGTATCATTCATAGGATTAAACACTGAACTAATACAGCTAGATCCAGAGCTGTTGTTAGCCCTTTATTAAGAAGGATGTGTGTTTGTTTTGAAAAGGATGGGGCCCATGTGTGTATGCGCTTACAGGAAGTGCTCGTGATGCAAGCAGGATGTGCAGGAAGTGTTTGGCTTGGCTGAGCTGCCAGCTAGGTTGTTGCCCTGAGGATTGCTGATGCAGGGGACACAGATGCAAAAATTTCCCCGCTTCTTTCCTGCGTTCACAAGACATTTTACAGCAGAAATAAACACACACACACACACACACAGACACACTCTCAGAAACGCAAAAAAAAGTCAGTTGGGACAGAAACGAAGCACTCCAGGAAAATTGCTGTGAGCTGGACTCGTTACTCTCGGCTGTCAGTTAATTGAGCCATCCATCAGTTTTATTCCACAGTGCGGAAACAGGGGAACCTGGTCACTTATGAAACGGGGGAGTGTGATAGACATGCCACACTCCCACTTATTACATAACCAGTCCATGTCCCCACTGCACAGAGAGCAAAGTTGCAGTGTCAAAACAGGACAGGGTATAAGAGGAGGGTATGCTGGGGCAAAGCACTCATCAGAGGTGAGCCTGAGCTGTAAGGGTGGGTGATTATGGATAAACTGTTCTAGCATAGAGTATATATAATTTTATCAGGGATGTGATTAATCCAGAATTCCAGATTTTCCAACCTGAAAATGTGACCCATATGAATAATGCAGATTTATAATAATAAAAAAAAAAAAAATTAAAAAGGAGGACAGTGGTACAGGAGCACACTGAGTGAAATGTAGAGGATAACACAATCTTATCTATAGGCTAACGTGTGTAAAGACTTTTTTTTTTATCAACAAGGGTGTTTTTTGTGTTCAGCTGCCCAATTCCACCCTTGCGCAGTGTGTACCGCTTGCGTGTTACGTAACGTGTTGGACGGTACTGCAATAACATTACTTTTCCCAGTAAGGAGTAGTGTTAACGGATTACTATTTCCAAAACAGTTATATTATTAGTTACTATTCCGAGTAAAGCTGCGTTACTGCCCTACACAACGCGCCATTCCTCGCGTGAATGACATGCTGCAGGTCAGGGCAAAGTAAAATGAAGAATAGAGGACGAGGGAGAGAGGCGTTCTTTCCACAGCTGTAAGTAGCCACTGTCATTACTGTGTCACAGTCTAAGATGCAGCGAAAATTGTCATCTATTGTAAACGCTGTGTGACCAGCAAAAAGCTTTCAACGGCAAACAATTCTAGATTAAATTTATTGAAGCATCTGCTGAAGCAGCACAGCGACTGAAACTTATAGGAAAAAACTCCAGCCGCTACTGCCATCCATCCATCTATCCATCCATCCATCGTCAACTGCTTACATGGTCATGGGGGCTGGAGCCAATCCCAGCTGACATCGGGCGAAAGGCGGGGTTCACCCTGGACAGATCGCCGATCCATCGCAGGGCCAGTTAAAAGATAAAATAGTCAAAATAATCTGTTAATACCTGAGACATGAAGGTGCTATGTCACACTGATGCTCAGTTCCTATAAAACCAGTATCGACCTAAATAAATCCTGCTTTATGATTCTGCTCATTATTATCTGACATCTCATGGTATATATCGTCGAACAAGTCAGCTGCTAACTGAGGTATCAAAGTGGTGTCATTTTCTCGATTCATGGATTTATCTCAATAGCCAAAATGGTGTCTTCTGATGTCTTGTTTTGTCCAAGCAACAGTCTACATTTACAGAATTAATATCATGTACAATAATAAATTGTGAACAATTGATTGCTCAAAAAGCTGAAATAAAATTGCCAAATCGAATTGCCAAAGTTCAAATCAAATTCAAACACCCTCCATTAGACACTAATGGGGGTAAGTACAAATCAGGAGGGAGCCCTCATCCATGACGTGCCGGTGGTGTTGAAAAACAGGAGACAGGAGGGAGAGAACTATTATCAGTGCACATACAACCTCGTCGCCAAATTCTCAGTGACATACCACAGTACCCTCCTCCTTTGCTCACTCTCAGTGCCTGTCCCATATCTTCTGTGTTGACAGCTGATGGGAAGATGGCCCACTCAGTCAAGGTAAAGAGTTGCACTAAGTCTGGGAGGGAGACGGAGGACATATGAGCTCTTATACAGTACACATGGCCATATCCTTATCACTACCTTTCATCTCACTGCAGATTTTAACTCCAGCTCTGGTACATGGTTGTATATTTCATCCTCCTGGGCCCACTACGCCACTCATCAACCACATACATTATAGATATACATCCTGTCCTCTTAGATCCCCGGGGCAGGGAGCACATGTGAAGAGAGAAACTCAGTGTATGAGAAAGCAAGAGAACTCCTGTGTGGATCATGGTCTCCCCCATTGACTCACATGTTAGTTTCTTCTTTTTCACGAGAGCTATGGCAGGATTTAATACTTAAGTATTTTTTTGCTGAATTATCCATTTTCTTGGACCGTGCTCAGATTCAACAGCTGCTTTCACACTTCACCAGATGTGCTGGATTCTCGGTGCCCACGACTTTGTTCAAAAGAAACTGAAATTACGTCAGTGGTGAAAATGTCCTTTTAATTGTCCTTTTAAAATCTGCCCATGGGAATAACAAAAGCCTTAAAAATTATAGCAGTGAAAATAATAAAAGTTAAAGCAACAGCTAATTAATTAATTAATTCCCCTGTTTGTTTTTTTTTATGTTCTTAATCAGACTCGTCAGGCCAGGTGACCTCCTCGCCGCTGGGCTCACCCACATCCCATCGGGGAATGCATCCGTCTCTGCTCAGCCCAACGTCCATGGGGCCCTCCGGCTCTCTTCACTCTCCCATCAGCACGCTGAGTTCGCCCATGAACGGCCTGGCCTCACCCTTCTCCGTCATCAGCTCGCCGATGGGCCCCCACTCCATGAACTCGCCCGGCATGGGCTACGGCCCCAGTGTCAGCCCCCAGGTGAGGCCTGTGACAGACTCACAAATATGCATGTATATGTGTATTTCTAAAGCTGCATATTCAGGCATTGTGTTTTCAAGGTTACTTACTCCCTCAGAAATGTTGAATGCCGAATAACATTATGGGTTTTATTGCAGGGTATCTTTATGGTAACAAACCATCAATAATATGAACTGTATTTCTCCAGTTCTGTTGACAGTTGTTAAAGTCTGATTTGTTTGAACTTCAGATAAATCAGTAAATCGCTGAAGTACCCTGAATGCTGCATAGTAGCTTCAAACCGATGCTTAATATGCATGTGTTGCACTGTTTCCGTATTTAAGAGTATAGACCTGCATTGTCCCTTTTCAAAGACATTTTGGGAAAACACAGCTTTAAAAAGCAAGCTTCAAACTCTTAATTAGATACCACCCACATGGCTGTTAAATAAAAAGCTATAGAAAAAGGTTAGAGAAAGTTGGCTTAGTTTAACATAAAGACTGAAAGCAGGGCAAATAGTTAGCCTGGCTCTCTCCAAAGATTAAATTAAACACCTTTCAGTAACCCTAAAGCTTAATCATCTCTCACAGTGATGACGAGGCTCCAGGAAGTAATTGCACCCTGCCAAGAAAAAGTGATGGAACTCGCCATAAAACAACAACTTGTTAAATGGACACTACATACAGTAACTTGTTAATCAGAAACATTTAGAGGTGGTGGTAGCAGATATTATATACATATATATTTTTTCCATTCAACTTTTAGACAGAGCCAGACTAGCTGTTCCCCTCTGCTTCCAATCTTTATGTTAAGCTAAGCTAACCATCACTGTAGATTCAAATGAAACAGACAAACTGAGAGTGGTTTTGATCCTATCATCAAACTCTTGGTCAGAAAGTGAATAAGCATATTTTGCAAAATGTTGAAGTATTCCTTTAAATAGACAAGCAAAAAGTTTTGTTTTTTTTAAGGCCTTTTAGGGCCAAGCTAAACATCGAGCCGCTGATTTATTGAATTCAGAAACCAGAAAGCTTCATGTTTAACAGCCACGACCATGTTTTCACGAGGTTTTGCTGTCTATGTAGTCTCTGCACAGAAATACAGCCGCCCTTTAAACTAACCAGACAAATGGTTGTGCATCATCATGTCTAACAATATGTTCACATGCCTCAGAAGTGCAAATTACAGTTGCCTACACACATACACACACACACACACACGCAAACATAATTTTCCTAAGCCAGGGCCCAGCAGACAGAAGCCTTGCTTTGACCCCATGACACAGTTAATCAAGGGCTATTCAACTGGGATTCCACAGTACTTTAGCTCTGTCACTCTTTCTTCTATGTCTTAGACATGTTGTCACTCTCTCTCTCTCTCTCGTCGTATCTTGCTTCCTCCTCTATCCCTTCATTTTTCTTCTCTCTGACTGTCCTCTTTCTTCTTTTTTCCCTTTCGTGTTTTTTTTTATCCCTTGTCTCTTTCACACCATCTTCCAGTTCCTCTCTTCCTCTCTCCCTCTCTTCTCTCTTCTCCTCGGCCTCTGTAGTTTTTGTTCCATCAATAAGCCCCAGTTTCTTTGGTATTAAAAAAAAAACACACACACACAATTAAGACATCAAAGCCTGCAGTGGCCCAGTTTCCGTCTGCAGCCATATCTAAAATTGAAATTGTTCCCCCCCAAAATTCAGCGACTGGCCTTTTTTTGTGTTTGTTAATAATTGTGTTAAAGTGCGTCTGCAATGTGATGCTATTTGGGATGGGCTCTCCTCGCTATTGTTGGGCTTATCGCCGTAGTGTCCCACATGTAATGGAGTTAAGAGCGGATTAGGGGCACTTTCAGAAAGTGGCCAGAATCTTTCATTGCTAGAAAGCCCCCCTCCTTCCCCCTCCCTACCCCTCGCTTTCTGATCCTTCTACACTTTTTAATTCAACACTTTCATCTGTGCTGCAGTTTCTTTCCCGGAGCGGTGTACTTTGTATGCAGGTTGGATGTTTAGGTGGCAAACGTTATAGTTGGTCTTTTTTTTTTTTTTTTTTTGGTCTGTCTCATTTCAATTGATCCATACCATGAGCTGTACTGATTGTATAAACATTTAGCATGTAAGTATGGATACGTTATGGGTATCATGAAAAGTATCGTGTGCTGTAAGAGTGCTTTTTACATTTTCTTTTACTTACCCTAACTGCCAACCCTGCCATTTATAACAGCTGTGTAAAGAGTAGGTAACAGCTGTTTCTGTTGGTGGTGACAGTTTTAATGCTGTATGTACAGTAATTACATTACATGTTATGTGCCATGGCTGGTTTCCACTCTTTAAAAGAGCTGCATTGTTTTGAATTTGCTGAAACAGCTGTTACCAAGCAAAATAGCTCCAAAAATGACCATAGCACTACTCTTTTTTTTGCAGTTTGTACTGTTCACTTTTAATTATTTAAGTCGTGAAATATAGACACGGGGATGTGAGTCGTGTTACTGCAAGTAATATCAGCCCATAACCCTTAGTTAGGGCTAGGAATCAAAAAACGATACTACCGGTAGTACTGATATGATACTGGATTTCATTACCAATACCAAAACAGTGTCTTCCTTTGAGACACCCTCTTCTTTACTACCCACCCGTTTCAAGATGCCAGTGTGTGGTAAGCATGTGCAGACGTAAAACAGTATCACTCACTCTCCATAAGCCGACTGAATGCATAAGAAACAGTTAAACTTACCTCATCCTGACTCATCATTGACCTTGAACTGCGATCATTTTTCGGTAACAACTAAATCATGTCAAGTAATGGAATTTGGCATTGCAAAGGCGGAATTTTGACTCTGCTCATTTTTGTCTTCATATATTTTATCAAACATATTAAACTCTTTGCTGCTTGTATACATATAAAGCGTTACTTTAACCTTTCCTTTAAAGCATTTATAAAATATTAGTAAGCAGAAGTAAACATTTAAATAATAGTTTGTAACACACTGTAATGTAATAACACTCTGTAATGTAGTTGTACACAACCATAAGGCGATTTGTTGTGTTTATTAATGTATAGTATCTGTCAACAATTACAACTTCTCCTATGAATATCTCTCTCCTATAAATTATTACTATAGTTTCATTCATTGTCTGTTTATACAACAGCTTCCACTTACAGCTGCCCGTCGGAGCTAATTTTATTTTTAAACACTTATACTACCTCTGCATACACCTGCATTATAGTGTGTTATAAAACAATTATTATATGTTTATATAATGCACATAAATGCTAAATACAGAGACTTAAAATACAATGTTGCCGTTTTGTGTTTATTATTATTTCTCAAATTATGGTACCCAGCCCTAAATTTGACAGGTTCACATGGTGGAGGAGCCGTTAACCGTGAACATTTGCATAGCTGAGACTGTAGAGGCTGCTGATTGTTGCTCAGGACGGGTGGAGAACGGCAGTTTGATGTCAGCCCACGGCTCACAGGAGGTTAAAGATGGTGGCAGGGCCCTGTGGTCGTGAGGCGCGGCACTTCTGATGAGACGTGATTTGAGTCAGACGGCGTATGCCACTTAGTCTTAACACTCGGCTGACTTGCTGTTATTATGAGCGGTTGACTGGAACAAGGTCACAGCTCAGCCTCTTCCCTACTTAACCGCCCAAAGGCCAGTACAAGACCCCTGCCTAGGCTAACCACACACTCTCACCCACCCACACACACACACACACACACAAACACACTCACTTGCATACTTTTAAATTTTGTATAAGTTATCTTCTAAAAGATCTCACATGAACATATAATATGTCATAAAATAAGAGTTGTATTCCTTTCTTTCTTTTTTCTGCATTTCTAAGCTGCCTTCATTAGAAGAAGACCTTGTTCACCATGAACTACAATCATCAGTCTCTTCATTTAACAGGAACCAAACCTTTAGATGCATGGAAACATAAAATCAAGGTGGAAATTTGATTATTCCACTCTGGTTCTTATTAAAATCCTGTGTAATTTTCAATGGAAATTGGTAAAAAACAAAACACAACAATGAACCTCAACTGTCCTCTACATCAAAGACGTAAATGACAACATGATGAAAGCAGAGGACGGGATGAACAAAACTCCCATTCTTACTGGAATCTTACATCCTCCAAAAGCCAAACCACATGTAAAGAGAGAGACAGTCCTTTATCATCAGCCAATTCTTACATCTCAAGCAGCAGTACTTCCCCTTGAGCTCTAACCGTACATCCAGAGACACTGACATTCTGTGGTGTTTTGGAGGTTGGGTTTTTTTTGCATTTTAGTTTGCCGCGTCTGTTTGGAGATCTGCGGTTGTTGAAGATCAGAAAAGCATCTTCATTGTTCTGAGGAGTCCCACACCCTGTCAACAATCGTATTTTGAGACAAACTCTTCGCCATACTTTGTCTTTTGTTAAGTCATTTTTCCATTATGAGGCATGTCATCTGTTTTTTTTTTTCTGGAGCTGGATGAGGGGAGACATGGCGAGACTTATCTCCAGGTAACTGGTCTGGGGCGATTCCGGGCCACAGCCATGTCTGTTACGATCAGACCCGTCAGTGGTCGTGTCTATGGGCTTGATCTCACTACACACAATACAGACCATCTCTCGATCACAGACACCACAACTCTCCAAGCAGCTGTAAGGGATTATATGCAGGGTTGGAACACATTTTACGCTTCCGATGACAATGGCGAGAGTTGTCTGGCTGTTTTTCGCAGGGAAGAAAGGGGGTTCTTCATTATTGGACCACAGCCCACTACCATTTTCCATTTTGTGGCTCACTCTGTACCCCTTTAGCTTCTGCGCTCACTCACCACAACCTTCTTGATAATACTAAACCAACAACAGGCCTCTAGTGTCTCTCAGTACGCCTTAAAAATATAAAGTGTGAGTGTTTCTAGAATCCAGTGCTGAAGAAACACACATGTGAAAAAGGTGTTAATGTTTTACAAGAAATGGAACGCGCTCTTAATAAGTTATAAATGAGCAGTGGTGGTGATGTCATGGGCTGGTTTTGAGTACGTCGTGTTTAGGCAAGGGTCGCTAGGAAACTGAAGCACAACACACTCTAGAGAGAGAGAGAGAGAGAGAGAAGAAAGAGCCCCTTCCTGTGTGGGAGTAATAAAGGTCCATTCCGCTGCTCTGGTCTTTGATGGACCTTGCTGTAGTCACTCTGCATGACATCATAGTTGCATGGCTCTAATGGCTACACAAAGGGGCTGTGTTTAGGTTCCCAGGAGAACAGTTAAGGCTCTCTAACGTCAATCAACCCTCAGATGGATGGGGGGAAAGCATTTTTTTAGCCAAAGCTTGTCTCCAGGTAGCAATTAGAAGCAGTTTTAGAGACCATTTTTTCCCCCAGCACTGGTAGTTCAAGGAAGTGTAACTAATGTGTAGAATGAATTTAGTTGTGCTCCATTAGAAGTTTAGTACACAGTTCTTTAGTCTGTAGTTTCTTGTAGAGAAAACATTGTATGACTTAAAAACAGGACTTCATTTCATTTTTTTTCTTTTAGCCTTTATCATATTTTAGCAAATTCCCTTTCCTTCCCTGGGAAGCTTTTAATCTGAAAGGTTGGTGGGAAGTGTTATTTTGTTAAGATGAAAATCATGAAAGCACAGACAACGAATTAGTGAATAACAACATAATTGTGTTTCCTGTGTGGAGTGGAAATGTCTGAATGGTGAAGAATTTACCATTTAGCTGTCATAGTGCAGTTAATTTAATTAATTAAATACTTGAGACTACTGCTATGTTTTTTTTAAACAGACCTTCATTTTGAGACAGTGCTGGGGCCTGTGTGTGTGTTCTGACATGTGTAGGGCCACACAAGAGACGAGTCCTTTAGGAGGTGGCAGCTATAAGGGATAAAAACAGTAACATTAGGTTTAGGTTTCAGACAGCAGCCTCCTAATGCAGACACTAGACTCTGCGGTTTAAATGCCTCAGGGCACACATTTCTTTTAAAGCTTCAAATAATCCCTTCAGGGCATTAATTGCATCTGGTAGTGTGATCTTATAGCAACTCAACACTGTCTGTGGACAGACATGTAATCTATGGCATGTGTGTGAAGTGTAATGACACTTACTGTATGACTAATTGTACTTTTTTTACTGCTTACACACCCGAAAAAAAACATGTAGCAGTGTACAGAATGTTGCAATGGGACATAGTTCTTTCTCAACATAATGTGCCATGCAGTGAAAACAAAAACCATCAACAAAAGCGTGAGCTCTGTTAGGACATGATAAAAGAGGCAAACATGGGTCAGACAGCGTTTTGAAGAAGTTTTTTAACCTGTTGAGGTACCAGATGCATCTCATCACAGATGCAGTGATGGACAGCTTCCATGTTATGTTAAAAGGTTAAAGATACAGCTGTATTAGACCGAGGACTAAAGAAAGGGGATTTCACAAAGCTTAGGAGAAAAGATTTTGATATTCATAAAAGGTGCAAACATCAGTCCTAAACTATAGACTTTTGACAGTAAAAAGTCCACACACACAAATAAAAATGCATGAAATACAAATGTGTGTGTAATGTTTGTTTCTGTAGTTTTATTTCTATGTACCGCATCATTGAAATAAATAAAAACATGCTGATCAATAATAGGAAGATAAGGAACACACAACGAATTTATGTTAATCAGCCCCCACGTCTTGTTTAAGGACCTTATCAATTGCTTACTGGATAACACTGATAGAAACATTAATCAATAGACTAGCATAGTGGCCAGGAAAAATAGCAGTGAACCGTGTTCCAATGAACAAGTAAAAACATTTGTCTATTAAAAGCTGGACGACTTGCTAGCAGATTTATCAGTCGGTTATCTCCTGGCTGGTGGACAATGGAAATACTACTGAATGACTTTCAGGATGTAATCAATCGAAATACTACTGAATCCAGTGGCGGTTTGACACTGAAAAACTACTTGAATTACTGCTGGACTGTGTGCTTTTTGACAAAAGAAAAACAACTCACACACAGTAGGCATACCATAGGACACTTAGAAAACATGATAAATGACTTGATGGTCATGACATACTAGTGAATGAATCACTGGATGGCTCTTGTCTTGACACTGATATATAATATTTCTTCATCAGTTGCCAAGTCATGTGTTTCACAATCACAATCTTCTCCATGATTTGCTGGAGGCCATACCAGTAGACAGTGGAAACACTAGTGGAATACTCACAGGCTAATTTACAGTTGGACAGTGGAAATACTAGTTGCTTATTTGAGAAATTAATGGAGAAGGATGGTTAGTAAATTGCTAGTAGGCTTGACGCACCCACATACAGACTTAAAAAACAATTATAATACCATTTTAAATGTTTTTTGGATGAAAAACCCTGATTTTCTAACATGTCAGTCCTCTACACAGTAAAAAAAAGTTTTCATACCCATTTGAAGTGCACGCCATAACAGATGGATGCAATTTGCAGATACATGCAGGCAAACTACATTTTTTTAGATTTTACATTGGCGCATGAAGTTGACAAAACAATGCTAAAACTAAAGTTTCTATTTCAATAATTTATTCAAATTATTTACCACTTTATCATCACATGGCCATGAGCCACAAATTAATTAAAAAAGTAATTCACTCTGCTGCATGCAGTATCTGAGTCATGCACTGCATTTTGCATGACTCATTGTGGATCATACCTTTATTAGAATGGTGTATGCTATAAACTGTAGTAGTCACTGATCATGTATGTTGCCAAATGTGTAGTTAAGTATACACATTGTTATTAGAGCCAAATAGTATGGTGGTGATCATCAGATGCCATACTAGTGTAATAACACACATAAGCTAAGAATGTACATATTTATGTGTACTGTACGTTTTAGTTCAGAGGGAAGTCAGAGTCACAGCAGGTCATGCAGCAGGTCATTCTAGTGATTCAGTTTTCAGACAGTTTCCTGGCTTCACAATGAGCTCACAAAGAAATGATGATGACCATTAGTAGTCTACCCTGCAACTCATCCTCATTTTGTGAGAGTAGAAATGTCTTTTACCCCTAATGTTATGGTAGAGGTAGGGGGAGATGGTTACTGTGTAGTCATTACATGCCACTTTTGAATAAGGAACAAAATAAACGGAGAAGGACACATACACAACAAACATTTTCACTTTCCCATCAGGAAAAATCTTAACTCACGTGGTGGTGCTCATACATGTGAAGTTACTAAATGATTTGCATAAATTCACTTACACAGATGGGAAGATCACTTTATTGACAGTTTGCTGCCAGAAGAAGGATTTAAACGTAGTTTAGCTTTTGAATTTATGCTAAAATCACATATCTGGTATTATAAAAATCTGCTGTTTGTCTGTTTTGCTTTCACACTACAAACGCACATAAATGTTACAATTCAAACAGTCTTCAAAGAATTTAAAAGTGGGGAGGAGGAGAAAAAAGAGTAATACTGAAGAAGACTGGTGTGAGAGGAGAGTGACTTCAGGGTTACAAGAGCTGCTATGTCCATGGTAGGCAGTGCAGTGTTAACAGTTGCAGCACTGTTTCCTATAAAAACAGCCCCTAAGCTCATCCACCCACACACAAAGCCAAAAGGACACAGTTATACTGTACACTCACATGCCAACAACACAACCACTCACGCGTGCACACACAAATCCAGAAACACATGCATGAAGGCGCGCACATACACATACACACACACACAACACACACACACCTTAAGCAAAAATTAAAAGTATATGTATGCATGCTGCGGATCCCACCCCTATGTGGATGCCAAAAACACAGGCGCGCAGAGATACTGCCACGCTGAGGTGAGGCAACAGCTGAAAGTCACTCCATATTCCCACTTCACTGCTGTAAGGCTCACTGCCTTTCATGCCACTGATAGTCTTAATATCCTTTTTTCACTCTAACAAAGTTTCTGTCAAAACACACACACACACACACACACACACACACACACACACATAACCGCCAGCAGTGCTTGCGATGATTCATTGTAGCTGTTGTGGCACAGCATGGGGTAAGTGTTGGAAACCTCCGAGCTGTCTGCTTCTACTAAATTCTAGCTACTGGGAGAGAGTAGAGAAAGCGTTCTATTAGAGCTGAGTGACAATCATGGAGCTATACAACGCTCAGTAAGGCAGACAAGGGTTTATATGCTGTCACTAAGACTTAATTAACTGTTAACAAATTATTTATATATCCACTTTATAATTTGGGTTGCCAGGTTGTGAACCCATATGTAAGTGAAGCATCCCTTTCATGTCATCATATCCTCTGCCAGCGATCTTGGATTAATCCAGTAGGATGTACAACATCTGAACACATTTTTTCAAAAGCTGTTCAGAGTGGGGAATATAGTTGACACAATGACTATTTGTGACATTAAAGATTTGAGTAGGGCTGAAACGATTCATCGATTAAAACGATTAATTTGATTTCTAAACAGTGACGCAAATTCTTTGCATCGATGCTTCGTTTAATCCAAATAACTATAGCACACTGTCGCTGTGTGAACACGACGGGTTTATGATGGCGATGTTTGCAAAGTGGAGGAAGAGAGAGAAAATAGCGAGGGACGAAGAAGAAAGTGTCCAAAGTATGGGATTATTTGAAGCTAAAAGAAATCAACAACTCTGTAATGTTAAAGGTCCGTCCAGCTAAAACAAAAATGTCGCCTCGGCAACAGCACGACGGCACCTTAACCATGATTAATTGTTGAGGTGAAGGCTAGCCAAAGTAAGCCGCAATCCTCAGCTGTCAATGTACACGTGCCCTGGTAGGGCCGTGAGTTTGGGTTGTAACGTCACAGACATGACTTAACTTACACACCTTATCACAAGGTGTGAAAGTTACCTCATGACAAACAAAAGTACTTTGTAAACAATGAATCGATAAAACAATCTGTCGAAGCTTCGAGCACTAAAATCATTGTTAGCTGCAGCCCTACATTTGAGGATTAGTTACACTTAGGTAAGAATATACAGTAGAGTCCCAGTGAGATAACACACCAACATATGCCTCAGTGCTCCAGCAAAGACAGGGAGGAAGAAGACTGCAAGCTTGTAAACAATGCTGGAATTGATATACTTTCAAAAATCGTCTTTGCATTTATGAGAAAGAAAATGCATTCAAAGCATTTTGTTTTAAGCTCAAGGAGACACATGAAGCGTTAAGGTGAGTAACACTGTGTGTAAACTTTTGTTAATTTACAATAAAACTCCACAGGTTCTGTTTAGTCCCATGTTAGCAAATGTTGCAGTGACTAAAATCCGCCTATCCTTCATGTTTCCTTACCTTGAGTGTCACTTTAAATTTACAGTGACATGACCTACAGACATTCCTTAAAGTCGCCGAAAATAACTGAAGTGCAGCCTGAACTATTCTGTGTGTAGTGTGCACGCTCACATCCACGCGTCTGTTGATTTGCGCTTATTTGTGAACTATGTGTGCTCAAACAGGTGTCCTTCAAACTTATAATAGTGCCGTAATTGATCCCAAAGGGTGTCTTACTGCGAATATACGCCAAAGGCCACAGAAGAGCGGACCCATTAACACAGCCCCTGTCTGAAACCCGATCCCCCGTCTCTGCTGATACGTGTCCAGATAAGACTCACACACTCACAGCGCGGGGTTGAGAAGAAAGCGCCGTCTCGTTCCTCCCATACTTTGTGGTATGCTGAGATAAGTTTTGCTTTTAGAAGGAAGTGATGGTCACAAGGTGTCAAGAGGTGAAAGGTGACACAGGTTATCAGTAGGTTACATCATGACCTAATCCCTGTCCTCGCCTCTCAGGAGGCAGCTGGGTAAGAGTTGTCTCCTGTCCACTCACACCTTCTTGCTCTTTATAGTCTAGCGTTCGGATGGTTTTAATGTCTTGCCTTGACGCAGAGTGAATTAAAGTTGCAAAAATAAATCGTGCTTCCGCAGTGGTAAAATTGTGCGGAATGAGATCTATAACAGTAGACTGTAAAGTAGAGTGTTCTATTCCTGGCCATGTTGTGCCACTACATAATGGAAAGCCTTATGAAGGAATGCGGTAAGGGCGTTTTGAAAAAGAAAACTGGGGAGATAACTTTCTAGGCGTTTTAAAAAAGGTGCCCTTGAACTTGAAAGCAACTGAAGTTCCACATGAGGCTTGTGCATTGAGGAGTGGTGCGCCAGGATTTGATGTCTCCTTTTGAAGTGTCTTTATGAGCAAAGTCTGTGCTCTGACTCGCTGAATCGAGCTAAGCCCGTCATAAGCAGAGGCCTCCCCTGTCTGCGCTCTTCTTTCCTTTTCTCCTCTTGAGGGACTCCTCCTTTCTTTTATTTCACCACCATGTGTTGTCATAGCATACTAATATTTTACGGGACCTGCTCTGCTGCCAAGATTATTCTTTATATTAAAGTGAATTAGAGTTCACTACCACACCTAAACCAAACTGACTCACAACAATAATTTAATTGTCTTGGGAGAGTATATAAAATCTTCATTGTGTATTGACGATAGATTGCTGATTGTTTTTCTTCTACCTATATGTCTTCTATTTATTATGTTTTATTATTATTTATATTTAATAATGTATTTGACTAAAATACAATTTTTAAGTGGTTGTAGTAGCCTGCATAGTATAGTATAAAGTAGTGATGAAACGATTGAGCAATTAGTTGGTGGACAGAAATTTCAAAGACAGCGATATTTTACAATTGATGGATTGTTCAGGTCAACAATATCCGATTCCAGCTTCTCAAAAGTGAACATATTCAGCTTTTTTTGTTTAATGCTATTGTTAAATTAATATCTCTGGGGTTTAGACTGTGCCTCAGACAAAGCGAGAGACTTTGGAACTTGTGATTGTGACTTGGGCATTTTTTTCTTTCTTTACTTATTAAAAGGTTAATGGATAAAAAATGGATAGGTGATAGATGACAATAGTCATTTTAATCAAGTTGCAGCCTTAGCTTACAGAAAACATTATTGTACTGTGTTTTTATGAAACAGCATTTGAAATGTTAGAATTGTAATTTATGATAGGATGATAGGATTTATGACATGGTTTTATTATTAAAAGAGGCATACAACTTACCTGTACACTTTAAACAATCATGTTTTATGAAATTGAACCAAAACACCACTGGATTTAGTGCTGCCCTCTACCTTTTTATCAGAATATTAAAAAAAACTATTTCACTCTTAACTTTAGGTTCAAAATGCATCCGTTTATCTATGCGGCCGCTCTCAATACTTTCAGCTACACCGTCAGATCCTCTGGGCTAACGTCCCTTTGAGGATGTATTGATTCATCCCATTTTACATGTTTGAACATTGCATTATTATGCTGAAGCCAGCGGGTGGACAGGACATACTGAATAATCACATATGTCATTTATGTGCAGAATCTGACACCCACAAGCAGACAGAGACCCCCACTGTACTGGGTGTGCCAATTGAATGTCCGCTGCAACAAGTTATATAACACCTGCAGCACACAAAGTCCTAGTGTTATTCAGCTGGAGCATTTCAGGCGCTTGTGTTGTACATTGTACTGCAGGGAATCTTATGTCCTACATTCCTAGTCCTTGATGTTAAACGCCCCTCGTTTGTTTCTCTCCCTCAATCTGTAAAAGTCTGAAGCCAAACCTTCTACTCCTCAAAACCAAAAAAACAATAGACAGACAGCATGTAAGGAAGGATTTTCAACGGGTTTCCCAAGATGATATGGCTGTACACACAGCTGGCATACCACTGTAAGGGTCACATATGTGTTATAGTGGAGGGCGCATGTATTCTATTTCCAGAATCAGTCCTGAGCCACTTTAATCCCTCCGCCTTGCCTCCATTGGCATGAGTAGGAAAGAAAGAAAGGGCCCCCCAGCCTGCCCACCCCACCGTGGGGAGCAATGTTGCTGAGATTGAGTTGCAGGTTTACTGAAAATAGATCACGAGTAGAAGAGTCTTCTCTGTCAGGCAGACAGAGGGTTTGATAGAGACGATATCAGCAAAGGAGACAGCTCTGTTAGAGCTGCGCTGCGGGGGGAGAGACTACACTCTGCGTTTAACTGAGGTAAGACCTCATGTTGCGTGTGTTTACATGTGGGTGAGTGTGCACAGATGTGGGTGAGTGCGCACGTGTTGACGAAGCTGGTTCCAAACAAATGATGCAGCTGTGTCGGTGCCTTTGTGTCTTGTCTTATTCGGCGCAAGAAAGGAAGCATTTTGCCAACATAAAGGCCGATGGCTAATAGCCGTTCTTGCACTCTTTATGTGTCTATTATTCATTTAAATGGTGCAAATGATTCTTGATTTGTTCACTTCAGTATAAACTACGCCACTTGTGTCATAATCTCCAGAAGATGTCTTTTTCCCTCGGTATTAATATTGAAATAATGTAGAAAATACAACATGGAAAGCTCTGTAGGATAATAACCTAAAAATAATCTTAATTTTCCTCCCCTAAGCTTAAGCCTTGTGTGTGTGTGTGTGTGTGTGTGTGTCTGTGAATTTAGTGTGTATTTGTGTATACAGGGTGTGAAGTGCAGGCCAGGGATGGGTGTTGCAGTGTGAATTGAACATCTTTATTTGGCGGAGGAGCTCTAACCTTTTCACCCCACTGAACCCACCAGTGGATCCATCATTCAAATGCAGCCAAACATTCATACCCACATAAGCTTTTCATTTGAACTTCTAGTCAGGTTCCCCATGACACCACATATGTCATGCTGAATTATGTGTAAATGTGTAGTAAATGATGCACAAGAGATCTATTTGATGTGATGGTAAAGCACCATGGCTTGGAATATTTCACTCAGTGGGAGCATGATAAGCTGTAGCTTCAAGCTAAAACGTAAATGGCATTGCCAACATTTTTCAAATTTTGAAGCTGTTTAAGAGGAATCAAATATTAGAGTGTAAGGTGAAATGAGATGCCAGGAGCTGGGCGTGCGCTGTGTGTAGTATATGCTGTGTCCATTTTCATGTACTATATCTGTGTCTATGTATGTGCAAGCATCTTTTTAGGAGAACTTGTGCACGTGTGCATATGTGTATGTACTGCATATAAATGCTTTTGTGTGTGTCTGTGTGTCAAATCATCAGCTGCTTCATATTCATGGTATCATAAAAGATGTTGAAGGATTGTGTCTCAGGGCAGTTGCTGAGAACTCGTATATCTTACCTGTTTTAGTGATGATACTGTGGATGAATACTTTCCTCAAGTGATGCATTGGTTTGTTATTGCCCCAACATAAATCACTGCGCTGACCACGCATTTTAAAAGTAGAGGAAAGAGAAATTGGGAAGAGTAAAAGGAAAACACCCCAAAAAACACGAGCACATTTCAGCTTCAGAGAAGCAGTGAATTTACAAGTCAGCCTGCGAAAACAGTCACGTCTACGAGGCAGGGCTGGTGTAACGGAAGACGCTATTGAGTTGCATTATGGGAAGTGTAGGATGCAGGGTTGTTGGGGGGCTTGACCCTTACAAATGTAATAGAAGTACTAAAATACCAAAGTAGTTTTTAATTTCCCTCATCTTTTCTCACACATACCAAAAACATGCAAACATGTACCGATATGTGGATCTCTCTTTTAGGGTTGCAACAAACGATTATCTGTACTATTGATTATTTCCTGAAAATAGTGAAAAAATACCCATCATAAGTTCCCAGACCTCTATGTGTTTTTGCTTGAAAAATCACAATTAATAAGTGTTGTCGACTGACTTATCACTAAATCAACTATTCTTGGTATATCTACCAAAACAAACTCTTGTTTTGTCTTCTCAGACATATTACAGCAGTGTAAATGGGTTTATTTTATTTAATTTTTTGGTTTTGTTTTTGATTAACAACTTTATTGGAATTTGCAAATTATAACAAAAGTATAAAACGATTATAACAGAACAAGTCAAGTACAAGAGCTGACCGCTAGGGGGGGTACGGGACTATATAAAATAACACAAGCTGATACAGTTTTAATTGTATTTTGCTTTAGAGACCACTGAATTGATGAGATGTAATCTTTGAACTTTTTTGAAAAGGCAAAAAAGCTTCATATCTGCAAATTTACATTTATGAATATGAAATTTGGCCATAATAGTAAGGAGATTAATCAAGCGCACACAAGTGTTTCTTTGTATGTCATTTTCTAGAAACCAAACAATACATTCTTCCAAAGCAAAACAAAACTTTAAAAAATATTTTCTGAAATAAAGGCACATCATTTTTTCAGAAATTTTCACAATAGGACAATGCTAAAACAGATGTATAACAGTTTCTGGACATCCACGACAGAAACTTCAATTCACTTCAATATCTCCTAAATCTGTACTTAATATAGTTTTTATCTGGATAGAATTTATGTATTAATTTAAAAGAAATTTCTTTGATTTTAGCACAGTAATTGTTTTGTTTTATTGTCTCCGTGTACTGCTAAAGTCATGTCTGTTTGTTAGTGTTTGTTAGTCATCTTCTGTGTTATGTGTCTTTTAAAGTATTTATATCCTCTTACTTGATAAATGATATGAATACTCACTAATTTCAAAAACTCCTAACTAAATATTTTCCATAGAGAGTTTTGGAGCCAACATCCATATGGGCTCTGCAGCTGTTTGCTTTATACTGTATGTTTCAGAATGGTTGCTGTTTGCTGTGGCGTATACATTCCTGTGTTCTGTGTAGCTAATGGATCCTGTCAGATCCCAGTAAACACAGCCGAGGACGACAAACTCTCTTAGACTGTCATGTACATTTCGTCATTATAAAAACAAAATGGTTCTTCTGTCTTGCCAGATCCCTGCGGACAGACACGGGGTTTCTTTGCTACGTTATGAGCTAAATATAGAGTCAAGGAGTGTTTGTGCTATCAGACATGTCTCATATGTGGTACCTAAATAAAAAACACGTCTGGCTATATGAGCCCATGTAGCTGCTCTGCCAACTCTCTCACCCCTCTGTTGTGGGTGTGTTTGTCAGGGAAACCACTTCTTTCCCCCCCTCTGTGATGCTAAACTGTCATTTTAGCATTAGCCTGGTCAGGCAGCACTTAGTGCTTTTACTTTTCCAGATTTTTCACGAGATGGTGTTAATAGCTTGCTAGCTTCTGTTCCATCTAGTACATTTAGCGTTTTAGGATAATTTATATCCAGCCCCTTAATGTTTATCTCCTTTGGAAACAGCATGGTGCTAGTTATAGTAATTAGTCTCCCCTTGCTCTCCACTTTTAGTAAGAGGAGAGGAAGGGTCACTTTGAGATGAATTTTATCAAAGCTGTTTTCCAGAGAGGGAGGGAGGCGGGTTTTGAAGTAAGACTTAAGGCTGTAGTTGCACTCCTGCTAAAACAAATGCTGTCTCTTTAATCCGCTGTACTGTTAAATTTTGCAGTGGAGTTATGCTAGTGCTGAACATTTGGGAGCCAGCGGGGCTTGTTGAGAGCATGAATAAAAGAGTTCCTGGGGTGGAGTGGTGCAGGATCCTGCTGCGCCAGATTTAGATCTGAAACAGGAGGGAGGAGAGAGAGAGCAATGGAAGAGGGCAAAGAGATCTGCTGCTAGGACCATCTGTATTGAGTATCAATAGTCATAACATCCTTTTCACTTTCTGCATTTAGCAAATTGTTCAGGACAACCTGCACGACAGAGCTCCAGATTTATTTTCCCTGTTAGTATGTGTAACCAAACCTTCTCTCTCCTTAGGAGACCTGGCCCTCATTCAATAGTTAATGTCATCAGCTGACTATGCCGCGCCAGCTAAGCTATGTGAATGGACTTGCGTGGTGGGTTGTATGATGGCCCTGGTTCTTTGTTCAGCAGGGGCTGCTTTGTGACCTGTCGGCGTGTGTGTTTGTGTGTGTTGATGTTCCAGCTGAACTCTCCGATGAACTCGGTCAGCAGCACGGAGGACATCAAGCCCCCGCTGGGCCTCAACGGCGTGATGAAGGTGCCCGCCCAGCCCTCAGGCACGGTCCTGTCGCTCACCAAACACATCTGTGCCATCTGTGGTGACCGCTCCTCAGGTGAGTGACATCACACTGTGACGAACACCCACAGAACGGCCGCAAGAACTGTCCACACAGTAAGCTTTGCAAATCCTAGGTCAAAATCACTGAATTTAAATGTTTAAAATGAAATGACGTGAGGTTGTTTTAGATTATTTTTTGAAACATTTCCAAAGAATCTACGAGTTCCCAGTGCCTTCAGGATTTTTGCAACCTGCTTATCTTTTCTCACTGTAGTGTTACAGCTTCTTGTAAAAATGGATCATTTAGTACATATGAGTCAGAGAAATCGAAAGGATTTTTTGTGACTCATCTGTACAAAATGACCCAAGATGTCAAGGTTGGTTTAAAATTATAAATATGAAATGACAAAACTTAAATTGATTGGAGATGACTATTTAAGTGCATTGGTCAAAGTCTAACAAGCAGGTCCGGGGAATTTTAAGTATAATTTAGGAAAGAATTGTGGGGGAAAGTATAAAAATATTTTCTCAACAGCTGGGGTTACACAAGACTACATTATTACCAAAAGAAAATAAAGTAGGACTGCATGACAAGCATCTTATTAAAAGCTTGTGTTCTGACCACACTGCGAAACCTCCAAAGAAGATCCAAAGATGAACTTTGGTCAGAGAACGGCCCCATGGGCCGCTCTCTGGCAGAACTACACACTGCAGCTTTTTTGCAGTGGGAGATCTTCCTGGAAGGACAACAGTCAGTGGAATTCTTCACAAATCTGGGCTAAATAGCAAGCAGGCCAGAAAGAAGCCAGTCTTGAGAAAAAGCATGTGAGGGCAGCTCCATAAAAGCACATGAAAGAAACTGAAATCATGAGGCAAAAAAACTGTAGCAGAAGCGCTGTGTCTGAGGGAAACCAGGCACAGCCCATCACTCATAGCATCCCTACCATGAAGCATCGTCATGGTGTGGGTGGATGTCTTTTTTTTTGCATTTTTTTTCTTGCTGCGCGGACTGATTGTAGAAAATGAAGGCTGAAGGCAAATACAGCCAGAGAGGAACCTGTTTCAGAAAGAGACAGAGAGCTGTTTCCTACAACAAAACAGTGCAAATACAAATGCTGCCAAGTGTCAGTATTTTTGTGAGAAGTGAGAAATGTATGAATTACAAGACAATAACAGTTTTAACTTTTTGCTACCTTTGTGAAGTTCAAATTTCAGCCACTTTCATGTCCGAAGGAGCGATGTCTTACATAAAAAATGCCAAATAAAAAGCAACTACATCTGCACTGCTGACGCTAGTCTCATGTTGACATGGGTGAAACTTGGCAGCACATTAGTCAGTTCTTGCTTGTTTTCTTCTTGCTGCAGATCTAAAATATTGCCTCATATCAGATTTTAAACTTGGTGAAATGTCCAAATGACAAAACAAATATTCCAGGGGAAAAAAATCCCATTTTCAGTGTCAGTTGTTGGAAAATTTTTGGTCTTTCAGACAGGGTTCTCTGAAACATTGGCTATTATTTGGTCAAGTGCTCGCCTAACCACTTTAACCACAGGAACTTTTAACCACTGGCTAACAGTTAGCCCAATGCCATCACACACATAGTGTACTTCTTTGTCTTTTTTAACACAGTCAACAAATAGCCCTGTGTTTAAATGTTTTTCTGGGGATAACCATGAAAAGTTTTCTGCCCCGGGATGATGCTGGATATCTAATTCATTGGACAGTCTTTGTGTCATCCTGCGTCATCAGTGCCACATGGACCCAAAGGGGAAAATCAAAACAATGTTTAATAGCAACAACAATGTTTAATAGCAAGCCATGCTTCATTAAACTGTGCTCAGAGGCTTAATTTATCGTCGAGCTAGTGTGCTGACCAGAAACACAGGCGAATGCAAATGGACTTCATCCATCATAAATAACAAAAAAAAGTCGTTAGGAGTGGTGAAAAGAGACGCATTGTCCTGTACCAGAATATGATTTGAGAACTGTACAGTAACACAAATCCACAAGGCCCCCTGCAGCTTGCCTTGAGTAGGCCCCTCTTTTATTCCCCAGTCACCTCAGCATAGCCCCTAAACACACATTCTGTTCACTTTAATAGGTCTTTGTTTACGTGATTGCTCTTTTGCTACCTCAGAAGCTGGTTTCTGTATGCTGTTTGTGTGCTTGCATGTTTGCAGCTCTCTTGCCTGAGACATGCTACTAAAGTTGCAGTGCGCCTGCGCCATGATTATGTTGCTTTTTTCTGGTGGCACACTGGGATGCGGACAAGTTACTACATAGAAACCAAACTGACATTTTGTACTATATATGTATTGGACAAACCATCCCTGTCTTTCTCTTTCCTCAGGTAAACACTACGGGGTATACAGCTGTGAGGGCTGCAAAGGTTTTTTCAAAAGGACAGTGCGCAAGGACCTAACCTACACCTGTCGTGACAACAAGGACTGTGTCATTGATAAGCGCCAGAGGAACCGCTGCCAGTACTGCCGCTACCAGAAGTGTTTAGCCATGGGCATGAAGAGAGAAGGTACAGCACATACCGTTGAGGATAAAGTCCGACTTACCCATTCTCTCAAATCTCTACTAATCTACACAGACACACATATAGACACAGATAAAGGCCCTATTTTAGGAAATGAATGAGCTTTGTAGTGTAAATCATGAATAGAATTCATATTTGTGACCAGAAACACGCAGAATACCTGTATAATATTTAGGAATGGAATCAGATTTGTGTACTGAGCGTAGTATAAAGGACAGGAGAATCCTGGTGCTGAGCAAGTAATCAGCCAGCTGTTCTGCTGAATTGCGAAATTTCTGACTAGCATATCCACTTGTCAGAACGATGCTGACCGCAGCTGTTGAGTTGTTTCATATCCACTGTCAAGCGATCGACGCTGAGTGTCTCTAAGCCTAAGCTAGCGACCTAAATTTGGAGTGCACCCGTATTCAAGCCTTTATGGTAAATCCACTGAAAAAGAGCAGTGACATGCAGATTAGCAACTTTATCCTGTCATTTTCTCTCTTTACAAAGACAAGTGTTGCAGTATGAGAGTCTACCTGAAGAAAAGCTAACCCTTTGAAATGGTAAAAAACAGCAAAATAAATGGGAAAAATGTGAATGTACTTGTTCGGTATTCTGCAATTTTTTTCTTTATATTCGGCTTCGGCTTTGGCCAAGAATTTTCCTTTCGACACATTCCTAGAATCCAACCTGACTTCATTTGGCAGCATACTCCAAACTAATCTGTTTTGGTCTCAAACTGTGACTCCAGTATGCCAGTATACTGTCTGTGATTACAGGTACATTTATTTAATGGCATCCACACTAGGTAGCAAAGCTACATACAATAGAAGTATACACGATTCACAACCTTGGTAATCAGCGCAAAACATGGCTCTTCCTTTTGGTCACAAACCCGCCACTTTGTATTTTCTGAAAATTAAATTTGATTTAGTTTGATTTATATGGACATGGGGAAACTGTGATGCAGAGTCACAAAGGGCACATGCGGAGCAGCTAAGATGTGGCATCAATATGTCCTTTTTTGCTTGCGTATTAGTAAAGCAGCTTGTTTCCGCCCGTCTCTGTCCAGTTTTACAACTTGCTGTGATTCTGCTCTGCTACTGTACATCATGCTGTGCATTGCAGCCAAAGGCTCTACTGTATTTAAAATATAAATATTTCTGCTTGAAGCACTACTTTAGGGGAAATAATACATTCAGCTGTTGCAGCTCCATTATTGATGCACATGGAAATATAGCAATGGGTTGTGAGAACAGGCAGTCCTTGGGGAGTTCACTGATGTAGACTGGAGAAATAAAAACATAGCGATAGAGCTGTGTGAACTTCTGCTTCCTTTGCATCGTCTGGATGTCACCGTTGTCACCAAGCTCTTGTGCTCTTAATTATTTGTATTAACCGTGTGTGGGACACACACAGTCTACCTAGTTATTGTGCACCAGCTTGTTACGACAAACACAAAATATGTTATGTGTGCATTTTTGGAAGATACTCAACGCACAACATTTAATCAAAGCACTCAAATTGGATGTCTTGTAATTGCACCATGAAAATGTGCACCACATTCCTCAAATTAGAGACTACTGATGGAATGCACATAATGCTCCTGCCCTTTTCAAATAGATACAGAGATTTAATCAGTGGCATGGTAAGGCCACATATGCGGAACATATAGTTTTGGAGGACAGACCGTTCATCAAACTTTCACTTTAAAATACTTTTTTCCGTCCGCATCAGTGCACCTACTCTGACAGCTGAAATCCCTCTCAACTACAAGTCCTGTTGCTTTTAGCTTCCAACGTGACATTACTCTTAAACTTCTGCTAGCCAGCTAGTGAATACATTTTGATGAAATTAGCTCACATTTCTGCCCAGTTTAGTTAACTTAGATTAGCAATGTTTGTTAGCATGCTAACCAGAGGCAGACTGTAATAAATGTCACTGATATATTAATTTCATGACAGAAAATATACTTGTAGATAGTGTTAGGTTTGAACTTTTGTTTTGGCCACAGTATTGCATTGATTTGTACTGCACAAGTGCAGACATACAAGCGAATCACAAAACCTTTGAACTGAACTTCATCACCATTGTGCCTGAATGAATGCATAGCTTTTAGCAGCAGAGCTAACTTGTGAGCGAAAGCACTGTTGTCAGCTCAAATGTGATTACTTTCTGGTTAAAAGCTTACTGAAAGACCGCAAAAGCCACACAAAATTACCGCGAAATCATAAGTATGCTCTAAATAGGTGCAGCTGTAATATTTATAAGCAGTGGCTGTATAGGCCTGGTTTTGTGCTGAACTGAATGAACCAGCTGAACTGAAGATGTGCAGCTCTAAATGATTTGCCATTATAAACAATGATGCATTCGCTTACTAATACTGTACATATATAGTATATAGTGCATTTGTGTGTGCAACTGTGATAAGTTAGTTTTAAAAAAAGTGAATAAACTTCATAGTCATTGATTACAAATCTTCGTCAATCATAATTTCCACCTCTACCCCTGACGTCTTGTTCATCTGTTGAGGCATTTAGGCTAGTACGCACTCCAGGGGTGAGGTTTAAATCAGCCTTTTTACTATAGAACATTAATTAAGCAGAGCAATAATACTAAAAGAGCCACTGAAAAAAAATGACATGTTTTGCTCATTAAGGCCTTGTATTGTCATGAAAACAGGGCACAATGTATAAAGACTTAAGCAGTTTCACACAGACATTTCCTTTTAATGGACGGCATGGTTGATTGCGTCCTGTTTATATTCTCTCAATAAGTGGGACTGGCCCTTAAGTACCGGCATTGTTGGCTGTATTTGTTTGATACTGCACTTATCGCTCTTCAGTCTTTGAGAGCGACCCTGACTTGTAAACCTTGAGTTGGCAGACACCATCTGTGATTGTGGGGCAGCGCAGTAAAGCACCTTCGAGGACAGATTACAGAGCTGATAAGACTAGGAAGATTTGAGGTGTGTGTGTGTGTGTGTGTGTGGGGGATCAGGTCAGGTGTGAATTTTAACACTCCATGAGGGTGTTAAAAATATTAGCACTCAGCAGTTGCTGTTAAGCACTCTTTCGCACATTGAACAAATCAATCACTGCCTCTCACCAATGTGGTCGCCACAGTTACGGAATATAGAGTGCATCGATTATACTGAGCGATGTACAGTGTTGCCAGGGAAGCTGGGGAGCAAAGATGGTAGCAGGTGTTAACCAGGTGTGTGTGTGTGCAGGTGCATGTGTGTTAGATGTTTAAAGCTGAGTGAACAAGAAGAATATGTGTTTTTTTGGGGGGGGGGTAAATGCATTTTGGAGGCTATTCTATCTGAGGCCAATTTGTCTTGACCTTTACTTGGCCTCCCCTGCCCTCCCTCTTACTTTTATTTATATCATTGTTGGGCTCTTTACTCCTTTCAAGGATATTATCATTTACTGCCTTTCGCCTCACTCAGAGTGCTGCCTAAGCCTCCCCCCGCACCCTGAGGGCTGTGGTAAGAGAACAAGGCAGCAGTAGCCCAAAAGGCTAAGCGAATCTACAGAAAAACAGGATTAAATGAATTTATGCTCTCCCAGTCAGGAGAGGAGAGGAGGAGGGGGGAATAAAGCTAACATGATTTCGGCCCTCCTCACCTCTCCCTGACTCCAACACAAGTATTCTACCCTTGGGCTGACCTCCACCACCAGACAGCAGTTCCTCTAAAATGGGGCCCCTTTCCGTCTCCTCCTCTAACATCCTCTACCCCCCCACCACCCCCCCAAACAAGACCACGGCCTCTCTGATTCAGGAATTGGAATAGAAACCAGAGTAGGAAAAACGTAACAAGACAGATCATCAGCAAAGTCAGTATGTGTGTGTGTGTGTGTGTGTGTGTGTGTGTGTGTGTGTGTGTGTGTGTGTGTGTGTGTGTGTGTGTGTGTGTGTGTGTGTGTGTGTGTGTGTGTGTGTGTGTGTGTGTGTGTGTGTGTGTGTGTGTGAGGCAGGACAGTTTTCCAGGTGTGTATGTAAGCTTGCATGCTGACAGTGAATTTCCTAAAGCCCTTTATCATTCAACACATTACGTCCAAAACTTTTTATTAATTCATTGTGAGGACAAACTTATAAAAAGCCACAGTACTTTTTCTGTGGTTTTTTGAATTAAGTAAATTATAGCCTTTTGAAAAGACAAAACACACACACACACACACACGTATCTTTTCCATTCTCACTAAAGGGTGGAGGTGCGGTTTCTCTTGCCTCAGCCACAGTGAGTCTCGGTGTCTGCTCAGCTCACAAACCATTTCCTGTGTCTCCTTGCCAAGCCAATCAGTTAAAAGAACCAATACGGTTTGCTTCCACCAGCTTTTGGACACAACATGGGAAGAAAAAACATACAAGACAAAGTCTTTATTGATTTGTGTTCAAGGTTTTTATTTAAGCCATTCTGGTGACCATGCACAGTGTAAAAGAGTGACGTGCCATGCGTTATGAATTTGTATAAAAGGAGCCGGCTGTTTGTCTTTGAGCGCTGCATGAAAAACACATCTCTTTGATAAAGAAGCTGAAAAAAGTCTTTTCCACTCTGCTGGGTTGTGCATAATGTAGGTCGAAGGTCCTAAATATATTACATCCACACTGTCAAAGCAATTATTGATGATTGAATTGTCTTGGATATGTTTACTAGCATAATACATACAAGGTCATGCAATATTCACTGGCTTACCGAGACACACTGACTGAAGCAGGTACTCACACATGCAGGCACTCGACATGGGTAAGCGGACAAACACTCAAGCACACACTTTGTACTCAAGTGTGTGTAAATTCAAACAACAATGTTAGCCTCTACTGATGTGTACCAGAGAATGAACAATTTGTTTTCATAAAATCAGCAAGAATTCAAGCATTCCACAAAGGGAAGATTCAGTGTTGAAAGCTGCTCAAAACAAAAACAAATCTGCCCTATCAAGTCATTTCATCTCAGATTCCTCCAGCATCTTATTTTTTTTTAAAATATGATCTACCAATGAAGTTCCCCTTGTTTGAGAAAGTTTCCAGATATAACTCAGTATCTCAAACGGATCTTGGGTAAGGCAGGTTGTCTTGCACTAAAAACAAGAATACAGTCCACACTGGCAGACATGGCAGTGACTTGCTGTCAGTTCCAGTGGCTAAGAATTAAATCTGAATCTGCATTTAAAGTTGCTGAACTAAAGCTGCATTATTAAATGGCTGGTCACTAAAGGGTAGAAGTCATTTTAAAACAAGATGAAAAAAAACCCCCACAGCCCTGACATAGTATCCCATTACAAAATTGTAATCGCTAATATAGAAAGCAAAGAGGTATCTACTTTTTTATCAGTAAAGACAGATCAATATTAGCAATTATTGCTAATGTTATGTTGGTGTCCACCTGATGAAAGAAAAATATTCACTCTTTTTTAGCTGTTCATCAGCTCGTCGTTAACTTTGTCTGCCATTTGTAGCTGGGCTGGTAGCAGACACTTGGTCTATAAGAACTTTCTACTGATGTTGAAAGCGGTAAGAGTGACATGACAGTTAATGTGCTGTAAAACCCCAGCGCTTGAAAGAACCTCGGGGTTGGGGAGGGAAGTCACAAGACCAGAAATGTAATAGCTGATACCAACACCAGTAACATTCTCGATTCTCAATACCAATTTGATACCACGGTAAAAAATTAAAACAACACAATAAATCCCATGTACTTCAACATACACTCTTTTAATAAAAAACATTGAAGATTACAAAAAACACCTAAAGATTGTGAAAGTTGTAAGCGGATGTGCAGGACAAATGCATGCTGTTGAAATTACAACCTTGCATTGTGCATATTTAATTATTAATGAATTTAATTTTCTTAACTTTTCTTTACAAACTCACAGGTGTGAAATGTTTAAGGGTGGTAATTGTCTATATTGACAGTTGTTTGAGACTTTTATATTGAAAAACCAAAAAGTTATGGATGATTGAAATGGATCATATTGCACTTTTGAGACAGTCCCTAGCTCTGCCTACAGTAACAGGCGCATTTGACAGATATTCAGGTCTTAGCACTGCAAACAACGTTGTCATGTTTAGAGATTTTCAGGTGATCGAAACTGTGACACTTGTGACTAAATTAGCTCTCCAACTGTAAGAAATCGAGGCTTTGACATGGAGCTATTATAGGTAACAGCCAGGAAACTAACTTCACTCTGGTTTCCATACACTTTTCTTTTCGATGAGTCGAGGCGAAGCTGTCGCAGCAGCTTCCACGTGTTGGATCTTTGGTACGTTTTTTCAGACTTTTAAGTATCGACTTATCGAACTGAAGTATCAGTTCTCGTGACATCACTAGGGTTGGGTAATAATTCAGTGAGTTTGTGTGTAACCTTTTATGTCAACATAAAAACTATTGATTAATGCAGCTTCAATATTAATAATTAAGAGTAATTGTCCTAGAAAAAAGGCAAGCTTTTGAACCCTGACCTAAAATCTTGCTCAGTAATCAAAACCATATAAGCTTGCAATCCTGAATCTTCCTTTCAAAATACATGTGTTGTCGTTGTGACACATGTTGACATTGTAAAAACAACAAAACAAAAAACAGCAGTAGTGACCGGAACCAGTTTTGTTACATGCAGCCGTTCAGGAGGAGCGCCAGCGAGCCAAGGAGAGAAATGAGAACGAGGTGGAGTCCACCAGCTGCGCCAACGAGGACATGCCCGTGGAGAAGATTCTGGAAGCCGAGCAGGCAGTGGAACCCAAAACCGAGACCTACATTGAGACCAACCTTGGTGTGCCATCCAACTCGGTGAGTTGGTATTTTTATACATTCTTTGGAAAACACTCAGGGATTTACTGATATATTTATTGTGGTATTGTATTTATCTAAATGGTAACTATTTTCCATAATCTTAATCTGACTGCAATTTAACTGTAAAAATTTGAACAATTTTAACACAGCTTCTCTTTTTGTCTGTGATAATGTTCCATTGTATACACACACAATAAAACACTCTGAGGTGTCCTGATGGAGAAAATAACGGTCTCACATTTACAACAGATTGTCCATTACTTTCATGTATCAGAACACCTCATTGTGTATTGCTGCTGACATGGTAGAAAACATTTTTTGATTGCGTGTCGGAGGTGAAAACAACAGACATGAGGCGAAATACTTCACTTACAGAACAGGACATACCCTACTTTCTTTCTTTCTTCTGCCATTTTATGATAGGGAATTTGAATTTGAACATTTTTTCTTATGTGTGAAACCCTCTGAAATGTGTCATTGAGGCAGTGGGGACAGAAACAATGACATTTATCTACCTGCATTTCACAAGCGGTCTTAAAATGTGGCTATGTGGAAGAACGTAGAAGAACATTATTTTATTGTTTTCAACATTTTTCTCAGCTACAAGCAGCTTCTATATCTATTATTTTGCATCACTCACTGTCCAATTAAAATTGTCTGGTAGATTGGAATTGGGACATGCTGCTTGAAATGCACTTTATATTTTCCTTGTTTCCAATAATAAAGCTTTATTAAAGTTGTTTTTGTTTTTGACTCTAAGACTGACAGTCAGGTAGTTTATCAACACCCTGCTGCTTGCTGGTAAAAATGTTGATGAATTTTTGGGCGTGGTTACTGTTTGTCCTCCCTTTTTTAGTCCCTTCGGGGGTGACTACTTGGTGTCTAGTGCGCCGGTTTACCTGTTCACCTTGTATCAGCTACTACACTCAGCTGTGCTGTTTCCTCATCTACCCCCTCAGTATCAGCTGGGCACTCTTGGCTGTCTTTAACACAGAGGAGACTAAAAGTGATGAATAATGCAACAGGCAGGCTGTTCCTGAAAGCATCCCACAAAGCCTCAGCTTCCTCAGGAATTCTGCCGGAACATGAGAAACAGCGGTGGAGCTGTGCGGCAGCCTACCGGGGGGGTGGGGGGTGGGACAGAGGGTGAGACTGAAGTAGGGAGGAGGAGAGGGAGGACTTCTTCTGGGATTCATGTGCTTCAGGGGGAAATGTCCTGTGAAGCAAAGGTAGCAATGTGAAGGCTGTTATGTGAGTAAATGGGAGCTATTTTTGGGGAGCCAGATGGAAACGTAGGAGATGAGCGCTGACATCGGGGAGAGGGATAAGGAGTGGGTAGTCACAGGGGAGCGGCTGGCAGCTCAGACACACTAATGCACTGACTGTGTCTGGGCTCAGCCATGATGGGGCCCTCGATGCCCACTGCCTGACTACCACCGAAAAGAGTGAGTATTTTAAAGGACTAAAAAACAAATGAAAACAACAATTTTATTGTTTATTGAGTTAAAGTGGAATCATAGTGCAATCATATCATTTTATTATTGTACAAAATTTTCCAAATTCCTGACTCTGTGCGTATTGTACTTACAGGACTCCCTAAAATAGAGTCACAACAGAAAGTCATAGTAATAATTGTGATGACAAAATGTGTATTGTAAAACATAAGTGAAGAGGGTGGACTCAGAAGGACAATTCTGCAGCTGAGGTGTCGCCTAATAAGTAGAATCTGAGCCGCATCACCTCCTCTCCACCTGAATGAGGACAGTCAACACAAGCACAGTAGAAGACAACCAACATTCACACAGCTGGAGAAACCAATGCACTGAGGGAGAGAAAGCGGTCCCAGGTCCCAGGGCAACCCATGGTCCAGCACAGAGAAGCCTGAGTGCAGGAGAGGAAAAAGGAGGAGAGGCTAGGGAGAAAGGGATCAGATTTTAGGTTGGCAGCTCATTCCAAAAAGTTTGTAGCTTTTTCAATGAATTCTTGCCCGACAGGACAAACATAGACTACAAGTACTAGATACCGACCCACCGGAAGTAAAGTGGTAACAGGTACAAAGCCTGAAGTATGGAAGGATAATCCCTGCGTTTCCGTCCACCACTGCAAGGACGCAGGGTTTGACTCACGATATTGGAAAGTTGTTCCAACAAGCACGGGAATGGATGATCGTTGTCCTTCTTGCTGCACTAGCGAATCATACTGGCTGGTTATGCCCTCCTGCTGATGTTCAAGTGGCTGGTGATGCCATGTGTCATGAAGCACATGGCTGTCTGACTGCAGCCATCCACAGTCTAGTGAAGCAATGAACAAAGAGTAAATAAAGAAAAAAAAAGGTTTGAGACTTACTGTATCTAAAACCTGTGCAAATAAAACTGAACATATCTGCTGCATTCCTGGATACCACTAAGAGTTAGCAAAAAGACATTACTATGTACTAAACCTTTATCCAAACCGGAGCCCGGGATGTTGGCTGAGTATCGGCACGCAGGCTGTCCTGACCAAAAGGACTCCCCTTTGAGAGGCACTGCCCCGTGCTATAATTGATCACAGGGCCCAGGCCATGAGTGTACACCATGAATAGACCACCGCCACTGTCTAATGGCTGGGGTCTGGCCAAGCTGAATAAAGTGTGTTTATCTCATGGTGACCTAGAACAGGAGTTAAAGAGGCGTTAGTAATGTGCCTTCAGTCAGACAAGGAGAGGACTTCTCTTAAGTAGGAGGGGAAGAGGAGATGATATCGTTCACTAAAACTGGAGGTGTGTTTTTCTTCTATGTATTTCTCTCCTTCTGCATCTTTTTGCCCTATATTAATCCTTGACGGCTGTTCTACCAAGGTATCTTTTCCTGAATTCAATGCAGGAAGCATTGCTGTATTTAGATGATAATTAGCTGATGATTCATCTCCAACAGATGAAAACAGTTTCTTTTTTCAATCTAAAAAAAGTGGGACACTTGAGTAATTCATTTTCATACTGATCTGTATGACTACCCAATTTTCTCTCAGTTGTCACACTAGTATAGCCCGGTTGAAGCACAATAATGAAAAATTGAAAGGCAAATCGTTCGTCTCCACTCCCCAAGTGATGAAAATTTCATGGGACAGTATGCAAGCCTGGCATTCCTCTAAGTTGCTGGGCTGATCGACCACAGCGGTTGGAGTGTTCGTGGCTGTGAACCCGTTGATTGGCTGGCAATGAAGATAGTGTTGTTTGTGGCCAGCGTTTCAAAAATCTGCTAAAGCAGCATAACGCCTGTAACTTCAAATTTCTCCTCTTACTTTCTGTCTCAAGTTTCTGTTTTTGTCCAAGACTCCTCCCGCTTATTTGCTTCCTGTTTTCAGCTGTGATTTCCACCGCAGAAGAAGAGGAAGTAGCTCTTACGCTTGAGCTGTATGGTACTCCCAGGTGGGCTTTTGTACTTTGGAGGTTAATGTTATTCCCTCACAGGTCACAGTAGGCCACTCCATTGTGGAGCCGATAACATCCTAAATGCTGTTCTCTGACTTGAACAGTGAGTACAGTAATGTGATGCCTGGAGATTGTTGCAGGGAAGTATAAGCTCCTCTCCCCTGTCATCGCCACAGACAGAGGCAAAGAAACCAGGTCAGTGTAAACACGGCTAAGATAGCCATACAACATTCATGAGGCTCGCCATGTTTAACGAGAACCCTGGGACTTGTATTCTTATGAGGAGGGGTGGCTCGACCGGGGCGCACACTGAAGCCCCTTTTTGTTTTTCTTTGTTTTGGCTGGGCCGGCCCTTTGGAATGAATTAGCTCAATCTGTTTATGTGTTTTTGAGAGGAAGTGCAGCTCTCGAAAACTGTCGCGCTGAGCTGCGCCGTCCACGTCTCCCACGGAGATCAGATGCTGAAATATTCATAAGATGCCTGTTTTCTTTCTCCCCCTGAAGAAGGGGGAAAAGGAAGACTTTCAGTTTTCAAAACAGTGTGGGCTTTGTGTCTGGTTTAAGTTGTTATTATCTGTGATACTCTGCAGTCAGTGTGAGTTTCACACCGTAGGGAGGAGAGGAGAACGTGGAGAAGAGGAAGGGAGAGTCTTTGGCCTGCGTATTATAAGAGGAGAATGTGAGTGGAGAGATGTTTTCTCCTTCATCTTGAACTAATCTTCTCTTGAGAGTTGCAGTTGATGTCGGGATCCTCCGAGCTTTTAGCATCGATCGGTGGGATTAAGACAAGGAAATTGGGGAGAAGTTGCAGACGGTTTTTGTCGGAGTGCGAGTTCACACAGGGATACTTAGAATTTAAGGATGTTTACTTGATTTAAATTTATGCACAGAAGTGTGTGCACAAAGCCTTTGTTTACACACATACATATCAAGGGTATGTGCTCCTGGGATGATGGTAAATTGCTCGTCAGAGATTGACAGTATTGTTTGGGATTTTTTTCCCCTGCCTAGATGGATTTACATTTTAGTGAATTCGTCATACTGTATGTGTGTTGCATTAGTATTCCACCACTGCTCATAAACTCCCTGTTGGTCAAAGAATAATGCCTCCCGATCTGATGTATCAGGACAGTTAAGGACAAGCAGTCCTTTCCTTTGGACTGGCGATTGAATTGCACATAGAAATGATCATTTCAACAGGAAATCTCCTCATGTTCAGCAATTTAGCCAGCATTAGGGACACAGAGATACTGCATACTCCCAATTTGTTTTCCTAACCATAATTTTACTCCAGGCGTAGAAATTTCTTTTTGCATTTCATGAAGCATACATCTCTCTACTCTTACGCTCATCTCTCCTCAAGGATTTAGTAGCTCTAAAGTGAAATGAAGAAAGGATTGTAGCTTTCTCCTTGGTTCACCTGGACTTTTTATTTCATGGAGGAACTAGTCAGTGTCCCTATTTTAGGCAGTAAATGGACAATGCACAGGTCCATTAGCTTGCGTGGTCTGCTACCAAGAACTGCTTGTTTTAATTCATCAAAAATAGATTTTTCCTTCTCAGAAATGTTGACCTTAATTGACAACAATTTAAAAATGTGAAGAAATCTAAAAATAGATACACTTTACCCAACTATGAATGAGTATTAACTTGGTTCTATTAGCTGTTGTTCTTATTTCTTTTAAGTCACACAGTCATTACTGCGGGCGGCTGTTGCTCAGGAGGTAGAGCGGGTTGCCCGTTAATCGGAAGGTTGGCAGTTCAATCCCCAGATCCTCCAGGCTGCACGTTGAAGTGTCCTTGGGCAAGACACTGAACTGAATTGTGTGTGAATGTTAATTTCTGTTTGAGCACTTAGGGTAGCACTCGTGTGTGTGAATGGTGAACGCAGATATAGCGTAAAATTGCTTTGAGTGGTCGAAAAGACTTGAAAGGCTCTATAAAAATACAGAGCATTTTCATTTACTATGAGTAAATAATTATATACATAAAATTATACACAATCATTCGCTGAGTTATAAAGAGCCCTGCCCAGTCTGGTTATAAAGTACCATTTGAGCTTCTAAGCGCTTCTTATGTTGTGAAGTGTCAGTGGAGTGTCTGGAGGGGCCTCTTGAGCTGCACTAGCTGTCCAAAAGGCTGATTTGTGTGTCGGCTAAAAGGTCCCCAAAGAAAGAGTCTGCTTGGTGAAAGTCGTTTTTTTCACCGGCAGCTCTCTGCAGGTATTTCCTCCACTTACTGGGACAGAATCACTGTTTGTTTTGTCTTCCTACTAGCGCCTCTTTAGAGGATATTATTCATAGCTTAGTACTCATGTAAGTGTGAATGTGTGTGGTGATAGGTGGCTCAACCTGACACCAGGCTCTCGGCCAAAAGGGACATGCAGGCTAAAACAAAAATGTGACACCTTTTCCTTTTATGCATAGGATGAATTTCTAACTCCCAGATTTGTGTCTGTCTGTTTGTGTTTCCCTGCAGCCCAACGACCCAGTGACAAATATCTGTCAGGCGGCTGATAAACAGCTCTTTACTCTGGTGGAATGGGCCAAGAGGATCCCCCACTTCTCTGAGCTGCCGCTGGACGACCAGGTCATCCTCCTACGAGCAGGTATGTCAAAAAAAGCTAAAAAACAACATTCTTAAAAAGCAGACTTTAGTATTGTATTACAAACCAATCTACCAACAAACAAACACTGATAGTGACTAACAATAATGATGGTTTTATTCCGTAATGACCGCTCTAGAGATATATGGACACAGTCACATACAAAAAAAGAAACAAAAAAAGAAAAGTAAATGGACAGATACAACTGACACCCAGCAGTATAATAAAATACTCTACAATTAAACACACAGACTCTGGCAAATCCTTCATGAGTACTTAAATCCAGCCATTGTTATTTGAACAGATGCATCTAGTTTGATTTTTTTGATAACTGAGCTGTTTTTTAAAGTCCCTGCACGCCCACACAGACGTTTTCAGTAGTGGTGTTAGATGTATTGTACATAAGTGAAGGAAATGTCCATCAAGAAAAATGTCTACAAATGTTGTAAAGGTAAAATATGACCACCTTGTCTTTTAACAAAGATAAAGTAATTACTTTGTTAGGACACAACAGCTACAGCTTGCATGAGACTTTGACGGCCCAATAACCAGAATCAAGCTAAGCAACCATTGTTTTATCTTGGCTCAAACGCAGAGTTGTTAAAGATTTTTTATGATCCTGTACAGTCAATACCCATCAATGTGAAAACATACATTTATTACAGATGCTGGCGTTAGCTCTCTATCTGTATCTAGGTAGAAGAATCTAACCAAAACAGAACTTGAATAGACTGGCCCTAAACATGAATAATGCTCTTGATCATGTGACTGAGAGAGGAGTCAGACGCACCAAGGTCAGAACAACTCATTGGGTGCATCTGCTGTCTGTGGAAAAGCGAGCTAACCGCTCAGGATCACAGAATGCATCGGTGTAAAAACACAGACTGAATCATCTGTCACTTCTCTTACATTCACTAACATCACATGCAGGAAGGTCTTTTGGGTTCTTGGTAAAAACACTGCCCTTGTTGCCTGCCTGTCGCTCCAAATTACAACATTGTATTCTCAATCCACCTTGAGGAAAAAAAGCTTTTACAAAGCCATCCCACACCCTGAAAAAGAAATCCTCCCATCATTCCTTATCCTCCTCACATACAATGATGGAGAGACTTCAGCAAAGCAGAGAGAGACATTATTCTGGAGAGCTCGTCTCTCAGGTTTTCTATAAATAACCGCTTTAGTTCTGCTGTATCACAGATAAAAGCATCGCGGCTCCTCTCATACCCAACTCAACTCTGGGGAGAAGAGGCGAGTGTTGCCAGGCAGAACAGTTAAAGGAGCCCTGTCACTCAGAAGGCGGCGTCTTGTGTCTTCTGTGCTCTCTGTGTCAAGCCCCTGCTTTGGCACATCAAGCCTGTTGTCTTTATTGTGATGGCAGGCGCAGTTCATCCCTTTTACACGCTTGTCTCCTCAGAAAGCATGATTCAAATGTCTTAGTAATAACCTGATGCCTGTGCTTGAGAAAGCTGCACGCTTTTACTGTGCAGCGTAATTGATTCATTGGAATTCCCCCTTTGTTGTCAGTTTCATTTTTGCTTGAATGCTGTGTGAACTTTTGTACAGGGATTTGCTTGTCCCTCGCCCCCCCCCACCTCATACTTTTCCTCGATCTCTCTCCCCATCTCTGCCGCAGGTTGGAATGAGCTCCTCATTGCATCATTTTCGCACCGTTCGATAACGATTAAAGACGGGATTCTGTTGGCAACCGGGCTGCACGTCCACCGAAACAGCGCCCATAGTGCCGGAGTGGGAGCCATCTTTGACAGGTCATTATAATCATATTAGTGAACTTTCTTGGAATTGTGTTTAAATAAATATGAAAGCAACCAGTTTTAATAATATTTTAGCTGTAGTTTTTCTAACATGTTTCATAAATAGTTGATAACTTGCAACTAATGGCTTTATTCACAGTTAATAAATAATTTTAAGATAAATGTTTTATAGGTAAGTAATAAGCCATTAATGAGGACGACTTGGATTACCAATTAATTAATTAATCTGCTGCTGGCAGCGTAACTTCTTTGGGTTATAATGTAGTTTATTAATAGCGTATTACTGAAAAACGATTTATCACTATTATATATTAAACACTACTGAGTCAGAATGTCTTATTAGAAAGTGGTAGAAAGTAACTGAATACATACTTTAGTTGCAACGCAACATGTTGCTAATGCTTATAAATCATTTAGAAATGCTTAATAATTCAATAATAAGCCATTGATAATGGTGAACTTTTGGGTTGCAAAGTTGTGACATTGCCTTTGTGGGTCAAATGTTTATGAACCTCATAACTGATCTATAAAGAATAAATCCATTATTTATTATCATTATAAACTTACGTACCCTTTATTTACTAAGCCTTAATAAAACAAAGTGGTGTAATTTTAGGCATACTTCAAGTTACAAATTGAAACTAAAAGTGTTGCTAATGATAATAAATCATTTCTAAAAGCTTTATCAATCAGTAGCGATTAATAGCACTAACTTTTTGCTTGCCAAGTTATGAAATATGTTGCCGCTCAAGCATTATTAATGGCTTATTCCTGATCTACAAAGCATTAGTAAAGCACGTATTTACCACTAATGCTCTGTCTCTCTGGGGGATCATTAAAGGATTATCTTATATTATTTTGTCTTAATAAAACCTTAATTTTAACTTCAAACATCCTTAAATACGTTTCTTTCATTAGAAAGTGGTTTCATGTTTTACAGCTTGTGACATTTTGGTTTCTTCCACTGAAATATTACACCTAGACTGGAAGTAACAAGTGTGCCAGAGAGGTTATTAGCACCTGTATCCATCACACATACACAGAAACACTGAACTGCTCAGAAAATTCCAAAAATCGAAAAATAAAAATCCACACACAATGACTTTGACATTCCAGCTGTTGCCTCACGTGAGTCTGCGGTGTCTGTTCAGCTGCCACACACCTTGGGCTGAACTGAGATGCACAATTTGGCAAGCTACAAAAGATACAAGAACAACGGATATTTACTCTTTTATGTTTTAATCACCAATATTATTCGTCAACAATTCTGGGTGATTTATTTTAAAACTGCAGTTGTAGCATAAGTGGAACTGGCAGTTACATGTGCGGTCACCAAACCCATATAAACAGCAGTCTGTCTTTGCAATTCCGTCTCTTCTTCTTCTCTTTCTGTGTACGCGTGCCCCTCTGATCACCAGCCTCTGTGCTCAGTCATTGGCGTTCACAGCCACAGGACATATTCCATCTCTGTCTGTTAACTGTGGCAAGCATTAGGATACAGAGAACTGATTATGTTTCTTTATCTACTCCTCTCTCTCTCTTCAGCCATACAAATGAAGAGACTGATTAACTTAAACACTTGAGTCTATTCTCCCACCACCCCCTTTTTTTCTCTTCTTTTTTTTTTTTTAGCCCTGTTGTTCCTCCTCGGAGCAAATTGAATTAGAATGAGCTAAGAGCCGCAATTGACTTTGCTATCCGAGTGAGAGAGGGGAGAAAAAAACGGAGTGAGAGGGAAAATAAAGAGAGGCTGAGGAGAGGGTGCGACGGAGTCAAAGAGGGGTGAGGAGTTCGAGTGACTCCACGCACCGACACGCCCACCAATGATGTCACACACAGACAGTGGGAGTGCTGGTGTTAGATTACAGCTTGTGTGTTTACTCTGCGGCTTTCCTTTTATGAAAACCATGTACTAAATATAATTACTTTGCAGCGTTGTAAAGTTTTCCACTGATCTAACTGTGCCTATGTGGGCTGCGAGTGGGCATGTGTGTATTCGCTTTTAAATAGATCGGAGCTGGATAGTAGTTAAAACATATTTTTAATGTCGCAGTCTGGATCTGGATAATTCACATGTAGCGTAGTGTGTCATTTACAAAAATGTACCAATTAGATTCAGATGGTTGCCTGTGATCTTAACTTTTCTGGCAGTCATCGTGTGATA
Source organism: Lepomis macrochirus (assembly GCA_024633595.2). Taxonomy (NCBI): domain Eukaryota; kingdom Metazoa; phylum Chordata; class Actinopteri; order Centrarchiformes; family Centrarchidae; genus Lepomis; species Lepomis macrochirus. Next base: position 7,605,919 of record JALXJV020000019.1, on the reverse strand, counting down.
TAACGCAAAAAGAGTGTAATAGCCGAGAAGGATTAAACAAACTTCTGCTTGTGATTTCGAATGCGCCAAATCTCTGACTTTGTTTGTTTGTGGGGTTTTTTTGTCTCTTGTGCAGAGTGCTCACAGAACTGGTGTCAAAGATGAGAGACATGCAGATGGATAAGACAGAACTGGGGTGCCTTCGAGCTATAGTCCTTTTCAACCCAGGTAACTATCGCTACATGTAAGCTGCCATTTGCTGTGGCAGTTGAAGGAAGCTGTGAATTAACTGTTTCAAAGGTGTGTGCGATTTTTAAGAGTACATACTGTCAGACGCAGCTTCTATACTGTGGTTTCTAGTTCGCCTTTTCACCAACAAAATCAGCTGACAATCAGAATACAGAACATCAGGGAAATGTCTGAAAGCTTTGTTAAACGGGAAAGTAAAAACCAACACAACTGGCTGTGATTTGAGTTTAGGGTTAGTGGTGAGCTACTTTACAGAAAAATAACAGCTTAAAATGGTTACCAAGCTACATGTGCATCCACAACACTGTCAACAGATTTCCAATGTGTGATTGTTCTCTCAGAGCAATATTGTATTGTTGAGCAGCCTTTATTGTGGTTCAACAACCTTAATGTGCTACTGCTTCAAGCTCTAACCAAGCAAAACAACATTCGCCCAACCTTAATGTTGCTAGAATAGAAAATGACTCATTAAGGACTTGAAGAGTAACCACACTCCACCTTGAATTTATAGTATCAAACTGTTTTATCCAATATGCTTGCCAGATGGCTTGTAAAAAGTTTGTAGTTTCTTTATTGATGCAGCCTCAGTGTGGTTACAATCGATAGCAATGGCATCAGTTTTTTTCACAGCGGGAAGGAATGTACCATGTTATTCTATGCAGCATAATACTGATGACACCATGCCACCATATTCTATTTCGATTGTATATAGTTTGTATACTGTAGATATTTGATTTCTATTTTGATTATTGATTCTACTTCTGTTGTATTTTATGCTTTATTTTACTGTTGTGTTGCTGTGCCAATTTGAATTTCCACTATGGGGGCTCAATAAAGGATCTGATCTTAATCCACGGCTCCACTGCCCAGCTGTATTATAGGTATATTGCAAATATCCAGTTGTCACCAAAATGTGGATAGAAACACCACTTCAGGTGAGGCTTTATAGGTTTCGAAAAGGATGGTAACAGGGGACAGAAGTGATGTATTCAGCCATATGTTTGAAATGTGCTGAGCATACAGATGGAGAAGACGATTGCAACAGTTAAAAATTAAATAAACAAAACATGTAACCATTGAGATGCTTTGACAGTGACTGAATCTATGGTGATATCAAGAGTGAATGAACTAGCAATGTTTTACATTGACCTTTCAAACCATCTGAAGAGTTTTTACGCTCCTGGGTGGACCGTCGCTTTAGGTTTTGACTCTGCTTGACCTCATTCATGTAACTTGAGAATTGGGAACTGGCATTTGACTTGCCCTTGTTTTCTTTGAACTTCAACAGCGAGTTTTCTTTAATTGAGGCCCCTCTCTTGCCTAGACATGTGTCCCTCCCCCTGCTATCAGTGTGCTGTTCTGTATTTGAACCTCATCCACATGGCACGGAAGTATAATAAACCAATCTATGAATGCGACCCAGGTTTTTAATGACTCAGTGTGGGAGCCTCCCTCCCTCCCTCTGGAGCCACTGTGGATTTATCCACCCCAGACACACAGATCCTCTGTGTTCCACATTTTGTTCAGGCCACATCCAGGCCTACTGGCCTCGGTACATTTTTCAGCCTGATTCCTTGTTAATTAGGGGTTCACTACACTGGTACGACTGAGAAAGCAAGGGTAGGGGGGGAGCGGAGAAGGGGACGGCGAGGCTAAAAAGGCCCTCAGTCCTTCCTTTCCCACACTGCGTGATCGAGTCCAGCCATTAACAACAAATGTTCATTCACTGTTGATCAATTGTTCAACTCTTTGTTCATCAGAAATGTTAATCAATGACGGGTTTGTGTTGTAAATCAAAGTCTTTCAGTGAAGCTTAAATTAGCGCCGCTTGAAAATTACAGCCCTAATTGGACTAACCCAGAATGTGGTGACCTACGTTCACAGCCAGCCTGCGGGGTTAAATCTCAACTTGTAAGTTAGTAAGGCTCTGCTTTCCATTATAAACTACAGCAGGGCACTCAATTATAAGTTACACTGGTTATGTTTTCAGTAGCCAAAAGTGACAGCATTTGGTAAGAATGTGAAGAAGAAGAAGAAGAAGAAGAATGCATTAACGGGAGGAACACCTTTCCTGTCCGACTGTATAGACACAAAATCAGCACACCCCCAATTATGCATGGTTAAGGTTGCTCTCGTTGTTGATTATTAATCTTTATATATGTAATGTTTGTGTGTGTCTCCACAGACTCTAAAGGTCTGTCCAACCCTGGTGAGGTAGAAGCTCTGAGAGAGAAAGTGTATGCGTCTTTAGAGGCCTACTGCAAACAGAAGTATCCCGAGCAGCCTGGCAGGTATGAATACAGACACAGAAATGTCTGTGCACACCCCAGTTAAGCTGCACGATCTACAGATAGAGAAATAAAAACATGCATTGTATTTGCCCAAACTCTAATCCACACAAGCCTTCACAAGGTAAAAATCCCTACTGCTGCAAACAGTATCCACGTAAGCAGTTGTTTTCATCAATACAGTAACTCTGGATTCACCCTGTCATCAGATGTGATTGATTGATTGCACATATGTAGTCGTCCTATCACCTCACAGGTTGATGGTGGTGTGCAGCAATCACTTTAGAGTAATTAAATGTGTGAATCCTACTGGTCCTCGTTTGCCCTCTCTTCATGCAAAATGTCTCTCTTAAGATCTTCTGGATTAATAAATTGCAGTTTAAACATTAGTGCGAAAAAAACATTTATATTTTCATTCCTTTTCATTCCTTTTCATTCCGTTTGTTACATGTTGTAACATCGCCATGTTTTCCAGCCAGTTAGCTGTTTGGATGCCAGAAAAGGGGCCTCATGCAGGAAGATTTTGGTATTATTTTTGATCGTTATTCTTTTTTTTCCAAGTGGGTTCCAAATCAGATTCATCAAACTTGTAAATTTCTACATAGAGCCACGCGTTCCGTTCACAAAAGTTGCCAAAGAGTAAAATAGAGACTTCAAGATGTGCTTCAGTCAGAAATCAGCAGATAAAAATAGAAAACAGATTTTGCAGGGTCCTATTGAATATGAATATGAATACAGCTTCCCGCCGCGTGTCATCAGAGCAGCACTGTACTGTGACAGAAATATAGTTAGATGCTAATAAAACTAAAAGCAAAGCAGTCCATTGCTGAGACGGGAGGTGGTCAAGAGGCAGTCTTTTGGATGGGCAAATGAATAGTAGACAATACAATTGGTGAAGTCAGCAGTAACTGATCCGTTATTTTCACCTGGAAAGTGACCTGGATAAAGTCCCTGATTGTAGCCTAACAAATAAACTATAAAATATGCCAATAAAATACAAAAAATAAAAATGTCATTAAATTGGTGAGCCAAGATGATGATAAGGTGAATGGGATATACATTTTACATTAAGTTTTATTTTGACCATATATTTCACTTTAGTTGATTTTGGTATGAAATTTAAAGTTTAAATTTGTTTACATCACAGCATTGTAATTATTTTGAAGTCAAGTCCATTTTACCTGTGTGACGAATGGCAGAATGGCAATGGTGAACGCTGCATCTTCTCAGAAATCACTCGTACGTGCCACACAGCTTGTTCATACGAGCTGCCTCTTGCACGAGGCCTGATATGTGGCAGCAGCACATTATATTGAAGGCACTGTACGTATGTGGGGTATCAGCGCGCTGTAGTTTGTTCTAAGATTGTTTTCCCAATCCCTCCCTCTTCCTGTCAGATGTCTACTGCTATTTTGGGCTTGTGTCTAATTTTGCTCCTGTGTTGTGACAGATTTGCCAAGCTGTTGCTGCGGTTACCAGCACTGCGCTCCATCGGCCTCAAGTGTCTGGAGCACTTGTTCTTCTTCAAGCTCATCGGCGACACGCCCATCGACACCTTCCTCATGGAGATGCTAGAAGCCCCGCATCAAATGACATAATAGCAGAGAGGGTTGAGCTCTCCGCCGCCCTCCCTCCTTCCCCACATCTCCCTCCAGCCCTGGATTGGGAGCCGGGTCCTTTTCCTGTCTCTAGCAAGGGACGATCACTTGGCGACTTTGAATGGAGGACCTCTACCCTCCCTCTCTCCATCCCTTCTCTCATCGGCTCCCTTCTGATGTGTTTTAAAACAATGAATTCATCATGTCAATGGGTTTGTTTTATACCTTGTAAAAACAGAAAAAAATATATATATACATACATATGTGTGTATACATATATACACACATATATATGTGTGTATGTATGTACATATATATATGAAAATCACGCAAAAATACAAGTGACAACAGTGGACTGAAATAAGGTTGGACAGAGGACAAAAGAAACGTATTGAGCCATCGTTTTCATCCTTGCTTTTCCTGCACCTTAACAAGAAACAGCAGAGATGATCAGGTTATAACACCCACAGTTATGCTTGCAGGTATATTTAAAAAATAACGGCGGTGATGTCATATTTGGACACTCAGCGTTGTGATCGGGACAATCGTGGACTCGGAGAGCCTGCGGCTTTCTAGACGTGGACCTGAGCCTTCTCTCTCTCTTTCAGGACTGAACTTACTTCGGGGAGGGACGGTGGGGGCACAGTACGTCTGCTCAAAAGGAACTCATCTGTTCCTGCCTGACTCCACTGAACACGTCAGGTCTTGCACTAGCCAGTTTTTGAAGTGTGAGCTTTCTGGAGTAGAACTCGGAGGTGGGTTGAAAAGACTGCAAGTGCTCATAAACCTCAGGTCTCTGCCCAATCCCAACAAATGCAACCATGTCTTACTCCATTAGCACTGTGCAACATCGGGGAGGACAACACACTAATCGGCCCTTCAGTTAATGTTAATTGATTGACCAGTTGAGTTGGGAGAGCTTGTTATGTACAATCTGTGCAGAGCCTCTGCACGCAGGAAGACGCAGGCTGTTGTAAAATTAGCCCCGCGTTAGCTTTATGCTGCAGGATGCTATGAAAGGCTACCAGCAGGCGCAGGGACAACTTTTGTCATCCTATATCAAAAATTTGGCCTTTGTTGAAACCTCACAGCAAACTTGAATGGCTGGAAAGCGAGCACACGGTCCCATCTGTGGGGGGAATGTCATCATTTCGCCGGCCTCTGAGCTCCTTTTTCGTCCCTTCTCCAACCAACCTCCACTTCTCATTTCACATGAATTTCAGCACACCATTTACACCTCCACACTCAGAAATCTCTCTGCTCAGTGCAGCGGGTATTAGCTTTTCGAAACACCTCATATCTACCTGTGCAGAAGGTTACAACCGTATACAGTATTTTAACAGCACCAATGCACAATTACCTCTGTTTTCATCCCTCCGACCTTCAGTTCTTAACACTCATATACCCCTTTACAGTATGTGGGAGAAGTGCTTGTCGCTGCAGCAGAGCCATTATTTGTTTATTTGTTTGTTACTTGGCACTTAACCTCATGACAGCGGGAGTCGGGTTCCTAAATTGAGAGCTGATGTTGTTGTAATCGACCTCTGAGGTGGAATTTGGCCCAGGCCCAATCAGGAACGCCCCAATTGTTTTCCTCCTCAGAGGGACATACACATTTGCTTTCTCTGCACTTCTCTGGACAACAAAGTGTCATTCAAGTCGGACTGAAATGTAAAATATCTGTTGTTATGTATAAATATGCTTTGTGCCCATATTCTGCTTACCCCCCCCCCCTTGTCCTTTTCTCTAAATGCTGCAGCTGCTGCAAAACTATGCATCAAGTGCATTTCCAAAGATTGTCCACAGACGGGTGCATGTTAGTATGGCTTAAACAGGTCGGATACCTGTTAAAACAAGTGTTTGTGAGGTGTGGGTGTAATATTTTCCTGGACTGGAGTAAATCTCTTATTTAGGTTAGTTTCACCACAAATGAGATAATTTGGAAGTCATTCTGTACTGGTTTATTCACCATTGACTGCTACTCAGAAAACAAACAGCTACCAGCCCTCATGTGAAAGTGTGTAATGGAACAGTGGAGCATAACCGAGTTTAAGGACATAAATAATAATAATAGCTATTGCCTATTGTCGTGCGATATGACAAAAGGACTAAAAGATAATTAAGTCAAGGATTTTCTCCCTGTATCTGCATATTTGCCACTCTTTCATAAGCACCTTGACATAACCTGGACTTGAAAGAAAAGCAAAAACAAATCCAAACCAGAGCACTGTGTTTTCATTATCCTTTGATAAACTGAGACGGTCAATGGTCTGAGGTGTATGGCGTCTCGAGTGTGCCATGTCAATAATTATTTTTCAGTGTTTAACTCATAAAATGTAATAACATATAATAGATTTGCATTTCAGTTATGCATTGAAAACTCAAAGTAAAAAAAAACACAAGATAATTCTATTTGTCAATAATTCTATTTCCTTATTGATTAATAATTTATTTTTAAAATAGAATTATAATGCAGAGTTTGAAAAGGCTTTTAATTTTTCATTTTGGCAATTATGGGTCTAACATATTCTATCTCAAAATGAATTTGTCTTAGGGGTTTACAGTTTCCATTTTGCGATTGCTTTTATTTGAAGCTTTGCTCAAAAATGATATTAAGTCTAACCCACAGAGCATTTCATTGCCCAGCTGTTGCTTTCTTATCCGCCCTCAGAGCTCATTTTCTTATGTTTTTTCAAATTGTCAACATATTAATTGAGAATAATTAAGTCTGAAAAATGTCTTTAATAGACGGGTTTCTGTGCAGTGTCATCACAGAGTGTGCGCGTGCAACTAGGGGGCAGAAAGCAGCACTCTGTCTTTGCGGCATATCAGTTTATACGGCATATCTAGCAGCAGTGTTGGGCAAATTACCCAGAAATTGTAATGAGTTACTTTTGACTTATTATTCATTTAAAGAGTAACAATATTACTTTACTTATTACTGGGTATTAAACGTAAATAGTCATATTATTTGTTATGTTACAATTAATTTCAACAACCGCACCCCATCCTTAAAAGTGTCGGGGAACCTGTTCAGCATTGTAGATATGAATCCACTTTACTGGAACAGTTAACCTGAGGAGTCAACAACCAGCCGGACTGAAAACACTGCAGCCTCTGATTTTAAAAAAATCAAGCGTCTCGACTTTTAAACTAACAGTACTGTTTTGCACATGCGTTTATAAGAGAAGTATTAAATGCTTTTGTAAAACACAAAATATTGCCAAGGGGATGCTTCACTGGCAGTAGCTGCCAGAGTTTCTTTCTACAGGCTAAGTTTCACGTAGCTGCGCAGCTTCAATACTTTACAACAGAAAACAATGTTCTTTGCATCCCAGTCTTACACAGCCAGGCTTAATGGCAGGACTTAAAGCTTTGGAAAGAACTCCTTTCTCCATCATTCTCGATTCTTCCTATAGCTTTTTGGCTAGCAGCTGACTCGAACAACAAAGTCCAGTGTCGCTGACCTGCCATGCAGTCACGCATGTTATATTTGACTACAGTCTTCTGACCGGCTACAAAAGCGTTTTTGCCCCCTGGCTGCGCGCGCATCTAGTAGTGTTTGTATACAAGAAACCCGTCTATTATTCTGGTGGCATCATCAGGATTCCATAGCAGTGTTGACACCAACGACACAATGACCATGTGTCAATTTCTCATCAGGATCTGGGTCCTGTTTTTCATACAGTGGGCCTCCACTGGGAAGGGGTATCTTTGCAAGTGTTAATCCACCTTTGTGAAACTGATCCCGTGACACCCCAATGATCTCTGTCCTTATGAAGACAAAGCAGGACTACAACATATACTGTCAGTCAGAGAGCAGTTTGGGTAAAGTAGAGGCAGTGGCTGTTTAACAGATGTGAGCTCCCTCTAGTGGAAGAGAAGCAGCGGTGCAACATTACTTGAATTTTTCTAAAAGTATTTAATCAGACAAAAAAAGATGGCACTTTCTCACGGGGTTATTATCATCAGTGTTCCTCTTGATCTCAGTAAAACCTCAGTGTCTGCGCTTGTTATAACTGAAAAGAAAAGTAGCAATAACTTCAGTATGACCTATTGGCTTGTTGTTTTGTTATTAGCGAACAGTTTCATTGAGGTGGCCTGTGTTACAAACTATCCAGGTGACAGACAGTATTGACTGCCAGTTCTGCTCAGTTTACAGTATTTATATTCTGGAAACATTTTACTTGTTTGTCTGTGAAAACAAAAAAGGACATTTTTTTTCAACCCAAGCATTGTGGCAAAGAGAAACTTTTTCTTTAAGACCGGAAAGATTTACTGATGGGTTTTTTTTGTTCTTTTATTAAGAGGAATGTTCCTGATTTTAATCAAGAAAAGCCCATATTAAGCAATTAAATGTTTCGACCCAACTATAAAATGAATATCCTGTTCCCTTAAGTCTGATGTCCCCTCCTCTTAGTTTACTGTGACCGCAGGTATTTTAAGCCATAAAATGATGTGCGAGCTCGCTCCCCTGCAGGAAATGAACCGACATGAATCATCTTGACTAGATAAAGACAGGATCACCCACATAGAATGATTACCTACACAAATGCTTTATAACATAAAGCTATATTTTGTTAATATGTATATGTGTATATATTTATAAATATATATCAGACAGATCAGTTTCTTGAGTATTTCCAACAGTGAAAGAGGGCAATGAGTCTTTCAGACTAAACTGTTTCACAACAGGTGTTCAACTCAGAGTTTTATGGTGGCTTTTTTAAAACAAATATCTGGAGTGTTTTTGCATTTGGACCTTGACTTTATAAAAAAAAAAGTCCTGATCAACCAGCAGAATTGCAGCAGCTCTAAACTCAAAAGAACCAGCTTCTGTGCAGTTTATGGGACCTCAAAAAAAATCATGAAAGAGGAAAAAAAAAACTAAAAAGGCTGAGTTTAAACCCTCTGAAATGTATGTGTTGCTTGGCAATTGTATGTTCAAAAAGTGTAATCGGGAAAAGCTGAGCTTGTGACACAATCACTGCTTTCTTTGTTGCATAGACAGTAAAATGTTCAAGTGAAGAAGAAAAAAAAGACAAAAAAAACACTTGGAAAAAGGATCTATTTTTGTACAAAAGTAATTTTATCCCTTGCTTGTGTACTCTGTTCTTTCCCCTCTCTTCCATGGGCTGTTGTGTACATTGTGGAAAAGCTTATTCAACAGGGCAGGAGATAATTTTCAGATTGAAAATTTAAGATGAGAGTAGGTTGGCTTTGGCGCCTTGGTAACTGTGTCGCCTTTACTTTGCCATTTTCAACCTGTCGCTGCAAGATGGGAATGTCTTCTTTCATTATATTTTTGTCTATTTTTAAAGGAGATGGAATTTTGTCATCTGTTCTTTGTGGGTTGTTCTCTGATGTTCTATCTTTCATGGACAGAAAAAAAAGGTTATTAAAAAAGACAAACTTAAAAGTGCTCTCGACTTGTACCATATGATTCTGTGCTCGACACCTCGTTCACTCATGACTCCATTGCGTGAAACATACAAAAACTGGTTTTATTAAGTCGCAGGTTATAGCTGTCAGATGCAAACATATATTCCACAAAATCCAGGTTAACTACAGAGGACAGATGCTGCCGGCTTCATGTGCAGAACTACAGTAAGAGCAGAAGCAGAAGAGAACATAATATAAAATAATCAAATCACAATACATGGAAATTTGTACGTACAAATCCGAGGACATAAAACTGCATTTGGTCACGGCCGTAAACTGTAAAATATAAAAATGAGAGGGACTTCATTCAGAGCTCCAACAGAACTAAAGGATTTCATTAAGATTATTTGTAACTGTCAAAGTATTATGTGACATCATGCACCACGTTTTCTTGAGGCATTTTTTGTTTTACCTTGTTCGTGTACTTCCCAACACTAACTTGGAATACTGATATGTTGCCCTAATAATCTTTGCAGAACTTAACAAAATTGGAAAAAATGTCTCGTTAGGCACACAGCGCTTACATGAGCTCTGAACACAACACTGACAGTGGTGCCACTTGAATAAATAACTAACAAATGGATACTTAGATTTTTATTTACCTAAAGCTAGATGTCAAAGTCACCTCCCCACTTAGACGCTACTACACAATTACACAGACAAAATAAAAATGCAAAAGAAGTAATAGAGGCCAAATAACCATTACATTTATTGTACAAGACCAGAGTTGGTATGAAGCACTGACAAGGTTAATTGCAGTGTAAAAAGTACTGAAGCACCAGAACTGAATTTCAACATAAAGTAAAACAAAAGTCACCAACTTCCCCGTGGAGACAACAAAATCTGGCACGTTAACAGACGGGTGGACTATCTCAGATGTGAGAAGGGGGAACACGTCCACTGCAGGAGCGACGCAGTTTTCGGCTGATGGGTCTTCATTTGGTTCTCCTCGCTGAATTTCATTACCTGAAAGCCCGCTGCATCCCAGGAGCTCTCTGTTAGAAAACAAGTCCTCTTTTCTTACAACGAAATGTAGAAAATTAAAAAGAAAAGGTTTTTTTTAAAAAAAAAAAAAAGAAGAGAGAAATATGAATGGCCCAAAAGATCCAAACAGGGCTTTAGCAGTCGCTTTTCCATAGCTTGATGGTTTTGTCGTTTTCTAAAGCCGCAGATGCGATGATGTTCTCTGTCGGGTGGCAGGCAGTCGAAATGACGACGTCTGGAAAATTGAAAGGGAGTCTTTATAAACATAAACACTTGAATTTTGTCTCATGTCCTTCAGAGTTACATAGGTCACTGAAAGACAGCAGACGCTGCGTTGGTGTCTGATTTTCAGCCTATTAAGACTTCAAATCTGTGAAAAAAAAAATAGAATAAGATGCGGTGTCTCCGGTACCTGTGTGGCCCTGGAGCTTCTGCACGATCTCCTTCGTCTGCAGGTTCCAGATATAAACCATGTTGTCCTCGGAGCCCGACACGATCCACTGCAAGAGAGCACCCGCTTAGCATCAGCTGAGTTACATTTAGCTGCACGCGTCAATCAGTTCAAAAGCGGACAATAGGAATATACAAACAGTGAAGACAAAGACATCCTTTGTGTTACATTTACAGATCAACTGTTCACGCACACGCTCGTAGAAACAAAGAGTACTTACCTTTCCACCGGTGACAGAGAAATTTGCAAATATGCAGTACTTCTCGTTTTTATGGCCGGTGTAGGTTTTCAAGCACTGAAATGTTGAGAGAACAACAAAAACGTGAACGACCTGTATAACACGGTCATAAATTTTACTTAGTTAAATTTTACTTAAATTTTATCAGGTGTATTCAAGCATTTAATAGTAAACAAATACAATTTTTTGTCCCCTAAAGAATCTTGACATGTTTCAAACAAACACATTATCAGGAATAAGATTCCAGCTGTATCTTAATATGTTGAACTACATGTAAAGATTAAAGTATAGTTTACATTCTTCTAATATAAAAAACACTAATAAAAAAAAATGGAGGCAACAAACCAAAGATGAATTTTAGAATGAAAGAATAACATAATTCAAAACCAGGGGAGCCTACCTTTCCTTTGCTGTAGTCCCACAGCTTCAGCGTGCTGAAAAGCAAACACAAAGAAACAGCAGGGCATCTGTTAAACAACTAACATCAACAATGTTAACCTAATAATCTTGTAATCACTTTCATCTCATTTCCATTCCGTTCGTTTCAAACTGCAGCTGAGGGGAAGCTTATGATAGCGTTACACCGCCCTCTGCTGGTGAAAATCATGCAAAAAGGCAGATAAACATCATCATGACCAACTTCTAAATAAAACGGAGCAATGAATGCGCTCTACTGCGGGTACGTAGTACTCACTTATCCAGTGTAGCAGCCAGGATGTATTTCCCGTTGGGGGAAAACTTCACGAATGACACAGGGGGGTTGTCATCATCTAACAAGCAACACAACAAGGGGAGCACGGTCAGCACACAAACATGGGGTGAAAAAGATCTAAATGCCTGACACAGCGTTTTCAGGGACAATTCAACCACCTTGACTGATTCCACACATTATATGAGACCCCAAATTCGGACACAGCCAACTGGAACTTGACTTTTCTCTAATAACAATAATAGTCACAATGATTGCATATGGCCTGAAAGCACTGCACACAACTCAGTAATCTTACCTATGAGTGTCTTTAAACACTGCCCTGATGCGGTGTCCCAGATTCGGCTGGAAATATAAATACAAACAATTGTTATTTAATTAGGAGTTATTAAGTCATTTTATTGTTTGGTAACGCAGTGACTTAACAGTGTGAACCATGAGGTGTTTTGTCAAGCAAGCTTGTTTTAAACGGCACTCATGATAACTAAACTGTGTCACAACGGCTGTCAGAGATGCAGAGAGCAGAAGGCTTGTTCATTTTCTATTATGATTTTAATTAAGTTAATAGCGTTGTAATTTGTCTCCATGTGGTGTTTAGATGAGATACTGTACATGGCAACGAATAGAAATGAACACAATTGTTATTTAATTTTAGCAGAGAGGATTTTAACACACCTTTCTAAATGGCATGTTTGTGCATGTTTCAGCCATGTCTGTCTGGCTGCTCTAGACCGCTAGCAGGTTGACTGGTCAACGTCAACCAATCACAGATGGTCACAACTAGCAAGGTCCGCTGTTAAAGTATGCACACACTTCATGTAGTATGCTCCATAGTGTACGTTCTGTGCAGTGGACCTATTTTCTCACACTTTTATATGATAGGGCAACTGGCCACTGAAATCAAGTGGGCTCTTAATCGAACTCAACTAACCCTCAGAGCGAACAGGCGCATCTATCCACACAACAAGTGGAGTATTGGGGGGTAATAATGTAGTTTGTTCTCACCAAAGGCCATCATAGCTACTGGACACGATCAGGGAGCCGTCTCTGTTGAAATGAACCTGCAAGCCGAGACAGATCATCACATTGCTGGCACCGTGTTCACCTCAAGTATAGAAGGTTCCTCTAATGTTAAGAAGAAAATTCATAAAAACTTACAGCCGAGACAGGGTCAGAATGAGCCGGCAAAGTTTTCAAACATTTGCCGGTCTTCACATCCCATATCCTTACACTCTCATCAAACTGAAAGCACAAAAAAAACAATTACAACAAGCCACACAGGGACATGTTTATGATGCTCAACATGAGCACTACAGCGAGGGTCTAACATCTGCCTTCCCATCCACTCGCTCGTTTCATGCCAAAAGCTTTGTACTCACCGATCCTGACACGATAAGGTTGGACTGGGGGTTGAAGTTGCAGCAGAAGACGTAGTTGCTGTGACCTTTTAGAGTTTTTAAGCATTTTCCCTGGATAAAAAAAGAAAAGAAAGGTCACACATTCCTTCTGGTAATTAGGGCTGGACGATGTGGCCAAGACTGTTTTCACGATAAAAAGTTTAACATCTTTCGATATCGATAATTATCACGATACGTGTAAAATCGTTATTTATTTAACTTTAAAGGCTGATTTTGGCTCCTGAGTGAAAGTTGAAGAAACCTGAAGATTAATTGTGATTTAAACTCTTCTTTATGGTCAACACATGACAAACACTTGATCCAAACAGCAGATCACTTCACAGATCTGAGTTGGAACATTCAAAACAATTATGATAAAAATCTTTTTCAACAAAAGTGCATGAGTAAAATTAAGTAAAAGCTCTTTTCAGTCCTTTTTTTCCATCCTAATACGTGTGTGATTCAAGGAATAACGTTTATTGGGGGGGAAAAAACATTTATTGAATATTTATTGAACATTTGTTTTATTGTTATTGAAAATAATTATATCGCGATAATTATTGTTATTGTTTTATTGTCCAGGCCTACTGGTAACACACACCCAAAAAAGAAGAAACATTACGTCTCCCTCAAAGCACAAGCAGTGTGCAAACTACCTTCAGCTAGTCAACGCTGGAGGTGACTGCAGCTTTAACGGTGACACAAATGTAACTACACTTACAGGTCCTGAGAGTGCACATGGATTTTGTTTTCATACTTCATGGATGTATAAAGCTACAGGACACTGCGTCCACCTTGCCAATAACATTCTACCATTTGTTTATAGTGCTGCACGTTCAGTTAAGCATTACTGTGAAGCCCCCTGTATGACAGTGGGAGATTAAAGCATGATTATCTTCTGCTAGTAATTTAATAACTCATATCGATTAAGTAACATAATTAATGTGACAGTGAGAAAATGTTTTTTATATAATGTCGATGGCCAGACCCTTTTAAAGTCACAAGCTTGGACTTCAGCTGTGACACAAACATGAGAGCGGTGCAATCATCCCAGTTTTTCCGCTGTCTTACCGAGCTGACATCCCAGATTTTCAGGGTTTTGTCATCAGATGCCGACACTAAGAGGTTGGAGTCAGAGGACCAGGCCACGTCAGATATGCCCTGCAGATTCAAGGGGAATAATTAGGAACACAGTGCTAAAGGATCTGATTAGGACGGCAGGGGTGGAAAAGCAAATGCAGATATTATGGCTCACTCCAAAATGATCTGTTGTGACAACTGATGCATTCACTTCGTATTTACGTAATGCATGATACTTATGCCGGTCATCTTCAATAGCATTTTTTGATTATCATCCTAAACTACTCGACACAGGAAGGAAAAAAAAAATGTAGGCCAAATACAATCCCATCTTTTTAAAAACATCACCAAAGGACAAGAAACACAGCAGCAGTAAATATCTGCTGAACTTACAAGCTTGTGTCCGGATATGGTTTTCTCAAACTTTCCGTCATATGCTCCCCAGATTTTTATGAGTTTATCCGCAGCTGTAAAGACAAAATAAATATGCATTCAGTGTTGCAGCAGGCTACACAAATCCAGGTTCACTACTGTAATATATTTTAAGGTGAAGCTGCAACGATCAGCTGATTAATCGGCTGGTCGAAGAAACAGAATATGAATTGTCAACAATTTCTAGAATTGGTTTCATTGGATGTTTTCTAAAGCAGCTTCTCAAATGTGACGATGTGCTGATTTAGTTTGGTCATATGTGACAATAAATCAACTACTGTATCTTAAGGTTCTGGACCGCGAGTCAGACAAAACAAGCACACTGAAGAATTGTGAACAGCATATTTTTCAGGTCTCATGTACCCATGTATGGTTTAAAGGCAAGCTGAAGGGGGAAAAAAAAAAAAAAAGGACTCACAAGAGCTGGCGAGCCATTCTCCTCTCGGGCTGAATTTGACAGAGGAGACAGCTTTAGTGTGGCCGGCTAATGTGAATTTCAGGCTGTAGTTTGGCTTGGCAGGTGCAGACTGTAGATAAAAACAAATTAGGACAATATCAACAAGGAAAAACACAAAAAAACACACATTTTCCTCACCCTGCCAACAATTAGGCACCATAAATAAACCAATGAGTACAGTTTCTACAGAACAGCACTACAAATATTTAAGGCGCCCAAACCTTGCTTTGACTGGCAGACGCTGATGATGCGACGGGAGGTTTCGTGTCAGTCTCGGGTTTCTTGTCTTCTGTTGCCATGATGAGTAAATCAGCATCTATTGAGCACGATCCTGACGCAGAGATGAAACAGACCTGTGAATTAAGTTCTGTAACATTCCCAGGCAGCCTAAGGGTTTTAAACGTTTAGCATTATTCAGATGACAAACAGGTATGCATTAAAAAGGGGGACAGTGTCACAAGGCAACACGCTGCCATACACTAAAATAAGTACAACATGTTATTATTGGCACGCTATAATGTTTAAAACTGTAAAATTGATTTCACCAAGGGATACAGGCATCATATAATTGAAGTGATTGTTCATTATACTATAGAGGCTGCTTTAATAGACATTTGTGCTCGTCATGACCAGTAAACTGGCTTTCATATTGGGGAGACATTCCACAACCATGCAACCACTGGGAATGATACTCAGTTCTCAGTAAAACCTCTTATTAAATATAAGGACTCTGGTTGCAGTTAACCCCCCCCCCCAAGTGTTTTTAACGGGACTGTGTAACGTTAGCTGCTTTCACATTCACCTGTAACGTTACGTTTAGCTATTTCAGCTAGCAGTTAGCAAGCTAACGTCATCTGGCGCTGTTAAGGTCAAAAGGGAGTAAACAGAAACCGTCTTTACGGACAGCTAGGAGTATAAGACCAAGTTGGTGTTCATTGACTTACAAGTACGTTAACGTTAATTCGTGCATAAATGCAATAAATGTAAAAAGAGGACAAACAAAGGGGCCTTCGCTGAGAAGTTCAGCTCTGCTACACTCGCTAACTGTAACGTTAGATATTTATTTTTTTTCACCATTTAGGATTTGAAACCCGAGAGAAGAGAGATAACAACTCTATTGTAAGAACGCTGGTTTTAAACGGCAGCTAATGGCAGTCTGATCGTGTGGCTAGCCGTCCGCTTTCAACGCACTGATGCTGTTGACAAATTTGGCTGAACTGCCACGGAGGGGCCCTCCATTCAAACAACGAGGAAACAGCCGTTAGCCGATACTCACGAGGATTTAATGCAGCTCCGCGGTCAGGTTGGGACTCCTCGTAAAGACTGGAAACAGAAATGCGCGTATATTTATTCAGACGATCATGGAGAAAGGATAGATCAAATGGCTCGCTCCTGGATGTTTCCCTGCGAGGAGAAGCGGGGAATGTGGTGCGGTGGAGGTCCTCTGCGCATGCGTTAGCGTCAGAAGTAACGGAAACTAACAAGGGACAAAAGGGCTCAAAGGCAAAATAAGCCAATTTTGTCACTTTGGCTCACTATGGTTTCCAGAATCAGAAACAGCTTTTGGCAAGTGTTTTTGGCACATACAATTTATTTGCTTTGGTGACTCGGTGCGTAGCAATAGTCATAAACCGATATAAATATTAAAATATAAAAATGTGAAATAAACAACATATATCTTTAAAGAATAATATGTAGAGATTATGTATGAAATGACAGTTATTTACACGTTTTTACTAGATTTACATCTTATCCTGCTGGACATATGTGTATTTTAATCTCATTTAATGCAATTTTGTATCGATTTGAAAATTTTGATTGAAGCTGGTGGTGATGGCGCAATGGATAAGACTAGGCCTTTGGTGTGAGAGACCCAGGTTCAATTCTCCACTGTGACCTGTCCTCCACTGTATCTCTGAGCAAGACACTTAACCCCTCGTTTCTCCAGAGGTGTGCAACCTCTGATATGTATAGCAATTTTAAGTCGCTTTGAATAAAAGCATCAGCTATATATGTAAATGTAAGCTGCAGCTGTTCAATCTTGGCAAACTGTGGCATACCGGTATTTGTAAATTAAGTTCATGTTGATTAATGTGCACTGTCCCTGATAAAATAACTACTGCCCCCAACTGACAGTGATGAAGTGTGGGTTTGTGGCTGTTTGCCCTGAAGACATGATGTTATTCGTTTGAGACTATTAATGGTCTGGCTCAGTTGTTTCTGTCAACATTTAAGCACCTCGGGGCAGTTAGATTAATGTACAAAAAAGCAAGCAAATATGCTGTGGACACTTCAACTATAAGGTCAAGGACGCAATAGCCTGAAATTTCGAAGGGAAGACATGTACCCTTTTTGTCACCATCCATACACACTATTTATATTTGTATGACTCACAGCACAGTATGTGCCGGTGTCCACTTTGGTTTACAATCCACAAATGAAGCTAAATAGGAAAAAGGACTATGCAGCAGTTCTTTAAAGTTTACAGACTACGAAGTGAATCAGGGAAGATCTCATCTTTGAACTGCTTAAGAATAGTTGAATAGTTGAATAGAATGTTTTGGGTACCAGCACATGTGAGATTAAAGGTTAATGAATTACAGCATATGATTTGCAGACAGGCTCAGGGTTAGCTAAAAGATCACTAAATGTGAGGCATGTAATTGATATTCCATTTGGAAAAGGAGAAACTTTGGCAGGAAAAGCGGGACGAGGACAGTAATGGCAGAACACGCTACGAAGTGTAGAAGACAGAGTACCGAGTGTAAAAAGAAGCAGAAGAGAGGAGGTAGATGTATTTAGACAAAGGTTTGATCACACTGATTTAAATAAGACACTGTTTCTATTGGGAAAAGCAAATGCACAAGTATGTGTGAATGGTAATAGTGAAAAATGCTGAACGTGTACAATTGCACTCAGGCACGTGCAGACATCAAAAGGGGCTCAAGCACCTGCCCTTTTTCTTCCTCAAGAGAAAGTGCCCTTTTTTCCAGGATGCTTTTTTTTAAATAAATGAATTTATATATACAGTATATCTATTCCTGTTTGCGCACAGCTTTCCTGTCAAACAAATATATTTACTGAATAAAAAATCTAAATATCAGGTCGGGAGATGAGACTTTGTCAGTTCCGATGCTCTCTCTCTCTCTCTCTCTCTCTCTCTCTCTCTCTCTCTCTCTCTCTCCTCCGCCTCTACCTGCAGCAGCCTCTCCCAGCAGTGATTTCTTGGCTTGTGCGGAGGTGAGTGGTGATGAACTAAAGACCAACAAAAGTAAACTACCAGTGCCTCGAGTTCACTGCTAACATGCATGACTCATGAGCTGAGCTAAAATAATTAGCTAAAGTCAAGCTAAGGATCATGGTTGGTCATACAGGCTAATGTTACTGTTGCCTACTTAATGGAGACACAACAGGTGAATACAGTAAAATTTGTGTCTAATAATGTAATGACGATCGCCACATTGATATGCAAATTAGGCGTTTACTAATTAAAATGTGCTAATTTGCACACATTTCACTGCAGGTGAATGGGCTAAAGAAAATAACTAAATCATGTCACCACAGACCTTCCCCAGTTAATGACTTACATCAAGACTCTTTTCCCATGAAATGTTCTGTTTAATATACAGGGTAAACTCCATCTAAATGTGTATTTTGGAAGTTTTCTTTCCATGAGAGTAAAAGAAGACATGGAAGCAAAATAGACCCAAATTTGAAATTTGACCACTATATGAAAAAGTGTCCTGCCTTAAGCAGTAACTTTATATTTATGATCATATAGCCTCCTCATCTAATAACTATCCATTCCATTAGTTTGTTGCATGCTGATAGATCTTTACATGATACAGACAGCCCTCCCACAAATGTGAAACCAAGTCCTAACAAACTAAGTGTTATGTGATCCAATAAGACCAAAAGAATTAAAAGGATTTATTGCCTTGTGAAAAATAAACAAATAATTAGTGAAACTATGTCCCTCTCCTTGGTGCAGTCATTTATTCTAAATATATACTAGTAGCATAAAAAACATGCACATTGTGGCAGAGTTGACTTTGCTGTTGCCTGCTCTTGTGTGATTATTTTGTAGAAAAATGTTGAGGGTTAAACATTTGCAAAAGTGGGAATCAAAATAAATTGGTAAGGTAGTCAGAGTTGTGTTAATATATTTAACATTTTGTCAAAAAAAATCATAAATAATCATGACAAGTGCCGTTTTTTTCACTTGAGCCGCTGCTCACCAAAATGTGCATTTCCCTGCCTGTGTATCTTTCTCAAAACTGTATCACAGCATTTGTTGATTTATCGATAGAAGCATCAGTATATGCATATCAGCAAGGAGTACATAATGATATATATTTCTGTATCGTTATTTTGAAAACAACACTATTTAAATCCTTGTTCCATGTGCCCCTTTTATACTTTGAGCACCTGCCCTTCCAAAGGTCTCTGCACGGCCCTGATTGCACTGTGTCAAATAATGAAGAAAGGGTAAGCAAAGGGAGAGAGAGGACAGGATTTGAAAGGCATATTAGGAAACTCAGAGATGGTTAATAAGTTTCTAAACGAATACTGGATTGTTTAATGGAATATAGTTGTTGGTTTTTGTTTATTTTGTTTTATTTTTCTGTTTGGTTATTATTTTTTGTTGTAATCATTCCAGAATAAGGAAAAATAGAGCCTGTTCTACATACTCCGATACGATAGATGGCGCGATGCACATAACGCTTGTATGCAATCCACCACATAACATAAAGAAGAAGAGACGGAAGGCAAGCGTATCACATGCAGCAGGTTTGTTTCATCAAGCAAGTTCTCAGTATCAAAGTTGGTGGAAGTGTGGATTGAAGTGCGCTTTCTGGTTGGGTTTCTGTGCATGGCGTAGGCTCTTGTGAAGTTGAGAAGCCCCTGAACTCTCATCCCAACTTCTTAAGAAAACGAGTTAGTACTTCAGTAGCTTATCCTGAATGTTTTTTACCCGTGACTCTCCCGTCATTTCGTGCGTAACAAGAACATAATTTACGTTGCCGTTATCTGAAGATAACAGCTAACTTGTGTTAGCTGGGAGGTAACGTTACGCCTTCATGGATAAATAACGTTAAAGGTTGTGCCGAAATCTGACTTCAAAACAAAGTAGGACTCAGACTTCGGACTTGACAGTTTTATGCAAAAAAGTAGGCGTTGTGAAACTTATTTATGCTAACGAGTATTACTTTGTAAGCTAAGTGAGGCTAACGACACACCAGCGTTGACGTTACTTGTACGTTAACTTGGTTTCCTACACTATAACGTTAACGTTAGCTAGTTTCTTGCGAGAGTTACTGTAGTTTTAAAAACCTAAACAAGCTAATTATTTGATATTTGTGCCCTGCGTTAAGTTAGCCTGTATGGTAAATTAACGTGTCGCCAGTAAAGTGGTGATTTTACGAGGTTAAAGCCAGTAACGTGAGGTATATTTGTTGCTATAAACTTTACTGTAGGTTAATCATACCAATAAACTAACTATAAGCTAACGTTAGTGTTGTAAGTTAGTTTGTCTATCTTAGAGGCTTTTGGACACTTTTTTGTCTTTTTTTCTCTTAGAAAGTGAGAATGGAATACCCCAGAATTACATTTCATACTATTGTTTTTTTTTGTAATCCACTAACGTTAACGTTACTCAAGTGCGTTTAATGAGACACATTAAAACAGTTTTCGTTATTCCAAAACTTCCCCAAGTCAGTGAAAGCTGTCATAACAACGTGTCATTAAAATAACAATAAAACAAATAACGTTAACATTAAAGCAAACATTTCAGTCACCACAGATACAGGCACTCCTCAGCTTGTCCAAAAACACATTCACTAGAATCAACATGTAACGTTAGCTCAGTATCATATAGCTGCAAAAGCAGAAAACCACCAGGCAGATTCATTAATGTGAGCTTTGTTCATGAACATAATTTCTATTTAAATTATTTATGTTAAATACCAAAGTAAAGATTACCTTAGTATATAGTGTTTTGGGTGTTTTGTGCATGTCCAAATGTGTGTATTCTGCTGTGAACATCTGTTTAAGAGGATCTTTCTCCACCAACCCTGTGTTGCATCCAAATCTGAAATTAAATCGGCCATAGTTGCGGTAGGCTACATTGTCAGTAGAGGGACTACATAAATCATCTCTGACCTAGATCAATTCATCTAAATCATATTGAAATTGCAATATTGCCTACGGCAGCTTCCAAAACTCAGGAAGTCTTATATTTGTTAAAGGCAAAAAGTGGGTCAAAAACATTTTAAAGTGAGTATTGTCGTGCTGCAGAGATGTCCTGGCCTACACATCATATTCTACAGACTTAAGAAAACATCTTTGTTTGGTACAGATCCTTGCAAAAATTACGGCATAGTCATCTAAATGTTTTTCAATGAAAATGAGAATAATTGTGTAAAAATGATCAATCCCTCGCAAATCATATTGCAACTGCAGTATCAGTCAAAATTATATCAATTAGATATTTTTTCAAAAATTTTCAGCCCTAGTCACTTACACTCATAACGTGTTTTTATGACTTCAGATCACATTGTCTGGTATGAAAACTATGAATGAAGTGGGTTCGTGTTCCCTCAGAGGCTTTGTTGAGCTGACAGACAGAAGCTACAGTATTCACAGAAGATAACAGCAACCAATTGAGATTGTGTTCATCTCTTGAAGACCAGTCGCTTCCAGCTGCCATCATGTCAGCAGACCCCGACCCGAAACCTCCACAGCTTGTGAATCCTCCGCCTCCTGAGGTGACCAACCCCAACAAGCCAGGCCGGAGGACCAACCAGCTGCAGTTTATGCAGAATGTAGTGATCAAATCCCTCTGGCGGCACCAGTTCGCCTGGCCTTTTTACCAGCCTGTTGATGCAGTCGCTCTTGGACTATCAGTGAGTAGTTTGTAAATGTTCTTTTAAAGATGCTACCAATCCAACATTTACCCCGTAAAAATAATTGATTATTTTACTTATGAACTCAAAAACAAATGAATCATTTTTAAAGTTAATTTATTGACATGAAGGCAGATTTTGTAACGTTAAGTACTCGTTAGCAATTTGTAATGTAGTTAACCATGATCTGATTTTGTCAAAAACACATCATGAAATAAATCCTGAAATAAACACACAGCTGCTGCAGCCAAAGTAGCTTGGGGAATTTGGAAATTGGCTCTTTGTAATATGGTATTTTACAACCCGTAACAAATAGGCAGGTGTGTATTCTCTCCCCTTTTCCTAAAATGTCATGTTTGTTTGTCTTGCCTTGTGGGGAAGCGTCTGCTTTTCTCTTTTCTTTCACTGAAGTAAAACTGCTTCTGAATCCTTAAATTTCCTCTGTTTTTGTCATTCTTTCACTGCAGCTGTTGATGCTATTGTCTAAGTTTTGTTCAGTCTTTTCTTTCTTCCTTGCACTGCCGAGCAAATAGTTTCTCTATGCTCCAATGCTATTTGGACGTATTTAAATGAGGTAATCTGCATACATTTTGCTCCATTTTCATGCAAATTAGCCTCATCACAAAAAAAAGATCAGTTCACCATCACCATCGCTAATAGCCACACACAGAGTGAAATTATTAGCGTCTTCAGAGAGTTGCTTGTAACTTGAGCTCATTTATAAGGGCTGTCACACACAGACTTTCCAGTGATCACGGCAGCAGTGGCTGTAGCCAGATGAAGAAATGGCACATTACAGCACATCATATGAGCACAGATGGCACAGACAGTACAATAACTGAAATTCATCACGAGGGAATGAAACTGAGAAAACCCCAAAACATTAAACCTACTGATGATAGAAACAGAGGCGATGGTAACACACTGTACCAGTCCAGCAGAGAGCAGAGGAGAGAAAACAGTTTTCCATGCACCCAGACACATGAGGGGGGGCATGCAGTTAAAGCATCACAAATAATCATTCTGACAAAACACTTCATACAGAGTGAGTCATAAAAAATGATAAACATCCTGCAGATAAAAAACAATGAAAGTGCAGGGGGGAGTTAATAGATTATTAGAATAGTTTTAATTAGAATCCATTGTCTTTCAGATCAAACTTTTTCAGACGTGAGTGGAAAGTTTTGTTCTTGCAGCCGCATTTACAACATTTGTGACTCAAATGTTGCTCATCCATGTCATGTGATATGCTACTTCAGTACACTTTTAAAAACAAACATTACTGGAACCACTAGAGGAAATTGCAGATGAACATTTAACAGACACAGAACAAGGGCCAGTTGCACTCCGCGGCAAAACTAAATGGCCGTGTGTGCTCTGTAATATCATGAGCACAATCTCTTTTGTGAGTCGGACGTCGTGACGGGGCAGATAGCGTTTGCAAATCATGTGCAATTCATGTTGCTATCAGCAGCTGCATTCCATTCTTTGTGAAGTTGCCCCTCACTCTCAATCTCATCCAATATTTACAGCTTATTAATTAATCATAACAAATAGCCCTAACATTTTTTGAAATCAGGCTTTAGTAAATTGTATAGCGCCTACACTAATAATTGACTATAAATAATTAACTATAAATAGGATGAAGAAAAGTAAAGAGAGATAAAAATATATAAGAAAATACTTATATTAAGAGCATATTAATATTAGAAACATTAAGATAAAGAAAAGTAATAAAAAACTATAATTTTTTATTATGTCTATACATGTTAGTCAGTACTTTATTTAATGACTTAATCATTTGAAGTAGGTGATTTACTTCTGGAATTTGCATAACTAATAAAATAGTTAAATTGAAGTCAAATTTGAAATGAAATTCATTCATCTCTGTTGGGGTGAATGTAAAAAGTGTGAGCTATCTAAGAACCTGGCTAAATTAAACCAAAGCGGTCTGCATGGCTAGACGCCTTTATGAAAGAATAATTCCAGTTTATTATAACTGAACAAAACATTACAAATTACCACATTCTTAGACATTTATCTGACACATTGACTTTTTTCATCATCAGGACTACCACACCATAATAACATCCCCCATGGACTTGGGAACCATCAAGAAACGGCTTGAGAACAATTACTATTGGAGTGCAAGTGAATGTATGCAGGACTTCAACGCCATGTTCACCAACTGCTACATATACAACAAGGTGAGGAGCCTCATTGTTGGAAGTGCACCATTCTGGTTAGCCCCACAGGAAATAAACTTTCATGGATTTCCCTCTGTCCTCCTAGCCCACAGATGATATAGTCCTGATGGCCCTCGCCTTGGAAAAGGTTTTCTTGCAAAAAGTTGCCCAGATGCCACAGAGTGAAGTTGAGATTTTTCCTCCTGCAGCCAAAGGGAAGGGCAAAAAAAGTAGTATTCCAGGTAATGAACTTAATGGTAACACTACTTCACATGTTCCGCACTCAAAAAGGTAACTCACAGGTAATCAAACTACACATGGCATATTCATGTGGCAGCCAGGGGTCCCATGTAGGATGTTTATTAAATTAAAAAAAAGTAAAGAAAGATTAAAGAATTGGTTTTGTTCTAAATGTCTTTGTGACTGTCTAGTTCTTCCTTAACGTCCACTTAAACTGTGGCGCCAATTAAGCACAGTTGACACATGCTTCAGGCAAAAAAACTCTGCAGTCCATGCTCTTCATTTCTAAATGTTTACTGAAGCTTTCCTCATGACAAACAAAATGATCAACAAAACAAAAACGAGAACAGGCTAAATTAAACACAGTCAAAAACCAGTGTGCTCTCAGCTCCACAGCTTCACTAAAAACCCTCTCCCAGCTAAACGAGCACAGGCAGCATCATACATTGTCTGACCAATCAGAAGCCAGGGCTGACTGCAAACATTAGTTACAGTTAAGCAAAGGGCAGCAACATAAACACAGAGCTGCTCGTTCTTGGAAAATAAGCTTACAAAATAATCTCTCCACAAATGGCTCTAACAGTCTCTTTTCTGTTTTTTCCCCCGTGTTTAAAATTCTTGTTTTTTATTTCACTTAATAGCTTGAACGCATGAATGGAATCACTCTTTCTGTGCACAAACCAATGCAGCCCCAGCTTTCAGTTCAGCTGATGTCTATGCCTGTATTCTCTTCACTAAGACTCAAAAGGTTACACCAAGATCTCCTATAAATTATGCTTTTACCGCCATTTAACCTTTGACTTTGCACGTGTGCAAAACATTGTGAACGTCATTGTGGTCGTTTATCTTAGCATGCGTTATTGAGTAAGATTTGCATATTTCAACCGACATGGACGTCAGTGTCACCCCCACATCAGTGACCGTTCAGCCAGCAGCAGTGATTAGCTGCATCAGTAACCCTCTTCTGTTTTCTTTCCGTTTGAAATGACACCGTTCAGTGCTCCGACTCTACCGTGTCTTTTCACTGTGGGTCTTCTAGTAAGGTTTCATTTGTATTTTAGCGTTTTTCTCTTATCCTTTCATTTGTGTTAATAAATGTATACAGGTGGGCAAAATGGAACTTTATCCACATGTTCTTCACCTACAACACCCACATCTCAGCCAAGCCTCAGCTACACGTCCTCCAGCCCGTCCACAATGCCCAAACAACCATCACAGACCCCCACAAAAGTGAGTCGCCATTTGTGTTTCTGACCCTCAGTCATATTTCATATTATTTTAAAATCACAGAGCATGTAGAAGAATTCTGCCTTATTGTGTTTTTTTGCCGATGCAGAAGAAAGGGTTGAAGCGGAAGGACGACACCTCCAGTTTGGGTGATTTATCAGAGAGCAGGAGGAGACGGGGAAGTGCGGGCCGAGCCAATAATCCCTCTGACTTTGAAGAGAAGGAGTTGCCACAACAGAAAAGTGAACAGGGCAGACTGAGCGAACAGCTCAAGTACTGCAATGACATCCTGAAGGAAATGCTGTCTAAGAAGCACGCTGCCTACGCCTGGCCGTTCTACAAGCCCGTCGACGCTGAAGCCCTGCAGCTACACGATTACCATGACATCATCAAATACCCCATGGATCTCAGCACTGTTGAAGTATAAACTGTATATTTACATGTACAAATACATTTCCTGGTTCATCACTTTTTCATGATGGACTTGGTCTTGACAGCTTTTTAATTTTCAGAAAAAGATGGAAGGAGGAGAATACCAGGACGCACAAGGCTTCGCTGCAGACGTTAGATTGATTTTTTCCAATTGCTACAAATACAACCCACCACATCACGATGTTGTCACCAAAGCCAGAAAACTTCAGGTGTGTTTTGAATGATTACTTATAATGGTTACTAATAATAAATAGTGT
This sequence comes from Lepomis macrochirus, assembly GCA_024633595.2. Classification (NCBI taxonomy): domain Eukaryota; kingdom Metazoa; phylum Chordata; class Actinopteri; order Centrarchiformes; family Centrarchidae; genus Lepomis; species Lepomis macrochirus. Next base: position 7,579,368 of record JALXJV020000019.1, on the reverse strand, counting down.
CTTACTGGTTCTTTAGGATTACTTTTGTTCATTTTCACTCGATTCTACTTTCATCGTGTGTTCGTTTCAGGGTGTGTTCGAGAAGAGATTTGCGAAGATGCCAGACGAGCCGGTGGAATTGATTTCACTTAAGAGTGCAGGTTTTAGTGGGATTAGTGCCAACAGCTCCTCCAACTTGGACAAATCAGACTCTGCGGAGGAGCGTGCCACCCGCCTGGCTGAGTTGCAAGAACAGGTGGGTGCAGAACAGGTAGGTTTCAACACAGATCCCTAACTCAGAGTCTTGATATTTAACGTCATCGTCTGATACCCAAAAACAGTTTTCTCAGACAGACTCTACTTATCTATATGTATATATCTACATGTGTGTACGCACCCTCTCAATTCTGCTTCATGTCTTTGTGTATCCATTCCGAACTTTTACATGTTAAGATGGTAAAAGACGTCAGTTCATCAAACATCTTAATTTTTTAAATTTTCCATCATTAACCTCTAACCAGGAATGTTGCCACTCTAGTCACAAACCTGTCTGCGAGTCACAGCATGAAAGTGGGCCCACTTGATACTTAATATCACTTCCACATAAGATGAGAAAGTATTCTGGAGCAAAGATGTTTTCCATCCAGCAGCTTCAGGTCTGCCCTTTCATTTCATTTTAGCACCAATTATGCACAATACAGCGAGCGATCCTGAAAGAGATTCGGTGAATGAACCTCTACCACGGCAGTGATTTGACCTTAGCTCTGGCGGGACCTTATGATAACCTTTACAAAAATATTCCTCCCACCTTATTCTCAGGCGCTCAGATATATAGCAGGGAGAAATAGATTCATGAAGCATATCAGATGATGTTTTTTCTTTTTCTTCTCTGACTCCTCTCAGTTGTTTGGAGAGGATATTGTTGTCCGAACAGTCACATGCCAAGCCTGCAAGTTCCTAGAAACTACTCTCTGTCTCCTATTTATTCTTTGATTTCTTAGTGTTCCTATTTGTCTTGGCACTTATTATTTGAATACCACACTAGCCCATTTCTGCTGACTCTCTACCCAGCTTAAAGCGGTTCATGAACAGCTTGCTTCCCTCTCTGAAGTCCCCGTGAATAAACCAAAGAAGAAAAAAGAAAAGGACAAGAAAGAGGACAGCTGTCAAAATAAAAGCAGTACAAATTCCAGCTCCAGGTAGGAAGTTATACATAGCTGAATAAGTCTGTTTTTATAGGATCTCAATCTCTGTGTAGACACCTTTTGACTGCTTTGTTGTGAATTTCAGGCAGTCGTGGAAGAGAAGCAAGGACACGGACGACACAGATGATGAGTCTCTGCCGATGACGTACGACGAGAAGCACCAGCTGAGTCTGGACATTAACCGGTTACCTGGCGGCAAGTTGGGCCGTGTGGTGCACATCATTCAGACTCGGGAGCCCTCGATGTGTGACACCAACCCAGAGGAGATTGAGATCGACTTTGAGATACTGAAGCCGTCCACTCTGCGGGAGCTTGAGCAATATGTGAAGTCTTGTCTGCATAAGAAGTTTAAGTCATTTCAAAGTAAGTATGAAGCTTTGCTGCCATCATCCTTTGAATTATTTGATATTACGGTTAGGGCTGGACAATTAATTGAAAGGTAATGGAAACTGAAATTCAGAGCCTCTAACGGATGTAATTTCCCCATGTTGGTTATTTCAGTTATTTAATCCTGGTAATATTGTTTGTTTTCATGAACTTTCCCTTGAAACACCGTGTGTCTAGACACGTGACTCCACGGCCAGACTGACAGCTTATTACTTGCTTGCTTTCAGTGTCCCTTTCTGCCGCTCTCTCACATTTGCTCGTCCACTCACTCGCTACACAAACACATTACAGTACAAACCTTGTCAGTGAAATATGAGGGCAAAAAAAGCAACAGCATTAAAAACAAAATAATAGTTCAGTAAACATAATCGAGGTGAAATGTTCAATTAATCTTGATTTTGATTTTAGGTGAAATCGTCCAGCCCTAATTACAGTGCAAATTACCCAAAACATTAAAATGCCATCAGCCCCTGTAGCATTTAATTGATGATGCCGCTTCTTTTACTTTCCTTCATCCAGAGAAAAGCAGTCAGGCTGCGCCTCATCACGTCAGCTGCAGCAGTTCTTCAGATTCTGCCACCAGCAGCTCCACCGACTCCAGTTCAGAAAACAGTGACTCGTGACAACTGTAATGTTTTTATTTATTGCTTCTTTTGTTACCAAAAGAGAGTTCTTCAAAACTGTTAAACATGCTTATTTTGCTATTTTGTTCAATATGTGAAAAATTAAACTTCCCTCTCACTGTCTTTGTAGTCACTGTGGCTTTTCTCAGTCCTTCGACTCTAAATCACAATATCCGCAAGTGGAGTTTCTTATCAGATGTTATAAATTGTCCACAACAGAGCCGGATGGCATGCTGCTGGGTAAGGGTATTTCATAACATCTGAGGTTCAACCAATATCCTGTCTGTCTCAAAATCTTTTTTTTTTTATCCATATGGTTTAATTATAGCAAAGGCCTTTTTCAAAGACATCATAGAAATGCAATGTCATTTTCTTTTAAACATCCTATTGTTGCAGTAGACAGCTCTCAATAGCACCTGTTTAAGTTGTGAGTAGGACCATGTAATAGATGATCTCAGTATGTTAAAAAAAAAAAACAAAAAAGAATAAGAACCTCAAACAGGCTACAAGGTTAAAAGGCCTGCATGGATATTGATGAATTTATGATGTTTGGAATTCTGACACATTTTCTAAAAATATTTTTTTCCCAATTGAGGAGTTCTTCAAATATATAGCTCTGGTCTGATCGGGGGGGGGGTTGTTTTTGTCTTTTTGGAAGCACTTTAATTTTACCCACACCTTGTCATTTAGCATTTATAAGCAGCACACGTACCTGACAGATAGTTTCTAACACACTATAATGTATTATAGCTGTCAGCAGATATATGGTCTTTCTTTTGTTTCTATTGATGTAATTGTCAAGAGCTTCAACTCTTTCTGTGAAGTAGCCAATCTTTCCTGTTTCATAGTGTACGTGCTCTAGAAATTTAAATTCTGTCAGTTAATGTTTATTTGTCACTCCGGTCAAAAAAGATGGTTGCATTGGAATGGTATAACTCGATGCCTTTTTGTGTGGCGGCTTTAACAGTCACAAATGTGATCTCCAGCATGACAGATGTTTTGTTGGGCTTCTTCCTCAACAATTTTCAACATAGCAGATGTAGTTTAAGGTACACTTCCCTCAAAAAATGTGCCTAATGTGACTTTCGCTAAGCCAGCAGCTTCCATTAAAAGTTTGCTTATCAGTTCTAAGTCTGTCATGCTCCTATATGAAAATGAGGCGCTATAATAAAGAATGCTGTGTTCTGTTTAGCACTTAATGCTCGAAACAATTCAAGTTCAAACTTTAATTTTCACATCTAAAATGTTTTTTTTTTGTTATATTTCTTGATCTCTGTTTTCCATGCTTATTGTTCCAAGCAGTCAATAAACGGTTTAACAATTCCGCTGACTGACCTCTGTGGAGGACCACACCACCACTGTTTTGCATGTTGCAGTCCATTCATTAAAAGTGACCTGATGATGCAGTGTTTTACAATTATTGTGTTGTTCCCTCTGTCCACGCTTCTTAACACTGTGGTATGAAAGACAACTTTGAAACTTGGGATCAGTAAGCCATCAAAATTAACATAATTTTTGATGTAATTTCACCCACCGTTTTGTTGCGTGGTAATGCAGTTTTGACTGCGTTGTGTCATTCAGGTCTTATAACGATGTTACCACGCAACCATAATGTAATTTAAAGACATTCAGCTTTATTAAATAAAAATAGTAATATTTAACTATTTAGTTGCTGTTAATTGAAAATGGTATCGTTATGGACTCTGTATCTTAGGTTTATTTTTTTGTTAATCAAAGTAGTTTATTTAACAGAACAGGTGTTAAATACCCTTAATATCATGCCCTTCAGGAAACAGTATGTGCCACAGTGAAAGAAAGCCCTCTTGCCTGAAACGTTTACTCCACTTTCAGCTGGCCTGCCAACTGCTTTGCAGAAACTGGCACACACCCAGTGCTGACCAGTTCAAACTGCTGGTGCCTCCACCAGCTTACACTCCATCGCATCTTGGTGCGTAACTTGTTCCAACACTGTCTCGAGGCACTAGAGATGTGTAGTCAGTCAGGGTTGTTTGTGTGCGAGGACTGTGGTCCTAAAGCAGAGAGCCGAATGAGAGCACAGACGCTGGATGTCAGTGGCTCAACACTGCTTGCAGTTCAGTAATCAACCAGGAGATGGCCATCATGCACTACCCTCAGCTGTATTAGGACCCATGACTTCCCTTTTGCTTTCAAGAAAATGTTGCAGTTCCAATGGGTTATTAGTCTATATTCTATCCAGTTCTTTTTTAATCATTTGTCAGTACATTTATAAGAGAAATGCAGCTTAAAGTGTTTTTTATTGAGAGAAAACTATTAAAAACTAGTTTTAAGAAAGAACAGATGAGATATATTCTCTAGGCTCCTAAGTATAGGAGGCCTTTTTTATGAGACAGTGTAAAAGAACATTTAAGTGCTTCAACACCAGCACTTGAGAAATACTTTTTTAAGAAGAAGCTCCAACTACATGCACACTGTGGGGCCGTTCATCATTTACACTGTTTTCCCCGCTCAGCTTTCCTTGCTGTCCATTCACTGTGCATGTTGCAGGGAGACGAGCTCTTTGTGACCTGCATTCCCATCTTGCCACATAGAACACACCCCTCCCCCAATGGTATTGATTGATCAATGCCACAACTTAAATGACAACTAGTCATTTCTGCCACTTCTGGCCATCACTCACACAACACATGAATCCAATGTTAAAAAGATCACACACACATTATGCAACTCTCCAGACACGTCACATAAGTCCGGGTTTGCTTTGATTAATGGAACTCTGGTTTTCATTTTCTTTTCACCACCATGTAGGAGAACATTCAGGAAAAAATAAAGACTCAGTGAATGTGGCGATGCCAATTTGGATCAAAATGTGTACAATGAACTGCACATGTATGCACTTCAGTCTGTAAACGATTTATGCTAATGTGACATATCAAGAATCTTAATTGCAAGCTAGCTGATACTATGCTCAATTTGTAACAAAATATATGGTTGTTATTAATCTATTTTAAAACCATTACTTATCCAAGAAAAATGAGTACGCTGAGTACGTTATTTTGTAGCATTGCACATTCACATACAGTAGCGATGTACTGTACATACAGTATATTAACTTCTGGTAACTACCCAGGACCATAAGCTTATACTTCCTCATGCCCCCTTCAGATGCTGAAAAAAGGTTCACGCCCTAACCCCAGCAAGGGTGGATTCCATTTTTATCAATCATTAACATTGTGGCCAATTAAAATGAACTAAAGATTCAGGTTAGCAAAGTAGCCTTGATAGCAACCGAGCACTTTTGTTTTTTGTTATGTCACCACATGAATCATATTCTTGCAACCTAAGCCCTGCTCAACATCTGGGCCCCGCCTGAAGCAGGTCAGTTGGACAACCACTGAGCTAGGGCAACCTGGTCAACCCTGTCTTTCTAACCTTTAGGCCACTGCTGCCTCTTACATTATCATTTAGGTTACATGTGTTGGCCAGTTCATCATGCTGTCTGTTTTCCTTGAATGTTACCTGTTGGTGTTCAGAAAAGTGCATGAAGGAATTACTGTTGTATTGACTTTAAAGAAAAAGCCATATTTTTATTATATTTTGACCTTCAGTTATCTGTCTCGACAGGATTTACAGAGGACACGTGCTGTCTTCTAGTAACACACACAGTTTTTCAAATTGTATACAGCTTCACATATTGTTCTAACACTAATCAGTTAAATCATAGTTTGGTACAGTTGGCAACTGCAAAGTTCTGAAACTGTCATGGGTGAAGATCCTTTCTCTTCAGATCTGAGGATAGGAACAAGCAACTGCTTTCTCCAAACTCTGAGCTAATGCTACTTTTTTTTGTTGCATTTTTTCAACTTGCTCTGGCACTGGTGTGAGCGAGGCAGCACAGTTCCCCCCAGAAAAAGGCCTGCTTATGGATTTATAAGCCATATTTTAGGCTGATGGGGCTGTTCAAAAGGTCTTTAAAGGTTAAGTGATCTCATGGCTCCATCGGCCAAACTCAAAGACCATTTGTACATCACAGAATGCATTGTGCAAAGGTCATTATCAACAGCAATCCACCCAGCTCCGCCATTTTTATATGCCAGAAGATTACAGAGCTTTATCAGAGTTAGGTGAGGTTTTAGTTAACTATTAAGAGTTCAGAACTGGTATAATCTTAAATCAGTGGTGCATTAAAACATAGCTTCCATTCCCAATTACAGCCAGTCTTGTATTTGTCTGCTTACTATACTTCTTGATGGTTGGGACCAATGCAATTATAGGAATAATTATAATAATAGCTTTATTTGTATAGCACTTTTCAACACGGGTAACAACGTGCTTTGCAACAATGTAAAACATAAACAAGTTGAATAAAAATTGGTACCTCACAGTGGTTTACAACAGTGAATATATATAACATAAACAAGTCAGTGTAGATATTAAGGAGATATACATAACCCTAACCCTAGACCTAGAAATAGCTAGCCCTACCAGAGGATCTCCGTCTGTGTCCCAGCTCATAGGGGGATAAAAGCTCAGCCCACGCCTGGCCTTTAAAGTAATTAGAAGGATTTTAAAATCAATCCTAAAAGAAACAGGCAGCTGGTACAAGGATGCTAAAACTGGTGTAACATAGTCATGTTTTCTGCAATGAGGTTAAAGTCGAGCTGCAAAATTTCTGACTGAGGGAGTTACAATAGTCAAGGTGGGAGGAGATAAAAGCATGGATGAGTTTCTCCAGATCCGTTGCTGAAATAAAAGACTCAACCTTGGCTACATTTCTCAGATGATAAAACCACAAGGGATAAAATCTCCAAATGCCCAGACTGCATGCTCTGTAGATAAGGATTATATGTTTTCTGGGGTCTCATCCTGATTTCCAACAGCATCCATGTAAATTTATCCATGAGGATTTTTGGTCTGCTGGTAGGTAGATGTGATTAAACCTTGTGGTCCAGAAGCCTGAGGTAATTTCTCCATATCCCTACAAACTCTGCAAATATTGGATATAAGGCTTTTCTGCCTGGGTATTAAAGACTCCAAATTGTTTGACCATTAATGAAACAGGACAATGTCAAACACGACATCAGTTAGCTTCTTATGGCCGGCAGCTATCATTGATGCCTAAGTGAAGATATAGATGAACCCCCTACTCTGCAGCCAGAGGTGTCTTAAGGCCAACAGATACAACAGAGAGTGGGGTGTGCCAGAGAACTTGAGTTGATGTCAGTGAAAACCTAGTCCATGTCAGCTAAGCAATTGATTGTCAGCCTGGAGGGCCTACTCTTGAGAGGCTCATACTTTGGATAATTGCTGGGGGAAGAAGCAATGCTTTCACCCCCTCCAACAGCTTGTGGAGGACTCTGATGGTATGAGGTCATGGGCAGCACCAAACAGCAGCGAGTATTGTCTCTAATGAAAAGATGGTAAACTTTTTGGTTCCACTGCTGTAGTTCAGTTACATGGTTTGTAAACATCTTGTGTGTTGAATCTCTACCCTCTCTTTAGATCCAATGGAGTTGTGACATTTGGGTGAGAGGCCAATTTTTAGGCCAGTCCCAAACCAAGCAAAGGCGCCTTATAAGATGCATAAGATGGAATAAGACGCCTCAGACATGGTAGGCAAAACGTTCACAAAACTCATGTCCATTTTAAAGATCTGCCATACATAGTATTTTTATGATTTCAATGTGTCCATTCAATTGTGCACATTCTTTATGTATAAATCCAGCTTTGCAAACTTTAAAGAATCATCTTTCTGACACAAAAGAAGCACAGAACACCAGGCTTTGCTGTGCTCTATTTTGTACTTGGCGATAAATTTGCCAAATGTGTTACGTCCCTGTGGAAATGTGAAGGTGGCAAGGGACGATGATGACTGAGTTGAGAAAGTAATGAGACATGACAAAGAGGATTTAACAAGAAACAGGTGGTATATTGATGTTAATGACAATTAAGTGATTAATTGACCAAGCATTAGATTATTTTATTAACAAGGACTGACATTGGGAAATCTAAGAAAGAGGAAAGAGACTGGGCAAGGAACAAGAAGTGTACAAAATAAAACCCAAAGTATCCAAACAGCAGAAGGTAACTAGAGAAAAAAAACACACACAAAAAACTTGTTTTGAGTGGCGGTGGCCGGGGATTGGGTCAGTATTCATAGATAACATGGATAGCTTTAGAGGGCATCTGGGATCAAAGTGTGCAGATCATTGCGTTTAGAGAGAAAGGGAGAACAAAGGTAAGGAAATGGGATTTTTTAAAACCTTAAAAAGCCTGCTAGCTTAAAGCTGAAATACACTGACAACATGTTTCAGCCACTTGGGAGCAGTGGAAACAAGCCATAAAAACAACACTGATACAACTGTTTAAGGTAATATGGCAAACCTGTTTGAAAACAGTTATTTCCAAATCAAGCAGATATAAAGCAACATTAGCATTCATTCAGTAAGGTGTGTCTCTAGTATGTAGTTATTTTAGTGGCTGCACAAACTCAGATCTCTTCTATTCTTATCTAGAGTCTGAAATTAAAGTAATACAAAAAAGAGCAAGTTTCCAACCATTATATTCAATTTCAATCTGTGAAATGTAAATGTTAATGTTAAATTTTGCATACAATATTCATTTTGAACATTTCAAATTTAAAACCTTTTGTGCTGACAGTAAAATAACTTTATATTCTTGCCACCTGATGAAAGTCCAACATTCACTTTCCTTTGAGCTTTGTTTTGTCCTCCACCAAATCCTGGGGAAAATATCTGGTTCCTTGGCTGCTAAATGATCCACAATATTCACTAACAAGTCTCTATCTTTGTCTGCCAATTTAATGCTGGGAAGGTAGCGTATAATGTTTTTTCTGCAGTTTTTGTGCTGAAAACAGCTGCTACCTGTGTCTGAAAATGATGCTGATGAGAGCAGAGAGAGTCAACCAAGTGAAGCTGCTGACAGTGAAACACAAACAATTAGCAGGGAGAGGGTGAAACATTCCATAGACCTGACCTGGTGATAATTTTATGTCACTATGAGCAACCCCCTTCACATTGTATTTGATCCATTGTTAATGTAAAACTTATTGACTATAGCAGAGTTAATACATGTTATCTTACTGTACAGAGAGGTTAAGGTTGTACAGGGTTGTGTGAAGACCTGTTGTTTAAACCAGGCTTTATAAAACTTGGAAAATAGCCTACATCATCCAACAAAGTGTAATAGGCCTTTCCATAGCATGGTAGGTAAAGCACAGGTGTTACTAATAACATTTTGATGGCTCCATTATATTTAAGTGTCCCAGTAAGCCATAACAGTGTGATGGTGAGCCAGCGTGCATGATACCAGGGCACTGAAGCTAAGCAGCTAAATGGAATTCAGTCATCATTAATTGTTTTACTACACTAAGCTTTTCACAGTGGCATGTTAAAAGGTCTTCTGTGACAAAGGCCTATTTGTGAAAATACAAACGTGGTCTATTTTCAAAATGTTCGCCTAAACTCTGTGCCATCACCAAAAAGGAAAGTATGATGGAGCAAGTCGTGACAAGCCAATCACATTTTTCAGTAGCAAAGCGTGGAGAACATTTCCAATGATGGTAAATATAGCGGCTTGTGTGGTGTGTTTTTATGATACTCTGCCCCACAGATTTATAAATCACAGTTTAACCTAACCTGTACCTTATTTGACCCCCTCTCCAAAAGAACCCCCCACCACCCCAAAATTAAATGTCTTTTCAATAAGTATACTGACAATTTCACATTCTTAGTTGATTTAAATGAAATCTGTATTATTGTGAAGACCACATGGCTCTCACCATGAGAATACATTGAACTATTGTCTTGATATATGAGAACAACAACTGATCTAGACGATATCACTTTTACTGTTTACTTTTACTGGACAGTGGACTGATGGAATGATCTGCAATGTATTTCACCAAGTCTATACACTATTCTGTTATACTTTTGTAACTGCTAACAAGATGTTGCTGTAGAAGGCAGCGCAGCCCAACTACCCTATAAATAAATGTTAAATACTGGTACATACTGTTTGGCTCAACTCTCACAGTGGTAGCCATAAGCATGGCAGTTGTCCTATTCAAACACATCCGGTCCAAATAGCAGAAAATCTTTGTTTTATGTTAATCATTCAGGCATGGCACATCAAGAACTGTATTCAGAGTGATTTGTATCTGAGGGCGTGTTGTGGTGGGGTTCATAATTTACATTAAAGGGGCACTCCAGTGATTAAGTATTGCACTTAATGGTGGTACTTGCAATATTTAAAATAAAAAGGTATAAATAAAGGCAGCGGGGGCGGACATATCATGATTTTTTAGCTTCTCGTGTGGGCCAAGCTCCAAAAACAGTGGATCCCACCTTTCCCATAATGCACCTCAATAGTGACTTTTAGTTATACACTCTTTTCCTGGTAAATGCCAACATTTTTCAAACTCCGTGCCCCCATTTTATAATACTGGCTTTCTGTAAAATATTTGGCTGCACACTTGCTGTGACTGATGAGATGATTTTGACAAAACAATTGGTGGACTGGCCCTTTAATAATAATCAAAAAACATTTATTTATTGTAATCAAGTGAATACTCACAATGATCCGCTTCAGTGGGAGCAGATTCACTGAAAACTTTTAGTTACTTTCAACCCAAGTACACCTGCCAACAGTCAAATTGCCCGCAGCTCTGACCACAAGACACCCCACTGAGCTCTGTTGTACCACAGCAATATTCCCTAATCTCATATAATCACATGAAAGCTGTCATTATGACCAGGTGGCACTGCACTTAAGGCATAGAATGAGTTTAATTGTGTGTTTTGTGTTTGAACTGTCCCTTGATCATCTTGTTTCACCAGCCCGTGTAGTGTGGGCTGCATCCGTCAGAGGGCGCATCCACAACTCCCAGTTCAAAAATATTCCCTGTAAGTCACATTCTTGGAGTATGGAGCCACTTTAACAAAAGTGTGGACGCACCGCTCAACTCTTCAGCTCGTGCATAAGATAATAGCACATGCGAGCTCGTTCAACCTACTGGGTGAGCACTGAGCAAGAAGCCCCGGCCGGGACGCTTTCTCCACGGGATTCGTGCAGCTCGGCTCGTGGGTTGGGGGGGAACCGTAAAACATCTCCGTCCGAAAGGGGAACGAGGAGAGGGAGACGCGAGACAGGGAGGACACGAGCGGAAGGGAGGCGGAAATCACTGAAAAGCAAAGCTGTGTACACGCGTAACGCTATTTTTGGGCGTGCGTAAAGGCGCCAAACAAAGTAACGTTGACCGGATAAATGTACACATTGATATGTAGTATTTTCCCCTGGACATGTTTCCGCTACGAGAGAACGTTGTTTAGACTGTGTTGTGGGTAGAGGGTGATCCTGGCGCTGTAGAAAGACTGCTCTGTGTATTATCTCCTCTTCTTCATTGTTTGCGCTGGAAATTACGGGAAGTTCTTGTTTTCCACGTTTAACTTTAGAGGAAACGTAAAATGCAAATGCGGTAGGTGACTCCGGGCTTTGGTTCATCAACTAAACAGACTTGAAACGCTGCCCCCCCTCCACATTGGATAGCGGGGCTGTGCTGTTTGGTCCACCGAAATGTGAGACAGTAGTGGAGTCGACACTTGACAAACCGCTGCATCCAGCTGTTATATTAGCCACAATTGTAACCCTTCATTCACGCCTTTTGGATATGCTAAAGAAAGTTTTTAAGAATGAAGAGAAGAAAATTCCCATAGCCCGTCTCTCCTTTCTGGTAACATCGCTGCCGTCTGTTGAACGGGATCTGAAACGGTGTTATTATTTTAGTCTTATTATTCACGCCTTCATCATTTGTCAGATATGTGGTGACCTACTGCGATTAACTTACAGTTGTGAAAATTGCCTGATCATCTTGCTGATAGTGAATGATTAAGAGATCCGGCGCGGGTTGGGAACCGACTGTAGTGCCTGCTTGTGCGCCGTGAGCCACCGCTTTCAGCCCGCTGTGCGAACCAGTTCGTGGACTCGGTGACTTTGTGAGGAGAGTCTCCGGAGCCGATATGGAGGAGTGGAGACAATGCGGGCGGTGGTTGATAGACTGCAAGGTCCTGCCCCCGAACCACCGGGTCGTGTGGCCCTCAGCGGCCGTCTTCGACTTGGCACAGGCCCTGCGAGACGGGGTGCTCTTGTGCCAGATGTTGCACAACCTCTCGCCGGGATCAGTGGACCTGAAGGAGATCAATTTCAGACCCCAGATGTCACAGGTGAGTCGGCTTTGGTGTAAACTTCATCCGTCCAGGCTCTGTATTGTGATTGCGCATGCACTGTTGCATTGAACTGCTTCTACTTCACACAGTGCGACTGCCTGCATTGCCTTGTTTGTTTGGAGAGCTGAGTGACATTTGACAGCGTCTCAATACTTAAGTTTCCCCAGATGGCCCACAGATTTCTAACCACAAACCTTCCTGTCACAACAAGTCCACTTCTTGGCCCCTGCCCAGCCACCATCAGTGTTATCTGTGATAATATAGCAATTTAACAGATGGTCATGGTGCATATGGGTGCATAAGGTAACACATGCAGAGTCCATCCAGGTTTGCACAGGTGAAGGAACAGTGTGCCAGGGGTGGTTGCCTACTGCCAGCTCTCAAGTTGATCATTTCGCTAGAACTGTCTTTCCTTGGCTTGTTGTTTCATTTCCTACAAACAAGTGTAATATTGTTAAACACACTCCAACAGCAAACTTTGCACTGCAACCTTTGTAAGAATGTCTCATTGTCAGGTCATCAGGAATGTGACATATGCCTAATGAAGCTGCATTTGCCCAGCATCATCCCATTTAACTTAGTATAATCCAGTCAGTCTTGTTCTGCATGGAAGGGATCAAAGATAAAAATCGGTTGAAAGAAGAGAATGTGATCAGTCCAGCCCTAGATTAAATCATATAAACATTTTTTTGCCTGCTTCTTTTTTTAGTAAAGTGGCAGGTGTGGCAGCACAAAGGTTAGCTGCCAATGTTCTTGATTTAGTAAACCCCACCTGTATGGTGCCAGCCGTTTTAAACCCAAAGCTGAGGACTATTTTGCTTTCAAATGTTATCCCACGTCGTATCGCAGAAGAGTAGGAGGGAAAAGACAAACTGAAGTTTACTGTAAATCCTTTGGGGAGAATCTCAAAGAGGAATAACCCGCCTTGGTGTCTAGTTAGGACTCCAAATAACACAAGTCTACATGGTGGTACGATTAGAGGTTTGGATCATCACACGCCTCAGTTTATATAAAGCTCGCCTCGCCACTTCAGCTGTCAGGTGCCACAGGAGTTTACATGACCACAGCAGCGGAGCAAATGTGCGCTGTGGCAAACATTTCTATTGACTTTTATTCACCATGTATCCTGGTCTGAAGTACCACTGAGCCTCCATTACTGTATGGTGAGAAGTGTGGGCATTGGCACTGTAGATAGATCACGGTTACCCGCACGCAAGATGTGTTTGGTTATTCTCATAGTGATGCCCACAGAGGCTGAAACTGCTATCACACCAGAGCGATTGCCCTCTGACAGCACATTTGTCTGATGTTCTTGGCACACCTTCCGTGACCCGTTTCTGTCATAATAGTGTGGGAATGTGTGTGTATTGCGTCCGTCTGCCTGGCTTTCAGTCTGTGTCGCTGGGTGCGTCTTTCTAATACAGTTTACCTTTAAGTTTCAAGTAAAGATAAGTCCAAGAGTTGATCAACAGAAAATGGAATGACTGCAACTTTGATTAATAGATTAACCCTGAACGAGCAGCAGAATACGGATTGAGAACGGGGTTTGTGACGTTATTTGGGATGGCATCCAGCTTAATACTCACACTACCCAGACAAATCGCCTAAAAGCACAGAGCTTCAGGATTTTTATCTCCACTTAGCACAACAGTAAAATAAACAATATGCTTATTATAGGTGAGAAAACGGCTTCTGTAAATGTGGTTCCATATAATTTGGAATAATGTTGACTTTTTGACATCCAACGCAGAAGAGTTAGCCTTACCTAAGAGACCAGGGTAATTAAAACGGCTCAAGCCCAAACAAACGGCGGTGCTTGTTAAAGAGTTCATCTTTGAAGTCATTTACCAAGCAAAATGCCAGATATTTGCTGGAACCTGCTCCTCAAATGTGAGGATTTGCTCCTTTTTGGACAAATAAAGTTAACAGTGGGCTATGGGATCATATGGTGGGCTTTTTTTTTTGGACTAATAAACATTAGCTGCAGCTCTAGTCTCTCCCTCTCTCTCTATTTGACTAGTAACCACCAGTAGCCTCGACTTATCAGCTCCAGAAGCTACTGACTTCCATGATTACAAGATGAGAGAGAGGTCTGGATGGCATGCTTTGATCCGCCCACTAATCCCATGCTCCCAGTTCCAGTGTGTGAATCTGCAGTGAGGGTGGAAGGGGTGTCCTCCCAGACAAATTGGGTTAAACTAAATCCTGGCAGCAGGACAGTAGTATGTGATTTATGATAAGGGAAAGGGTCAGGCCGCATGTGCTTTAACACCCAGAACACACAGAGACTTCATTTGGCTTAGCCAAAGGAAGAGGGGTTGCAGCAGAGTGATTATGTTATTTGCTCGCAACAGACATTTCTCTTCACCCCAAATGGGTCCACTTGCATGGAGATTAATAGTTTCAGAAATTGAGTTTTGTTTCTGAATATGCCTCGCTGTTAAACAGTCATAGTATCCTCAAATATGTCTGACACAGGGAGTAGGTGTTAACTGAGGTAATGATGCTGTGTGACCTGCATCAGAATGGGGCTTTTGGTGAGAGAGTAACATTGAGTCAAAAGGGATGCGCTTCTCCTTTTTCAAGTGACCCACTGATTCTGTTCAGTTGCTGCTGTTAACAGGCTCTAATCACAATAATGCTTTAAACTTTGGCACTGATCCCTGCTTGTGCTCCAGTGCATAATCATTGTGTTTTAAGTGTATTCTGTAGAGGGAAGTCACCGTAGCAACACTGAGGTCATATTAATGGCACATGAGCAATTGCCGAATCTGTGATTGTAATGCCACGCACCCACCAGCCACAAGTGCTGGGTCCCTCTTCTCAAATGTGAGCATTTGCTGTTTTTCTTTGATTTATATCATTGTACACGGAATATCTTTCTTCTGGACTGATAATGGGACAAAACCAGGAATTTGAAGGCGCAAGCTCTGGTGACTCTGGGAACTTAAAATAGTTTCAGATGACCTTTCATGGTTTTCGAACATTTTTATAAAGAAAATAACTGAAAATTATCATTCGCCTTAGTGCGTTTCCTCCGGCAGGCGAAAGACATGTAGGTTTGGTGAACTGACCCGTAAATTGCCCGTAGGTTGGAATTTGAGTGTGGCTCTATGACCCTATGGCCCTGTGATAACCTGGTGACCTCTGGAATCAATCCAACCCCCTGTGATGTTTGACAGGATTGAACTTGGAAGGATGGATATACAGATAACTGTGAACATGCCACTAAAACAGAATAAGTAATTCAAACAACTTCATAAACATTCAACATGTGCTATTAAGAAGTGGGTGAAACGTCTAAAACCCTGGACTGCCTGTGAAATTTTACAAACCAAATTGGCAAATTACTTGAGCGAAGCCGGAAGGTGACTTACTGAAGTATCTGCTTGACTTGCAGGTGTGAATGTGTCTGTAATAATGGCATAGAAATGAGGAAGGTGACCGCCAAATCAGCACCCAGCAGAATTGGACTGAATAAATAATGGCCGAAAATGTGCATTCGAGTGGCTAAAAGGGGAAATGTCCATTCAAGCATTCTTCCAGTTCACAGTGGGGAAGTCACACAGTTCATTGTGATATTCATGAAGTAAATTATAAAGCATTGAACTGTAAATACAGACAATAAAAATGACGTTGACGTAATGCTACGCCCTTTACATTCACCAGATTTCAATCAAAATATAAGAATATTAAAAGTATTAAAATAACTAATAACTATTTGCAAATAAAGATCAGTGTGGCAGATATTTACATGTTACTCCATACTACCATTACTCTGGTTTGTGTTGTGCAGACAAATTGCAACATAAGAGAATATTGTGTACATAAATACATAAATTGACAATATATAAATATAAATCAACGATTAACAGTTAACAACAAAAATGTGCTAGATTTGTGCATGATATGAAATTAAGTAAAATGTCCAGTTTCCATCTATGGAATCCAGTTTAATGCCTATGGAATATTGTGGACCAACGTGTAAGACAAGGCTCTCCACCACCATCTCCATAACACCAAATAATACATCTTCAAATCTATGTAGTGATGCTTCTGGTGCTGTTTATCATGTTGTTATGTCTGGCTGTGTTTGTTTTTCTTTCTATCTGCTGGAGTCAGGTCTCTCCTGCAAAAGAGATCTTGAGCTCAGTGAGATTACCTGATTAAATAAAGGTGGTGTCTATACATGCGCGACTATCTCTCCAATACATTGCCACAGACTGTTTCTGGGGTCTTGTGGTGGCCTGATTGCATACTAAGACACTTCATGTTGGTTTTTCCTTCCATTTGTCAAACATCTGTAGCGAAAATGTGTCTGACATCTGAAGTAACTGTAGCGGTGTGTGTTCCAGTATTAATATCATGGGAACAAATAGCAACAGATGGTTTGTTGCGGCGAGCCGTAGAGAATTGCTACCCAAAAGAGGGAGACGAAGAGGAGATTTAGCCATTTTCATGTTTTTGTTTGTGTTTCTGTGTGGCCAACGAACATTTAGAAAATTGTGAGAAGTTGTTTTCTCATGTAAACTGTCTTCTCGGTCCAGATTTCTTATTTATTGTGGGCAGCGGAGGAGGCGAAGTGCCTCTTGCAAAGAAGCTGTCAAGATGACCTTCATTTAAGCGGTCAAATAAATCCCTGATTGTATTCTAAAAGCATGGCGAGGCTTTCCTCTTCACCTCAAGGTTGTAAAAGGATGCTTAATGAGCACTGGTGTTTGGAAATGCTTTGCAGCTCAAAGTGTAGATATCAAGAATCCAGCGCCTCAGGCTGTATCTGAAAGACAAGACTGAGCCATGCCCTCTGAAGTCTGTTGTGTGTTCTGCAGTGTTTTTTGTTTTTTTAACTTGGCCTTTCTCTCTCTTTCACTTTTTTTTTCCTGTTTGTGAGGTAGTTGTGAATGCCTTCAGGATGACTCAGGCGGATATGTATGTGTATGCTGCTGTGCTTTTGTTTTTTTGTGTGCGTGACTGTGCGCACTTGCTTGTAAAGTGTGTGTGTGTCTGTGTGTCTGTGTGTGTATGTATGTGAGATGTTACAGTACCTGTGTTCAGGCTGAATTGCTGTTGGCCCGAGCCCAGAGTTCTCCTGGCGCTTCTCAGTGCACCACAGGACACCAGATCTCACACAGAGCTTGCCGCTTCCACTCACAGTAATTGAGGTTCTTCCTCTTTGTCCAGCTCCTACCAGAAATATTGTCTGCTACTGGCAAATAACAGGAGCCGATATGATTTTTTTTTTTTTTTTTGGATGGGGGGTATGCTGCTATTCATACTTTGGGAAACTTGATGCCCTTCAACAAATTTGCCAGAGAATTTGGCTTAACCACACTTTCAAAACCATACACAAACTTATTTTGAGCAGGCTTTTTATGCAAAATATGAATTTTGTTTGAAAAATCCCCTGTGTTCACATCATATGCCTAAAAATGTTATTGCGATTATGAGTGCAGTTGGGGGAAAAAATGAATTTATTGCGTAACTACTGCTACTATTTTAGCTTTGATTAGCAGGCTTGTTTATAAACATGGATAATCATGAACATGAACATGAACATGAACATCGGTATGTCCCTCAGAATGACAGTGTATCTGTGTTAGCTAACTGTTTCCTACCAGCAGTCATGAAGCAATGTTAGCTTTTCTTTGGTGTTGCATTTCTTGACACCTGGCGAATTTCCATGAATATTCACTCATCTTTTAGTTCTGGTTTGGTCTCCACCAACATTTGAGGAAAAAAAATACGCGGCTATGTAGCTTGTTATCTCTTCAACTTTCTCCAGAAGCTAATCTTCTTGTCTGCTGCTTGATGCAGGACAGAACACAGTGGGTTTCCCACAGCTTGTTTGCTAAAAAGCCATCTCATTTAATGTTATTTGTGAGATGTATTTATTAAGGCAGGTTTAAATATTTTCTTCTATAAAGGATAGTATTTTTGACAGACTGTACTACTACTCCTTGGCCATCTTAGCCCCAACTTTTTGTATAACAGTGTAAATTCGCTGTGCCCTCAAAATGAACCGCTGGCAACAAAAGTGAGTACACCCCTAAGTGAAAATGGCCAAATCGGGCCCAATTCGGCTACGTTCGGACTGCAGGCCAATGTGACCCAAATCTGATTTTTTGGCCCATATGTGACTTAGATCTGATCTTTTCATTACAGTGTGAAAAGGCCAGGACACATGGAATCTGATCTTTTCCAGTTCGGAATTGGGCCACTTCCATATGTGGTCCAATAACGGTACAGATCAGATCTTTTTAAATTTGACCTCAGTCTGTACGCTCAGGTCGCATTTGATGCCACTTTGACGTCACTCTAGAGCAGCAGTTCCGCTGCAGACGGAGCCGCCGTGAACGAAAAAGCGCCACAAAAAGCCATTTTTAAATATGTGGCTCCTTCTCTACCTCGCTATCATCTGGTCACAAATTCCCTTTCTTATACTTAAAATCCACCGGACCGCAAGCTCTCTTCTGATTTACATGCATGATACTTATCTGAGCGGACACAGTGGAGAGCGAGAGAGAGAGAGAGACGGAGTGAGTGAGTTGTGGATTAGTTGCGTTGTACAGCACCAGAAACTGTAAAGAAAAGAACAGAAAGTTGTTAACACTTGTCGTAATTCGGGAGAACTGAACCTGTGAGAGGACAATGAAAAATAGGAGTCTCCCGCGAGCTAACCGGAGCTATGTTGCTCCCTGTTTACCTCTGTAGCCTGCAACGGCGTGCTGCGCGACAATGTGTTATTCTTCTGCGCATGCGGGTCACTTTCAGGCCGCGGACAGTTCACACTGGAGTCTGATATGGACCACATTTAAACTATAATGTGAAACTGAAAATTGTGTCAAACAAAAAAAAAATCGGATCTGGGGAAAAAAAATCGGAATTGAGCATTAAGGCCTGGAGTTTGAGCGTAGCCTTCGACATTTTCCCTCCCTGGTAACATGTGACTCATTAGTGTTACATGGTCTGAGGCGTGAATGGGGAGCATCTGTGGTAAATTTGGAGTTATTGCTCTCACACTCCCTCATACTGGTCACTGGAAGTTCAACTTGGCACCTCATGGCAAAGAACTCTGAGGATCTGAAAAAAGAATTGTTGCTCTACATAAAGCTGGCCTAGGCTATAAGAAGATTGCTAAGATCCTGAAACTGAGCTGCAGCACT
Organism: Lepomis macrochirus; assembly: GCA_024633595.2. Taxonomy (NCBI): domain Eukaryota; kingdom Metazoa; phylum Chordata; class Actinopteri; order Centrarchiformes; family Centrarchidae; genus Lepomis; species Lepomis macrochirus. Next base: position 7,559,788 of record JALXJV020000019.1, on the reverse strand, counting down.
GTGGCCAAGCCAATACAGCGGTTCAGCAGGACAGGTTCCACTCAGAACAGGCCTCGTCATGGTCAACCAAAAAAGCTGAGTGCACATGTTCAGTGTCAAATCCAGAGGTTGTCTTTGGGAATTAGACGTATTAGAGTTCATTTCTTCAGTGTTGTCACATGAAAAGATATAATCAAATATTTACAGAAATGCAAGGGCGGTATTCACTTTTGTGAGATATTGTATATCGCCTAGTAGATAGTGGTTTGATTGTTGGTCATAAATGAAACATTTCCTGGAGGATTCCTGCACAGAGAGTTCTGATTACAGTTTCATACGGTCTATATCACATGATACACTCAGTGTTCTCTGTAGGTCATGCTAATAACTATAGGAGGCGCAAGAGGTGAGCTTATCAGACTTAAGTCCTTTATACTAGTAATTACTAAACCCAGATCATAGCTGTGTGGGAACCAATCTGTTTTAAATGAAATAGTCAGAGCAAAGCGCTGACAAAACAGAAAACGAAGAGAATTTTTTTTGTTCAAATTGGTAACTTCACCATAGCATTACACCTTGCAGTGCATGTTTTGTGTGCCTGTTGCATGTCCATGTGAAATTATGATTATAAACCATTCACCCTCTTAGAAAGCAAGTCCTGGACATCATAATAATGCACAACATAAGGGACACCACCTTTAAATCATTTGAGATAAAAAAAGGAGTACAGACGGATTTCAGGCTCAGACATTTTTCGAATTATAGCATGTTTTGAATTTGTTCATTCATACATATTCATAAAAAGGCAAGGTCTGTTTTGACAGTTAACAGTGTGCTTACAGTAGTAAAAAAATAGTTTTTTTGTTACATTGCACTTATGGATATTGCAATATCAAAGTGACTGATTCAAAGATTTCAGGGATAAGCCCAGGAACTCTACTGACTCTAGATCCACCACTGCTTATAACAGTGGTGGTCTGTCTTAAAGAGCTCTGCAGGGTTAGAAATAAGATCGGAGAGAGTGTATGAACCAGAAAACAACATGGTAAATGGCAGCCTACTTTTCTGAAATTTCTGTTTGTGACCAGTATGGGGTGGGGGGTGACTACTGTAGACAAACCACCCACCGGTGCCTCCCTCAGGGGTAATTTAATCTCAGCATTTGGTCTGCTGTTGACCTCGTGACCCCAGCGCCATGCCGGATGCAGGTAATACTGCTAATGGAGCTCGTTACGGACACGTCCTGGGTTGCACAGCTGGGACTGTGCCTCTGGAAGCTAATGGGATTGACAAGTAGGGAATGGGTCTAGGCCAGCATTACCTAACCTTTTGTGTGAGCTAATCCTACTTCTAAGGTCACGAAAATCGTTTTAACTCTAACTTTTGATGTTTGTGTTGCTTGTGTATTGACATTTCCACAACTGACCTATAAACAATGTGTCATTTCTTGAGGGAATGGAAATAGCTTTTGTCTCGACCTGCCAATGTCACTCGCAGGAAATGCCTCTTTCACAGTGACTTACAAGTCAGGGCTGTATTTAACTTTAACAAATAACAATTCTATATAGTCTGGCTAAGTCATGGGCAGCACATTGGCTGTCCTGCTCATTACATTGAACATTTAATTAACCAAACATCTCATTTAGAAAATTAAATGTAGAAAATCTAGATCATTCAGCCAGCCTTCTTGGTTCACAATTGACCTGCTGTTCTTCCTATATTTTTTTTTCTTTACTGTTATGTGGTTTACATGCTATAACTAAATTGGAGTTGTGTTCACAACCAGTGTGGCCATATGACGCCATATGTAGTAATTTTGCCCCATCTGTAATGATCTATAATGGACCTGGTGAGCAAAATTATATCATCATATATCAATCACAATGATGGCTAAAGTTAGGAAAACAAGACCAAGGTTGTTAAGATAAATACATAATAATCCTTAGCAATGCATTGATTTCTATGGGGCTCTCACTGAGGGAAGATTGCATTGCTGAGTACAGAACTGTATTCCCGGAGCTGGTAGAAATTCTGTGTCCCGTTCAAGGTCAGTCCATTAAGGCAGATGTGTTGCAGCGGGAAGGAGCTTGAACTTTGTCAAGTTGAAGGACAGTCTTGGTGTATCCACTTAGCCTAAAAATAAATATTCCCTTGGAAACAGAAGTAAGACAGACTAAAAAAACAACAGTGATGGTTTTGGATGCTTCTGCCCAGCTGCTTCTCTTCAAGTTTTGACATTTTCTTGTAAGCCCAATAAGAATTTATACTCTTAAAATAAATTTTGTTCATTGGTATGTGCCAATTCCCTTAAGCGGATCCATGTTTCCCTGATTTAGTCTCATCTTAGTCCCTCCCACTGAAGAAATGAGGAGAGATGCAAGAAAAGATGTGAGGAGAAAGGATTTTAGAGAAATGAGATGTCCTTTCTTCTGAACCGTCATGAACCTGAAGTGATTTCTGTTTCGGATGACTAGCTGTGCAGACTTTGTCGGTATTGGGGGGTGTTGAAAGGTTTGTTTATACTGCTGTGGCTCTTGCTTCCACAGTGTAGTGGTTGTGCGACAGTCAGCCTATGGAAATCTTGGGTAACAAAAGCAAGTAAGTATGTAATATATTGTTTACTGCACTATAACAGTATTATAAACACAACACTTGTTTTAGCCCCCATTCATCATGAGCTGACCTCAAAGATCTAAGACTGTCTCTATGTACATAAAAGGCCTATTTGTGTCAAATATTGTTCACAAATCTGGCAAAATCTGTAGTGAGCACTTCTCCTTTGCAGAGATAATCCATCCACCTCACTGTTGTGGCATATCAAGATGTTGATCAGACAGCATGGGTATTGCACAGGTGTGCCTTAGGCTGGCCACAGTAAAAGGCCACTTCAGATGTGAACATCTTTTTAAAAATAAAGCATGATGAAGCACTCAGTGGAAATCATGTAGTTTAATGAACTGAAATCATTATTATATTGTATTTCTGTGTGCTGAATGTCGAAACACTGGTCACAAAAGTTATAGGAAACAAACTGCCATTGAACCACTTGAGACAGAATTCACTTTCCTTAAGTTAAATATATTTAGCAAATTCAGCATTTTAACTTCCTGGATCCTGGTAATTTTATTTTATATGATGCAAGGAAACAAGGAAATGTGACTTCAGTAAATTGTTATGTCAGACTTTACATATCATTGCTGTTTATTATTCTTTACTCACTCACTTTCTGCTTCTCATATGTAATCAAGTTGTAGCTGTTGTGGAAATGATATTCCTGGTGAGGGGTTGAGCAAAGAATTGAGTTACAACCAACTGTTGTCTTTAAATAATTTATTTAACAAAAGAGAATAAGCAGAGAACTACTAAAACACATATACAGCTGGTCCAGAGACCTGCTGCCTAGTGCAGCTCCGGGTGTAAGCATCATCATTTACACAGTCTAGGTTTCTGTGTTTTGGGGAACAGAGATCCTCTTTCGGCCTTGAATGAACATTCCAGGAGAGGACAGGAACAACAAGAGGGGGGAAAACACCAAAACAATCTCACAGCTCTGACCTAAACAACAACCTGCTATTGAATATAGTTATTATTCAATAGTGAAAAATGAAAACTTGACTTTGTTGTTTTCCTTTTCCACATTCCGATGGTTTTTTCCCATTAAAAAGTGAAACTTTTTATTTCCATTGCCATTTAATGCACGTTATGTTATTAATTTCAAATTGATCAAGAAGCTGATAGAGCAGTGCCATGTAAGACAGAAAAATTCCTTTAAAATGATGATGTTTGCCTGTAAATGCAGTCTGACAGAGGCTCTCCAAATATAAATAAATATGAGGCTGTAAAAGCATGCTGCTTGTGGTGTTGTGCGAGACAAAGAATGCGTAGCAGATGTTAATAGCAAAACAGTTAAGTACTCGTATAATGCAGCAGTGGAATGAATCACATAGTTAAGGTCGATATTCATTAAGTGCAAAAGAATGGTCACACATGCGCTACTGCAAATCTGCAGGCATACTGCTTGTGCAGTGGGGATGAAGAAACAGGAAGTTAATTTGGAATTCAAACAAGACCCTTTATTTTTGACTTTCTACATAGAGTATATGCCTGACACAACTGCACGTATAGATAGATAGATACTTTTTTTATCACGAGTGAAATTCAAGTATCCAGTAGCATACGGAACAAACCTAAATGGAAGTAAACAGTACAGATGGAAGTAGAAATTGTCCTGCCATGACTAGGAGCTGTTGTTTAGTCTGAAGGCCAGGGGGACGAAAGAGTTTTTAAAATCTGTTTGTTGCTGAATCTAACACAAATCACGGCTACCTCAAGCACTGAAGCAGATTTTAGACCCAATGCTGACACTTAAGTTCTTCTTATTTGCATTGAGAATAACCCAATGTTTAAAGAACGAATGTCACTAAATAAAATAAATTTACATTTACTCATTTGGCAGACGCTTTTATCCAAAGCGACTTACATTTGAGGAACAACTTGCAAGTATCAACAGAGCATCAAATACAGATCTACAACTGACAATATATAGTAAGAGCTGCAATAAATCCTAGTAAGAGCTCATAGTACATATCACATCAATGGGTAAATACCTAGGGAAGGAAGTAAGAGTTAACAGAAAGTGCAATCAGAACAAAAGTGCAGTCAATACATAATAATTGTATGACATGAAATGATTCCATAATCAGGGAATAATAATGATTAAATGCTAATTAATATAGTTCTTATGGTGCAACTGGTGAATGCTGGTCTATTGAATCCAGTTTTAAAGCCCTTGATTGTTGCACAGTTAAACTCTTTCCGACAAAGCCAAAAGCGTCCAAATGGTCTTCATCCAAATACAAGCAGTGAGCTCTCCCAATTTCAATGTGGGTTATGTGGGACATGCGGGACGGGATGTGACACTCTGGGTAGAAAGGCTGCTACTGAACAATCGAGGGCTGAGTGTTTTGATTTAAAACTCTTAAAATCACCAGAGTGCATGTGTTGTAGGGACGTGACCATGTGTTAATCTTACAGCTTGATTTGATTCATGAGAGAACTCATGAACGTGAAAAATGTGGGTGGATTTGCCTGGATCCAGACCCTCGCCTCCACCCAATTCACTTGAGTTGGCTGATTGTAGTCTGGCACCATGACATGAAACCGCAGTGTTTGTCCAATGACCCACACACACCTGGCGAAAGGCTCAAAATTGTTTGCTAATTGGCTCAATAGCTAACGCCTTAGCTACTTCAAAAGAGTGGATGTCTGTCTACATAAAATAAAATAAATGAATATGGGATGATATAGCATAATCAGATGTTATAAACTTTCAAATATCTATATCGTATCGGCCTCAAAAAGCCTATATCCTGGTTGTAATTGAATGTGGTACAAGTGACAGAATTTACTGCACCAGCATGGGAGAGGAAGAAATTAATTTTGGTGCCAGGCAAGATAGAAAAAAATGACAACATTTCACTCGTGTGTTACTGGGCAGTGATGAGTTTTGAATTATTTAACATATAACGGCAGACTAGCTTTGGTAGCAATGCCATCTGAAGTCTAATACGGAGTAATTACAGCTATACCAGATAAAGTGTTTCCAGCCTATGATGCAAGTTTTTAAACCACATTGCAATACATCATATTATGTATCATCTCACCCTCTTTTTTCATTTGGCATTTTACAGTGGCTTGAACGTGACTCAGCCAGTCTGTACAGAGAGCCAGAGCCCATGCAGTTTATCATGTGCATTTAAAAAACACCCCAACCCCCCCTAAAGCTTATGGACCATTCATCTGCCTCTTCCCTCTTTCTCTTCTCTGCATTCCTCAGGCAGTGCTGTTAGTCTGAAATGCGAGCACAGTGTTTATGCGGGGAACTCCGAGTTGACCTAATCTCTCAGGCTGAGGGGGAGAATTTAAGTGATGTCATGTAAAGGCAGCTTACAGCAAATCTACTAAAGAGCATTTCAGTGTCAAGAGTGGAGAGCGTTTTGTCTAATTCCAATTTAATTCTTGTATATGTGAAAACTTCAAGTGGAGACTAAGGACCGCTTTGATAGGATCGTTTCATAATTATCTTACCTTGTCATATCTGCACATTACACTTTGAGGAAACCGATCAACCACGACAACACGCCGCCAGTTTTGCCTTTCCACTAAAGATGGACAAAGAGATCACGGAGCCTTATGGACACCATCTGATTTCTACGGAGCCTCCATCTGCATAGTGGTTGTTGGGGGTGATTAGCATGGGCATGCAGTGGAATGGCGCCTGAATTTTTCCAGATCCAGCTATGCTCTGCTGGACGCCATCACTCCTCAGAGAAATGTGAAAGAGAGGGCCACAGTCCCGTCTCTCTAGCGGTGGGCCAGATGGCTAAAACCCTCCCCTGCAGTTCTTCTAAAACCAGACCCCCAGGAGATTTTTTTTCATCTTTTTTTAATTGATTTTGACTGTTTAGTTGTAAATCAGTAGTCAGTTTTCCTTTCGAGGCCTTGACTGGCATCTGTCTTCATCCACGACTGTCAGTAATGACACTCAGCCTGTTACATGTTGAGCTGTTGTCAGAACAGTACGGTTGCGGGGAGTCTAATTCAAGTTGTTGTGGTGGTAGGCTGATTGTGGCTGTTTCCTGTGGTACAGAACAGATTAGGATCTGGATTGTGCTCCGGGGAGAGGCACAGCAGCAGCCCCCACCCTCCCGCAGTACACACATACACAAACACAAACTCTGATACATAAGCAGCCTCTTTCTGGGGGAAAGATAAACAGCTTTATATTTTCTCTATCTCTCTGCCAAATGAAACAGATAATATGTACCCATGACGCACTGCCTGGTAGCAGCTAAGTATAGGAGGAGGTGTTTATGTGTTGCACTGGCCATGGATTTTTCGAGCCTTTGCCACAGAATTGCCACAAGAAGAACAATATCCAATTACTGATGGGTATTGATCATATCACAAAATTGGCTGTGGAGTAGGAAGGGCACAAAGGTAGGGTTACAATGTTAGACTCAGTCCCATAAAAGGCCAGCACTTATTGATCTTCTCCTCGGCTCGGTCTCTTGTTAATCATGCAAACAAAGTGGAACAGCGTGTTGAGGTTATAGAGGGTGGAAGAGATCATTTCCGCACGCTCCACCTTGAGCTCAGGGTGCGCTGCTTGTGGTCTTGCTGTTTTTAATACAGTGTCTTTTCAGACATACTATGTTTTTAATGGGATTGTCTTCAAATACAGTACATTATTTCAGTTAGCACCTAATTGATCAGTCAGTCGATAATTATTTCAATTAAGTCCACTGAGTTGTGTTATTGTATATCTTACTTAGTCTGATCAGCAAGTGAGAAACCCCAAAACATTCATTACATAATGACAGAAAAGCAAAAAAAAGAGAGCCAATCTCAGTATTATGAGGCTGTAACCAGCAGGTGTTTGCTATTTTCACCTGACTAACTAAAATGATGAATCACAGTTAAAAATGGATATGTTTTCTGTTCAACTAATCAGCTAGTATTTTTAGCACTAATAAATTGCACAGTATGAGCTTGGGCCTGTGTGTTAAATCCGGGTTCCCATACATGAAAGGAATCAATGGCTGATTATAGGCTTAGAGAAATAATCTCATAGCAATGTGATGCGTTGCTTGTTGAAAATACCCCACCACCATCAGCTCCAGTATCTCACTTAAGGACATATTACAAGGAGTATTTCCGCTAGACAACCCTGATAACAGAGAAAACAAAACCAACTTGTCAGCCTTAATTTGTATTCTGCATGTTTCAAACAAGCCCGCTAAGCCCTTAAAATTCTATTGCGTTTTTACACATTTTTCCCATCAGTGTACCTGAAATAAAACTGCCATCTTGCATACTAATGAAGATGTAATTGTCACTGTTAACAATGGCCGCGAAAAGCTATTTTAAGCTTGTATCTGCGTTGGAAGTTATCTTGCTGAATTTTCATAGCAATTTGAAAAATCCTTTCTGGTGGACAGGAAAGATGAGACAGAAAAGCTTTGGGGAGGAAAAGTGAAAAAGCCCACGGGAAACAGAAATCAGACAATAGACAGTTCTGAACGTGTACATATTATATTACAACATTGGGTGTTGTAATTGACACTGAGGCAAATTCCTCAGAATTGTATATGTGTAGTTGTGTTTATATTTAGTCTTCTGTCATACAGCACTGTGTGAGGGCTTTTCATCTTTCATAATGCGGTTGGTGGGTCACTCCTGTCTCTCAGCGTGACATTGCACTTTATTGTAGCATATTTGTACTATGTGAACTTTTGAAAAATAATCTTAGTTTGATTGCTTGATTTAAATTCATTAGAGCAAAGTTTCTTTGATGTATTTTAACAAAATTGATGAACATAGTTTCGTTAGCAGCTTCTTTTGCAGATTTGGAGTTGTAGTGTGGTTACATTGTTGGTTTATGAACAAGATTATGAGTTGATATATTACTGATGACAGCCTATTTATTTAATGTCCATCTCATTTAGTGTCCTTGTAAAAACTGCAGTTGTTTCAACCTCTGTCAGCACACTCACCCCCTTTAGACATATGATTCAGCTGGTGAGAAATGGAAAGTGTTTTTTTTTCTTCTTCTTTCAGATAAAATTGAGTATCTATGGTTTTCTGTAACGCAGACAAGTTGTCCTGTCCGTATGTGATTGATGATATTTCTAAAATCCAATTTCTCATAAGTGCCAGCTAGAGGAAGGCAGGTGAGCTTCCTCAGTCCCATTTCCCCATCTAAAAAGGTGAAGAAAAACATTAAAGCTGCCACCAGTTTGGTGTTAGTATAATGAAAGCAACGGAGTGTGAAGACAGGGAAGCTAAACAATTTAAAATTAATGGCAGAAGCTCCTGGGGAAAACAAAGAGGAGAAAAAGCATAAGAGAAGGTGGAGTCACAGAGAATCAGATTGAGAGGAAGTCTTGAGTAGCTTTCTCCTGTGAAATTGAGCATGTCCCTCAGACTGACGCACACCCCTCATCCGGTTCTCCGCAACTGACCCTCCATTAGCAGATGAAGATTTGCCTTAACTACACAAGACCGTGACAACAAGCAGGATTTACAGACACCATGGTGGTCTCTGAATGAGCATTTCTGTCCACAAACCAGTACAAACAGTAGAAAGTAGATTGACTGGTTATACTTTCTTCATGCTAACTCTTACTAACAATGGGCCAGATATTTTTCTGCTTGAAAAACAAATTTTAATCAGGTTATTTGTTAGTCAGTCATTAAGAGACCTCACCAACATAAAATGACCTAATGCAGTTTACAGATAAATTACTTACACCTTAAATAGTACTTTGAACAAAAGTACAACTGATTATGCAGCTGATTGCCATTTTTTGTTCCGAATAGAGGTGTTGCCAACAGGGGAGTTGCAGAGTGCTCCCTTGTGGACAAACTATGCAATGACAACAACACTCATAACATGATTGAAAGATCTGTGCAGTTAGCTCATATCAGCGTAATAATATCGGCAAATGCTGTGTTCAAAATAACAATTCATTCACAACATCCGTGTAGATGTGAAGCAAAATGTAGATTTGGTCAGAGCCCCACCTAGCATTCTTTATGCTAAGCTAAGCTAATTGCCTTGTGGCTCTAACTTAATTTTTAACGAACAGGCGTGAGAATGATATTGAACTCCTCATCTAACTCTCTACGAATTGATCTTTTAAACTACAAGAGTAAAACAAGTTTGCATGTTTGTTTTTTTTTAAATTTGTGGTTGTGTTAAGATTAAATATCCTTGATTGCACCCATGCAAGTTGCTTACCAAACATGACGTGTGCATCATAGATTTCTCACATAAAGATTATTTTCTTTAAGACTATTTTACAAACATTGAATTGCCATGATTTAATCATTCACAAGAATGTCAATTTACATGCTTCAAACTGCTTCAGCAGTTTTACTGATGGGTCTGTTAGATGAGATGAACACTCAGTTGCCAGGTTATTAGGTACATCTAACTAAAACTAATGTCTAATACAAAAGCCCTGCAATAAATCAATTCTAATGTTTTAGAAAGGTTCATTTATAACCATATCAAGGTATAATAAAACTAAAATAAATTATCCTTGTTAGGTAACTGCAAAATTCATACAGTAATACAGCTAAATAATACAGACTGCATAAAGCTTAATTCAAGTTTGTGTGTCTGTGTTTATCCAACTTTTCCCTCTCCTTTTCTGAGGACATTCACGGCTTCCCACTTCCCTCTTAGCATAAGCACTTTGTAGGTTGGAGAGTGTGTCAGAGAAAGAATTGTGTAATCCCCTCTCCTCCCTTCCCCTGCACTTAGCCAGACAACAAGAAACATCTGGATGGAGAACAGAGAGTTCAGAACGCACCCATCCCCACCTTGGATGAGTCCAACAATTCTTGGCTTAGACTTTGCACTTGGAGTCTGGACACCCCACTGTTATCCTACCAAACCCTGTGCATGTATTGCATTCTTATCATGACTTTGCTGATTTCCGAGAACAATGTGTGGGTGTATTCTGTTGTCAAGCGCTGACTGTGTTGTCCAAAGTATGTAATTTTCCTTCTCTGAGTGGGGTAAAAGGTGTTATTTCCCTCTCAAGATTGTGACCCTGACAAGCTGAAATCTTTTTTTTTTTTTTTACAGTGTGTATCTTCAGGTTATCAGGTGTGTTTTTGCGCTAATTTTCACTTCTCAAGTGGTGTTTCACTTTAGTCCTCTTTCATTTAAAGGATACATTTGATTTTTTCATGTCTGCTCTTGCTTGAGATCATAGTAAACTTACTGCATTCACCAGCTGCACTGACCATATTTTGAGACTTTGTGCCCCAAAGCTTCCTATTCTTATGTCACATACACATTTTCTACATCATTGATCCCATGTGAGTTTGCAGTGCAGGTGCTGTAGCCAGAATTAGAACTGTGGAGTAAAGCAGGGTAACTTCTGCTTTTACACAAGTTTTATATTTGCCTTTTCATTCAACTGTGTCTGTTTCAGTTTCGGTTCTTTTTGCTCGTGTTTGTGCTCATCTGCCATATCAACCGCACAGTGGTATGCAGAGGATATGCTTCCCCCCAACACATGCAAATTATTTAACATTTCTGCTATATTTGAAGATGGGGATGGTAATTCAGTGGTTATTATGGTACTTGGGTTTATATCCTTATAATTTAACTTAGAGCTTACGAGTGAACTATTTTTATATTGAAATCTATCTTATATTGAATAAAATATATTTGAAATTGCAGGAGACATAATTTTAATTATCATGTTCATTATAAACATCTTACCAAGCAGAAGCAAGTTTAAGTTGGCTTTCACTAACAAATTTATCTATTTAATTTATCGTAATTCTGTGAGTTTGCAAAACAATAGCAACAAAAACAGTTTAATATGTCTTCTTAATATGCTCTCTGCATGCTAGTTTCTGCACTGTTAACACTTGGCCAATCTGTATAATTCTGAAGAAAAGGTCAGTGTTTTTTTGTTGTTCAGAGAAGACCAACAGCATGGCAAATCCATTTCTATGTAAAACAATCTAGGTTATTGTTTGGCTCATGTCAGTTTCAGACCTGTTAATACATCCATGTTTTAGACAGGTAGCTAATGTTAGCTAGCTCAGGAATTGGTGATTGAGAGACACAAGTTTTTAACAAAACTGATGAACATAGACTCGTTTTTGATCGCAGCAGATAGCTGTTTTCAGTGAAAAAGCTCTAAAACCCCAAAGTACGCTGGCCCCAAGTGGCCATATAAAAGTCAGTTACTTGAGCACACCTTTAAACACATGGTATCATTTTTTCCAAATGTATTACTGTAAAAGCTGTGATTCAGAGCCCCTGAGATTCACAGCGGTGAGCAACTCGTCCTGAGATTCTGTGAAGGTTGTGTTACTCTTATATTACGTAGTATTCCTGTAGAGCTTTTAACAGTTTAAGTTGTCGGTCAGATGTCAAAAAACGTCTGACATAACTTACCAGCGAGTGCTGTGAAAATCGAGTGACACATCGTCACAGCATATCTGTGTTTGGAACTCTAAATATATATATATATAAAAAATTTATTTAAATAATTAAGTGTCACGCACCTCTCAGGTAACAAGAGTGCAAGCAAATATAGGACCAACAGTCACAGCTTTGACCATCATTTCCAGACAGCATTGTTGCTTTGCATTCACATTTGTCACACAATGAAACCAGGTCTTTCCCTCCCTCATGTTTTCCACCATATATTCATGAACTCATTGACACCAGGCATTAACCACCCTTTGTATACAGTATATCGAGACATGTGACTGTTTCCACTTTACTGGCCAACATTTAGCTGAGGTGCTGAATGTATGTTGAGTTGACCTGCCCGTCTTTGCCCCTGGCAGCCCTCTTTCATTTCTCTCATGCTTACCTTGTTTTTCCAATATGACTTGACCTTGACGAGGGAGTATGGGATCGCATTTTCCCTGACCACCACCCAGATGATGATCTGAGATGATGAACTGCAGGGCCTGGTGACATCCATCTTTCCCACATGCACCTCCTCTTCTCTTAACAGCTCTCCCCTCACCTCCTTTCTCTTGGTTGTCTTTTGTTCCAGTTAAGATGGGGAGGAAATGAAAACCTGGCAGTCCGGAAATAATGAAACTCTTAAGAGATAGAAGGCTTATTGTTCATATTCAAAATTCTATTGAAAGACCCTGAATCATGTTAAAGTTTTCAGGGTTTTCCAAGAGAAAACTAGGTTAGTGTCTTCTTCTACTAACATATCCCCATGCAAGAAGGACAGGAGAGCTATGATGATGTATCCCATTGGAGGTGTGCCCCCAGTTAATCCACACATTGTATTGGTTTAGAGGCTGTGCACACACATATTGCATCTCTTAGGTATTTAATTGTGTTTAAATGTCAGGACGAGTGATGATACTATTGGGAGATCATTAAAGGCCTCGCTGGCTTAAATGAGCTTGCTTCTAACCAGACAGCTGAATGGCACTGATGATTGGCTGTTTGACTGGCAGAACTGATATATTTTCTCTTGCTGGAATTAATTTGTGTAATCATGGAGGCAACCTTTTAGAAATCTGCAGCATCATTGAATACTGGTTTGACTGAAAACTAGCTTTGGTCTGTCATTAATGTTATTTGTGGGAAACAAAATAGCTACGACAATCAACTACTCCAATCATAACTGAAACGTATTTTATTTGAATAGTGTGAAAGAAAACCAATATGCATTTGTTTTATAATCTTTGTTTATAATTGTATCGTTGATTAGTTGGTTATTTTTTTTATTATGGCAGTTAAAGCACCAGGACGCTTCAATGCTCTGGTGCACCTTAATCTCATTTACGAGTCAGTTCATTTACATGTCTGGACCACTTGGCCATGTAAATAATGATATTGTCAGTATACTGGAAATCCTGTTGTGTGTGTTTTAACAGCCTTGAGCTGTTGTCTCCTCTCCACAAATGGTACTATTATCCTGTGGTGTTCTTGAGCCATGTTATAGTTCTTTTTTTTTTGTATTACAACAGCTTGCTGCTGACAGGTTGAGCACTGGCAATCAGAGGACATTCCAGTTAAATTTTTATTTGGTCAGAAAGTTTTAGCCATGCTAGTGGCATAACTCTGGTCTGTCTATTGGTTGGTCAGTCCACCATTTTGGGCCAAGCTGAAATATCTTGATAACTATTGGATGGATTGCTTTGCGATTTTGTACCGACATTCGTGTTCCTCAAAAGATACATTTGGGTTGCAGGTTTATACCGGTTGAGAAAGCAAAGCTAATAATATCCCATCTGCTGTCGTGTGTGTTAATCTGTGAAATTAGCAAATGCTAGGATGCTAAATTAAGATGGTGAACATTTTAAACATTTTACTTGCTGTACATTAAACTGTTAGCATTCCTGTGTTAGCATTAACTGCCCAAGAACAGCTTCACAGAGCATAACTTTAGACTGTAGAAGGCTCTTGAAATAATTTACAGATATTCACTTGCTATGGCCATTATTGCATAAGTTCTTTGTTTGTTATTTGTTTCTGTTGACTTTTCAAATTTCAAGTAAATTTAGCAGCTCATTTCTGTTTTTTCCCATTTTCCTCTTTCCCACTTTTTGGGAGTCTTTTCTGAGCTGCTCTTAAAAAAGGACAGTCTTTGATCTGTAGCAGTACCTATGCATGGGGACCATAAAATAAATAAAAGGTAAAAATCTGTTCAAACTGAACCTCTTCTGTTTAAGAATCCATGTTTTGTTTTTATGAAAATCTGCAAAAAAAGGAAATTAAAAGTTGAGCAGCACAAACAAGATTTTCAGAGAGACAAAAGGAGCTTCCTCATGGAAGAGCTCCATGAAACCTGACGGCTGAATGTTAGAGCCGTCCAACCCTTAGCACCTCCTGTCGCCTGTGCTGGCTCCTTCAAATTATTAGAGGAAGCCTGTCTCCATTGCCAGTAAGGGAAAGATTGCTGAAATATTTAACTTGATTATGTAATGCACAAGCATTACTTCCAGTTAGGGACATCTCAGAAAATGTTAAAACATTTACAAATGTTCCCAAATGTACAGGACATTTGAGAATGGACAGATAAAGAAAAATCTATGAATCAGTGGCTTGGATTAAAACATGAAATAAGACGATCTCTTGTTAAATGTTTCATTTACTGTTGAATTAGTTACTGACACTTGTTACCATGATTCAAGTGTCATTATTAATGGCTGTTTAGTTACTAACATTACTAACAATGTGGCTTCAAAACAGCGTCCTTTAATACATAGAAGCAGCAGAAGTGGCTCTAATGCAACAAACAACTCTTCAGTCTTCAGCACTGTGTGACAGGTGTACTTTTATCAAGGTTACAGGCAACAGAAATGATCTGCCCTACTTTGTACTTTATTGAGATACAGAGTAGAAAACACGCTAAGAGAAGTGTGGGAACACAAGCACTTTAAAGCCGCTGTAACCTTGAAGCGCCTATTCCTAATTAAAATTGAGTCCATGAGGCTCTGAGAACAAACAGGATACTGCGCACAACTTTGTCTTCAGAAACACAATCAAACCAGTGGAATAAAAAGGAGACATTTCCATTTTCTCTTCTGCTTAATGACAGGTTCCCAATGCCTGAGGACAAACGGGAGCGCAGTAATGAGAAAAACAATAGGATTGCTTGCTTGACAACATAATCGGATGGGAACAGAGGTTTCCCTGCCTTTTTTTTGTAACACCAACTTTAACGATGCACTTGATTAATTGGCTGTTTTGTTTTAATGCATATTTAGCAGTATCCCCTATTGCAATGCCCCGGGGCAAAGCAGCATAAAACTTTAAGCTAACATCTTCGGGAAAGCATGGCTTCAACAGCTGTGTCCCCAAACAGTTGATTGAGCTGGAATGGACTACAAAGTTGTCTCCCGCATGCCCTCAGTCTTCACTACAGCATCTGCTTCGTGAATTATTTAACTGCCTTAGATCATTAGGTCTGTTTGTGGTTTGCATAGCAGCAATTGCAACTGTCATTGCAGCTGTATGAGACTTAACTGTTATTGGATGTCAGGAGTGAGGAAAGTGTACTTTTTAAGAGGGCCCTGATCTTCACAGACAACTACACAAAAGCACTTACAGTGTTCTAAATGGACTCCGAAGGATGTTGGATGTTTTTTTTATGGCTTCTGCAATATTTGTTGACTTTTTAAATTGGGCAGTGGATGCTGATCTTTGGAAAAAAAAAGATGTAGCTCATGCAAGGCTTCAAACGAGTTAAACAGTGCAACTCTGGGCAGCCAAGTTGTTTATGCTTTGTTGGACAGGTTGAATTCAAAGGTGGGGTGAGAGGGAGTCTGTGAAACAAAAAAAAGTGGAGTAAAAGTTGTCACAGACAAAAAATGTAAGTAAAACACATGGTTTTGTGCATCTGCTAAATTTAACATAAAAGGAAGTGTGACAGTACAGCTACTGCCTTGGAATATGCACGTACCGGTTAGTTATTGACCACTTTCTGGCAGTTAATGATTAATGTTCAGTAAATGATCTGAGTTAAGGTATGACAACATATTTTCAGCGAGGAAATGTTTTTTTCTTAAAAATGTACAGAAATCTGAGTGTTGGTGGGGTGCATAATGAAAACGTTATATGGTTCCTCTTTTAGAAGATCGAAGGATAGATAACACACATCCACCGAAGTTTCATCAGGCCAGTAGTTTTTCCATAATCCTGCTGACTGACAGACAAACAAACAAGCAAAAAGCACCGAAAACATAACCTCTTTGGCAGAGGTAATGAATCAATATACATGATGTGATGTTTGTAAGGTTTTTAAATCGTCAGATCATGCAAATGTGTTACAGAGAATATCGACACGGGACTGTAAACCACCTCTTAACTTGCGGGTTGATAATCAATAGTCATTGCTTACTGTGTTCTAGCTGGATAAGCACACATTTAGATATTGACTTCACTGTGTAAAAGTTTAAAATGAAAAAATGGACTTCATACATTTACAGATAAATGTGCAGACGTTCAGCTGTCTGGGCTGAGCAGCAAGCGTGGTGGTGGAAGCGTAGTGATGTAACCTTTTTCATACCTACAGTAAACGCACCTGGCATGAAAGCACAGAGTGACGCATTGTTGGTTTTGGAAACTTTCAAAAATTGTTGGAACCTCTTCCCTTACTTCCTCTTAACGTTCTCCCGTTGTACTTTGTATAAGGCTAACTGCAGCCTTACTTTAGCAAATCAAAGAGCGTGGAGCGTTTGTCTAGTTTGCATTTCTATCTCATTTGGCACATCCGGAGTGCTCGTGTGAATGATCTGACTGTTCATTTGCTGAATATTAAAGCCATCTGTTGGTGTCTGCTTCCTCTTCAGGACACCCCCCTGATGTGTCGTTGCCATTCATTACAGAGCATGTAAGGCACCCCGACAGTCCAATTAGATTAGAGCGCGCAGACTGACAACACAATGAGTGCATACACGTTGGACAGATCAGCAATGGAGAGTGGGAGGGCAGGGTTCTGACATGCTCACTCATGCACGGAGGGAGTTGTGCACGTATCCAAATTCACATGGACGTGCCATCTGTAAATCTTGACTAGTTAACAGTTCACAGTTACATTTTATCCCCTTTGGCTACCAACTCTTGTGTTTATCTCACTTTTGTATCAAGTTTTTTTCCCTTTTACTTCAAAAGTATTTATTGAGGAAAACACATCCATTTGCTGCACCCGAAGAAAAAGATGGAATGGTTAGACATTCTTCAACATAAGCCTTTCTCAACAATATGCCGAGTCATATTTGCAGACTATCCTTCTCAAAACCATCTGCATGCGTTTCCAGATTGTAATGGATGGTTTCCAAGTCGAAAACAAACACGGTGATTGGTTACTACTGGTGGGAGGAGGGGAGTGTGAGCAGGCTGATCACTACACACACAGATATTGATCAGAGAGCTTGAGCGGATGGAACTGTAGGTTTAATGAATAATTTAAATTTGGATGATGACTCAGCGTTAGTAGATGTGTTTTTCCCTCTGGAAATATATACAGTAAAATCCTATACAGTGTGTTTTGTTTAAGGGGGGAAGTGTCACAATGGGTGGGAGTGTAATGCTGATTTCTTTGGTATCAAAATACATTCATTCACTTTATCGTGTGAGAACTTCTGCAAAATTTACATTAACGTAAGCATAGAAGCATAGAAGTTAAATTGCAAATATTTTTTCCTAAACTTCCCCAGATTGTCCCTCTAATGGTGAAAAAACTACTTAATCCCTCTTCATTCTGGCAACCGGATGTTTTCTTCAGCCTACAAAAGTGTAATTTATCTTCCCACGGCCAGATGCCAGAAGGATTTCTGTGTATTAAAAACCAAACCAAAAATACCTATTTGGCGTGTATCGCATCCAAAAATAAGTCACCAGTTCACGTAATGTCTGCTCACGGTCATCAGCCAAAGCAACTTGCCCAATACTGTCAGAAATGCCCAGAGCAGAGAGGAAATTTGTTAACATCTTAAAACATCATTCTGTCAGTTTCTTGGCCTGCAACGATGCCTCTTAATGACTGTGTCTGCCTGAAAGTTTTCTGGGAATTAAATGGACTGTGGTGTAACCCTTTGGCTGCTTTTTTCTGTTTTATGCCAATGTAAATTGTTATACATTTGGACTGTTAGTTGGAGAAAACAAACAGTCTGAACAAGAAGATGCAGTAAGAAATTTTTCAATTCATCAAAAACTATGATCAGCTGATGAATTGATAATGGAAATAATCATTTGTTGCCGCCCTGTAACACATCTCTGTCTTGCTGATAGATAAACAGATCTAAGTAATTAGAGAACGAGATTGAACCATCCATTATTGCTGCTAAGGATAACAGTCATATAATCACAATAATAAAAAATCTTTATAGTACACAAATGTGGAAGTTCACAGGTTCACTGGCTGCATAGGATAATAAATAACATAACATGCACAGTACAGACAACAATAGCAAAGTTATTACAGTTGCTATCAAGACTACAGGCAAATGCATTGTCTCAGATCCTTTCATTTATATTAAGAAGCCCCCTTTATAATTCACAGATCATAACAGTATAAAGTCCCACAGAGCGTCTCTCTCTGTGTGGCAGAGTGGCTGCTCTGATTTAATGCTAGAAGCTGTTAGTCTCTCCTTGCCAATCCCGTCCACCGCTGCAGGCCGAGCCTCTAATGGATGTGGAGAGAAAACAAGCTTGTCTATCTAGTGGCCAGGCGTCTAATGCAATGCTAAAATAATCAGGAACAGGGGAGCCGTGTGGGCGTTAGGGGGGTGGTTTCTGGTTTGCAGGGTTGCAGAGGTTGATGTGCTGGACCAAGGGCTTGGAATCCAGGGAGGAACGACCCCCTGAGTGACCAAGGGGACTGTTGACCCCTCTGGGAGGAAGTTGTGATATAACTCCTCGAGGACAACCACAAACAGATTACATTAGAATTCTTTGGATGAATATGGGCTAGGGTAAAAAGAGGGTGATGAGTGGTTTTCAGATGAACAGATTAAGGTAGATGCAAGATGATCTTCGTGTTTGAAAACAATTTGTTGTGCAAACATTTACCATTAATTGATTAGATATTATCTGCATCTCCCCTCCGGGTTTCCATTAGAGCTGAAACGATTCTGTCTTTTGGCATTCGGAAAATCAAGGCAGTCCTGAGAAAATTGTGGTGTATTTTAGTGAAAATTGGTAAAAACTCTGGGCCTAAATGTTGAGCTCCTAGTATGTATGTTCTGTTCCTGGGGTGATGTCTCAACCTTTACCCAATGTACCCCTAAAGGAAATGTGTAAAGGTGCCATAGAATGAAAAACTTTAGTTGAAAGACTTCAGTACATGGAACTGACATACTGTGAGACTCAGTCACCACTGTTTCTTCTAGATCTCAACCGATATGGGATTTTTAAGACAGGTACTGATTACGATATTTGAAAATTTTAAAATCCAATATGCAGATATATCTGCCGATATTCTTTTTTCCCCTTCTTTTCAGAAACACAGAACATAATAATATCTCTGACATTTGTTATGTTATATGACCTCACCAAGACAACATAATACTAAACAAAAGTACAACAATATATATTAAAGTTTTCATAAATGATTTCAAAATTTAAAACAATTTAAAGATCCATTATAAACTAGAGGGATCTAATACTAATGAACATTAAAGCAAATAATGTAGCCTATTGTGTGGGCTTGCCAAACACAAACTACAAATGACCGTACACATAATCTGCCACAATGACTATTTTCAATGTAGCATATTCACATCTAGTTTATCCCTTTACCAGCACGCTTCTTTATCTTATCCAAAGCTGCAAGAAATCATTTATTAAACATTTCTTGAGGAAACGCTGCTCTTGAATGCATATAATACTACATGACTATCTACAACAAGGACTTGCAACTTTGAGATTTCAAACTAAGGTTGCACATTTGAAAGAGGATTTAGATAACTTGATAATCTGTTTGGCTAGGAAGCCATGTTAGATACTTGTTAATAGAGGTGGATGATATGGCAAAAATATTGCGATTTATTTCAGGCAGGATCACAATTCACAATCTTATCACGATTCATTTTAATGTTAGATTTTAAGACTTTAAGACTAAGATTTTTAAAGTTATTGGTTTACTGGTGTGCCCTGCAGGCCAGTAGATCAGAATTTTACTGGCCTCTTACATATTTGTACTGACCCAAGGGAAAAAAGAGAAAAATAATGCTATTACTTTATTAATTGTATACTGTAATGATTGTAATGACTCATCTAAACAACAAAGAACTGATCAGCTTCCAAATATTTTGATTTTCCCTTGAAACACAAAGCAGTGAACACAGAAACAGTGCTATTTGCTTCTGCATAATAGCACAAGGCTAGGGATGAGTAAAATTCTAGCCATGTTTCTTTGACCTCATATTTTGGAAGTTTATGGGACTTGTTTGGTGCAATAGCACCCAGGCCACATTCCTTTACAACCTTTTTATTTGAGGTGAGGACATATTGGCCCTGTTAACAACAGCCCAACATATGTTGTTCTTTGATCTTAAATCTTACTTTCAGACATGATTAGCCAAGCTTGTCCCTAACGTTATGTAACTTTATTGGTCAGCCGTGAGCTTCACTGCTGCATAGGGGTCTTTTCAATGCTCCTGTTGCATGGCTGCAGAGGAAGTCAGGACAGAACGCTGTTTATTTATAGGGCAGAGAGGTCTTTCCCTTCTCTGTGTAACTCTTCGAGTCAACCACACAGCCAGAGGAAACCTCATAAATGATTTCATGTCTAGGCCTGTGACTCATTTTACAGATTCAAATGTAGCTAGTATACTAGAGTCATGGCTGCAAACGTTTACATTGCTTCTTTTATCTGGGAAAACCCCTTCTGTAGCTGAGGTCAACAGGAATGGCTGGGTTTGCCTTTGTGTTTTGTGACACTGTTACTAGCTACTCTGAAATAGCTCATGTTTTCAATGATTGTAAACGTTGCTGTGCTTGCCCTTGCACATAATTACAGCATTAGGGATTGAAAGCCTTACCTGATTTTTAAAATTTTTGAACACCTTGAACATCCCCATGTATTGCCTGTTTTGTCCTCTGTGATGAGATCAAGGAGTTCATGCTGGCAGTTCTGCGTGTTTAAATTGATGTTACCACATAGGCAGTCACGCCTAGAGAGGACTGCTCCAGCTCCTGCAACCATCACCGTGACAACAACACGCACTGTGTTTACAATTAGCATTCAGTCAATGGCTGATTAGCAACATGAGGCGTTGAGGACTTAAGAGACCCCTTTAAAAAACCCTGACAAACAGTTTGGCAGACAAACATAAACATGCACTGAAAAGTTTTTTCAGGTGTGATTTATTTTTCAGATGACATGCGCTTTTATGTATATTAACGGTAATGCAGGTGTGTATCATCTGGACCTATAAACCAATTCAGGTGGAAATTATGTGAGCCACGTTGGCCTTTATGAAACCATTTGCTGCTCAGCGTTATTGTGCAAGCAAAGATGCACACAGGCACACGCACACCATCACAGTAACGCACGCACAGGTTTGTGTTCAAACGCTTTGTTGGCACTCCTTGCCTATGGGCTATAACGGATGGTATTTACATAGCAGTCTGGATAAGAGACAGTGGTACCATTAGCAAGATGGATCGTTGCAAAGTGGATGGGGATTTATCACAAAGCCAAAGCACAGTATGAGAAATGAGGGATGTCTCTTTCCCGAACCTCATGTTTCCATTCATTGTCTTTGAGTCTCTGTGTTTTGCATGCTTGTTCTTCCTGGGCGTGGCCTCTGCTTCTCTGTCCCGCCTGGGCCCTTCCTCCAGCAGATGGAAAATCTCTTCAATTATCACAGCACTCCACCGCACCTCTGAGACTTCATCATCCTTATATCTCCTGCCTCATAGAGACCTCGCGCAGCCCCGTGTTGTGTTGCTGCCAGGCTCTTTGCATCTTAAAGATCATAGCGCCGTGCGTGTGTGTGTGTGTGTGTGTGAGGTTATCACTCCAATGCTTATCTGGAGATTTGCATTATCTGGCCACAGTGACGGTATTGTGTTGGATAAACTGGTTGTGAGATGCTACCGTTGTTATTCCACATAGTTGGGTACAGTGCAAAGGGACAAGGAGGAGGAGGCACAGGGAAAGGCCAAACCATTGTCATGGATCAAAGATCAAAGATTGTCTAAGCGATGATGGCAAAGCAGTTAAAGCGAATAGGCGCATGAAAATTCTGGAAGCGGCTTCGCCTTGCCTGAGGCTTTGGGGCAGTTTGTGTGCATCTGTGTGTGTGTGTGTGAGAGAGATGAGTATGGGTTCTTTAAATGCCGATGTATCTGACTTGGTTTTATTCTTTGTCCAAATCCTATTCGCAAGGACTGAATAGTCAATTTCAGCAGGATGGTTAAAAAGTAGCTGATTCATACCTGTTAAACTTTGCTTAAATCGATTTATTCAGTTACTTTTTATTTTGTAACTTTAACACCCTCACAAAAACAGAAAAAAAACAACATGTTCATTATCCTTGGCCGTTTAATAATGTGGAGTCTTAGGCATGAATTGGTTGCTGACGCTGATCCACCGCCCAGTCAATATGTGCACTGTTAGCAGTGAAAGCAGCTCTAAGGTTAGATCCATTACTATTGATCACGAGTTGAATAAAGACACAGCTGCTCCAGCCAGTAGGAGGAACAATAAAGAAGAAGAGTTGAGAACTCGTAGAACTCAGCCAGAAACACCAGTTGAGGTTTGGCTGAATTTCCTACTTATTGGCTATATATATTAATGAATATAAGGGAAATTAACCCAAGGCCAATATGTGAATCAGCAACTATTTTTATAAATGATTAATTGTTTTAGTCATTTCTTAAGCAAAAATACCAAACATTCACTGGTTCTGCTCATATTTGCTTCTTTGGAATATATGAAAGTTAACTGAATATTTTGAGGTTTTGGACTGTTGGTCTGAAGAAACAAGCCACGATCACCTTTGCCTTTAGGACATTTTCTGATGTTTTATTGAGGAAAAAGACCAACTGAGGAAATAATCAATAATGAAAATGATTGTTTGCAGCAATTCATTAGTTGGAGTTACTGATCCAGATTATGACATGTTTGCTGGTTCCATCTAATAAAAATGTGAGCCCTACTTCTTTTTTTTGGTAATTTGGACTGACAGCAAAGCAAGCTGAACTTAGTACATTCTTACACTCTTAATGCATTCTTCATACATACTTACTATATCCCCTGTCATCTTTACTCATCCGCTTCTTGAGGAACATGTTTGGGGACGACTCATCCTGTCATTTACACAAGAACCACTACAGAGCACGTCTCACATTTAGCTCTTTTCCAAGTTGTCTTCCTAGTGACAGAGCCTTCCTGCCTTCCACTCTCCCCCCTGTCTCCTGGTCACCTCTCCAATCCTGTGTCGTAGTCCAACGCTGCAGAAGGAAAGGTGTTGCAGTGATGTTACCTCAGGAACTGAATTACCCTACATCTGATTGCCATTTTCACCTTTCTACCCCCCTCAGTGTTTCTGTATCCAAAGAAGAACAGGCTGCTGGCTTTGACCGGTTGGGGAAACTGTTTCATTAGGCTCACTGAAGAGCATCTTGGGAATTCTGTGTAAAAGCTGCCTGGGGTGAATTGAACAAACTCTTCTCGCCCCGAGAGCATCTTTGATCTAAAATTGGTTATATGAGAGTGGCTATGTTGGAAAAAGGAAGGAATGAAAGGACTGGACCACCAGTCCAAAGATATTCAGTTTGCCATACTAAAATTTGAAAAGCTGAACCCAATGAAAAATATTTGTTCTTGATGACAAATCACCATTTTATATACTAATCAGTTCAACACTAAATCAATAACTATTGCCACTTAGGTAGTTTTGGGTTCACCACCTTGCACTAGCCTGGCATTAACTTTCAGCAACCAGAAAATCTGATCTGCAGATTCAGTTTTATAATCTTCTCATTATACTACCTTTTATTAAAAAAAGAAAAAAGACAAGCACTTAAACTACCAGCAGAGTACAAGAAATGGAAACGGAATTCATGCTTTGGGGTAAAGCACAATAAGGCTCTGCAAGAAGTGAGATGTATCTCTGTTTGACCAGAGTGTTTTCCATCCCTGGCAGCACGCTTTTTTTGCCTCTGACACAGGACTGAAGCAGTCCAGCCGGGTGCCAGACAGAGATGCGGAGACACACGGAAAGAAGGAAGTCACGGCAGTGCACACGGCAATTTAAATTTTAATTGCCTAGATTTATCTTCCCCATACAAGTGTGACGGGCTGATAAGTAGAGCTGATAGCACAGAGAGCCTGTTTGTTAAAGCTTGGCATCATCCAGATATCTAGGCAGGAGCCACAAGAAAGCGCAGAATGGATTTACTGCAACATTTCCTAACCTCCGACAAACACCCACATTCACAGTACAATGCACAGTTCAGCCAAGGCTTAAGTGCTGGGAATACCCAGAAAGCCCTGCAAATTGGCCGATTTCAGTCTGTCTGTGACTCTACATCACCTACACTCAGGAACACAGTATTGCTCATTCAGTAAAGAGTTTGGAGTGTGCCAAGATTATCTTTCTTCAGGTTGCCCAGTCAAATTTTGAACACTGAGTTGTGATCATCGACAATAAAAGTAATTCTGTAGGCCTGTAGGTCCGTCCCAGAAATTTTTTAAAACCATCTCACAAGTACTGGTCATGGTAATGGATGTTGACTGAACCTAAAGTTGCATGAATATGATTCATGTGGTGACATAAACAAATAAAAGTGCTCTGAGGCTAGCAAGGCTATTTTGCTAACCTAAATCTAGTTTATCTAGTTTATTTCACTCGCCTGTAGGCCTTTCGGTAATATGATAAAAAAGTGATACAAATAAAGTCCGCTTTTTCTGGGGGAGGCGGGACATGACCTATTTTTGGGTTTTGAAGGAGGGCGTGACAGAAAAAGTTTGAGAACCACTGTTCTGGACAGAGTAGTGTCTAATATTTTTTGACCATGGTATTTTTCCAAGAAATCAGATTTTAAAGGCCATGACCTGCAATCCAGCAATGGGATGTACATTCACAAATATTTTATTTTAATGCAATAGACTATCTATCTGCCCTGTATGATAAATTATTTGCCCGGGATGTAACTTATGCTTAAATTGAATATTTCACGGATTTAACCTGCACAATAAACTTAGCTTACGTTCTAGCAAAGAAAAAATAGCTGCGCTTACTGTCACTAAGGGGAAAAGTAGACAGATGTGAGATCATGAAACTTGATGCGCTGCTGGAAAACTGGTAAAAAAAACCAAAAAAACAAAACTAAACATTTTGACTTTTCCCCTGAGGAATGCAGCTGTAACACTAGACTGAATACTCAGGTCAGAAAAGGGCTACTAACCAAACTAAAAACACTTTACAGCACCATCACGTGCACAGTGCCTGTTAACTGATTATACTGAGAATGACTGAGAGCAGCAAAATTGTGGTGGTAGCTAGGTATACAATTTTACCTTAAAATCTAGTTTGTGTTAACTTAAACCTATTAAAAAATATACATAAAAACTGTGGCATCAAACTTAAATTGGCTTTTTTTTGCCACTTTAAACCAAACTGTCATCAACTTATAAACATTATATTAACTTAAGCTATAGTATAACACAGCTCAAATGTATCAGCTTGCATTAACATTAGCTTAAACCATGTCTTTAACTATAAAATAGTGCAAAGCATAGCATACATAGTTTCTAGGTCTAACTACCAATAAAATATGGAGTAACCACAGTCATCTAGCAATTCTTCAGAATTGGTAGCATGAAGACATAAATAACAGTTGTTTTCTCTAGTACATGTTCAGGTTGTTTTAATTGTAGTAATAATGCATTTTAATGACAAATAACTGGAGACTGGTTTGTTGTTTCCTGTATGGACAGGTAATAAATCAACACTTCAGGTGTTAATCATGGAACATTTCTGAATTAGCTTTTAGTTGGTAAAATCACAAACATACAGTAATCGTCTATAACCTTCAGCTTTATCACCCCTGTATATGTCAGGTCAATGTCCAACCAGCTGCTTTATTTTGACCTACATGACCTATGTCTTCTCAGATTAAATCTGATTAATTATTAAAACTTTAAAAGTTTTGAAAGTTTTCCAAGTGCATATTGGCTCCACTGGCTTACGTAAATAAATAATAAAGCTAATAATTCAGTGATTCTTTCCTGAAGCCTTGAGAGCTGGTTAATATGTTCCTGCCCCTGCAGATCCAGTTCATAGTTAAGAGCATGTTGCCATGAAGTACTGAGAACAGGAGGTCCACGGCTTGTCACACAGAGCAAACTTCATCATTTAGAGACCCCCCCCCCCTTTTATTTCCCTGCCTCTTTCACACTGTCCCTCTCTCCCATCTCATCCATCTCATCCATCCATCTTTCCTTATCATCCTCGAGCCCCTTCTGCAAGTGTATGCTTGACTTATTTTCCCACATCTTTCACCACGCTGTGAATCTCTCTGCGCCGGTCACATTTTATAAGTAGGAATCAAAATAAAGATGCTTGACCTCCATCTGGGCATTTTTCTCGTCCTCTTCCTTTCCATCTGCTAATGCTCTATTCCCAACAGCCATTGAGATTCATTTTCAGGCTAACTCGTACCAACAAATGCAATGAAAGATGTAATTGAAAAAAATCCTTATGGGACACAGCGGTATAATGTGTAATTTCCTCAGTAAATGCTGTGCCACCATGCTGTTTTGTAATATGCTCGCACTTGGTAGGCATTGTGCCCTGGAGTTGCATCTCAAATTGCGCAATATGAAACAACAGCCCAAGTGGGCAATGGTGAGTAATATGAAAAATCGCATCTTTTGTTTTTCTTCATATTTCCCCTGTTTTCCTCTCCCTTCTGCCCACATTCCAACAATTAAACCCTTACAAATGTACTTAATTAACTGCAATAACATCCATTTAACTATCTGTTATTGGAAGGGTAATGAACCTTGTCTGTGCTCCAAAAAAATGGAACAAAATTAGTTAGTTTAATGCATCCATTATCTCCACCTTTTGATCCCGGGCAGAAGGAGGGAAGGACTGAAGAGAGAAGGATTGTGGTTTGCTTAGATGACAGCTGCATGAGCTCGTCTGGTGATTGACGGTTCATCAGGTAGTTCATTTGCTAGTGAATGTCGGGACTCCTGTGGCGATGCCTTTTGGATGAGAGCGCAACACTGAGCAGAATAACGACTGTGGCTGCTGTGGAGACTTGTTATCTTGACTGTCACTAGATGGATAGACCTCATTTATAATTAGCATCAGCACAGGAATTTGCAAGACTGTTAAAAAAACAAAACATGTTAGCTTGAAGTGCAAGTTGTTTTAGGTTATTGAATGCAGCTTGCTCAATTTGATGGTTGGAGATTTATTTAAAGAGAAAAAGGTTCGCAGTCCATAGAAAACATTAAGCCTTAGACATAAAAATATGTTACACTAGATGTATATTTTTTATGGTGCATATCAGCAGCAGAGTCCCAGGATCGCCATAGGAGTGTAATCGTCAAAATTTGTTGCCTTGATCCAAACATAATCCTTCTACAGCTCACTCATAAAAAATCACTTTATGAGATTTTGTGTGTGAGAAAAGAGAACAAGCTCACTCCCCGCCGTGTGATGGATGGATGGACAGTAGTATGTCTAATTATCATTAGCCTCCTGGAGAGACAGGCCTGTTGTAATGGGAACTCTTACTACTTTATCAGCAAATAGCTATGCTCCTGCTGTTGTGCTAAACCAATGTGGAGATGACCGTCTGTCTTTCACAGAAGTCCAGAGATGAGCTTTGCAATGCTATTACTGCGATGGCACCTCGATTAAAAACACTGTGGGGTATGTAAAGGATTTCACTTTGCCAGGAAGTCCATGCTTACCACAATGCATGAAAATTACTGGTGTCTTCCCAGGAACAATGAGGCACCTCAAAGAATTCTTGTGTCATGTTGTTAGGTTAGTTCTCTTAACACATTTCAAAGGTATAGCTGCTGGTGATTGTGAGAACAGGATGGGTTGAAAGCAATCTAAACCTGACCATAAAAGAAAGAATAATGGTCCTTTCTTTGCCAGTGTTGCACGTATTCGGGAAAGTCTAGTGCAAAACATGCTTGGAGGTATGCACATTCTTTATAAATAGCTTTCTTTGTGCTCTGTGGTGCACACAGTCTTTTTATGTAGACACATAAGCCACATCTGGCCTGTGGCTGGTCCGTGTTGCTTTATACCAAAGGATGTCAAATGGAAGAGAGATAAAGGATCTTCCACTGTATGTACCTGCTGCTATTTAGGAGACAGTTTATAATTTTGCGTTGTTGCCTGGTGCGGTACCTTTATTTGAGAGAACACACAGAATCTCAGGCTACAGGGTGGGATCCTCTTCTCTGTTGCAGCAATTACACTTACATTGTACATACTCTTACATGAAACTCTTTCCCTGTGTAGTTTTGAAACATGACCTTATTATGTGCTGATGCAAATGTCATAGTTTGTACTCAATGGTGGAGATATTTTTGCAGTATTTCCACCTCAGGTTTTGCCCCATTAACTATTACAGTGAGAGCCATAAACCAAGCTCTGTGTTCAGCATGCCACCTCAGCTCACCTGAGTATACATGCTCACGCTATATCGACCATTCTATTGAGTCATTAAAGAGTGGAGTTGCCTTGAGGGCTGTGTCTGCACTGTGTGTGTGGAGGGGATAAAAGTTTCTGTAAGTGTGGTGTTTAGCTATATTGAGATAGGATCTGGGGTTTATTTGCCTATATATATTTTCTCTTAGTCAGCACGATAACTTCTTCGATAAGGCTGAATGGACCGTTTGTCTCTTCTGTTATCTTAGTCACATCAGAACGGACACACATACTGTGCACGAGTCCTCAGATGTTTGTGCACAATACACACACGCAACAAAGGCAGTGATTCCAGATAATGTTGAGTGTTCGGGCAGCCAAACTGTGGAAATTATCCGCTGAACAAGTCCCTTTTTTTTTTGATTAATCCACGATACTGTAATGCACAAAGCCAAAATTCAAACATGGTCATTCTCACTGACTTAATTAAGAAACGTGTACAATATGTTAACCATTTATCATTTTGGTGTGGCAAAAAATGACACCTGTCTGTGTAACCCTTCTAAAATGTTACTGAACATACCTGCAATATGTTCATTGTGTTTTATTTGTTTTCCCTACTATATCTGCTCCTTGCAACATAATTAATGGTTTAATCTTTATGTTTGGTCAAGCCAAAGTACTTGGTTAAAGTTATGGAAAGATAGAAGTTTTGGTAAGACACTGAAAAAGTCAATGGTGAAACGGGAGACTTTGACCTTGATCTTTAACCCTAACTTTAAAAAAGCGTTTTTGTAGCCTTGGTCTAACAACCAATGGGATGCAGGATGCATGTCACAGTCCTGTGCTTCGTTTACCCAATCATTCATCTCTCCCCCTGTCCTGTACAATACTATAACTTAAACTAAGATAAACAAGGTTACTGTGCTAGCTTACACACATTCTCATATTGATGCAGCCTGTCATCTCCAGTCTTGTGTGTATCACTTACACGCAGACATAATGAAACAGATGCAGAAAACACACAAACACGTGGGCCCCTGATGAGCACCAGCTGACAGGACGATTGTTCTTGTGATTAGTCTAGAGGCTTCATCTAAATGACCTCATATTACATGTGTCTACGTGTGTGGTCTGCACATCCGGGAACAGGACTAGGTGATAAGATTTACAACATTCTGTCGTCCAAATTGAGTCCAATGGGTTGGACCTCAGATGGTGTATGTGTGATTGGAGGCAAATAAACTTTTAACAGCTCAGGAGCCAAGTGCACAGTTCAAATGTTTTTGGACAGCTGTCAGCATGGTACATATCTGCATGAAAGAGTCAGAAACAACTTAACTAGCTCTTTCCAGTCCACTGTTTTTAAAAGACTCCCATGGGTCTTGAAGATGGTCCCGATAGTCATAGATGACACTACTCAAATGCAGCAAGCTTGCTTCCTATTAGGCCTATGCTGTGAATCTGACCTAGGGAAAAGTATCTTATCATGCGTATTTTATACTCTGTCAGGTTTGTTTTTTTTCCTCTTCTGTGTCCCACGTCAGGTTCATAAAAAAAGATGACAGTTGACTTGGCTGAGATCCAGATATTAGCCCCACAGTGTTTGAGCTGTTGTGCGTCTGCGCTGATCAAATATTCCATTACTCTGCCAGCTCCCCTGCATGTAATGGAGTGGACCAGATCCATGTCCAAATAGTATTAGACTCTCAACACTCCCACTCTCTTGCAACGGTATCCAAATAATTATCTCTCCTCACATCTGCTCGCAGCGGCCAGCTGCAGTTTTGGTCAGTCGTGTGCTCCTAATGTGTACACAGGGCTGGTAGAATTGATTGTTCTATTGTGGTGTATTCACCTGATGGCACCTTGATGCTGTGCTGCTTTGTTTTGGGAAAGACGATTAAGATTCCGTGGGAAGCTGCTGTTCCTTGCTGGAACAGACATCTGTGTATTTTTGTGCTTGTGTGTGTATTGGGAGAGGGTGTTGTACATAGCAATGTTTTATTGATCTTTATAGAAAAATCCTCGGGCAGCCTTTCTTAAGGGATCAGAGGTCGGGGTCATGTATAACTCCAGCTCAGAACAAAGATGGGGGTGAATATGGCTTATAGGTTTAAAAAATGACATACAGCAATGTGCAGTTTGCCTTAACAATCACAGCCTCTTTATTCATTTGAATGAGGCAACTGTGTTGACACAGCAGACTCCCGACACAGAAGTCTCCACATATGCACACGCATGTATGTTGCCTGTGCTATTTCTAGGAGACATGTCACACCTGTCAATCATGTGTTTGTCGACAAGCTATGCAAAACTGTACAGCAGCCACGTTCAGGCGGCATAAATTGCAGTACTAACCCAAAACCAAAAAGAAATGCCCTTTAAAGGCCCACTAGTGTTCCTCCATGAAGTGTTTTTGTTTATGTCATGGTGACTTCTATCTCTAAAAAGCAACAACGTTACAACGGGACGTGGTTTACTCTGGCATTAAGGGTATAAATTTGGGTGGGTAGAGGCATAAAATCCGGCCACAAATCAGTCTACGGTGATCCGCTCTTTTTAGGTATTTTGCTCGAGAACAGAGAGAGGCCTGAACCTGAGTCTTATCTAATCTGGATTCCGCCCTGCTGACCGTAGCTGCAGGTTTATGTGAGTGTATGTGACAACATATTTTGGCACTGCATTTTACAAACATGGCCTTGTTTACTGCCTGTTGGCATCCTGCCTCAGTCAGCTGGTGTTCTCCCCTTTAATGAGGATGACTGGTGTCCTGGCGTTGAGAGACGGTGACGTCATGTCACAGGATTGTTTGATTTGTTTGAGAGGGGAGTTCACTCGGCTCCGTTGGTCCTCCAAGAGACTAGCAGACAGACCCCCCCCCTCCCCCCCGCCCTTGCTTCACCCATCTCCTGCTCTTTCTCCACACCCTTCCCTCTTACTCAGACACATCATCTCTCAGCAGTGTCTGGCAGTAAAGCCAGGCTAGCTTTAGCGGTTTGCAAAAATGAATACATGAGGAAATTCCCATATGGGTGTTAGTGTTGATACCACAGTTTGGAAACCTTTTAGAGAAGCTGGTATGCCTGTAAATCTAGGCGTACTAAAATGCCTCAAGGACGCTCGTCATGATAGCTGATCTTATGATTAATGATTGTCCTTGAGGACGTCTTGTTTGTGATATGATTTACCAAACTTACTGTGCATCAGCTGAACTCGCAATGGGCTTCCGTGTTAATTAATTATGAAGACTGATTGCAGTTCAGTTGATTGCTTCACCTTGCTCCCAGCTTATAGGAACAGCTTTATTAGCACTGTGTGGGGTTGTAAGGTCTTTATGGCAGCGCTATTTACTGCCAGTCCGCAGGGAATGTTTACATCATGCTATAGAGATGTATCTATCCTTAGGCTTATTTCTCCATCTGTGCCTCATTTTTTTTCATTTCAGAAAATATCTTTGATTTATATTTGGACCTCTCACCTCGTATATCCCCCACCCTGGCTTAGATGATAAGTGCCTACAGGGGAAGTGTGGATGCACCGATCGATAAAAGTTTGGGCAGAGTAATAGTTCCTTGTTTCACACAGTGTCATCCTTTTGATGCTTCTTACCTGGGATGCATACACCAACATCTAATAGCAGTAAACTCCTCCAAATATAAAAATCTTTATAAATTATGAGACTCTAATCTGCTTAAAGATAACTGCTATCCCCGTTTCTTTAGGTCAGCGCACTCTACGCTGCCCTTCCATTTGAAGCTCTCCACTATGTTATTCAGCAGCTTAGTAGATGACCCTCCCTCCAACCCACTCTTCTTTTTTTGCCATCTGCTTTGAAATTAATGGGCATGTTAGAAAGTAGGCTAAATCCAGAGTGACAGCTTTTTCTCCCTCCTATTTTTAAAGAGGGGCTGCAGGCAGCGTCCAACTGCGTGGGAGATGGAGAAGAGAGCTCTGGTTTATCAAGCTGCTTTTGCCTTTTAGATTTTCTCACCTCTGCCCTCGGGGATGCTCCTGAAACCATACCTCAAAGCATCACTTAGCCGTTGATGATCGGCTGTGTTGCTCTTTCACTGATCCTTCAAGTTGTCGCCCTCGTTACTCACACAGCTCAGTCATGGTATGAGAATGAACTGTTCCTTGTTCTTCAACCTACAGTCAGTTCCTCCAGGAGATGTGATTATAAAAGAGGAGGATCAGAACTTGCAGAGCATTTTCTGGGGAAATGCGCTTGAACTTGCAACCAAATTGTGTGTTATTTAAACACTACATCTGAATATGTATTTGAATATGTATATATAAATAAAAAAATGAAGGGATTGGTATTTCTTAGTATCTTGAGAATGCCCTGTTGGTGGGTATTTGTGTTGCTGCTAGACAGTGTAGTTAGCTGCTCAGGAAGTGGAGTGTGCCTCTTAGCAGTGTATTTCCCCCGACTGGTTAGATTTAGTTATTAAACTTGTTAAGTTTTGGTAACTTGGTCAAAGCTTGGTAAAAGCAATATCTAAGAAGCTTGAGAAGTCAGGGGAAGGAACACCCCTAAATTTGGGGGTTGACAAGTTATTGCAGTTTGATTATTTCTGTGGAGTAATTACAAAGGAACTACAAAAAGAAAAAAAAGCAAGAGCTTGCAAATATTAACTGAACTTTCTCTCTTTCTGAGAATCTCAGAAAGAGAGAAAGTTCTCTTTTTCTATTCTTCATTAATCCATGAAATTTAAACTGAGGCAGTATTTTACCTGTACGGACGTTGTTAACATTACTTTCTCCTTTGCTATTAAGGTTATGTGACCAAAAATAGTCCTATGTAGACTCTTAATGTGCAAGGAACACAGTGGCTTGGCAGGAAAAAAAGGATTCCTGATATATTTTTAAGAGCCAATGTTGAATGTTTAATAATGTTTCATATGAAGGACTCCCTGATGATATTGTATGTGACATCTGTTGAATATCTAAATACAGTACACATGTTCTTAGTCTTATCTTTGAGATATAAAAAGAAGGATAACCCTTTCCTGGATTTCTTTGCATTGCTGCTACGGTGTGGATTTTAGACAGTGAACGTGGGCTAAAATCTTAAGTTGTAGAACAAAAGTATGTTTGCTAAAGGTCAGATTCGCTTCCTCGGCTCTTTGATACGAGTGAAGGGAGCTAAAACATATTTGATAAGAGCCCTTCTTTTTTTACCATTGTGCCCAAATGTCACTGCCTCCCCAAATCTGCTACCCTTTACGTGAACAGTGTCCAGTGACGTTAACACTCTAGTCACAAACTGTCTGTGACTCTCATCGCGATAGCAGGTTTACTATCTTGGCATATGCTAGTGCCGCATCAGAGATAAAAAGTTTTCTGATATTAAGTGTGGCATGAATATACAATAGGTAAAATATAAATCATTTAGTGCTGCTGAACCTAAATGCATGCAAATGGAATTATATTGGTGGGATGTCTGCGTTTGAATCTGATCCAAATCTTACCCTATCATTATCCTAACGATTCGCAGGTAAATGAAAAAAGAGCGAGAGGAACGGACCCCTTGCGAGACCCGTAAAACCCATCACTAACACACACTCCCTCTCTCACACAAGCTCAGAATATACACATAATCTTTCCATGCTTGAGGCTGGGGGCTCTGATCTTTCCAAAGGTTTCCTCCT
This sequence comes from Lepomis macrochirus, assembly GCA_024633595.2. Lineage (NCBI taxonomy): Eukaryota > Metazoa > Chordata > Actinopteri > Centrarchiformes > Centrarchidae > Lepomis > Lepomis macrochirus. The sequence continues at coordinate 7,525,496 of JALXJV020000019.1, read as the reverse complement.
GTGGCCCGCGTGCCAGACTGTCTGGAGAGCTGTGGAGGGGCTGGCGTCGCCTCGCCTGCTGGATGAAAAAGCCAGCAACATTTGCTTTCTGTGGCACAGCAACCACCCTCTCCTCTCTCTCCTCCATTCTCCCCCTCCTGCCTCCATCTCCCACCTCCTCTCCTTCTGCTCTCGAGGAGGATTACCGGCAGAAACTGGACGTTTGATCCTGCCTTGCTCTCCACCGCTACTATATCCGTCTGACAAGGCTCTTTGTATCTCTTTCTCTTCCAGACTTCTCTCTCTTTCTCACTCTGACGGTCTTTTAAAGAAGATAAGAGTTAAGCCCTTTTTCTGTCTGCTATTTGATGTCTCTGATTTAGCTGTAGTCTACCTGGCAGCAGGCAGGACAGCTGGGTCACGGATACTGTATGTGAGAAGTTAATTCAATTTCACCAGGAATGGTGCTGAGAAGATCATAGAGACAGGTGTGAGTAATTTATGGCCGTTTCCTCAGATCATGTAGAAGGAGCAATGTCAATTGATAATTAACTGTCATGAAGATGAGAGGTTTTCCCAAGCAATACTCCCTCTGCATCTTCGTATAATGCTCATAAATACACAAAACATACACTTCACCCTCCCTTGCCTCCTCCACTTAAGCTTTTTTCTCTTTTTATTTCCACTGTGACAGTGCTTTTATCTCAGCAGTGATTAATTGTGAGGGACAGTGCCAACAAGCTCTCCAATGTAATTTGCAGGGGACGTATAAACAGGAAGTATGCTCTCAATACATAATGTTGTTGACTGTGGCTACGGAGGGTAACAAGGGCCAAAAAAAGTTGCAACAATGTGATGCAATGTGACAGAGGACATTGTTCACTGACCTTAAGCTGTCACGCTCAAGTGTAAACATAGTTGCTTCATTTAGGCCAAACTGTGGACAGTTTGAGTTGATGGAAGCCATCCAACAAAGAATCACACATTATATGCTTTAATTACTGGGCCACAAACAGCTGTGGAAAGACCAGCTAAGTGTGACTCATTTAAACTGACACAGGTCCCATCACTTTTTAGGGCACTAAGCAGATGTTCTCTCAAAATAAGCACCTCACAAATACTGTTAATTGGTCTCTTTAGATTGCGGAACACCACGCCATACATTCATTATATATTTTAGAATGGGATAAAATAGACTTCTATTTATAGAATCAACATATGCAAGTGCAGAGAACAATACGCTTTTCATTACCTAACTTTACATTACCATACTACTTACTTCTTTCTTTGTATTTTTGTTTATACTTTTGATATTTATACCTTTTTTTAACCTACCAACTATTATTATTTATATTCCTTTATGCCTTGGTGTGCAATGTGACACAAGAAATTCCCCTCTGGGATCAATTAAGTATTTCTGATTCTGTTCCTGATTGAGGAAGTATTTTTCTACAAATCCAGCTTTCGGTAGTTAATAATTTTCAGTATTCAGTGCTACAGGCATATTCCAGTTTATACTAAAAAAGTATCTAGGTTCAACATCCAGCCTTAATCCTGGTATAAAAAACTAGAAAACAATGGTCCAACTTTTACAGAAACCTTTGTTTGAGGTGTTATTTGATTGTAACAAACGCTTGCCAGCCAATCGGAAACTTGTATTTTCCTAGGTCTTTTATGAAAAATATCAATTTACATTGTCTACAGCAGACCCGTTAGGATGTCTGTTGACATATGTACAAATCTGCAACTGTCACTGATATTTAAGTGCTCTGTGCAAACAGGATATTATCAGAATGTGCAGAGTGTACAAACATGAGTTGCTGACTATTCCCAGTGCGTTTGTCGTGCAGGCAGCTTCACATGAAATCCAACTGTACAGCACATTTACAGATGTATTGATGTGGTTTCATATTGCATTCACTCTGGTTGAGTGCCCATTGGAAAGCTCTCCACTGTCATGTTCACCACTCCGTGGATGTAAAGTGCATCTCACAATATTCACCCGTCCAATCACTTAATCTGTGAATTGGCTGATTGCTGTATTGTGTATCGGCGCAAAGCTGTGTGATGATTGAATGATTGTTTATCCAAGCTGTGGGTATAATGATTAAAGCAGGCTGAGCTCGGCCCCAGAGCCAGTTGGGTAATTAACAGGCTGTTCTCCATGTTAATGGCATTAGTCACCTTGGAGATAATCGCAGCCATCAAGAGCACAGAGCTGCATCCCCCTGCGTACCTGATAGCCTCCTTAAACAAAAGACTGACAAACATCCGGCACTAACAATGCTTTCAGCTTCTGGCCTTTTAGGCTTTCTACTGTGATAATTTAAGAAGATTTCAAAAAGTACTTTCTTGCATACTGAATGTGTAAGGTACAAGTGGAGTAAGATATCATTAGATCCTACTGGTAGCAATTAGAGCTGCATCTAAAGCTTCTTTGGTATTATCATTTAACCTGTTGATTCTTTAATTGACCATTTGTTTGGCCTAAACCACACCACATTTTTTTCCAAACCCAAAGAAACATCTTCAGATTGCTTGTTTTGTCCAACCAGGAGTCTAAACCCCAAAAATACCTATTGTGATATAGAATCATAATAGGAGATTAAGAAAAGCAGCTTTCTTACTTTCTACCTCTGCCCAGTGTACTCACAAGGCTTTCAGTGAAGACAGATTGTGTGGATTAACACAGTGCACAATACTGAGGGAGAATCCATATTTGCCATATAGAGAAACATGGAAGAATGTCTGTTTGAATGTGTATAGCCAGCCTTGAGTGTATTGGTAAGAATTGGGTTACACAAGGTAAAGTGCATTACATTGTATATTACAGCTAGCTGTATCTAAAGCTTAGATAAGATAAGAAAGCCTCAACAACATCATTTGGTTTGGGTTCATAGAAGTTGAAGTCTTGTTGTTTAAGCCATGTGAGATTCACTGAAAGTGTTAAAGCTGGGGGCATGAGAACTAGCAAGAGACAGCTACATTTTAAAAGTATCCAACTGAAAAAACCCCACCCCCTCCCTTCAGGCCTCCCATGAAAGCCACTCCCCAAAAACACACAATCATGTGCAGAGTCCACTCATGTAGGTAGGCAGGTAAACAGGCAGGCCTTAAGATTTCAATGCCTTGTTAGTTTCTTAGGCCACGTGCTCGGCGCCAAGCTAACACGGGTCTCCCAAAGTTGATTTAAACCACTGAGACTTAATGTGCTCTGAATGTGACCGTACTCAGTACAGTTACGATCTTTATCTAAGTAATGTTTAACTTCTCTGTGTATGATTGTGTTGTTTGTTTTGTGTGGAAGAAAAGTGAAGGGTAACGCATCTTACGGGGGTTCTAAATCACCACAATGAGCCTTAAGCTGTGAGGGAAACTCGCCGGGGGGAAAAGATAGATGCAGTGCTCCTCTCCCTGGTCTGATGTCGTAAATTACCTGGCCATTGATCCATGGGTGTCTGGGATTCTCGGCAGACGTCCTCCTCACATTCATCAAGCCTCGAGTTTGCAGCTATAAGCCTGAGTGGAAATGCCTCAAACACACACTCCTCTCCTGAGTCTCCGCTTGCAAGGCCTGTTGCTTAGATACAACACAGATTCGTATTTACATGAAGAGTGGATTGAACCTAGAGGACTAAAATATGCACCAAGATGTTTTGGCATCTTGGTCTGATTTTTTTTTATATTGTCTGACCTTCTACTCAGACCTGGAGTAAAAGGCTTTAAACAACGGTTGCCGTAAGAAGAAAATATATCTGCAGTATGCTCTCCTGTGCCTCGTCTTGAGGCTGACAAGACTTGAGCAACAGCACCAATCTAGGAATGAAACACAGAACAGCCACGAGGGCATCCAGGCAGATGATGGTGATATTTATTATAGGCTGAAAACTAGATGCCTCTGTTTGACAGTGCAAATGGAGATGGAGCCGGTCATGCAAAGGTGAAGCCTCTCTTGCACAAAACAAAAACACCAAAAACAAAAGTAGAAATCTTGCATGGAAAGAAGCTTTATGAATTATTGCTGGTCCACAGAGAAAGGAGAGAAAAAGAAAAACATATTAAGGGTCAGGGGAAATAGAAAAATCAGGTCAGGTAGAATTAAGATGATAATTGTAAAAGCTTTTTTTTTTCCCGCTTTTGTCTCTCGCCTTGATCTCACTCTCTAAAGCTCAACTGGACACACACATCCTTCCCATCACCAGGTTTACACGAATGATGCGTTCAGTGTTGAAGTTGTCAGTGCACAGCAATATTGTTGATGACATAGGCCTGATCAAGATGGACCAATTCATTACTACTGGTCTTCACTGAAAAAAAAATCTTTTTTTTTCTTTTTTTTTTTGCCATCAGTTTCAAATCTCTGGCTTCATACTGTAGTACCCTACAATCGATCTTTTTTAAGAGAATTTTTGCCAAAAATGTTACTAAGACAACAGAAGGCCAGGAGATTACTAACCTTAACCAAGTGGCTATTGTTGCAACCATGAGCACAAACGGACTTTTACAAGTTAGTTAAACCCAGAGCTAACTAATTCTAAACTAAACCCAATCAACTTATTTTGTTGCCTATTTTGAGGACTAGTTGGGTTTTTGAGGTGCTTCCATTCTTTTGCCCAGTATTGATATGATATATTGTTATATGGTGAGATATTCAGAAATGCCTGTCAAAGTCTCCTGCATGCAGGATAGGAGGTGAAACTGAACCAGTAATTTCTACCTTTCATTTGGAAATATTTTCTGAATTCTGGAAAAATCTGACTTACTAATTGCTTAGTAAACAAGACCAAGAGTCTGCTGTAACTCTGTGAGGCTTTGGCTTCGCTTAGAGCTTAATTCTCCGCTACTGAAATGCTCACATGAACTATGCAAACATTCTGATTTTAAGCAGGTATAGTTTACCAAGTTAACAGATAGTGCTGAGGGTAATGGGAATGTGATAAGCTTGCAGGATCCCCAGTGTAATTACAATTCATCTTATGGGAGAAATGAATGGATGTAGGGTGGCAATTAATGATTGTTTCCCAAATGAGGAATTGGTTATCAATATAGTTGCTTAAATAAATTTAATGTGAAGACATTTCAGTCGAGATATTTCAGTCAAGGAATCACCAAAGTCATCAGGATTCATCCTCTGGGGACCATCATATTCTTTGCCAATTGACCAAATAGCTGTTGGGATATTTCATTGTGGACTAAAGTGGTAGACATTACCATCCATATAGCCATCCATTTAAAGTTGCTCAAACTGGAATGAAATGATCAATAGACATAAACTGTAAATATATAAAACTACTTACTACCTCTTGATCTCCATTATCCACGAGAGCCGGTTGTTTTTTCCTAGCTGTGGTTGTTTCCGCCTCAGTAGAGAGAGGAAAGAGAAGTACCTTGAAGACATATCGCTTCTCTTTCTTTTCACTATTCCGTTTCACTCTCCCCGACACAAAAGCCTTTCTCTCCCAGGAAGGAGTCTCCTTTTTAGGTGGCTTCAGGTTCACTGCTTCTCTATTCTCACGAATGACCTAATATGTGTCCATGTGGCGGGCATGTTACCCATGGCATGTTAGAGTAGTTCAGCTAATGCTTTCTCCCTCATTCTGTGTGCCTCTTATCTTGAGCATGCCCTACATGCAATTAGAGTATATGCTTGTCTTTATGAGTAGCCAGTGGAAAGGTGAAGGTGGACTTGATTTAATTATGTAGTCATGCTCTACAATCACGGTGACTTTCTCTCTCCAGAGTCTAGGCTCTGAGCTGAATTATCTTCTTTTGTAATGGAGATTAACCTCACTAAAAACCGTACTTAGCCTATTTAACTTCCATATTTCAACACGAGCCGCATGGGCCACACTAACTAAGCAGTTCTGCCTTGTCTGCCGAGGGTTGTACGCTATTTAAAACTGTGGTCAATCCATGCCTGCTTACAGGCTTTCAGAGGTAATAGGATAAGATTAACACATTTGCATACTATTGCAATGCATTATTCATGCACTGCACTCTTCTCTAATTTGCAGGAGCATGGCCTTGCTCCTCACCGACTTTAACATCTGGATGACCTGGAAGTGGGGCAGATGAGCCCAAGCACTCATTAATCCCCTCTGGGTGTCACCCGGCACATGCCACCTAAACATTTACTAACCAGGTACAGCTCATGGGCCTACGCTTCCAAATTATAATTGTTTCAGTTTTTTATTTTAAGCTATTAAACTCCTAGTTTTATTCAACACAGCAAATCATTCTAAATTGCTTACAATCTTTTCTTTGTCCAAATATTGCAAGCTTGTTGCTCTGGAAAGTCAGAGGAACCATTTGCTGGTTTAAACTATTCATCAAAGCAGATACTGGTTTCACATAACAGAATTCAAAGATCATAAAAAAGGAAGTCTGTGCTTTTGAAAAATATCTGGTTTGAATTAGTTTGCATGTTTAAAATAGAAAAGATACAGACAGTAATTGACTGTTTCATCCATCTCTCTTGATTAGCTACACCTGTTGCTTACTTGCTTGCAAAGATTATAAGTTGACTCTTCATCAGTATTCATGTCATGTGTACATGTGCCCTGACAACGAGATACGGGAATATATTATCATCCCTGTTAGCAAAACTTGATCTCTGTCAGTCCACTGTTTTAACACCCACCTGGACTATTTCTGACCATTAGACTGTTGAGTTCACTTCGGACATTCAATGTATGTTTTTCAGACTGAATGAGATATTACCAGGCTAGTGTAACGGACATTTGCTGCACTGTAGAGACAAGCGTTTGGATGAGGTTTATTTGGAAAGGTTGAGTACTGATCACTGCCAGGCACAAATCTCTCCTTACCAGAGAGCAATTAACACCATGGCTGTGGGATCATTAACCAAACCTGAAGTTTATGAGATCCATCATCACCTCTATCTGGCATTTGTGTGTACATGTGCGCACACATGTGTACGTGTACTTCTGTGTAGGTATATGTGTGTGTAGAGTGTCGGAAACAGCTCAGCCAGCCTTTTCTTGTGCCCACGTGAGCTCGTTGTTGCTGCTTTCTCACCTGCTGTGGGCTCCCTTCCTGTTGCTCACTGCCCTAGACACAACATGAGGGGATTTGTGTGTGTGTGTGTGTGTGTGTGTGTGTGTGTGTGTGTGTGTGTGTGTGTGTGTGTGTGTGTGTGTGTGTGTGTGTGTGTGTGTGTGTGTGTGTGTGTGTGTGTGTGTGTGTGTGTGTGTGTGTGTGAGAGAGAGAGAGTGAATGAGTATTAGGCTGGCTCACAGTTCCCAGACAGGCATCAGTCTCTTTCATTGACTTCAATTCTCTGACTGGCTGTCTGCGTATCTGATCATCTGTCTGACTCACCCCAGTCTGGTTATAAATCCTCCCTTCCCCTCCTCTCCTTTCCTCTCCTCTCCTCCCCTCCCCACAGTAACAAAGTGCAATCCCTTAATGTTTCCTCTCATTGTTTTATATTCCCCAAATTATCATTTTTATTGATTCCTTTCTAGCACCTACATGGAGGAAAGGTAGATAGAAGGCAACGTTTTGCAAGTAAAGACTATTTACATTTCTCAGGATTCCTGCGCAGTTGACTGCTCTTCACCGATTTGGTTTGCTGGAGCTGAAGAGGCCTTCCTTATTTTGTTTATGAGTCTGGAATTATGTGGGAAATGGACCTTTTCTATGGACCAAAAAAATCTCAAATGATCTTTGGTTATGGAGAGCAAAGTCAGATTGATGTACACTTGTATCTGTTACTTGACAACAATGTGGCAGCCATAGGCATTGCCTCTTCGTCTCGCTAATTATTGCTCTTCTTCAAAAAGCGCCTGTAAGGTTGGAATTATGTTTCTCCTGGAACTGAGAGAATGGCTCTTAAGTTGACAAAAAATATGCCCTTTTATTTTGAGGATTCCATGTGTTTTATTAAAATAAAACTAACAACTTATTTTCCTTGATAATAAAAGTATTAGCTCTACTTTGGAAAAGATGAGCCTGAGCCAAGTACCTGATGTGTATCTGCACCTTTAACTGAAAACCAGGCCTTAGGACTTCTATTCGTGCATGGACTTGCCAAACTGTTTTGTTTTGTTTGACCAGCTTTCTGGATTTCTTTGTTTGTCCCATGATTTATCTAGTGGTAGCAGGGTTAGACCTACCAGGAATGTGTCAGGAATCAGTGATGCAGCTTATTGAGTTTTCTCCACCTATAAAAAAATACATGCTCTTCCTTGCAGTTCTGAACCTGCTGCTTTCTTTATGTTTACACTGTGTTTTTTTTTTTTTTTTTTGCAACATGTCCAAGAATCAATAGCAGGTAATTGATCCAAGCAACATGTTCTGATCATCACCGTTTTGGAATCCGACTACTCTAGTTTCACAGCCTTACCTGCAGCTTCCTACTCTTTTGCAGTTTCTTTCCCATGGGTTTTTGCTTGGCTTTCCCCTCCTCAATCCCCCTCTTCCCTGACACCAAAGAGCTTCAGTTTTGGCAAAAACAACCTGCCTTTTCCTCTTCCTCCTCCTCCTCCTCTCCATCCCAGATCCCCCATATTCCTACACTTTTCCTCCATCCCATTTCTCCCATTTGCTGTTGTTGAGGTATTATGAGGAAGCTCTAATTTGTATCTCCTCAGATATGAGTGTGTAGGAGTGTGTGCAGATAAGGGCCACCCTCCCACAGGATCAATGCATTATTCTCTGTGTGATGTAGCATAGTGATATGGTAGAAGGGCTTGTCAGGGATGTGACGGGTCTTTGTTACCTGACTCTTTCCTCTTTGCTGTTCTTCTCCCTCCTGCATCCTTCCCTCTCTGCACTTTCCCTTCCCCGCCTTCCTGACGACAAGTCTGCCTCTTTTAAGACTTGTTTGCTCTTGACTGAGAAGTGAAAATCAGAGCTGTCGCTCCGATGGAGCACACAAGCCACCATGTAAAAAGTCTACTGCCGTACCAGAGCTGAGATCACCTATAGGCAGTGTCTCTCCATCTTTTTCTCTTTATCTCCCTCATATGTCCCTCCCTTTTCCTAATTCGCTTTCTATCTCCTCCCGACCTTCTCTTTTCCTCTTTCCACGCACTAAGTGGATCTTTTATAGTTTGTAAAAAGATTTAGTGCTCATATCTACAGTGAGGTTTGGATGTGATTAATGCAGCACTTGCTGTTGGGACTGAAAGCCCTGAGAAGCACAAGTTTAGCAGCCAGAATATACTTTAAGTGAACCTGAGTAGTGGGGTTGACACAATGGTGTCATCAAATGGCAAGCGCTGGAAGCAATTGCTAAACACCGGTACGTGTTTTTTTTGGCTTTATACAAAACATTTCGCCTGTATTTCCGACTCTGTTCTGCAAATGTTTGTAGCGTCGCACAGGTGAAGAAAAATATTGTTTTGCAGCCTTGAAGGAGTCTTAGGCGACAGGTGCACAAACACTGAACCAATAATGTAATTGCCAAAAGGGAACACACACACCTGCACGTTGTCGTCATTCGCAATCAACTTTTATTGCAATGTTTTAGTCGTAAAACCATATGTGGGAGTTGGCTTCTTTCTTGTTGCTTGAAACAGCAATCACTGGGTTCTGAGGTAATGAAATAGGTTAAAACAGTACTGCAGTAATGATCTAATCTGCAATCCTTAAAATTAAAAATGTTTAATCTGTTGCAGTTACGGCACAAAAAACCCCAGGTTGAAATGAGATGTTCTTACTTCTTAGGTCAGGCAGAAATCTGACAGAGTTCCTGGAGGCTATGGTTACAAATTGTTTATTAAAACAAATGATTCTATGCCAGTGGACTAATAATTGTGTCTAATTGTTTAAACAATTGCTTTCAGGTAAAATGTTTTCATGTTCATGTGTGAACATACGAATTACATTCCAATTCCATTAGCATTGTTGTCTTTTTGGTACAGTGTCTGAGAGTCTTGTTTATGTGAGATGCACAGGAACATCTGTGCCTAGCCTTGACTGCGTTGCAGACCACAGTGAGGTAATTCTAAATGGATTGTGCTAAGGGCAGCCTCAGCCTAAGGAGGTGACGGCGGCCTGTTTATTCCCAGGTGCGCTCCTGCTTTCCACTCCACAAGAAATGGTGTATTTTTTTTTCATCAGGAATATAGCAATTCTCCCTGCCCCTACCCCGGCTCGCTTATCACCAAACATACATTAGAATGTCAGACACATCTTCCCCCTCCTGATCCATATCTGCAGTCTCTCTCCCTCGTCTCCAAACCACTCCAGCAAATGTTACTGTTTTATATCTGGGCTGGGAAAATACAGTTTTTTTTCTCCCCACTGCATGTGAGGATCTGCGGACTCGATAACCTTAGCTGCTGAACTGCAAATGTCACTTCGGCTAGCCAACCAATCGCGTTTCTTTTCACTGGCCAGTGCGGCTCTGTTATGGGGTTCACACCCATGACACTGGGACTGAGCAGATGTGCACACATGAATGAGAATGAGTCAGCAGGGCTCTCAGGTGTGGCCAGGAGAGGCCGACTGAAATGCCACAAAATACCAGAAAACCATATCAGATGAAATTGTGCTTTTTATCTGAAAAACTACTGAAGTGGTGACAATGAGATGAGTTTTGCAGTGCTTCTCCAAAGACTGAAAGCCAATTAGTTCCACAGGCTGATGTAGATGAGGTCTTACATGGTCAGGTGTAGCAATAGGAAACACTGTGGCTCATCAACCTGCAGTAAGGATTAAATGAGAACATTGTGCTTTTTTCAATACCTTTGGAGAGTGGATGCTCTGCAGCATATTACTTTACCTGAAAACCAACTGGTGCTGTTGTAACAGTAACTAAATGCGACCTGTGACTTGCAAGGCTGCATGTTGCACGGCTCGTTTTTTTTTTTTTTTTTTTTTTTGTTGCAACAGCCAACGCAGGGATGATTGTCAAAGCTTTCAGTAGAATGGGCAATCAAGCATTTTGTTCCACATAGGCTTTTTCACACAGATGTCATTCTGTGTACATTCTGCTTCCATGGCCACCGGTTCATATCGCTCACACGGAGAGAAATGAAAGGGCATATCTGAGCAGCATCTGGGTTTACATGCTAAGTAATGTGTTCTTCACACACACTAAAATGGGACATAGTAGGCAGTTATGCTTATCGTTAATAATGTAATACTCCTTTGCAGTTATTGCTCTGTTCTCCAGCCTCAAGTTTTATCTGTGATAGCATATTTTAGGCACTTGGACCATCAGTATTTTGTGAGCATAGTTTTATGCAGTTTATTATGCAGTTTATAATGAGTATCCTTGCTGCTGCTGGGTCCCTATGAGCTTGACTCCCTTATAGACAGTCTCAAGTTGTCATATATGCTTTATTGGCATAACTGTGGAGTAGCCATTGTTGAGAAAAGCAGATAACAATCTGCAATAATAAGCTAATATTGGCCAATAAATTGGCGTGATCTTTTTATCTGTCAGTTCATACCTTCTCTTTACTAGATCTGGTTAAAACACTGCAGATAAGATAAATTTGTTTCAACCTTTGTAGATTGCAACTATAATGAATTTCTCACACAGAATAGTAAATACAGAATTAAAAGTCCCATCTGCTGCTGCAAAGAGGTTAAAAGAGACTAAAGAATCATCTTGAATTATAGCATAAAGTATAAAACGAGCTTTACTCATTAAAAGGCCTTCAACTTAATGCCTCAATGCCCGCTTCAGTATTTTTCTTACAGATATTTCCATGGAACACGTGGTTGATGTTTGTCCGATTTGTGACCTGTGACCTTTCATTGTGAGGTGTGAGTGTGAGGCCAGCTCGTCCGAGAATACCGCGTCTGTGCTCTGATGTCAGCAGACCGGCTCATCTGTGGCTGTCCTTATCTGGATCAGAGAGGCAGGCCATCACCATCAGGAGCAGCAATCAGGCTGCTCAATTCTGCTGCTGAAGAATCACACATACACAGTCAGAGAGGATGGAATGGAGAGCCTGCCAATCATCAACCCGGAAATTAAATATTTACAAAATTGCTGTTGCGTTGATAGGGGATATTAAACAGACTGGTGGAACATGTTTCTGTGGGCAGAGATTCTGCTTATTTAATTGTGCTGTTATGACACTGCTATGGATCCAATATGTGGTTGTTCACTGTCTAGAATTGTGCGTATGCAAGATTCAGTTTGAGCGTGCATTGATGTGTTTTTGTCTTCCCTCTTTCCCTTTATTTTTTTGTAGTTCCTGTGTTTGAAGAACATCCGGACGTTTCTCAAGGTGTGCCACGACAAGTTTGGCCTGCGCAACAGTGAGCTGTTTGACCCTTTTGACCTCTTTGATGTCAGAGATTTCGGCAAGGTGAGTTAAAGCTGTAGACATCCGAATGAATGCCCTACTTTCCAGCCTCCAAAACGGTCTGCACTTGCGCTGACACTGTGATGAGCTCAAAAATGGTGTTGCCCATAGGCTATATTCTAACTACAGTGGGGGCTTAGAGACATGACGCTGCTTGCGTTACTGATAATATCGCTTCTCATGTCTCACTGATAATATGTCCTTCTCATGTCAGATGAAAACCTAATATGTGTTATATGGTGTTTTTATGATTAGACCTTTTTAGATGGGATGGATATACTGGTTACTATAGTTTTATGACTTTTTTTTGGGGCCGTGAAAAATATGGTTGTAAAATAAAACATTTTTTCTTAGTTTTTCACAATATATGAGGTTTTCAGCTAACATCACTAGAGTTGGGAATGTAGGCTCCACTTTTCCCTTACACGTAACACTGTGAGAAGTGTGTATGTGTGGTGGGACAGTTCAGGCATATGTGAGTGCAAAGTTATTTGAGCATCTACAGTATAGCACAGTATGCCCATGTGATTTGCCTGGGTTTTTAAGCTAGTTCAAAGTCAGATCTGTCAGTTACATTAACTGCAATATGGAGCAAAGAGCCCAGATGAGCTTTTGGTGTAACACTTCAGGGTCAGCAATCTCATCTCATGTCACTGAGCAACTAGAGTTAAACTCAGCTCTGCTTTCTAACAGTCTGCTGTTAGAATACAGTGTGGATGTGTGTGTATGTTGGCTGAGCAGTAAAGGTGACTGACTCACTCGCACATCATATTAGCTCAATGGAGAGTTTTTCTGGGATATTAAAGTGGATTTTTGTATTTATTTAATTGGTAGTCATAAGGCCACTGGCCACAAGGCCTTTTTTTCTCTTCATCTTGGGGGAGGTTAGGGACATGGAGTATGAGTGAACATTCTTGGAGCAGTGCTGCTCTTATTCATTGAAAAGGGGTTCAGCATCTGACTGGGATGTCTCGTGGATGCATTCCTTTGGAGATGGTCTGGGCATGTTTACTTGACTGTGACCAAGGGAGTAAGCCACAGATGGACTAGTGAAGCCGACCCAAAGCCTGCATGGAAGGTTTCACGTAGGCCAAAAAATGACGTCAAAACCCTGCGACATCCCGTCACACATGATAGATGTAAATCTAATGCTTAGATTATAAACTCTCTGTGAATCTAAAAAAACTATTAGGCCATCAGTGACGTTGCGTTGGTGGTTGACAGGTGGGCCTTTTAGGTGGGCTGCTTAAACAATCATGATCTGAGTCACAAAAACACACTGACACAAAGTTTTTGTTGATGCGCCCCAGAATTACAGTGTTTCTGCTCATGATTTACGTCATTAAACCACAGTTATGCTGCGCAGTCACTCTGGTGTCAACAGGAAGTAGCCCTGTAGTAGTATTTTATTGGTCCAAAACTGGCTTCCCTGCTCTCCATTCAAATCTGCATGGTGGCTTTGTCCAGTAATATACTGTCTTTGACTGTGAGTGACCTTGACCCAGGAAACTGAGGAAGGATTACATAACGCAACTGGCCTGGGAATGTCTCAGGATCCCACGTGAGGAGCCGGAGGTTGTGGCTGTAGATAAGCACAATTAGGTGCTTCGCTCTGCCTGGTGACCCAGACCCTGATAACTGGTAGAAAATTGATGAATGAATGTATAGATGGATGGAATTAGTTCGGGTTGAAATTGAAGTAGGTAGTGTATGTGAACATATGAACTTATTGGTATAAAAACTGCTGCAAAACACAGGAAAAGAGGTCGCAGGGTTATGACATATTTTCTTTTCATGTGACTGAACATGAGGCGGGGCTAGGCAAGTTGACTGTTGCAGCAGGGACAGTATGAAGTCATTCAGTTGATGATGATAGCTGCGGCCATTGTGTCAGGACTGGTGAAGTGGGAATGTTAATACTGTAGCTCTTCCGCTGATCGAAGGAACATGTAGGATTTATACTCCAGCGTAAGGAATTACTCTGTAGAGGTGAAAATAAACTGTACTACATCCTCGCTGTGATTGATTACGAAGAGGATACATATGCGGAAAGTCATCTGCCCATTTATCTAACATATATCCAATTCAACACATCCACTCTCCCGCTTTGGGTTGAGAAGAGGAGGCCAAAGAAAGACGGAGATGGAAAAGATGAGAGAGAAGAAAAAGGAGACAAGGACTCATTTGGCAGTTTGCAGATGAACCACAAGACGATGTCTGAGAGTCAATGAGCTTGTAGTGAATGGTATTAAAATCCAACAGCAGTCAGAATCAATCACATCGGCCCTCCATATGTCAATTTGGAAATTGCTTTTGTATGGTCTCAGCGGTGGCGGGCTTGTCTCACCATTGATTTTTCATTAAGGCCATACATCACATTATAATATATTGAATTGAGTAGATCCCTACTAATGTGGCATACATTTAAATAGTGAGAATACCTCATAAACGGAAGATAAAAGGGGAATGTTTTATTCCTGCATTCCTCCTTTTTCCTATTTTTTTCCCCAGTTCATCACTGGTGTGTGCTTTTTCCTCTTTTGTTACCTGGACAAAAACGTTTCTTTGTGAGCTCATCCGATAGCAAACAAAGGAAATTCTAACTCATATAAATCATAGTATGGTATCATTCTTGTCTTCTTTCCATATCATTCTTTTATCACTCCTTTGTTTTCACCTACACAAAAAAAATGGAAATGCTTGCCAAAGGGATTTAGACGTTTTGTTGAGGAGTGAAACAGCTTTGGCGCTTGTGCAAATTTTGATGAAAGGACGCACCCAGCCATCTGAGAACCCTCATAGTAGATGCCACTTGTATGATCCATCCCTCCAAAGGCACATCAGCTGACAGTTTTTGCTTGAGTGCATCCAAAGGTTCTCTCCTCGTGCAGTGCAATGGGAATACCAAATGTTCTGGAGAAAGTGTTGCCACAGCAATGGTTTAAACAATTTAGAACTGAAATAACACAGCAATTATTCACAATGTGCACGTGTCCAATTTGTCCCCATTATCGGGCGAAGTGTGAACACCACAAGATATGGTCTTGCAGCCAGTGTTTCTTCAAATGCTTTACCTCTTGTGAGGAAGAAGACAAAGAAAGAGAACAAAGGAAAGACTCAGTGAAAGACTATGTGGAGCTCTCAGGGTGTCCCTGGTGGCACTCCTTTTTAAAAACAAATGGGGTGTTTGCAAAAATAGAGCCTAAACTGTTAATTTTTAATCTCGTCTTTAGCAGTGGAATTCAAGAAGTGGACTTTGGGGAGAGGGGGAGAGAGAGGGTTTTGATAGCAGCTGCCTCTATAAACATTAATCAGCCCCTAACCACAGTGGCTGTGAGGGGCCCCAGAGTTCATCTCCCCTGGCCTCCCCTGGCCTGATCGCCATCTCTGCCTCTAATGATGCCGTCTCCCGGGTCACATGCAGATGGAGACAGGGGCCAACTGGGCCCAATGCTGAAAAAGTAATTGCCCCTTCAAAACCTTCCCCTGCCCTTTCCAGTGGGGCTAGTATTAAAACAGACGGAGCACATACCCTGCTTGATGTCCTCTACTGACTTTTATTTCCACTACTTACCTCATTTCAACGTGGAATACCTTACCCCACACACAACATGAGCGAGGGGGGTAGTTGTATGGTTTAACGCACATATCGCCACACTTCTCGACTATGCACCCTAACCCATCCCCCATCATTAGAAATTCATTATGACATCATTAAACCAATGAAATACAGCTTATTACAGTAGACCCCAGAGGACGCTTTTATTTAAACACCTCCCTCCATCCAAACCCAGCCGCCTCGTTTCCTTTCTCCCAACCTATTTTAATTAGCCACCAAAGGAACATTGCTGTCATTTAAATGAACATGGCAATCAGTTTATTTGGCTGTTGCCATGATTAGCATAATTAGCCCGCACCTGTTAACCATCTATCAACAGTTTGGTGATTTTCCGTGTGTAACTGGAGAGCGGCGAAGGAAGGAAGCTTTCTGACAGATTTGCCGTCTTCATTAAAGGGGAAAGCGTCATTTATTTGAAATGCAGACAGTGTTGCGTGCATCAGTTTCTATCTCATCTAAACAGCGTTGGCCCTGCGAATGACTGTCTTGTGAAGTGTCGGAGCCATCCAAGTGATGCTCATTGACTCGATAGTACAGTGTCAAGGTGAATGGATTTTATTTGTGCACTGCATTTGAATGGAAATTGGTCCCTCAGCGTGAGATTGTTGTTTATATGAAAAAGCTCTCACTTGGCAGGTGATTCAGGTGACAGAAGGCAGATTTTCTAGCAAACCCGTGATGAAGACTTATGCATTTGTGAACTTTTCCACTTTACCACTAAATTGTCCTCCTTGACACATTGAAATTGTAGTGTCAGTCTTTGCTTTAGCTGCTGTAAGTGAGTGACTGCATGTTCTTGGGATGAAATCAGATATTTTGTTTGTTTTTGTAATATATTTCAGAAATTTGGTCTGCGCCATAGTCTATAATCGGTTTTCTTAGTATCGAATACACCAAACACACCTTGAAACAGATGGAGAGATGCAATGTGAAAGAAACACGCCAATCCCCTGATTTAATTTGCACCAACTGCTCCCTTTTCAGCTGCTTTTCTTTCCCGCTCACTTCCCCCATCCATCTCTGCCCCTTTCTCACTGTCCTCCTCTCTCCACTCATTCATCTCGCACCCACTCTCAGTGCAAGTATGTTGTGATAAGACTAAGCCAGCGGCAGGCGAGCCACCATTGTGTCAGGACGGCATGATTGCCATTGGTCGGCAGTGTTTGATTACCCTCTCTGCTGCTCTGAATCCCGTGCACACTGAACTCCTGCTCCTTTCATTTCCTTCCTGTGCTCTGTGGCTAAAAATAGCTAGTTGCTTAGCATCCACGCCCAGTACTACTAACATCTGGAACGTGCCTAAACCACCGTTGGCCCGCCTGCGTGAATTCTATTTACTGAAGTAGGTTTTAACCTCAGTCCTCCCTCAGCCTGAGCTCATTTGTTCTAAGCATGTGAACATTTTCAAACATGCAAAGTACATTAAACCTTTGAACCTTGGCTGTCTTTTCTTGGTTTTTAATGTATTTTCAGGGTTATGGCTCAGTCACTACATGCCTTACCAAGGCTTTCCATATATTATGGGCACGTGAGTGACCAAATGAACGTGATCTAGGACACATTTTTAACATTCAGCACTAAGGCATTCTGTGCTGTCAAAATGTGTTGGTGTCTAACTGTGTGTTTCTCCTCTCTCTCTTTCTAATATTTTTTGAGTTTTTGGATTGCAATTTACTAAATTAGGAAGTGTAATGTTGCCTTGGAGTCATTGAGCTCGCTGTGGGCTACACCTGAGGCCTGTTTTGTTGGCGTAACTTTGTAATCAGTTTGGCTTATACAAAGATACAAACTCATTCACACTGTAGAAAAAAGTGTCAGATTATTGTGAGTATGTCTGGGCGATATGGCCAAAATTGGCTCTAATTATATAATTATTATCACGATAAATGTCAGATCATTATTTTTTTCAAGTTTAAAGGCAGAGTTTTGCTCTTTCACACTGTGCTTTGTGAAAAAGAGTAGCTGGAGAAAAAGTAGCCCTCATGCCTGACAGACTCAGGCTGGAGAGACTTCAGTGAGGGTCAAGTGGCCAGGGTCACTCAGGTCATCCATTAGTGACATGCTCAGCAGCATTCCTTTACTGTCACAGCCCAAGTGGATTTTATAAGCTATTATTCTCTATCTTACCTTTCACTTCTGGAGGGGGTAGGGTTAGGCCGATAGACGATGCCATCGTCCATCAGCGATGGCTGACAGACATCACAACGTTGAGCAAGCATTGTGACTGTACCTGCTTTACTCCAGGCTTTACTCTGGCGGTGAACTATGATGCATTGTTGATTAAACTAGCCAACAGTATACAAAGTTAAAAAAAATAGTCACACTGACCAGCTACAACATCAAAATGCTGCTTATATAAAATTAATTGATAATATAATAAATACATTTTACTTTCAATAGTGTTCTTACATTGCGGTGTTATTACGTTTACTTCAAAAAGGATCTGAATACCTCCTCCACTGCAACACCACATCACCTTGATCCAACATTACACTCAGCGCTCCCCAAAGAGAGAATTTATCACCCTAACCTTCTCTGAAAACACATCCTCCTGCCTCAGCAGACAGTTTTGTGGCTGCCTCTTCCATGCCTGTGTCCCCTGACTTCACGCCCTGTCCATCAGGAATCCCCAACGCAGTTTTTACATAAAGCTTCCAAGACATAATCAATAATTCATTCCAAATGCCACAGAGCTGATGATAATTCTCCTGACATGAATTATAAATGGGAACTTCCTCTCCCCCTTCCTGTGTTTAGACCCCCTCCCTTCTCTCCCGTCCATGCTCCACTCCCACGACCTCATTATTCCTGCAGCTCGTTACCGTGATACCGGCAGAAACAGGTGGTTCCTGAGTGGTAGCCTGTTGTCCGGGATACAGCCCGGGTTTCGTGCTCGGCTCTGGGTTGCTGACTGCTGGAAGGAATTCGGTGACGCCCGTAGGTGTCTGAGTTCACACTTACAGTAACAACAGAGATGAGATGTGATGGATTGATGATGGCATCTACTCTCTTATTCTGGTTTGCGTGACAGATGAGCAAAATCGTGAGGTCCAGATGACCCAAAATATGTCATTTGGATGAAATCTCATTGCCATCTGGATCCCCTCCAGCTGTTCCTTGCCCACCTGCTCTATAGTTTGACTTTTTTGTTACACATTATTGTCCCATTCTATGGTACATTAGTACAGTACATTCAAAAAGGAAGAAACGAATGCAGATGCAATTAGCATCTCTTAATTATGAGAAGACCTAATGGCAAGATCTGTATCATATAATCAAGAGTCTTAATTATGAAATCAGTACGTTGTAATGTCCGTATCTCAAATGATAATGAGTGTTAACCGTGTTTACCTTTATCATAATTACAAAGTAAGGGTCTCATAATTACAAGATTATTATATAGTTTTCTTGCTATATGGGCCAAGTCATAATCCCCCATAAAATAATATCTCTTTTTCCCTCTTGATGGTATTGATGTGTATCTGTATCATTCTTCACTGTACTAAAACAATTCTACTGTTGTAATGGAAAAAGCAGTACCTTCCGAAATCAGTGGAGACGTTTTACTTACAATAAGCACTCCGTCTTTATTTCTTTACCCCCGTCCGATTTATTTTTGTGTCGTTTTCCCTCTTGACAGCGTCACGCACAACTGTCTCATTTAAATCCACCCGAAGAGAGAGAATAAATGCGATAAGTCAGTAGCTCTGTAAAAAATCTTATCTTGAACTTTAAAGCCCGGTGCAGTCTGGATCCTCTTAAGGAAATCATAGCCCTCTGTTGTTTTGTGTTAGAGTGAAATGTGCTGCTAGACAAACTGATAGATGGAGAAAATGCGGTTTGGCCCAAGCGCAATTGAAGTTTCTTAGCTCACTGTTATGCAGTGCCGAGTACCCAGAAGGCTGCTGAGGTGTGATCACAACCCTCTCTTGCCTTTTTGGATTGTGTGTCAGTGGTCACTGGAGGGCGTGTCCCTGTTGTTAGGGAGGTGTCTTTGGAGCGCTGCAGGACTAAAGTGGGGAGGGATAAAGAGGAAGAGCCCCCACTGAGCAGGAGTCTCTGAATGCCTTGCAGCCGCTGTGAGCTCTCATTATTTCTCTTCCCCTGATTCCTCCCTCCGAGGCCCCACAGGCACGGCTGTGATGGACAGGTACATACTCTGAGGAATCACTGGCATGAAAAAAGGAGAAAATCACCAAAAAGGGCGTCCGTCCTCCAACATTTTTTCATTGCACAGGTATTACACTCATCTGGAACTGAAAGGAAAATAACCTTGTGTCTCATAAATCATGCTTTTTGTGCACAACTTCCAATGTGCATTTCAATACACTTTGGATTCCGTAATAATACCCTATTTGTCCTCAAATCGAAGATAATATCCTTAACCTTCCTTTTGTTATGCTCTCAGCGGTGGCTCAGCACATTGCAGAAGATATTATTTTTGGAGACACTTGGCACATAGAGCACAGAATGCCAAGGTAGCTTTGCTGGATCATCAGAGTAAGCTGCTTTTCAAAAACCCACGATTAAATCATGAGAGTTACCAAATGGTGCAGTGTGTTGTGTAAAAAGAATGCTCCGTGTTTGTTTACAAGGGGGTTTCACTGGCAAGACATAAAAAACAGACAGATTGTATAGACTACTCTCATCAACTTAAGCTATTGTCTTTGTATTTTAGGTTATTAGTTGTTTGTTGCTGTGCTTTGCAAGTGGGAAAAGCAGACAGATTTGTAGTATTAGACGGCACAGATCGGAAGCAATGCTCTGCCAGTTAGTTGCACCCTACAAGTGTTAATGGACCATGTGTTCACTGACAGCCAGTCATTAGGGATTGGCTTGGATCCTAAGAGAGCCAAATTAGAAATCTCAGCTGTGTGAACATGAGCTTAATGTTTCAATTTGAATATTTCGGGAGATTAGATGGAGCATTGTCTCAAGTTTATGTGACATGAGGGGTTCTTAAAGACCACTCTCACTCTTTTCTCCCCCCAGATGTGATGTTTATGGACATTATTGTCCCACAATGCAACACCTGAATGATGGAGTTGCTTGTCTCTGCAGACACAAAGTAAGGACAAACTGATTGGTGTTTGGCTTCAGCAACAGTTTCGGAAAACAAGCTTTTAGATTGTAACTGTAGAAAACATAACTACTCTGTAACTATGACTTCAAGTAGAGCTTGTTGGTAAGCTTTAAACAGAAGAATGAATCTTCTTCAGAGTCTGTTTGGTTGACCCATCCACCGTCCTCCCTCTGTGGACTTTGTTGCTCTACAATAATGTCACCTTTACTCCTTTGTCCTAAGCAGATAGTAATTACTTCAGCCGCTAGAGCTTTGTCACTTGAACATAACCATATGTTGCTTTGGGGCACTTGCTGAAATGACTGATGCTCTGATTTTTCTGTTAGAGGATCATCTCATATTGAGGTATTGATATTGCCAGGCATTAACTACAAGAGAATAAGGTATCTTGGCATTAAACTTGTCTGAACGGTAGCTTATGGAATGAAGTCTATACAAAATATTAAAGCTGCAGGGGAGAAACAGCTTAGTCAGTGGAACAGACGAAATAGAGCTATGCGTTCAGGTTTCTTCCTGCTATAAAAGTGATCTGAAATAAACAAGACAGAAAAATGTGAGCCAGGAATGTTCCAAAGTTGCAGTTTGATAGATGCCAACAGCAGCACTTCATGTGACTACAAAAGACTGAGTACGTTGATTTCTGGTATACTGTTTGCCACAATTGTCTGCTGACATTAGCGCGGATTGTATACTTCATTACACAGATCAGAGTTCATTCTGATCATCAGATGCCAACATTGCTGAAGTGTCTTTGAGCAATAAACTGAAACCCAACCTGCTAAACCGATACTGTATTGAGGCTAACGCTGACCTCTGGGGACAAAAGTGCAAATGTGCCCCTCAGCAAGTATTAAAACAGAAACTAAATGAGACCCACAACACGTCCTCTACAGGATTTCAACTGCAGATGAGCAAAACAAGAGCTCATAAAAGCTGAAAAATACGTATTTATAAATATGACAAAACATATATAAAAAAAACCCTGAACAGGCTTTTTTGAAAGGTTCAATCAGGCACATAAACACAGGATTATCACATGTTCTGACCAAAAATTACTGTGGCAGATATGTGTGACTGTATAAGTGGAAATAACCACTTTACTCAATTGGAACATTGACAGCACTGTCTATGACAGCCATTAAATTTGTCATTGCTTTTTATACGGTCCAGTTCATCAGAGTGCTAGATGACACACACTGGCATAGGCAGAGATGGACACACACACATATACTGAAGCCCAGGGCCATAAAGTCTCTGTTGGAGCCTGTACTCTCTGATTCCTCCTATCAAAGGGCTGTAAAATGGAAATTAGACTGAATGGATGACACGGTCTCATTATCCGCTGCATGGATTATAGAAAGTTGTAGCAACATATTTGGCTCTGATGGCAATAGACCCCATTAATCCACCCTCTTCATCCTGCTTTACCACCTTTCACTGCCAGATTCTTCATCTTGTGGTCAAGATCTTCCCCACTGCTTCATCATCCCATCTCTTCCTCCCACCAGATTTCTTCTCTTTTCTTTCTAACCTCTGATCCCCTTTGGTTACAATTATTGTGTCTTTACCCATGGCTGTGGCTTGGTTGGCACAGGGTAATTTGAGACAGCAGATATGAAGGTAGCAGCCAGGTTCCTTATTGTGCAGTGTTGGGGAGCTTGCCAGGTGTTATAAACACCCCCCTGCAGTGGCCACTAAACTGATGCCCTCCTCCATGCTTCTATTCATTTATTTCCCTGCAGGTGCCTCATAGCAGGTAGTAATAATGCACTGCTGTATGTGGCCAACGGGGTGGACTGCCTGATGTGTAGGTAAAAGCAAGACTTTCCTCACTTAAGGGAATACTACCCATATTTTGAGCATGTGTAACGTTAGCATAGAAAATATAATAGTATGAGTAAGCTTGGTGTTGAGATACACTATTGTCCCAAAATGTAGTAAAGTAGTAAGTAGGAAAAAAATAATTGTAAGACAGAAAATGGAAAATGGAGGTGCTTATGTTTTGATTAATATGGAGCTTTATCAATTAGTACTTTAACTATAACATTTGACAAACTATAAACTTTGTCAAAGTTAGACAAGAAAATGTGTGATATTGGAGTTTATAGGCCAACACTGATTAAAAACATCAAAGATAATTGTAACAGTAGGCCTACAAATAAAATTGAATTTTACAGCCAATGTTGTTGTAAAAAAGAATTTAAAAAATTAAAGATGGTGTGTGGAGTTTTCTTGTAAACAAACAAATGCTTTTTTACTTTTAGTGTTTCTCACCAAAGGGTATCACATGTATCTTGAGGTTGAAGAACTTGAGGTTTTTTCAGATTTTTAGAGATAGAGCTTGAGCTGGAGGTTGTTAAGTATGTCTCATTGAAAGAACTTTGACAGTTATGAAGGAAAGGTTGATTTCTGGGGAAAATATTTTCTGATTTTCCCTCTGATGTGCTCCCGCTGCTCTGCCTCAACTCTTGTGATGTATAAATTTTCCTAATGAACAGATAGCTTTACTTGATGCTAACACTACAGGAACTGCTAGCTGCTGCTAACACGACTTTGAGAAGACGAGTGTTGCACAGAAAGAAGCATTATTGCGCCTGCTGTGGCTGCATCGTTCTGGGCGTGCTTTGCTGCTTACGATGCAGCGTCACCGCATCAGTGTAACAGCGCAACTGCAGTTACAAATGACAGAAATCCACAAAATGCAACACTTGCTAGAATACAGTGTTTAACATGAAGACACCTGTCAGAGTTTTGTCAAGAGCTGGAGGCGGGACCAAATTTGACAGAGGCGGCCGCGTTATCATTCTCAATGCAGGAAATACCCTGCTCTTTGTCAAATGCTGTACCTGTACCTGACTGCAGACTGACACTTCAAGACATGTTGGAAGAAGAGATGGGTGTATTCAGGAGGCAAAGAGCGATCATTTCTGACATCTTTTCCAACCTCTGAGTCAGTCTCCTGAACATAATACTTGTGCTGGGCTTTGTGTGTTGTCTGTGTGCATTGAGTGTGTGTGCGCATGCCTTGCCCCCACGCTGTGCTCCGTCTGCTTCAGCTGCAATTACCCGAAGAGAGAGTGCCCGTAGCTACCTGCTCATCATCGCAGAGCCCGAGCCCAGCACTGGACAAAGCACATATAGCAGCTCCTGCCAGAGACTGCATTATGGAGATTAAGGTGAAAGATTGACAAAGAGGTAGAGGGAGACGCGCTCGGTGAG
The DNA here is from genome assembly GCA_024633595.2 of Lepomis macrochirus. NCBI lineage: Eukaryota > Metazoa > Chordata > Actinopteri > Centrarchiformes > Centrarchidae > Lepomis > Lepomis macrochirus. Next base: position 7,501,303 of record JALXJV020000019.1, on the reverse strand, counting down.
AGCAGCAAGGCTTCAGGGAAGAGAAATTAGTTTGCTTGTGGATGATCCCCCAAGGCTCAAGGAGAAGCAAAAGCCAGAGAAATTAGGAGAGGGAAGAAAAGGGAAAGATAGAGGAAGACAGACAGAGTGAGCGACAGAAGCAGACTAATCTTTCTTAGTCAGGTGTCTTGTCAAGCTGACAGTGGTCTGGAGCAGTACTGAAACAATTAGCAAAAGGAATCAACAACAGTTGTGACAATCAATTAATTACTTTTATTAAGCAAAAAGACCAAACATGCCCTGGCTTCCGCTTCTCAGATGAGAGGATTTACCACTTCTCTCTGTTTTCATAGCAAATCGAATACATGTTGAATCCGAAGATGCCGCATGTGGCTCAGAGAACTTGTGATGTGACATTTTATGGATGCAACTGGTACACATGTCGCTGTAAATTATTGAGAGATGCTCTCACAGGAGAATAATTATCCCACACCTCTGCACACAGAATGGGAAGAGCATTATCTATTTAAGATCAATGTAAGAATAGTTAGAAACGCTCTAAACGAAGGTCCAGAGGGACTGGAACGTTAGTATGATCAATATATTGTTATGCTAAGCAAGAGCAGTGTACAGGATCTTCCTTTCTCAAGACTGAAGTGATACTTTCCAATACACCTGCATCTGAGATAGTTAGATGTGTGAATATGTCCTTTGAAATATGGATCAAATTGACTGGATTAAATCATGAGGGATTTTTTTTTTTAAATTTGATCAAAAAAAACCTACAAATCAAATGATTGCATTTCTGCCATTTTTCAAACTAACTTTTGTGCTGGGGTTTCTCCAGAACTCAAACTATGCAAGATTAAGACAGACAGAGAGAGAGATGAAGTGAGAGGACACCCACAGTGAAACAAAGCACACAGGGGTGACACACTGGCTGACGCCAAGACAGAAACACTGCCAGACAGAGACAATGTTTGACAGGAGAGAAGAACAGAGCTGGAGGTGGAAAGGAGATGCAGACAGGAATTGACAAGCTAATTGCAGAAAATTGAAATAAGAACAGAAGAAAGAAACATAAAAAGGTGTTTGTGGACAAAATGCAGACAAAGAAAAGACGGAGAGAATGAAGAGTGACATTGCCGTCATTCCTATCGCAGTGGGAGTCCGTCGTCTCAGCTGTGCACCTTGGTGCCCTTTGTGATGAAGGAGAGTGATTTCATTGCAGACAATGGCTGCGAGGATAGCAAGCTTATGGCCGGCCTGGGCCTGTGTCAGCCTAAATGGCAACAATCGATAATCCCCTCAGTCCGTTTTGCCCTGTGAGGGCTGGAGCCTGAGCTGCAACAATGCACATGGCGCTGAGATGTATGTGTCTGATTGTATCGTAAACTGTTTGTTTAAATTTTTGGATATGAAGAAATTTCTTTTATTGTTTCAGACTTTTCTATAACCTTTGCTTTTTATCTTTGAAATATTGTAGGGTTATACTTATTCAGGTCTCTAAAATTCTGCGAATGCAAAGAATAGAAGAATGGACAAACTACTCATAGGTCAATGACACATGCAACTTGTAACACAAGGTTTGCAGGTAAACATTATGACTGTAGTTACCAATTATTTTTACTTTCCAGTACTTTGTGGGTTTTCCTTGAATTAACTGAATATACAGAAAACAGATAAAAGGCTCATAACAGTTTCTGAGTCCAAGGTTGCAACAGTTTAAACCCTAGATATGTGCAACTTACAATGATTTCAAACAAACAGCAGCAAATTCCGAATTTGAGAAGCTGCACCCAATAAATATTTCTCAATATATTTGTAATACATATTTAAAAATTCCTCAAACGATAATAAAAAGTTAACTTTTAAACTAGTAAACATTGCTGTGCTTTAAAGGATCACTAGCCAAAATGGTTTGGAACCGGTGTTTTAGGCAAAGACCCTCCAAAGATGGCTACCAGTGCAGTATCAGGTGCAACTCTGCAGTCAGACCTTCACTGATGTAGAAATAATTCTTGTGCGGGTTGTTTATGTACTCCGGTTTCCACTTGGAAAGAGAAACATTTATTGCTAAGTTCAGCACAGTGGGATTTGCACAAAATGCAGCAAAAGGTGCCAAGCTGTGCACAACTTTAAAGGCCAAAGTAAAATCGCCGTCTGCCCACACCTGCAACACTGCTCCAGCATGGAGTGTGTTTTACACTCACTCTCTCTCACTCACACACACACATACTCACACACACACGCACACACACACACACAGTGGAGACTTTGTTAGCCTGTTGGCACAGTCAGGCTTCCCGGAACATCATGTTTCCACCCTGACTAGAACAGTGTGTCTGTTGTGCATGTGGTTGCAGCATTGTGCGGGCACATGCACGCAGCCAGTAGTCACACTGGATTGTATTCATTGCAAAAAGATGGATCACTCAGCATAGTTCACTGTCACTAGAAGAGTTATGTTCTAAAGTCTCTCAAAGTGACAGTTCCAGTTAAAATAAATGACAAAATATTATAGAAATCAAACAAAATACAAAATGGTCCAACACCAGGATGTGTTAAATCAACATGAATAGTTACTTTAAAAAAAACATTAGTTGTGATTTGTATGATGTTTCTAATGCTTTGCTGCAAAACAGATTTCCTCCTGTTTGAATTAAAGTCAAATAAGTTAAGTTAAAGTTAATGCTACTCATCAATATTGCTTTTGAAGTCTTTTAAATGGAAGTCTGAAGTCAGAAAAGAAACCAGGAACACCATCCAAATCCGGTAAACTTAGTGTGACGCGGAAACAATGGAAACTTTGCTCCACTGAATATTGCAGCAGTAGTGGGCACATTATGAAGCAACTAAAGGAACTATGGGGCTTCCCTGAAGCCAAGTCTCTGCCACACACACATTTTATTTCTAGAAAGTGGCTGTGCTGCACTGTTCTGCTGGCAGTCTAATATATCACCACCTCCTTCTGGCTTTTCCAATATCACTTGGTTGTGTTGTTTTCAAAAAGGTTTCTGAGCTCATTCTGCGCTGCACTGAGGGATGTTTAACGACATCTAAAATGCCTGGATCGTTCTTTTTTTTTTTAAGAAAATGCATTTTGGGCTGTTGTGGGTTGAGCCTGGCTCCCAGAAATGGAAAATCACTCTAGTGCAGAAAGTCTTATGGACCATAGAGAGTTGTTTCCTCTTTCTCCTCCGTGTGAAAGCTCCTGCATTGATCTCGCTCCCCAGGGGTCTGCGCTGCACAAGTTGTAGCCAGAGCCAGAGCAGGGGGGCGACGCTATGGATCATAAACACAGGGCTCACACACTTGCAGACCCAAAAACATGGAAAGCACATTGCCACACAGAGAGACATGCTGCATACGTATTTTGTCGCTTGGCTTCATTTAGCTGTGCTCATGTGTTCACATAGAAACACACAAAAACACACACAGGCCTGAACTCACGCATTCACTTTCTGACTTAACATTGTTCGTGACACGACTTCATTTGACTCTAGAAGAGAAGAAGATGATGTCTGTAGCCTGAAGTGTGTGTGTCAGTGTATGAATGGCCACGAAAAGACCAGTGTGAGTAAGCCACTACTGGTGCATAGAGACCTTATAGACACAGTAACGAGGAGTTGATGACTTGCTATACGACACCGTGTGGCAGTTGGAAGGAGGAAGCTGAAGCTCAAAAAGAAGAAGTACTTAACACTGAATATAACAGAATATAATATAGTTAAAAATCTTAAATATCTTTTTCACAATCTCCAAAGGATGAATGAATTTCCCTCTCACAACACCATGACACTGACATCTTTGGTTTTGAGTGGAATATCTTCACAATTATTAAGTGAAATTTGATATAGATTTTCAGGCTTTGTTTGATTTTATATACTAAATACCTACAAAAATCTTAATATTGCGGCGTGTCGTGTCACCACAAATAAATCAATGAATGTGAAGCACTGCGATGGACTGGCGATCTGTCCAGAATGTACCCCAACTTTTGCCCAATGTCAGCTGGGATAGGCTCCAGCCCCCCCGCGACCCTGTACGCAGGATAAGCGGTTGACGATGGATGGATGGATGGATGGATGGATGGATGGATGGATGGATGGATGGATGGATGGAATGGGAAACACTGCAGTATGTTGCAGATTCTAGAGAGTGTATTTATGTCATCTTAGTTCTGATAGTGAGTTAGTTAAAATTACCTTAACCATGAAAAATGGTTGCTTTTGGCTGAAATTCACATTATCAGAAACACAGTTCCTTGTTTAACCCTCTTCAGCTTAGTTTAGAAAACCAACAATTCTTTCTTTTTTCGAGGAAGAGCTGTGACTTATTTCATTATTATGGACTTATGGATCAGAGCTAACACCAGTGTGCAACTGGCTTGGACGGATAACAAAATGTCCCTTAGGAGGTTTGAGTTGAGTTCAGACCGAGGCTCCGAGCATGACCCAAACGCCTTATTACCATTACCAAAATTACAGTAAGTAACAAAAAGGTCTTTTCACACCCACAAGTTGGCTCATAGTAAAGAGTCTCTTTGCTCAACCAAACATTTTCATTTGCACTGAACAACAGCTCTGCTACCTTTGTATTACTCAGCACTTTGATGCAAAAAGCAATGATATTTCACCTTATATGCTGAGGCTATGCAAGGGAAAGTAATGAGATTTATGTAGCCCGGGGAAATGAAGAGCTTTCAGGTTTTTCAAAGTCCTAACGTCTTGTTTTTGAGTATGTTGCCCTTCCTTTCCCCTGTTTCCTATGTATTCTCCATAGCTCGCTCCCTCCCTTATCTCCCCTCTGCTCTGCTATAATATGTGCAGCTCTACTAAAATATAGTTGAGTGAGGATTTATTTATGATGGGTTTTTTGAGGCAGGCTGAGACTCTTTATCCACGAGACGGTTTGTTCTGTTTCTCTTTTAGCCACTGCAGCAGCTGAATATGGGAGTGTTTTTCTCTTGGCCTCGATGTTATGAAAATACTTGTCAAATGAAGATGGACCATTTAAAGCTGATGTCTATACATTACAGCCACTTCAGTATTTACTGTAACCTTTGTATCATTAGATATTGCTGCAAAGTCAATATGCAGATAGATGGATGGGGCGCCGACCTGGGTCGGCTAAGCTGAGATAATCTGTCTGCATGATGAGGCAGGGCAGGAAGTAGGTTTGTGTACAGAGGTCAGGACCCACTGCAGCTACACCCATGTGGGGTGCTGTGTGTCCAAAGACGATCAGACGGGTGTCTCTGTACCCCCGCATATGACCTCGACACACTTTCTGAATCACCTGCATACCAAAGTTGCTGCTTTGGTCTCTAAATTGTGGGCCAGCGTTTTGATACTGATGCATAATGAAATAGTGTATGGAGTGAAGTGGACTGGCACTTTACATTAAAAATGACGCAGTCAGCGTTTCACCCATAAATATACTAATTTATGGTTGATTGATGATTTTGATGATGACTCAATAATTTTAAGATGGCTGTTAAAAAACACATGTGGTGTCCTTAAAATACATGATAATACACCATGAAAAATAAGGCTGTGTCAGCCAAATTACAAAAAGAAATCTGTTCTAAGTTTAAGCGCCATCAGTATTGTAATGCTGATAGTTTTGGCCGCATACAGTTTTGAGATATCCACTGTAACTTCTGCTACCACCAAAGTACAATGGACGGAAACTGCTGACCAGAACTGTGTTTAAACAATTCCTCAAACAGTTTCTTCAAAGGCGATCTAAGAACATGTAAGGCTTTGATCGCTGATGCAGTTGCTCAGAGTCAATTCTTTCCCTGCTTTCTCATTTTAACACACCTGCTGTGACTTGTGCGTATAAATCCCAAGATCCATGCAAACTGGATTTTTTGAGGCATTTCTGTTGTGCACGTTCTTGTTACTTATAGGCAAGCATACATTGCGTAGCTGTATTACCATTTTCTTTAAATAGTGGAGATTATTTGAAGAACATGTTATCACATTGTTGATCTTCCTCTTTATGAAGTGTACTTAGGTTTGACTGTAGCTTCTAGAAGTAACTTTTGAAAAACTTATCAGAGATGAAGAGTCCTTCGCTATTGGTGTGAAAAACGAGAAATATGCACTTTGCTGGCCCGTATTATAGGTGTATGTTGCGATGTGAGGAATGAGTCACAATATGGTGGTCATTTTTTACTTTGTGGGGAGTTTCAAAATTAAAGAACTCAATTACTGCATAAAGTGGAGGGAGCTGATACAAGATTTTTCATGTCGGGTCTACAGGGATAAATATTAAGAAACCCCCAAGCTTCAAGTAATGTTATAAATCCCTGTAATGGTCTAATACATTTTTCTTTTAATGGCAGCTCCCATCGCTCATACAGCAACTTTAGATTGGCAAAAACATTTGACATTTTTTCCCCCTTTCCTACCAAAAACTTTACCAAACATCTAAATTGAGACACATTAAAATTATATTAAATTGAGAATTATGTTGACCTTAAAAACCCTCATCACTCAGTCAGAGTGTTTTCTAATCATGGCAGTGCTTCAGTAGTGGGATATGGATTAGTTACATTTGCATGCTGATATGCTGTGGAGTCGAGGTGTTAATAATGTCAGTTGCTATCTGCTGTTGCAGGGTGATTGCTAGGAGCAGTTCTTTCTCGCTGAGGATGTTGGGCGCTGCAGAGGACGGTGACTCAAACCTCAGTGACAGTGACGAGAGACAAAGAGACAGCGCATGTCTCAGACCGCCACAAATTTATATTACAGTTTCCTCCTCTTCTTGCCATCCTTCCTTTAACTTCTCCATCTCTCTCTACCCCAGGCACCTGACCTTGATAGCACCCTCTTTTCTGTATGACTGGAAGATATATACTCCAATAAGTACAACCCCCACCCCGTGGCTGAGACCACCACCTTGTATGACACATGTACACAAACTCACCAAAGAGACACACACTTGCAGTGTGTGCAATCGCTCATCCAGCCGGCATCTGAGTGCTTTTTTAGCACTGTGTACATGTCATCTCACATGAAAGTGCTGCACATGAGGAAAAGCTCTGCAGGGAGAGTTGATGTTTTGGGGCAACTTATTTCCAATTCTTTGGGCTTTTTAACGTGAAGCTGAACAGGATGTTGCCTTTGCCTCATTTGCTCATTCTTCCTGTCTGGGAAGGGGACTTTGCTATTTATACATCCTCTGACCTTTGCTGTTTTGTACTCGCCCCCTCTTGGTGAAGGGAATTCTTAACTGTACCGAGACCTTACTGTGTTTCCATTTTAAGACCAACCATTTCTCACAGCTTGCTGGACCCTTTTTGGCATCATCTGGGGCTTGATAAGGCCCGCACCTCCAGCTGCTGATAGATAATGAGTCTCCACCTCTTTTTTGCGGTTGTTTTTACATGTATGTGGCCTCATTTATGAGTCCATTTTGTTTCACTTCTCTGGCTTTCTAAAAAGCCACAAGGGTCTGGGAGATTCATTTTTTAAAAACATATATGCGCAGGTCGTAGTGGAATCTCTCAGCAGGTGCACAAGCTTCATCCTAACATCTCCGGCTGGCCCGCCACAACTGCATCAATGTCTGATAACCACAAATGTCTTTCACCCTGAACTTAAACATCATTTATGTGAATGAAAATATACTTCTAGAGACAGCCAGAGACGAGCAGGGAGATGTGAATTTGGAGAACAGTGCAGACAAGATGAGACAAGGCCAAAAGAGAGCTGAAGAAACCACACCCTCTCACTCTCTCACACACATACACGTGTTTTGTCTCAGATGCACAAAGCGTCACCCCCATAGAGAAAGTCTCCGGTGGGTTGTTCTTGACACAAATGAATTCAAAATCAACAAAAGCTTTGGGTTGTTTTCTAAGGATGCTGGTTGGGGAGGAGGCATATATGTTTTTGTCTTCTTTTTTTCTGACATCTTTCCAGTCGTGCATGAGAGCTGGCAGAGAGATTCTTTCACGAAGCTGGAAAAAAAACAAGATCGAGGTGATTTTTTACAAGAAATTGCTGAGTCCATTTCAACAATGTTAACCCTGGGTTCTTATTTAAAGCATTTCTATTAGGGTAATATCCTCTATCTACAATGCTGACATTGCAGCATCAGTAGCAGATGTGAGCTGTTAATCTGTTTTGCTCTGAGACACCACAAACAAGAAAAAAGAAAAGAAAATGCCACAGTGGGACATTGGTTTAAGCTACAAAAGAGCAGCAAAGTGTGTGCAATGGGGAGAAAACCAAAGATATCTCAATTTTGCAGTAATCATCAGACACATTATAAAAACCTGCCCTGCCTAATTTCAACTAATCTGGCCTGAATTGGCCGAGTTCACTTGGGAATTGGTTGGTTGAGCCTGGGAGCTGTCCCCGTAAATTGCAATGCTAATGGCGGGGCTGAACGGGCTTCTGTCCCTGATAAAGACAGATTTAATGGAGATATTTCACATGGAATCATTTATCAGGGACTGACAGGCAGGCAGTAAGACTCCCAGCCCCCCCCTACCCTAAAAATCACTACACACACATGCACACAGGCACCTTGAGAGGCATGGGCCACACCCTCTCTGTCAGTGCTTGATCCATGACGATACAAATTTATCTGCCCTGAAGCAGATTAATTTAACAGAGTTTGTTGTGAAATTAGAAAAAATCCGGAGCATATTTATATCAGGGATGATCAGAGCTCATTTATGGCACTACTGATCCGTGACTGTGGACAGACAGCGGAGAAAACAGGCGGCAAGATTTTTTAAAATGCTAGAGTGGATGCATCTAAAGCGCATCATAGATCACTGATAAAATCTGACAGTACAAATATGACTGTGGTCGAACACGGAGAGGCATTGTTATGCAGGGGGCACACGTGTGCACTCATGTTGGTGGCAGTAATGGTCTTCCCAGCTAAGCTGGCAATTTGTAATGTTGTTATCTATTGTAAAGGTTTAAGAAATATCCATGTTGACTTGTACAAGATGGCTGTCTAAGTTAGAACAGAAACCCATTATAGCACCCTAGGTGGACTCTCGGGCTTTTCACAGTGCTTATCCTGAATTAGCCCCATTTCTCACACACATTGTTAACCCTGGATTAATTTACTCAGGATCATTTGATTTACACTGCGCTTCTACTAGCCCTGAGTTAAATGTCTGTTGGAACACACAACCAATATTTATGTTTATCTTCACATTCTGTTTACTTAAGCCCGGTTTAACGCTGGCACTTTTTTAGCCCTGTGTTTACTTGATTTTCAGGGAATAACCCTGCACACTCTGAGTATACAGCGGGGCCAGCAAGCCATAAACCAAAGTTAGGATTAGTCCACTTTGGAATGTGCTAGTAATATGTCATTGTGAAAGCGTCCTTAGCCTGTGACTAAGACTGTTCTAACAATGCTTTCAGATTTGGGTTAAGTGCAGTGTGAAAACCCGTCTGTTAGATCAGCCAGTCACGTAATTGCACAAGAATTTGTACATACATGCTGAGCCCATCATCCGGTGTTAGTTTTTGAAAAAGTACATTATTTTTAATTACTTTTTGTCAATTGATGTAAGTTAGTTTTAGTCTAATTCATTAGCTTACCATTTTATAAATGTCTACACTGCCTGCATGTTTTCATGGTTTGTTTGAGCTGTCTCAGTGGGACCATAAATCAGTTTGCAATAATGTAGAGTTTTTGGTACATGCACTTATGCATGTATTGTAAATTTCTCACATAAAAACAACAAATGTGCAAAACCTTGACAGACTTTACCACTCCCCTTGACTATACTTGGATAAACTTCCAAAAAAACGATGAAGTATCTTAAACCATCTGGCTCAGAAAGATACAATAGAAAGTTTTTGTATTTTTTTTATTTTTTATAGCCGGTTAGCCATAACCCCACAATTCCCAGCAGACCCTGTATTACTTAACTTAATTATTCTCTTTCTCAAAAAAGTATTGATACTCTCCTATGACAATAGTAAAATATAAAATAAAACAAAAATACCTGACCTGAATAAAATAATGGGTTTAACAACACTAAAACAAGAAAATCAAAAGGAAGCTTGGGCCAAAATCACACGTAGCCACCTTGTAACTCATCAGTCGGGCTGCTTTAAGCTTTGAGGTATAACGGACAGAGGCTAGATTTCAGTCAGTCTTTAAGGTAGACTTCAAAATGTGCAGCAGTGTCATGCCGGAGGATGTCTTTGTTGTCCTCATCATGACCTCACCTGACCAGAGCTGCCGTGTTCTTCTTTGTTCATCTCATCTGACTGTTAATACTGCTCCCAGGGGATGTGACTACTCTCTCTCTCTCCCCCTCTCCTCTCTGCCTCGACCTCCGTCCTTTGTTCACCTCCCCCCACTCCATCTATTCCTGGAACTGCTGATTTAATGAAGAGCTCGGTCACCATGAATGACCGCTCCCATCATCAGTGCCCTTTTTTGTGTGTGTATGTGTGTGGTCATCTCTGGTCGAGCTGCAAAACATTAGCTGTTTGCTTACTGTAGCACTTACTGTTACTTACTACTGCAGTCAAGTGTGGGTTTTGTCTGTGAATCCTCAGCACTGAAACAAACACAAGATTCTTTAGAGAAATCTTGACGTCACTGTCAGCTTGTTACCACTTTCCCATCAGAGAGTACTAAAGTTAAGATATCAATAGCTGTCATATTTCCAGCACTATTTCCAGGAGAGCTAATTTACTCCATACGCAGATAGTTCTTTCATCAGTTAAGATGTCGTCAATGTGATTTCATGCCTAACAAAGCTAATGGGCTGGGGCCATCTTACTAATAGCATCTATCTACCCTCCTGTGTGTGTGTCCTTTGAAGCTAGCTGGGCGGTAGTTTCATGTGTAATCTAACAGTGGAGGGGATTTGGCTATCCTGCTGTCAAGGTAATGTCCTGTAATTGGCCTTCTAATGCTGTGGGATAATGAGACTAGAAGCGGATGGCAAAGGCTATGCTGCTGTATTTACCTGCAACTCCAGACAATTAGTACACATAATGCTAATCACAGGCTGGCAGGTGGACCTTTTTAATGAGCCCAAAAAAGGATTTGTTCTCACTTTGTTGTAATGATTATTAGTTATTAAAAAGCTGTTCTTGAGTTCTGAGCAAAAGAGTTCTTACAATGAATTACTTTATTTATATATTGTTATAACTGGTACTTTTGTATAATGAGGGATGAGGGGTCCACTTAAACACTATTACCATTTTCCATTTACACATGCGACAATAGCTTTACAAAATAACAATCTGAAATTTAGGGTAACTGTGAATTTAAACCAGATCTATTTCAATAAAAAAATTATATTTAAAATATAAGATTATATTTTACAGTTTTTCAGTTGTAAAATTGTGTTCATTTAAAGAAACACACACAAAATGAAACAATAATACTATGAAATGTAATCAAGACAATGTTTTGTTTCAAATTATTTAACTTGTAACAGCGCAGTAGCAGCGCCAGGAGTTGCTCAGACAACTACAACAACTATTATTTACAAATGCCGACCTCATAGCGGTGCTTGAGGGAAAGTCAAGGGGTCGCTTGGGGAACATGAAGGTGTGGACAAACTTTCATGACAATCGATTCAGTAGTTCACACTGTACAAAATTGGTGGACTGACCAACCTACAGAAGGACATTGGCATTCATAGAGCCATGCCTCTACCTAAAAAATTTAACTTGTACTATACAAAAGAAAACAACGTTTTTTTAATATTAATGTATGTATTTGTGCTGATTCCCATAATCCTTGACTTTGAACCCTGGATACCTCTAGACGCCAGAAATAAGCGCCCTTCACACAGCCTGTCAGTCTTTCTTGAGCAGACCACAGATGATAAACCTTTGGGGATTCTTAGAGCCTGCCACCCTCAGCGGGTGCAAGTCTCTGAGGTCGTTCAAGACAAGGAAAGACGGTGCTGATTAAAGTAAGGCCCTCTTGGGTTGACAGTGAACTGTCAGATATATCCACTAACACCAGCCCCTGTAAATTGCTAGTTACAGATCCTAATTTAGCTGTCTTTAACATTTCCAACAAGTCATCAGCTGGGATCCCTCTCGGGTTGTCTGCTGTGAGGGAGGTTAGAGCAGGGTGGCAGGGTTCGAGAGAAGTTTGACTTTAGCCTTAAGCCAAAACAATTCTTTTTGGTGTGGAAACAATAGTGGGACAAAGTGGAGTGACAGGTGTCTCAGTGGTGTTCCGCCCTCTGGACAGCATTTGCTCTGCCTGATGAGACTCCATGGGCTCACAAGTATACATAAAGACGAGCACATGTACATAGACTGACGTACAGATGCATGCATTTGCATATTGAACGCAAAGACTTATACATGCGTGTATGCACTTCTTTGGTCTGTTTCAGTCACACTCAAAATGCCTCTAAAGCACCCTGATTCTCATGGCTATGCTTTCTTCCATTTTCTATATATGCGTGTGCGCTTGTCTCTTTTACTCATCACATGCACCGATCAGCCATAACATTATGACCACCTGCTGGTTGCTGGTGGCAACATGGTAGTCTACAAACCAATAGGTGACGTCACGGTGGCTACGTCCACTTCTTTTATGCAGTCGTTTGTTCACGCAGCTTTGGTGTTCACTGCACAGCTTCAAACCCCTTTTGTCTTTCAGCTCTTGTGTGCTTTGGAGCCATGCTTATTAAGTCCATCACTTAAATACTGATTAGATTGGACACCCTGGGATCTTGGAGATTATGGGGACATGGAGCAGGTCTCCAATATGAGCGTGTGCATGAATGAATTTGTGTTGGCTCTTTATTTGTTGCCGCATATGGGATAGTGATTTGTGATGCTCCTCCCGGGTAAGGATGAACAGAAATATATCTCCCTGTGAAGTAATAACCTCAGGCTTAAACACAGCACACTGGTAGCATTTGTTTCCATTTATTTTATTTATATATTTTATTTGTCCCTGAGAATGGGAGCCATTGTCTGTGAAATCAGTGACAGGCTATAATTCACAGCCCCAAGAAACGGGGTTGGATCAATCTTTTCTGTAACCGTCCAGATGTGCCATCAAGACATCATCAAAAGGATTAACTACTGGTTAGATGTTTTTGTCTATATCTCCTGTTTGTTTGTTTATCACTTTAATAACAGCTACTGATTGTTTTACACATTTCTTAAAACACGTTAAAATCCATTCATAATGCAAGGACAAGCTTCTTCTAGCAGTTACAAGATAAAATGAACAGAGGAGCAAACTGCATTTGTCAGCTTTCCTGGAACTACAGATGTCTTACTCTCTGCAACATACTGTATATTTAGGGTTGGGTATCAATATTTTTCAACAATTACAAAATGTATGTATAGCCTTGAGTATTGAAAGGTGCTAAGTAACAAAATGTGGACTGGTTAGATTGTTTACACATAAATTGGGAATCTTTTGTTCATTTTGACAGTATTCTTTATTTTGCACTGACACAGTGAGCAATTTTGTATATTGTGTTAAATAAATAACAAGGAATTGAAACATGGTTATTTTCCCCTACACTAAGGCACTGAAAAATGTGAAATTAGAAAATAATCTTCACTTGTCTCCTTTAACCTCACAAACCCATGAAATACACTGCTGTTGTTCCCAGTATTGTGTAAAAGAAATGATTGTAGGATGAAGTTTTGGCTACTCTGGTGTAAAACTCTGCCTACCTACAACACATGATAACTTTTCCCATTGGATTCCTGTACCTCTACATTGCATATTTATTTTGTATAATCTAGGGTATTCATGGTTGTATGAACACACTGTTCATGCCCTAGCTATGTCTGGGAAAACTGTAGTAGTGGCCCAGGTGTGGAGAAGGATATGACCCCACTTGGGGCATGTCCTTGTCAGGGAGCAAGTATGGAGGTCAACCGTACTTAGTCTGCTATCTCCAGGGAAACAAGCTGACTCGGTCTGGGCCGTAGGATCCACCATGCCCTCATCGCCCTCGTCACTGTGATGGTCATCTCTCATCCTGTGTTTTCCCAGAGACCGTAATGTGCCATCATGATTCCACTTGCCGTGACGCGTGTTTCTTGACAGCTGGTTTCTAGTAGTTGCGCTCACGCAGGAGCCAAAGTTGTGTTTTTCTCCTTAGAACATCCTCATCCGAAGCTGACAGTGCCATGATTGCAGGCTTTGTGACTCACATTGGGCCTTGGGCCTCATCAGTTCTTAACCCACTTTCTGCAGTTCTAAATAGGCCTCCTTTGTCACACATGGGGAATACATAAACCTGACGGTTACCTGCTGTGGCGCCAGCCTCTAATCTGCACCGGAAAACGTGCATTTCTTCTGAGAGCCATAAGAGCTGGTTATTTAAAGAGATCTAATTTTTCACAAGGTCTCACATCTCTGATCTGAAAGAAATAATTTAAACCTCTGCTTTGATTGTCAAACTTGAAAGGTGGCTCTGAAAAGTTTGTATCTTGTTCCTTGAGGGAGGACAGCAGCTGCATATACATCTGGTTCCCCGCAGTTGGAATGGATTCTACATGCGACCCACACACCTAGCAACAAAATGTCCATAGACAGTTGCAACTACTAGATTAATCCTCTGATTCCTCCTGCCCATCCACTGTCTGTTTCGTCTCCTGTTAACTCAGAAGTAACACATAAATGACCATCTAAATGAGCTGTAATACCAGAATAATCTCTCTGACCTATTAATAAGTAATACAGAAATAAAACAAACGTGTGCAGAAATGCTCAAACACACACGCACACACACACACACACACTCTCATATACACAGTTACACAACACTGCACACTAATTGATTTGCTGGGGTTATTTGCTTTGTTGCACATTTATTTAAAAGGAGATGATGTTTTGTGTGCATGCGATGATGATAATGGACCATTGAGTTTGTGTGTGTCGGTGATTGTTTCAGTAAATGTGTAATGTTTTTCTCTGTTTGTGTATATTACCAAGATAGAAAAAAACATAAAGATTAAACTGTCACACCAGTAACACTAATGGCCTTAGTCAATAGCATGTTTTGGGAGATTATGCTGAAAGCATTCAGGGATTAAGATCTCTATAACACGAAGCCATTGCTTTAAAGATTAGCAGCACAACAGCAAGTCGCAAATAAAAATGTGGCAGAATATAGCTGGAGAAGACCGATCTTCAAGTAAGCCACACAGAGTTTACACATTTTTTTTTTTGGACATCCGAAAGGAACCAATGAACAGGTCGCCAGTCCATCACAGGGCCACACATAAACAAACAACCATGCACACTCAGGGATTATTTTGGAGACACAAGTAACGTAGCCTGCATGTCTTTGGATGGTGGGAGGAAGCCGGAGCACCTGGAGGGAACCCATGCAGACACGGGGAGAACATGAAAACTCCACACAGAAAGGCCGGGGCAACCCGGGTTTGAACCCACAACCTTCTTGCTGTGAGGCAACAGTGCTAACCACTGCACCACCGTGCTGTGGTCAGATTGTTCACCATTAACCATAAATCTAACCAGCCATCATAAAGCAGATTATGTCACACTAAGAGGCACTCCGCAGGACCCGTTCAGCTCTGGCACGGCTTCTGACTCAGCTTAGTTTTTCCTGACAATGAGGAAAATTTACTCAGCAACCGTCCAAATGTAATGCCTTTACTGATTTTCATCTCTTATTTCCTTTGTGCCGTACCTTCCTCTGATTTCTCCCAACACACATCACAAATAAACACACATTTCTTTTCCCGGCAAATCCTTGAGAGTCAGGGACTGGGAACTATTTGTCCACTTACACATACACTGCCATGAACAATATGATCTGCCATATAAACCTGTTCCTGATTGAGAGGTGAGTCTTTTTGATGCTTAAAACATAGTCCAAGCAGTTAGCAGCAAACTTTGATTGAGGGCCAATTTGTTCCTAGCTCTATGTTACGAGAGGCTTGGGACTCAGTTTCTCTGTTTTTTTTGTGACCTGAGATATGAAACCATGTCAGAAATAGCAAATCCAAAATCCCTCCTCTTGCTGACACATGGCCTAGTCTGGGGAAAAATGCTACTCTACATGCCTTAGGCACACACGCTCGCACACATACACACAAAAACTGCAAGGCTCTCCCAAAAACAAATAGCCCATAGGCACATTTTTCAGATTTTTAGTCATGCACAACTGTAGTTAAAAGTAAATTTATTTCTAAATGCATCATTTAAACATGCCGTTGTGGGAATGCATTTATGCAAAATAATGGGTATACCTGTAGGACACTGTCAGTTTACGCTCATTAATTAAGACACTACTCATATGCAAAGTCAGATGATCATGTTCCTCAGATGTTAATCACCATGGCGACTGGAAATTGGTACAAGCCACCGATCTGCAGCTGCCGAGAGAACTATCTCCTAAAATAATGACTCCATTAATTACAGAGCGATGTTATTGCGCGACATTGCTCTCTCTACACTGCATTAATTGAATGTACCAATAATAGATTTACGGCGAAGTCAAAATGTGACAGCTGCTCGCTGAGCTGTCCGTCTCGGGCCTGGGGCGTTCACCTAAATCAAGTCAAATCGAGTGTCAGACTGTGTTTCGGTTAGGCGGGGAGAGATGATACCGAGGAAGAGAGCGGTTACAAACATGGAGGGGAGTAAAGTTGGAACTAATGATGGAGCATAAAACAGGCCGTCTATGTTTGATGAGTGTTGGCTGAGAGACTGGAAAGTGAGATGAAACAAAGATGAAAAGGAGAGAGTCTGAAGAGTGCAGTTGCAGAATAGAGAGAATGGGGTGATTAAACAGCTAAGACGACAACGTAGACACACAAGAGCAGAGTTCAGACAAACAAGACTGTTGTCCCTTGTTTGTGGATTCCCTCCAACAGTTGAAGTTTGTCACTAATTATTAAACATGTAAACATCTTTGTTGTATTCAACTTCTCTCTGTTCACTGTTCTCTCTGCCCACTTTTCTTATGACAGTATAAAGAAAAAGATGAATCACTTAATTGGGAAATAGTCAAGAGATTAATTGATGATGAATATAATACTGTAGTTAGTTGCAACTCTACTTTATGTTCCACAGTATTGTGGCTGCAGGGATTTTCTCCCATTCAACCACAAGAGCTTTATTGAGGTTGGCCACTGATGTTTGGTGATAAGGGCCGGCTCCAATTCTTCCAAAAGGATTCAGGGTCCTTCAACTCAAGTGCTTGTCCGATGGTCGAACAATGTGCAAACCCCCTTACCCAACACCTTTCCGATGTTTGAATTGAGGGGGTGGTTTCGGCAACTTTCGGTAACTGACAAGTTAAAATTCACGGCCACTTCATAAAGCAATTGCCCAGGTTTGTGAAGGTTAGAGAGTAGGTGGGGTTTGGCTTTTTCTCTGAAGCTTTCTTTTTTTCTTCTTCACACAATCACTTCTCTCATTTTTCAAAAGTCTGCACCTGTATCCATCCACTTCTGTGAATATTAGAAGTTGAACACATCATTCTAAACAATTTGTTGTGTGATTGTTCATATGGGTGCCACTTAGGGATGCAACTGACGATGATTTTATATTTGATTAATGTGTCAGTTATATAAGAGATTGATCGATCAGTTGTTTGTTCTGTAAAATGTAAGAAAATGGTGAAAAATGTCGATCAGTGTCTCCCAAAGCCCAAGATGATATCCTCAACCCAAAGATATTCAATTTACTGTCATAGAGGGGCAAAGAAACCAAAAAATATTCACATTTAAGAAGCTGGAATCAGAAAATTTTCTTTTGTTCTTAAAAAATACTCAGATCGATTAATTGATTATCATAATAGTTGCTGATTAATTTAATAGTTGACGACTAATCGATTATTCATTGCAGCTCTTGTGCCACTAAACCATTGCAGAAGATTGCACACCAATATTATATAACTAAAAGAACGGAAGTCAAATCTCAAACAGTGGAAATCCATGTGCTGCTATTTTTATGATGCTTTCAGACCAAAAGCGAAGCGAGCGTTCAGGGTGGTGAGTTTACATACGACAGTAGGCGATTGAAAATCTGTTGGCCGGCGGAGAGCTGCTAAACTTGGGGGAGAGGAGCAGGGAACAGCGCTCCAGCTTTTGGACAAATAAACACCCGTATTCAATCTAGATTATGCTCTGATAACTACCCAGTTTGCTCGTGGGAGGAGCTCGGAGTAAACTGCTTTTATTATTTAGCTTTTCACTTTAGTTTTTGGGATTACAACCTTGATTTATCTTCACTCGAGCTGCTAAGCAGCTAGATTCCGTGAGCGTCCAGTTAGCCCTGATCGATCCGAACTCCATTCAGAAAAAAAACAAGTTGTTGTCCTGCTGTCTTGCTGACAGCCCTAACAAAGCATAATTTGATATGTTTAAAAAATCTGCATCATATTGTAGTTATTTTGGCATCACGTTTACTGCTATTTAATTACAATAAAATGCTTACTTTGGGTTCATACAGCTGTAGTAATGGCGAGTTGTTTATTTGTGTTATCGCATTGTGTG
The DNA here is from genome assembly GCA_024633595.2 of Lepomis macrochirus. Lineage (NCBI taxonomy): Eukaryota > Metazoa > Chordata > Actinopteri > Centrarchiformes > Centrarchidae > Lepomis > Lepomis macrochirus. Next base: position 7,482,842 of record JALXJV020000019.1, on the reverse strand, counting down.
TGTGAACACTCAGCAGTTGTCCAGTGGTAAACCCCCCCCTGCGAGGAAAGCGTTGCGTGGATTTAATTCGCGTTTGGTCTGAATGCCGCATTGGTCTCCCAAAGGGAACCGAAGCTTCGGTGGACATTTAAATGCATGTTTTAGTTACATCCTGTTTCCATTGCACTCTGTGAAAATTTGCAATAAAATGGGTGGATGCAAAATGCACCTTATTATGGCAGGTTTCTCACCTCGCCCTTAAGGTGTTGCCGTTCGGGAACTATAAACACAGACTACACTGTTTCAAGCATACCCCCACCCTAAAGATGCTGGATGGGGTTGAGGTCAGCCTAACCCTGGAACATTCAAGTGCTTCCACACCAAACACTGAAAGGGAAATCTTAATGGACCTCTCATTTTGTGTAGGGAATCATCATGTTGAAAAAAGGAAAGGGTCTTTGCCAAACTGTTGCCACAAAGTTGCATGCCCACTGTTACAGCATGCAGTGAATAGCACTGTGTGTAGTAGCATTAAGATTTTTCTCCATTGGAACTAAGGATTTGACACCAAACCATTAAAACAGCCCCAGAATAAAAGTACAGTATATGGAAGTAAAAGTGTCTGTTGTGACACCAGCTGTTTAATAGCTCCACCCTGCCAATATAAGAGTTGGCTCTTATGCAAAATTTGACTTAATGCTTAAGTTTAATTCTGTGTTGATTCTGCTCCCTTTTTTTTAAAATCCACCATCTGCAACCTGAAGTCTGTAATCTCCCTCAGTAACTATTACACAGCTTGTTCAGCAGCACATTCCGCCTGGTGTGAAGGTGTGCTAGATGCCGTCTTCACAGTCATTAGCGCTTCAGTGCAGACGATAATGGAGTGGCTAGCCTGCTGTTTCTCTGCAGGCCTGGTTAAATGCTTCTCCAACTTTTTCATTTCACTATCTAGTTTTTCTTCCATCTGTCTTTCTACTGTAGTGGGCGTACCATCTTCTCTCTCATTCTCTCAGAAATTTAACTTTCAGCCTCCTCCATCTTTGTTTTTTTGTTGTTTTTTTTTTGTCACCCTTGCATCAGCATATGACTGGATCAATTCCTCTGGGTGTGTAAGATGCAGCGCAAGCTGCCTGCTGTCTCTGCTCACTCACGCCGAGATGAGTGTTAATCAGTGTGATGCGCATTAGAACCTACCGTGCCATCCTCATTTGGGATGTGTATCATCTTTTTTCAGTACGTACCCGAACATGCACATTCGGCGATATTATTGCTTGGCCGCATTTCATTGAGATACTGTACGTTTCAATGTACTACCAGAGAGCAGCAACAGTTTAAAGCCATGACTACTTGCTGCTGAATGGTCAGTGGCTTTTGAATCACTTAGCTGCTTTCATTACAAACCAACAAAGATAATATGGTCCTAAGATTGCAAAAGTGAAACATAGATATTCCCTCCGGAAATCCCACATTCGTGCGGCTTGTCTAATAGTCACATACTTGCACGTCAGACTCTTGGACGTTTCCTTGTTGTGACATTCTGTGACAGCTTTACAGACGATTCGGTTCCCAGTGTGTGTCTGCAATAAAGATGGAGGAAGGTGAGTGTAGGTGATGCTTGGCTTAACTAAACACTTTTAGGGCTCATCAGTTACTTAAGATACCTTTAAAACATTTACTAGTTTTACTCTACAAACAACACAACACTGTCTCTGTGTGTTAGACCGGCACTCTCTCCATTGAAAAATATATCAGATGTGCATATGCAAATGTCTAGTCCTCGAATATGATACGACTCTCGGAAAAAAAAAAGAACAGAAAATGTCTCATGTTTGGACCGATGTGGTAATAGATGGAGATGGAGTTTTCAGTATGATTCATGCTTGCAACTGCTTTACCGTGCGGCAGTAAAGCACTGTGACTTTGCCAAAAAATGAAGATGACTAAATGCTCACTGTGATGGAATATTACTCTTCCCTAGGCTTCAGGTCTGCATGTTGATTTTATAGGGTATTAAAACAAGTGGCAACTAATGGCGGCCTAGACGTTAGGTTACCAATCTAAAACTTTACAGTGTGCCTTGAGGGCAGCATTTGCAATTTGTATTTCATACCATGAAATGCAAATCCACTATATGGTCCTTTAAATCTGAGAGAAAGGCACTTTATAATCTTCAATCATCATGCTTCTTTTTCTTGCTCTTTTCTTTATCTTTCTACCCCATCTTTTCCTCTTTTCTTCTTCCATTGATCCATTATAGATCATTGATAAAGCCCTGGTTCCCCATTCCCAATACAAGTCCAAGTCTCACCTGCTCTTCCTTTCTAAGTATCAGTCTAAAGAAGATTAATCTCCATAAGTCAGTCAAACAGCCTCTCCAGGGTACCTTTCTACTGAGCAGCTCCACCAAAGACATTTGATGCTCGGAGACATTTTTGTCTGCCGTCTCTGACACATTTAGAAGCTCTCATTTGTCTGAATCCGTCTTCCCTCACAGGAGAAGACAATATTTTTACCCGGTGTGAATTTATTGAAGAGGCCCGTTTTTGATTTGATCTTTAATCAAAGCGAAGGTGACAGCATGAATATCATCACACAGTGGGAACAAAAGAGGCCCTGACTGCTGCAGTATGGTTTGGGTCATTAATGGATGCTAATATAATCTAAAAGTGGAGGACACAAAGTGAATCCGCAGAGAAATGAGTTGGAGTCATGTTTGATGCAGACACCTTTCAGCTTCATTACCCGCTGCTATTACAACTCGTGCCCGTGTGGATCAGTGCTCATGTCTCTGGGCCATCATTAATATCACACCGTACAGGTTTTACAAAGGTATTAAGAGATTACTGTGGCAGAATGGATCACATTTTACAAGTGCTTGTGGAAAATTTATTGTTTTTTTCCACTTTCATTTATCTTTTCATTCTCCTCCACCATTCAGTCATTAGGATACATTCCTGACAAAAAGCCACGAATGCCTGAACAACTGTTACGAAATTATAATCTCTGATTATCTTCCTTGATTTCTATATTTCTTTCTTTCTTTGTTTCTTTCTTGAGTCCATTTTGCTCTCTAAGTCACATGTGTCAGAGTAGTAGTTATTTTACTGAAACGGCTACTAAATTGGCAGAATAAATAAATTGTTTAAGCCAGTTATTGTTGTCTTTTCTCTGGTTCCAGCTTCATGAATGTGTGGATTTTGTTATTTTCATTGTAATTTTTTTATGTTTTGGACTGGTCATTCCTGGTCTAATCAAGTCTAGTAAGCTGGTCACCTTGAATGTCTCTCACATGAGACAGTAGCGTGTCAATGCGAGAGTACACGTGCTGTGTGTGGATTTGATGTGATTTCACGGGTCTGGTGACAGTGCTGACATTCAATAAGTGAACAGGGTCAAAACCAGTTTAAATGCTGAGGGAACTGAGATGAAGACCCGCATCAAAATCATTTCTAATGTAAACCTGCTTGAAATAGGAAGTCCGTTGAAAATGGCCAGAAGCACCCTTGAAGGGATTTTTAACCTCTTAGCACGGATTGTCACACCACACCGCTTCTTTTCAGACTGTAGCTGAGATAGCCAATGAATTCTCCAAAACCTGTTTGTGCATATTCGATCAAACCTAGGAACGTTTGGCAAGCCCTGGTTTCTCGTTTATGCCTGTTAACGCTAATTTGGATCATACCTACATCATACCTGAATTTATACCTCTTTTATGGTCTACAGACAAATTAATAATCTCCACTTAGTATCAGCTTGAAAGCAAATGAAAAAAACAAACATTTTCTTATAATAAATTCAGGCATCAAGTGGGTAGTGTTAAAGCTGCTGCCTTGATGAAACTTAATATGTGTGATTTTGGTAGTTTGTAGGTCAATAGAAAAAAAAAGTTTTTTTGAAAGTCAAAGTTTTTAGAAATGGAGATGAAGTAAAGAGAATCCGGAGGGAACTGCGATTATTGTAGGTCCATTACTACAAGTGACCCCTTTCACCTACAAGTAGTCATATGATCCAGCTCAAATAAAGCTGCTCTAAGTGATTTTACGTCTAAATAGCGGCTGTGATTAAAATAGGGGAATAAGTATTTTAGTTTATTTGCTTTGAGGAAACTAACTTTTTTTTTTTAGTTGTGCTGATCAATATTAATATGATAATAACCAATAGGAATGATTGCCAGAAATAGAATATAATGTTTCATCTCAGGGTCTTCAATTCAGTTAAATTCCAATAACTTTATTTATCTGTTAGGAACTTCATATGTGACTTGTGGATAAGTGGCCATTACTTAATTTTCATCTGTCTTGTTCTGTCTGGCAAGACATTAAAAACATTTGCAAACTGACCACCACAACTTTTTGACCCCTACCTGATGAGAGAAATGAGATGAGCATTACTCCACACTGTGGTAATCATTTTTGTATTAAATGATTTTAATGAGAGTTGTCTGCAAGAATCACAGGTGTAAAACAGGCCACTGATGATACAGTCGCGATACTGATGTGCATTGCTAGATTCACATTCCATATGATGTGAGAGACATTAAGACTTAATGGACCGCTCCAGAGTCAGATGTAATGCAGCATAGAGGGCATGACATGCCATCATCCAAATGCAGCAGTGAGGCTAATGCAGCATCACATCAGATAGACAGGATGAGTCATGAGACAGCTGGGGGTCAGCCAACTGGAAGGAGACAGAAAGAGAAACTTTGGCAGTGCTAAAGAGAGAATTATTGTAAATGTGCACTCTATGTTCAGTGACATCAAAAAGAGACTTTCATTTCAAATTGTCTTTGGATTTCTTGTACAAGAGGTAGAAGAGGCAGTACAAAGAAGCAACAGAAAAGATGTGAAAGGGACCACGCGACAGTTCACACATTGACTGAATGGCAATTATTTGGTAAGAAAGCGCTTTTCACACACTGTTTTACCCTGAGGGCTGGACTGTGCATCTGTGGCAACACGCCATCGTGCAACATAATGACACCGTCACCACCCCGTTGCCTACTTGTTTAAGTTGGTGCTGGGTGGCAATACGCAACATGCTATGGGAAAACAAATCAATCAACACCGGCTATGCTTTTGTCTTCCCTTTTCTTTTCTTCCGCTTTTGTCTGTTGTCACAGGTAGACTGTCGACATCTAAAACCTCTTCTGCATTGTGTGTATGAGCCAGGGTTTGTAAGCTAAGCCGCAGTGACTGGCCTCACAAAGTCTGTGTTTTTAATGACCTCCTTTCACAGTAGCTAATTGAGCCATGCAGTACGTGGGCAAATCTGCGGACCAACATAACACCAAGATCAGGCCTGACAGGGGAAAAGAACAGGTTAAAACGCACTTGTGCTTTCACACACAAGACTCTCAATTGGTGGTCCTGAGTAACTGTTTCCTGTTGTTTCTTGTTTGAAGTTCTTTTTAGTTTTATTTTATTGTGTTGAATTATTTATCCTTTTCATACGTTTATTCTATATGCTGACACACATTCTATATACTGTGCTGCACATGCCCATCTAAATCCAGTGGGACTTTTTCTGGTAAACACCTGACATCCACATCTAGGGAGTAGACAACAGAGCTGTGACCTGTCAAGGTGGCACACAATGTCCCTATGTGCACTCTTGTCAGTTCTGAAGTGCCAGTGTCCCCTGTGCTGCTTCCCACAGGGATTCACCGACCATGCTAAAGATTCCTAGAACTGTCAGAGTCCAGAAATGAGCCATCTCCAAACTCTTGCATTGAAATATTCAGTGTCCTCATGTGTCTTCCATATTAAATTGAATTATTCAAACACAATGCCAATAATATGTTTTAACCAGTTGTCAGGATATAAACAAATTGTGGGCATCTCTTGAGAGTGAATATTTCTTCTTTCTCTTGCTTTCATTTGCCCCATAATGCTTCAGTTTAACATACCAAAACAGCTCTCCTCCCGCTGACAACAGTGAGAAAATGAGTCCCATTTGGGATTATTTTGAGTTAAATGATGTGAATTCAGACGAGGCTGCTGCTGCATTTCATTTTGCCAGTGAATGGCTTAAAAAATCCATTGAAACCATTTTCTTTTTCAGAAAATCATTTTTATGACTACTTATACAATACCTGTTGCAAACCAAAACCCGTCATCAGATAAGCATGTTGATATGTGATTATTCATCAAAACCACTGATTATACATTCAAGGTTTTTAAAAATTCAGAGTTGGTTAATGTTAATGTTTTACTGTGGTTACAGTAAAACAAACCGCAGTGCCCATGCATGAAACCCCTCAATGTCAAAACACAGGCCTTAAATAGCTGACGCGTGTGTCTAACATACATATCCATCAACACTCGCGTCACTCTCTGATGCTCGCGGCTGATTAACGTGGCTTCGTTAATTATAACTGCTGTGTTGTGTGTTTTGTAAGTTACTGCACTTGTTGGCGGGGCAAAGCGTGGAGTCAGTGGCTGGAGAATTAGTGCTACGAGCAAGTCCACAGTCTGTTCAGCAGCCCACATCTACCTCCCCAGATCCCTCTCCTAAGCTGGCTGAATGGGGATCGGCACGATGCTCAATTTAGGAATCCAACAATTTATAGAAATAAGAAGTAAATCCTTTAAAAATGGAGAAGTCAGTAAGGGAATTCTCTAAAGGGCCAGTGGGAGGAGTACAGGAGCTTAGATCTGCGGTATTTGAAGCCTGGGGGATTAGGTATACCGGAGAAAAAAATGTTTTGACAGTTTTCTTTGCTTAATGGAAAACATAAAATAATATAAAATAATAATAAGAATTTTGCATATGTTGAAGTAACAGAGAGGAGGAGTAAGTGGCTTAGGCAAAAAAGGGAAAGTCTTCAGTGGGCAAAAGTAGATAAAGCGGTTGTTAGAATGACTAATTTCCCTCATGAAATCCATCCTGTAAAACCTCCTGGAATAGAGAGTTTATTGCATAGTGGGTTATCATTCCACACTATAGATAGCCCTGGAATCCCTTACAGACCTTGCTAGCCTACTTTCAGCTCATCAGAAAATGTGATTGGAGATTTTAGCGGCTTCTGCCTGTCCCCTGATGGTTTGACCTCTGACCTGCTTGTTTATACCTGCGTAGGACATGTCTGACTTTCTCATTGGATTACTGCTCTATAGTTTTCTGACCTTGAAGCGTGGCAGTGTTTTTTTGTTTGGTTTTTTTTGGTCCCAAGCTGGGGTAAACCTGCATTGTATATTAGCTCAGGGATTGTAAATGTGAGGCGGGAAACAACAACATAGTTTGTGGCTTGATGTTTCTGCTGTTTTTCGCTGTTAATCCTGACCACATTCTCTACTCTGCCCATGCCCTGCCCTTGAAGGTAGAGTGGTGTTTGTGTGTTTAAGCAGGTGTGTTTTTGTCTGTGCTGGATTTCAGCAGGACAGGAGTCTGAGTGCTCCCCCAGCGGGGCAAGAGTAGTTCTCTCTGTAGCCCCAGTTAGTCTCTTCTCTTCTCACCACTCAACGATCAATTCCTCCACGCAGCCGGACTCCCCGCCTTTTCGTTCAACCCCTACATCGTCCCAAAAGACTGACTGTCAGGATCGAAGGGGAGGAGGGGAGATAGATAGTGCAGTCAGTGAAACAAAGAGAGATACATGTAAACAAAGAGAGAAGGAGAATGAGAGGTGGAATCAGATCAGAAAGATTACATGAAACCAAACAGATGATTACAGTGATTTGAGGAATGCAACTGACAATTTGATTGAGTGATTGTCATCATCTGTCAGCACTTTCTGCCATTTGTGTTTATAATTTACACAAAATTCTAATTAGCATTCAAAGTTGAGGTGACAAAAAGGAACGCTGTTTTAGGATGGGTTTTATTATTCCCAATAAGGAGTTGTCTTGTTACAGTAGCCAAGTCCCATCAATCACAAAAACACAGCGAGATACGGACTCTCAAGGAGATGAATAGAAAAAGAAAATACTTGCATGTTATATTAAATATTACACGAATAAACTAAAATCTGAAACTAGAAACTGAACTAAACTAGTGCTGCAGTGATTAATCAGTTAGGAGATCAACAGAGCATCAATTGCAGAGGATTTTGCGCTTTATTTAAGTTGAATGAAGTTAAAGGTGAGTGAGGTTAAAGTGAGGTTTAAAAACTTTGGGCTCAGGCATTTTTCATTTTTATTTTTTGACATTTTCTACATACATCTAAAAAACAGAGATTATTTAAAATAAATCCGTTGTCGCAGCTCTAAACTAATCACATTTTTGTGTTCGATTTAGTTTGTGTGATTTCCGTCTATCATGAGAAGAGTAAGGAAACAACGCGGGCCGCAGGATGATGGTTTTGATTCTTTTCGTATTCTAACCACCTCCGCACTCTTGAGTTGCCAAATGCTGCTGGTACACCAACAGGCACAGCGCAAACGCACAGCGAACACACCAAACCCTCCTATCAGCAGCATGTCTCTCCTCCCAACACACAACACACACACACACACACACACACACACAACACACACACACACACACACACACCTGCCCTCTGACACACACTCCTTCTCCCCATCCGTCCCTCCATACCTTAATGAGGAAGCTCATTATGGACAAACAAGCCGCTGCTCCTCTGAATAAGCAACAAGGACAGCTCTGCTGTTTGGCTGAGTGTGGAGCCGCCGGCTGAATATTTTATTGATTCTGCAAGTCCAGCTGTTGATCTGTCTTGTGTACTCGTGTCATTAATGTAGTGTGTGCAGAACAAAGCCCTGTGTCATGTGAGTTCATCAGGTTGCAGTAATTGTTAAGTGGCTGCATTATCGTGCTGTTTGCTCTTGCGGGTCGAGACCGCGTGTTTATATTTAAAGTAAGTTTATGATCTCTGCCAATATGTCTGTGTGTTTTGGTGTGTGTGTGTGTGGCAGTGGACAGTTAACCCGTAGTTGCTCCGGAGGCGTGCAGCCTCTGAGATAAACAGCAATTGTAAGTCGCTTTGGATAAAAGTGTCAGCTAAATTTATGTGTGTGTGTGTGTGTGTGTGTGTGTGTGTGTGTGTGTATGTTATCTTCTTTTTATTTATTTTATTGTGGTCTTCAGGTGTATGCTGCATGATATGACATTAATTTCATTCTGCGGGTTATTGATACTGATATCTGTTGCTACTTCATCTGCAAGTAAATATGGGTGGAAACTGAGCCATCAATGACAAAAAAATGTTTCAACTTTGTTTTTCCTATGTCCACCATTAAACAGGTTCGTTAAGTCCCTGCAAAACCACACAGTTTTCGATTACCTCCTGACCGCTTATTAGTTGGAGCTGGAATTATGTGATCTCACAAAACTCTATGGAGCAATAAAAAATGATAGCAGAGTAAGTCACTAACAACAGTTAAGGAGATATCAGTCAAATACCCCCATATGTATGTTTTTCCTTCCCAACCCTCTTGTGGTCATAAGGCAGTCAGCCCATCTCTTGGTCCTCACTTCATAACATTCTGCTGATCCGTTGGGACATTTTATGTACAGCATGCAAGATTATGTACATGGTTTCTGTCCCTCTATGGAGTTGGAGTTATAAATAAATACAAAATATGCAATGCAGAACACATGCTACACAACACACACACACACACAAGAAAACAATGATGATGAGGTTAAAATAGTTATATACATTAATCTGTAAGATGTGACTCTTTTCTCGTCTTCCTTATTATTTCATCTCCCACCTCTGTTTTCCACTCAATAAAAAGTCAAAGCTCTTGTTGAAGAAGTGTCGCTTCATTGATGAAAATGTACAATTGGAGAAAGAAAGCAAAACCTCGGTGCAAAAAGCAATCTGAGAAGGAGACAGGAGTCCCCAGAATTGCAGAAATATATTTATTATGGTACCTTGAAACAAGTCTCTGTTTTAAATATAGCGAGTCTTATGTTGTGCCATACTTGTTCTTTCATAACGGTTGTCAGCTTAAAACCTAACTCAGTGCATTTGACAATAATTCCTATATTCCTCTGGGGTCCATGAACATAGTCATGTCAATGAACACTGACAGGAAAGTAATCAAGTGTAAGTGAACATTTCTGTAGTTATGCTTGTGAGCTGTTCATACATGGGTTTCACAGGCCGAGGTGTACTGAAGCTGGGACTTCAGCTAGCTAATGAAGTTTCCCCCTCTAATATAATTAATTACAGCACTTATCTGAGCAGACAAAACGCAGCTCGATGGATTATATTAGGATGCAACATCTTGGCCCTGGATGGCCGACTGGGAAATGGATCATGATTATCTCGCAGTTAGAACAACAGAGGCACACACAGGCCCATCGCCTCATATCAGATCAATTATGGGCAAGGCTCTCTCCTCTGCAATACTCTATAGCATTTTGGCAGCACTATCCAGACTGCAACAAAAGAGGAATTTGCTCTCATAAAGGAGTCAGATGTGGAGTTTGTTTTTTAAAAACAGTCCTACAGTATAGGACCTGTAAGTACTATTTCATTGTCTTCTTTGATTTTACACTAAACTTTAGAACAGAAAGACATGATTAGACAAGAACAGATGTGGATTTGCTCTAGAAGGGGCAAATTGAAGCGAAGATCATCCGTGTGAGTTATTAATGCTTCAGCGTGAGCATAATAAAGATGCACTATAGGAAAATGCAGAGACGAGAAGAAAACAAAGAGAAACTGGAGGAAAATAACACAAAGAACTGGAGTTCAAAGTCTGGGCTGACACCTGTACAGTTGTTACATTACAGTACCTGTTCGTGTAGTCCGAATAAGTGTGGACTATGCAAATAGTCTCATTGTCCACATTGACTTTGGTAAGAAATTGCTTCTCATTTGGTCTGAATGCAGCTTACTTACCCTCTACCTACATACATTTGCAAGGTGAATTGGTATAACACTCCATGTTTGTATGTTTTTTTGTGACGAACAACTGATGGAGTGACTGTACAGATTTTTTAGCTAGCTAGCAACACTGACTATGAGTCAGATTCCATTTTTTTTCCCATTAACCCCCCCCAGTCCCTCTACTTTTGTTGTTGTCTCTGTATGCTTAAATCAGTAAGTTAAATCAGGCAGCTTCTGCATAAGCAGAATTTTTTTTCGCCGAAAAACTTGTCTACTCATGCTGCCTTGGGAGAATTTCCGTTCGATCATGCTTTCTATCATCTTTACATTGTGTGAATCTGTAACTCCTTCCTTAAAGCAGTCTATCAGTAATTTCGTCTCAACCCACTGCTCACACATCTCATGAGAGTTAGTTGGTTGACACCATGTTGCATAGTCTCTGTGTCACCCAGCAGCTCTGACATGACAGCTTATGAGGTGCGATATTTGGTTTTAATACCTCTAACAGTTTATGGCTTAGCAACTAACAGCAGCTTCTCATGGTGGCAACCACAGCCTTTCTCTGAAAATGCAATACCATCCTTTTCTCCCTCTGGCTAAAAGGCACCAGCGTCTTTATCTCCCACCGGCCGACACTCTCCATATTCACTCACTAAATTACTTCTTCTGCCTCTGTGATGGAGAAGTAAAAGAAAATGATAAGTCTGAAGACGTGAATATGGAATTTATATACTGTATAAATGGCAGTTTCTTTCCTTTCAAGCCCAGCCTTCTGACAGACTGGAGAAATGACTCTTTAGAGTCCCGTGAGAGGCGATAGGAGGAGATGCATCTCCACAGGAGAGGAATGAAAGTGAGTGTAGAATAAACTTACTGTTTTCAACGTCTGTTATTTGTGGTTCAGTTCAGTAAGTATACATAGTGCTGTATACTGACAAGGGGGGTTAAAAGAACAGTAAACAAAATATTCCCAACAGCACATCATTCGACCTTAGCTACTGTAGGAGTGGTAAAGGGAAATACAGTGTGAAGATATTGTTGCGTAAACAAATGTGAACTTTTGAACCAGTGCCGAAAGTCCTCTCAGTATAGCACAAGACAGCACCACAAAGTTTATCCTCCAACATGACTTGAAAGTTGAATCAACCCCTCACTTTCAACCAAATCAGAAGATTTTAACATTCATGAAGGGAGGATATTGCAGGGCTGCTCTATTAGTCTGCATCAGTTTTAGCTAAGCTGTGGATGTGACATTACAGAGTTTAAGAAAATGTTTGAAGCAAGTTGATATATGTATGTTTGATTGAAAGCCAGATTAAATAGCTTAGTCGTGTGGAGAAATTCGCGATTCATTTTCCTGGTGTCAAAGTTAGTTTTCCAGTTTTCAGAGTTGAACTTAGTCCAACCTAAGCTAGCCTGGGTCTGTGAATAGAATCATCAGAGGTCTTATAACAGATTTTGGTCTTTTCTTGCGATTGCTTTTGCTCTGGCCGTGATGCCTTTTCCAGTGGAGGATTCTCTGTATGAATTATATCAGATGTACAATTTATTTAAGGCTTGTTGCATCCTTGCGTTGTTTGCAGCCCAATTTAAGTCATCCAACTGGATGCAATAAAAAAATGTATTTTACTTCAGTGCATGCCCAGAAGCACGCCTGAAAGTTATCTGTTTGACTAAGCATGGTCCCATTCGTTTGCATATTTGGTCTTCTGCTCTTATTTTGGGTTTATACGGAATGATTTGAGCTAATCAGCTTGACGTCATGACAACAACAATCATAGGCTAACATCCGGTTGATATACTCCTTCCAGACACATCGGATTAAGTGTAATAATTTATGTGACTCTGTTGGCACATAATCATGCCAGCTGAGTAAGTGAAATACATGCAGGATGTGTCAGTTTGAAGCGTTTTGTGTTGTTTTTTCTAGCAAGAATGATTGTGGTTGCTGCAAAGCAGTGCAACTATGCATTTCATCAAAGGCAGAGCAGAATTAAAGCTTTTGTGTGGGCGTTTAGCAGGCAACTTCATTCGGTATGTGGCTTTTTTGCCTATATGTCTTTTGGTTTTCTCCTTCATAAGAAAATGTTTGTATATGCTGCTGGACTCTTTGTTCACACATTTATAGATTTATGGATAGCCACACTGTGTAATGTAAGGATGAGAATCATTGGCAAATAACCAGAAATATTGAAAGTGTATCTCTTGGTCTGTCTGATAGACCGAGTGATACAAGGGCAACATCTTGTTTCCTTCAAACATTTTGTGTTGTGAACATGTTGTTAGTGCGGCAAATTCATCACTTTCTCCCTGTTTCCTCCACCTTTCTCAAAAGAAGATGCGGAATATGTATTTGCTATGTTTGCACAGGATGTAAACAAAGCAAGGATTATTTTGTTACTACAATGATGTCAGAGGTCTGCAAAACCCTTATTTTCACACTAAATCCCGCGTTCAATTATACTACAAAAAGTCATGCCTGGATTCCACCAAGCATGACCCTGTATGATCGCAAATGCAACGTGGTTTTGTTCCATCCTCTGCACCACAGGGTGCATTTCAGACCATTTCAGAAGCAGAGCGTTTTGTCTGACTGATCTTGCTGGCTTGCCCAGATTTTGTTTATTTAGTCATTTGTCCTTGATTGTTGCACTCCTACCACCGGTAAGTTGGCTACATAGGTTTCTTTTTGTCTCTGTTTTTATTTGTTGTAGATATACAATCAGAAGTCTGGATAGGGTGTTTTACTTTGAAACATAAGTTGATTCTCTATGCCATTTCTGTGTCTAACTTTGATCTGCTTTCTGCGTATTCTCTGTGGAGCAGAGCGGAGAGCCGCTTCTTGAAAGCTTCTGAAACTGACTGCAGTGCATCTGCCCGCGATCAGCTCGGGCTGCCAGTACGCAACACAGACGTGCCCGGTGGAATCCAGCCGTCAGCTTGACCTCCAGAGGCAGTAGTGATGAGGAACAGCTGCCTCATAGCGATCCCTCAGTTCTGCTGACGTCTGTGTGAGCTGGTTACTGCTGGTTACCTGCAGATGTGCACGCACACACACACACACACAAAGGTGTGAGGTATAGCATGCTGTGAGCTTCTGACCCCAACCACTCGCTGAAATACCAGCAAATGTGGCCTGACAGGCTCCACCTCAGTCTTCAGAGCACCGGAGTAGAATCATCAGGAAAACTGAGATTAAACGTCCTCAAAGTGTGTTCACATCAGAGACTGCAGTAGACGATGACTTGCACCACATACTCCTTAACTAGTCTTCATTTCTTGCCTCTTATATTTTCTGCCTGTGAATGTGTGAATATGCCAGCTGGATGTCTGATAAACTAGTCCGTTAGCAGAGGTCAGGCTGCACTGAGCTTTCTCGCATCACACTAGAACATCTTAACTCCACACACTTTTACATGTCACATATCAGCTATAAATCTGTGCACATTTTAGCATCAAGTTTTACTTTACTTGACTTAATAAACATTAACCCACAACATTCTATTGTAGTTAATTTTGATTTTACAATTCCTGGACAAAATCTTTTGCCTCTGATCAAAGATAGTGAGAGCAGCTGATGTTGGGGAGTGTAGCCAAATGCCTGCTAAATATTATTATTATTATTGTTAATGATGACGCAGTAAAAACTCTCCAACCTCTTTGCAACATGTAGCTTTAGCTTTTCTAGCCAGTGGGGAGCAAAGTCACTTAGGCCTATTCAGATTCTTTAAAAAAAAATAAATGTACCAATACCTCGCTGTAAAAATACTCTGCAAGTACTGCATTGAAAAAGTTAAATAAAAAGCATGTAAGTAGCGTATATTCAGGATAATGTAGAAGTAGCCTATTAAAATAAAAATAGCCTATAAGCAGAAAGAAAAATGTCCCATATGACTGTAACTATTAGATTATATCATTAGATTATTATTCCTCATGAATCATGTAGTTGGTTGAGGTTGAACTATATTGTATCAGACTGCAATTAATTATTTTTGTTATGTATTAATCATAAAATATTTCCCTTTGAGATATCGTGAAGTAGAAGTACAGTAGAAAATGGCATGAAAAGAAAATACTCAAGTTCAGTACAAATACCTTCTGTACATAAGTACAGTACTAATTTGTTGTGGTCCGCCACTGGGCTTAGCCTTGGCTACCTGAAAGTTCATTCAAAGTAAAGGACTAGAGAGGTTTTTTCTATATTTTGCCTCTGGACGGAAAGCTATCATCCATCATGATGTTGAAAATGGCTGACCTTGAGTCACAGTGCTTTAAGTGGGAGCCCCCCTACCCCTGTCATCAAGGCATTAAAATGAGCTACAAACAATTACAACACAAAACACCATTCATAAGCTAAAATGTGTAGCCTATTCACACACACAGCTTGGCATACATGCATAGGGCAAGTTCTGTCATCCTATTGTAGGCCTATGTGTATAGCACCGCTAACACACATAGCCAAATGTCTTTATATTTTTGATACATTTATATTTTTGAAACACAAGTTATTTTATTAGATTTGCCTATTGTTATAATTTCTATTTGTTTGGGTCAGTTATGAACTATAGGTAAAATTTAACTGCTAGTGAAAACTTGAGAGAAGTGGCTCGGGATAGAGGGGCCACTGCTGCAAATATTTGAGCGGCTCCTCTAACACGTCTCACACGTCAAACTTTTGATAAAGCTTCTGTGTATTCATTTTGCTGTACGAATTTCTGGTGCGCCCATGCCTTAACTTTATTATTCTGTATTCCCCTTACCTGTATTCCTGCTTCATCACGTTGTATTCTACTGTTACTTCTGTCTGTATTCTGTAGGCCTACATGAATTTAAATTCTGCTGCTCCAGGTTTTCCCTTCTACAAATCAAGAATCAAGGATTTAAGGATAGAATGGGTTGCATGCTTCGCAGATTGTAAGCCCTCTGAGGCATAATAGGGACTTTTGTCTTTATATGTATAACCTTGACGTGACCAGAAAAACAACAGAGTGACATACCTTCTACTCAGCCAGATATGCCTTGGCCTCATGAAGGTCGGTGCTTAGAGATATGAGAGATATAGGCTCCATTTTTTTTTTCTCTGAGCTCTACTGCAATAAACCAAAGACTCGTCCTTAACCCCCCTCGCCACCCAACCAATGTCACCTCACTCCCACTGCTAACGCATGACCTGCTGGAGGTGTTTATGTTTGTGCAGGATCTGTGTTTATCTACGGCGACAAGGCATCATGGGAACATGCTGCTTCCCTCTTTGCTTCATTTGAGCGGTTAAATCCTGTGGAGGCTCTGATGTAAACCTCCTCTCACCTCACAAATGGCTCAGTGCTTATAGTACAACATGATTCTCCAACACTTGAGGGAATAGCGATGTCGCCATACTACCCTGACACTGGATATACCAATGAGCTTATACCAACAATAGCAATCTCACTTCATTTTCCTTTAATTAAACTCAATTACCTCTCGCAGAGACCCACTTCAGGTTCATTCAGGAGATATTTGTGTGTGTTTGTGTGCATGTGCGTACATTTCTGCCCAGCTCCTCAGCGTGTGAGAGTCAATCTGAGATGATGTTTGATAATGCTCTGATTAATATTGCATGGTTCATCTCACTTGACTATTAATGTATTCCTGCTCGCTTGTATGGTATCTCTATGGTCCATCTCTCAGGCGGTTCTGCTTGTTATGCTGGTCCCGTGTGTGTTTGTATGTGTGTGTGTGAGCCCACACACAGCAGATAAGAAGTCATTCTGAGGCGCTATGTGAGTGGCAGTAAGGAAACAGCAGAGGGATAAAAGAAAACGAAAAGAACGGGCCACCCCTTTCTTTCTTATCAGACACTGAAGAAGTGGCAGCTGAATAGATACAATGGTACAATTATATACAAAGTCAGTTATAAGCTACTTTATCCAATGGATTCATTGTTAAATTCATATACTTTTTTACAATCAGTCAACTTTTGATGCTGTGGTTGCAGCTTGTACTTTAAATACTGCGGTTAGGAAAGAAATATACCGACACAGAGTTGCATAATATTTTTTTACAATTACGGGCTCAGTTTTGAAAGTGTTATTTAAACCATCTGCAGCCATTATCTGACATTTAGTTAACACTGAATTGCTGTGAAAAATGCTGTTTAATCAGATCCTTTTATCCTGTTTCTGTAACTGAAAGTTGCCTTTTTGGTGATTAGATTATTATAATGTTTGTCTGTATCTATTAACATCACTGTCTTGTGTACAGTACCTGATGTGGGTGGGGTGGGGTGGGGAAGGGGAGGACATTGTTCAGCTGGAAACTGTTATGTCTTAATTATCTTTCTACTAGAGTGGCACAGCTCTGCTGCATCTTTGCTTAATGCTGAGCTAGCAGTCTGCATAAAAGCACATCAGTCCTGAGGGAATTTTTTCATCTTGACACCCCCTGTGGAGCAGCTGGGGATGAGTGGAGGGAGAACAGAAGCACAGAGACAGACAGAAACAAACATAGAGATGGACATGGGCCTGACACCCCTCATGGCTGTTTGCTTTTGTTACCTGCCACTCATATAGATGTCATAGGCCAATGACCCACACGTTGGAATGGATCACCATCTTATTTTTGGTTAGTGAAGGGACGGTTTTAATTAGGGATGTCCCGACCCAATCTGACGGATCAGGATTTGGACTGTTCATGGCATTTTTGATGGCTCGGTATCATCTCGATCCATTCTGCCATGTCAGTCTTTGTACTGCTAGTCATTGCAGTCAATGATTTAGGTTGTCAGGTGTCATTTTGCGTCTATTCGAGCTATATTTCTCAGGTGTCTCAATCCTCTAAAGTGCTATTGATTCTTGATTCTATTCTCTTCTACGAAACAAAATCCAATGTTTTTACAATGAATTCAATATTTCCCATACCCTGATATGAAATGGAGTTTATTTCTTCTTCTGAATAATATTTTTTATTTGAACTCCAGCTGCTCCCGAGCTTCTCCTGCCCTCTTCAACTGTGGAGGCCACTACTCTGATTAGTGGTTTAGATGCCTTGGAAATATAGCCCCTCGAATGATTTCCTTTTCCACTGTATAAACTACAAAGCTGATACTGCAGCGTGGAGGTCACCTGACTTTTCCTGTCCTCTGTCCTCTCTCATCCTCTATAGTGGTAGATGTCATGATTATTATGATCACTATTATTTTCCCCCTGGTCAGATTGGATTTCTGTTGGGCAGCAATACAGCTAGTACAGAATTAGCTCAAAGTCAGAATATTTAAATTTACAAGTTAAAACATGACTGAACTTTGTCAATGTGACATTGTTGGGGTGACAAATGTACATTGACAACTTACACATTCCCGAGTGCATACTGACGCATATTTCAATGATAACAGGAACTGACATACAGTGCAATGGAACAATGAAAGATGGTGATAGTATAGTATTTGACAGGCCATGGTCTTAATGTACATCCCTCTACATAAATGCATTACGCATTCTATTGATGTTGTTGACATAATTTCCTTTTATGGTACATGTGATGAAAGATGTGAAGTGACAACTTGTGAAAGCTGGCAAGTTACGGCGCATCCAACTTTTATTTTGCAGTCTGTGAGTGCAGATAGTATAGGCCACTTTTTCTACATGTCACACAAGTCAAAGATCTGCGCTGCAATACTTCATTCCTTTATGCAAATGCAAATAGCCAGTTATACCAATAAAAACAAAGCCTTTGTCTTTCCTCTGCAACACCACAAGTTATCACCACACGTGAATAAATTCTGTCATCGAGCATTTTCTCTCCCTCATGTCCTCCTCCTTTTCTCAGGAAACTGTTTGATCAGTTTGATTTGTTCAAACAGAATACGGCTCTCTGTGTTTATTGGGCAAACTTTCCACTCCACAGGTGGCGTATCTCAGTGTACTTTTCATTTATTTTTAATGCTAGGCCCTTCAGGCATTGGACTCATGAGCCCGCTTCCTCTTGCACACTCTGGTCTGTCGTTGCTCTCTCCTCTGAGGGTTCCCCTGATGCTGAGGGTAAACGGCTTGAAGTTGAGGTCGTCCTTTCGTTAAGCATGATTCTCTGACTGCTAAAGCTGCCATCACTGCTTTGAGGGCAGGATGTCTTATGAGTTAAGAGCTCTGTGTCTGCACAGCGGCAGTGCTCTTCGCCTGAACCAATGACTAATGGGTATTGGAGTCCCCAATGAGGCTGGTAAAAGGCTAACCTTCCAACTTCCCACAATATAGCAGACAGATAAAGACCCACTTGATAAAAAGAATAGACTATGAACTTTGTTGCCCACCAAGGTGGAAATCTTTCACTTACATAGAAATCCATATAACACTATAGAACACTAAAAGCACATGAAAGCACTGGTTTGCATCACGTCTCCTGTCAAAAGTCAAGACAGTTTCATTTTGTTTAACCTTGGCCACGATCTTTCTATTTAATGGTCTGCTGGCTTGTTGCGCCACCAGCAAGTTAACTTTTCACTTATCCAGTGACTTATGCCAGCATCCACTGGATTGATTGGCATAACATTTTGTAAAGACATTCATGGTTCCCAGAGGATGTATCCTAATGACTTTAGTGATCCCCTGACCTTTTCTCTAGCACCACCATGAGTTTGACATTTGTGGTTTTGAGTAAAATGTCCTGACAACTATCTGTTTGTTCCAGACATGTAGAATGAATCCATTTAGGATGAATTGTAATAACTTAAGTCATTCTTCATCTGACACAAATTTCAATTTGTCTAACACTTTGTTTTGAGACCAAATACCTGCAAAACTAAGTCAGCCTCAGCCGTGCTTTGAGCATAAGTGTAGATTAGTGAATATTAGCATGGTAACATGCTTAATTAATATGGTTAATATGGTAACATTATGCTGCTAAACATGTTAACAAGCTGTCTCTCTTGGTTTTGCTATGCACCTGTCACTAGGACTTTTATCATATGCAAGTACCTTTTTAAAATAACTTCAAATCAAAATGTTCAAAACATTTTTTAGTCTACATTCCAGCCAAATGTGCGGAGAGAAAATGCAGTTTAACCTGCACATAATGTTTATGGTGTCTCAGATTTACGTTGAAAACAGAAGAAATAAATGACAAAATGTTTCTATGAGTCACTGAATGAAACACTGGAAACAAATATCTCCTGTACGGATTAGCTGTGTTTGATAAGCCCTTGTCTGAGTCACTGACAGAAAGGCACAGAGTTCTGTCTTTTTCAATACACTATGGCACTCCAGTGGAAATGCCAACTGGTACAGCTGCCTCCAGTTTGTGGACTCTACATAAAGTCCATACTTTAGCCACGCACACACAAAGCTGCCTATCGCTGCTTTCTTTCTGCCAGCACCAGAACACCAAAGGGAGGCTGGGGGATATAGAGATATCTAGTCATTCACAGTATAGCACATATAGCCCTTAAGCGCACTAGCGGACATGCACACAATGCACAGAGTGGGAAGCCAGGACCTGGCTGTTAAATAATCCGTTCATCTGTGTGTGTGTGTGTGTGTGTGTGTGTGTGTGTGTGTGTGTGTGTGTTTGCTAGCCAAGCTTGCAGTCCGAGGCACAGAGGTAGAAACGTGTGAAGTTGGAACTGAGACCGTTTTTTTCCGCTGTCCACAGCCTGCTGCTGCATGCTCGCCTGCCTGCCTGCCTCAAAATGATCCTTTTCCTCAGGAAGAGGCCGGGCTTTATGAGTGCACTGCTGGGCACTCGGAGCTGCCAATTAGGCCGAGCCTCTCCAAACTCTCCACTCCACAGCACTGCTGTTATTACACCCCTTAGGATCCTAACCATGCACAGGCATGAGTACTTGCTCCTACTCTATTGCATGCCGACAGGGTTTACACTAGTGGATTAGAAACTGGGAATGAACAATAGAGAAAGCTCTATGTCAGGTAACAAGGCATATGTATGCATATGACCTTAAACAAAAGGAACTTTTGAATGTAATCATAATATGAATGAATGAACAGGACACAATCTATGTAGCTATTACAGGAATTTAGTACATAAATACTGTATTTCCACATGCACATTACTATTTAGCCAGCTAAATCACACTGGCCTTCTTTTGCTGTGGTCCTTTAAGAACATTTCACTATAATAGTGAATAAATAGAAATATTTAGTGTTGGACAACATAAGCTGCCATTGTAAATTTTTCTCTTTGAGCCATTTAAAAAACCCACAAGCTGATGTTTGTCTTTAAACAGCCAACTTAACTGTTGCCCAACCTTACTGCCAATCAAACCAGTCAATGAATGAAATACCCTTTTTGGAAGGGTCTGATACAACAACTTGGCTCAGAATACTGTTTTTTTCTTTTGTGCAGTTAGTTATTTCACCCTAAATTATGCAAGGCTCCAGGCATGTTAAAGCTATCACCAGACACTCGTCAACTGCTCACAGAAGTTCTAACTGGTTTTAAGTTTTCTTTTTTCTTTTCTTTTAATCTCCAAGAATTTTTAGCATCACTTCATTTGAATAATTCAAAAGTCTCCAGAAGCTGTTGGCCAGTTTTAAAACACAGAGTCACATTTCATAACAGTCCTAAAGTCTTTAATTGTTTGGATTTTTTCCCCCCGTCCAAGTTATTTTGATGGGGAAGTACTTGAGTGAATTATCTGAACAAAAGCTCTGTGCTTTGCTCTTTTAATAAAGTGGCTTATGGCTTGGAGAAATTGAACAGTAGGGAAAATGGCCTCATGAATGAATTAGTCGCCTGCAACAGATTACTGCAGCAATAAAATAGCATGTATCTCATTTCGACCTTAGCAACCATGAAAAAACCTTGTTGTCACCTTCTGAGCCGAGGGGGCTGGATTAAATCTGCTGTGTTGCATTTAATCCTTTACTGATATTTTGCAGAAAATCAAGTCGACGTGTGACATTTCAAACTTGAGAAATATTCGTGTTGTATTGATATTTTTTCTTCATTGTATACACTGACTTGACCTACAGCGTTCTTGACACCCAGTGACTATAAACCACGTATATGTTGCTTGAAATAACTTTCTAATGCATTTTGCCACAACCACAATTATAATTTTCCTCCATCTTAACGGGTGTAAAGCATAGAATTTTGCTGTTCATGTTCTATGGTTTTCTACCTGGAATGTTCACTTGCATGTATTTGTTTGTATTTGTTTACTGGATAATGGAGCTTTGCCTTGTAGCAAAAGTTGAGTTTGACTTTCTTGGGGGGGGTTGAATGTGGAAGAGTCAACGGCTACAAAGGTGGAGGGGCGCTGATTCTTCCCTTTCATGTTTCAAGAGCATGTGAAAAGTACCAGGATTTTTGGCTCTTAGTGGCCATGGTAACTCAAGCATAGAGGGTGGAAGTTACATAAGCAACTTGTTATCAAAATGATTGCTCTGATAGTACTTCTTCTAGCTAAATCATAACCCTGTACCCTATACCTTTCATAATGCGACTGTGTTTCACCAGAAGGGTCTTAGATATGGTATTACTAATGAGAGCGTGTGTCTACAGAAGGCTAGGATGTAGTTTTGCTTTTTACTAGTGGTGGGCATAGATTCATTTTTTTAATCTAGATTAATCTCACTGTAATCTTGAAATTAATCTAGTTTAATCTAGATTAAAATGGCTCATTTGAATTCTGCCGAAGTCATTCAGAATATGTGTGCAAATGGATTTCAAGACTACAAACTGCTTGAGAAAGCTGTTCTACTATGATAATTGGTGATGAAAATAAATCATGTTCAATAAGATGGCTGTCGGGGTTTCAACAGTTACTGAAAGCTGTAGTTTATACTGTTTATTAGCACTTCTGTGTACTTGTGACTCATATAAATCTTCATACACAAAGTGCTGTCCAACAGCTGTCTGTGGCGCATTGCTACAGTTAGTGTGAGTAAATACCAGAAAATACCGCACAATGCGTTTTTTAATCAACCGGCGTATCAATAGCTAACCTGGCCAGTTGTAAACAAACAGCTGGCTGAGCGAGGTTGTAACTGGAACGCCGTCGGGTGTGACGTCATTCCCAGCTCCGCCCTCCGAGGTAAATGGAACGCTGCAATAGCTGCATCCATGTTAGCACGTCACGTTTGATGTGGTAATTTTACAGTAGGCATACACACAGGTTCGAAGGCTTGTTCTTGACCCCTACAGTAAAATTTGGCTAGGTATACATCTGCGCTAAGATATCAAGCTTGCGTAGTATAGACCCAGCTCCCAATCCAACTTTGAGAATAGATTAACAGCGATATTTTTTTTTATCGCCCGTTAAGAGTCTCACGTTAACGCAGCACGTTAACGCCGATAACGGCCCACCACTACTTTTGCGCTGTTGCAGTCAGAATAAAGCCACCATACCTTGCCCCTTTACAAGTTGTTTCCAAAGGCCCCGCCACTATAAAGCTTCAACCAGTTCTCAACTCTCTCCTATTAAAGCACAAACCCTAAACCATGTGAGGGGACTGCCTGGAGCAGTTGGATGTGCGTTGTATGTTTCTTTACGGAACAGAAATGTCACCAAGCAAGAAAAACAGCAATCATCTCCGCTCTTGCTCTTGCTCTTTCTCTACGGCTTTTCCAATTCTCTCTGAGGAATAAACATTAAGGGAAGCCAGTATTACATGCGCTGCCCAGAGCCTAAACATGTAGGGCGTGTGCTTCCACATGTCTAGCTCTGTCACATTTGTCCTGCCTTAAGCCTAGTAGACAAGTCCCATTTCCTGCACTGGGTGGGCTCTGTCTGATCAGGATACATCATCTTCCATTGTCGAAAAGGTATATAAAACAAACAAAACCCACCAGCTGATTTTATTGTTTCTGGTGGGGAGACTAAAAGAAGATATGACGGGGGGAAAGAGAGATGTATAGAGAAAATAGGATGAGCCATAAGTAATTGAAGCTGCTTGTAGGCCAGTGATCTGGAAACTTTATATTATTACTTTTATGTTTCCTTCCATCTGCTGTTCCTCCTTTGGAACTTCTTCTGTTTCCTCAAGCACACAACAACCCCTCCCATCCTCACCCTCCATCAGGTGCATTTGGCTAATGTACCATTTAATGAAATAGATTTTTTTTTAAAATCATGCCTTGTCATCATGTCCTTGACTGTAGCTGCTATGTAAGCCATTCAAACACTTCATCAGTAGTCTAGGCAGGAATCCTGCGTGAAACGATTGGACCAAAACATCCCCTGGCAGTGCAAATGTTCACCTTTTGAGTCAAGACAACGTGTACGTAACCAAATTTAACCTTTTTTGCAGGTCTCCATTCTTACTTACTGGGAAGCTGCGGGTGCTCCCCCAACAGAAGAGATTTCGTGAACGTAGAAGCTCTTCCTGCCTTTTAAATGAACGACCCCATATTCCATTGTGGTAAAGCTAGTACCAGCTTTTCAAGAGGCAACATCAGCTGTCATTGAGGCTTAATGTTTTCAAATAGTGGGACCTGGAGATGGTGGAGCACAGTTTGGACTTTTATGGTGAAATAAGTGTGAAGAACTAGGCATAGTCATTTACTGCATTAAGGGGCCTACAGGTTATGTGAGATAATAAACTGCAGGAAAACTGCACAGAAATCACCCATTAGAACCAGCTGAGTTATTAAAATCGTATCCCTGTAGAAGCACCTTGTTCTAAATCTAGGCCTAATTTAAGATGCCAAAGTGACTTACAGTGACTTATGTGGGATGTGACAAACAACAATGGCTAATTTTCTAACATTGTGGTCACCTGGGACATCACTGTGAAACAAAGGAATGGAGGGTTGATAGGTTAGAACTTTCTCAGCTGACTGTTGCTCATTACCACTGTTGGGCAAGTTACTTTCAAAATGTAATACAATATAGATTACTAGTTGCTGTGATTTGAGAGTAATTAGTGATATTACAATATTACTGACTCTAAGCTGTAATGCTCTACACTACTTTTGTGTTACTTTTGAGTGCTACTTACTTTCACTGCTATTTAATGGGTGCATTTTTCTGTTAGTACGATGTCCTGCATGGGTGGGTTGTAATGATGTGCAGAGTTATATCTGGGTTGTAACTGGTATAATATTAACATTTTTTTTTAGTAATGCGTTACAGCAAAAAGCAATACATTACTGTAATTGCGTTACTTTTGTAACATTCCATTTGCACCATGGGGTCTGGCTGAATGACTAACAGCGTACACTAAAGCCTTATCTTGTCACATATAGTACGTAAGGCTCCTTTGTGTCTCTTGCATTATTCATTTCACAGAGACTGGCTTTGTCACAGCCCCGACCTTGGTCCTTGTCACTGTAGGCCCGAAGGCTCATGGGAAATGTGTTTGATTGTGGTGATCGTTCAGGGTCATGAGACAGTTGTCTAGCTGAGACTTTAGGAGTCTGTTTAACCACAGAAAGTTAGATTTCCAGACTTGAGCAGGATCGCTTACATTGTTAGCATGCTACTTTACCATTCTTTGAGGGGAAAAAGAGAACATGGGTGGGGGTGTAAAGGATGCAGACTGATATAAATAATAACACTAGCATCAGACTTTTTGTATCACTAAATGAATTATGGGACGATTGGGGTTCACGAACAGAACTTTTTGTTGTTCTATTGTAGCTCATGGTTTTATATATATATATATATATATATATATATATATATATATATATATATATATATATATATATATATATATATATATATATATATATAACACTTACTGTAAGACGTGATTGTAATTATAAAGTAAAGGCTTTTGGGCCGGCAGTCTCATTTTTTGGAGGATTACTTCAAGCTAGGCTTAAATTTTCAATCAAGAACTACTTCCAGTACCATGTTGACCTCTCCATGGTCTTCTGTGGTTTTCTCCATCCCCTCTCGTTCCACTCTTGTTTTAGTAGTGGTTTTCGAGCACTCAGGCAGTGTGTCTCGGCCGCTTTGTGCTCAGCTAACGACAGTTGCGATTGCCAGATCTGTCCACTGGTGTCATGTCAGCAAACTCATGACCAGATTACATCATCCTGAGTGCTTTAAGAGACGACCCTTCCCTTCAGCATTAATACAGATATTGGATTCAGGAAAAATATATAAATATATAGAACACAACCTCTCACAATATGTGCTGAGATGCACACATTTATGTGTGCACAGTGACATGAGAGGTCCATTACGAAGAACCTGCTCTAAGACTGAAGAGATTAAAGTTATGGCCGTGCTTGTTGTTATGTTGAGGTTCTCTCCAGAGATTGAATGAAAAGACTGGTAACAGCATGGATTCAAGTTTCCTCCAACCCTCCTGTAGTTGGCAGGACCCCATGTCAGATTTGTCCAGCCCCCTCTAGGATCAGGGTTATCGAGAGTGTCACTGTCTCTTTCTGTTTGTGCTCAGGAGTGTGCACATATGTGATTGCATGTGCCTCTCTCTAAGCCTTTTTCTGCGTGTATTTGTGTGCTTATTTTCGTGATAACGTTTGTGCTCATAGATGACCTACGTATATGTGTATGCAGCTCTCCTGTCCACTCCAGGTTGTTGTGATTTGAGTTACCATCTAAGCGACAAGTCAGGGCCTGCCCTCAGAGCGATAAGCCGTCACATCAACAACAAAACCAGCTGTCACACTGAATTGTTCGGGGTGTGAGAGGTACCCACTCGATAAAATTCCTGACACCAGTAACACCATCAAGGTGGCAAGGCTGTAGTGCAGGATGTTGATGTGTGTTCGTGTTTGTATTGGATTTATTGTTTGGGACTTTGAGGAAGATTCCGAATGACGTGCTTTGATAGCGGTGAGCAGGTGTGTTCAATAAAATGGCATCAAATGGACATCAAGAGAATGTATGTGAATATCTTTCTAACAATAGGTATGTGAATGAGGAGAAGACAATAGAGACAGGCTGATTTTGACCAATAAAATCTATGTCAAACAAAAAACATAAAAGATGTCCATTCCATGAGATGACTTTCCAAGCATGTGAGGAAGAGGAGGGAAAGGCTGGTCTTTTTTCTTGTGCAGATTGTACTTACGTTATTAAGATGTGTACACCTCTATGTGGCTCTTAAACACCACACGGCAATCGCAGGCAGGTTGTGAAATGGCCTTATAGAGCAAAATGATTCCATAGCCTTTCCCATGCCCTCTATTAGAGGCTTTATGAAAAAGAGCATGGTTTAGCAATAAAATTAGACAGGTGAGATGTGTACAGCACTTAGCACTTTGCGACAGCTGACAACTTAATGGGTTTCCCTGGTATGAAAGCCCCATTTAAAATCCCTCCTGTGTCATTGTAGAAAATGCCAAGCCGGCGATTGGGCCGCAAACCTGCCTTTCTGTTTGCATTTCTGTCAAGATACAAAACTCCAAGTCATTCACGAGAAATGAGGTACTTCTGGGTTTTTTGGATGTAAACAGGCTGAAGGGATAGTACATTGTGCCACTAAGGGGCAGTTTCCTGCATTTTCAGTCAGAAAGAGGAGACAGAGGATGAGACCAAGCGTGACAGTGGGTCCCATAAAGAGACATCCACTCGCATGAGGTCCCTGGAGGGAGCAAGTGTTCTGAGAAAAACCCAGAGTTCAGCTGTCATCAGCCTGACATTTCTTTGTCCGTTTGAGAAAGGAAGTTTACTTGTTCCACTTTCTTGTAGCAAAAGTGCCAGATGAGGGGCTCCTTTGGGTTTGCTCAGCACCAGTCTGACAACCACTGCCTTACCGGAAACCTTTTTTTGGCTGCATGATTAATGAGATGGACACATAGTCTGTATAAAAGAAATGGACGTAGTCATCATGACGTCACCCATTGGTTTGTGGACTGCCGTTTTAAAACCTCGAGTTTGGCCAATAGGTTGCCGCCATGTTGAGTTTTTGCAACCAGCGTCACCAGACTGGACCATATTTGGACAAGACGATGGAGCTAACAGCTCCGGTGTGGAGCTAGCTAGCTTGCTTAGCTAGGTGCATCTGTAATTCACGTTCACTGTCATTTTAACAGGACTGACAATTTTGTCTAGCGAACAACAGTCTTAAAACTAAATGTACTGTTGATAGGGTTGCATAGCAGCAGGCAGCTGTTCTCAGTGAAAAGGTTCTAAATACCCACTGTGAGCTACCTGTCTAGCACCAAAGGGCTGATACCAAAGTTAGCGACTTGCTGCACGGTGAACATAGTGGCATGTTTAGCAGCTAAAAAGACAGATATTTCATTAAGAAATTTGTGAATAGGTGAATGAGCTGCAAAAACTTTGTAGAACAATTTGGCTATGGCTATGTATGCCATATCTACTTAAACTGTGATATGATAAAAAAATGTTATGTTATTTTGCTGGTTAGGTGTTGAATTGTTGTTTTCTCTCCCTCATAATATTGTTTTTATTACCTGACAGAAGTGTTTGACAGTGTGAAAGATGTATAATGGGACATTTATTGAAGCTGGGCTCCACATTATTAACTGTAGAAATGGTAAATTACCAGTACCTTGTCATTCCTCTATAACTAAACTAAAAGGCATCTTCCCTCTTGTACCACTCGTCCCTGATCCACCAAGCACTTCTCTGTCTGCATCTGTTTTTTTTGGGGGGCAATTGTGGATCCCCTTTTCTGTATCCTGCCCCTCCCCCAGTCCCTTCCATGCAGTCCCTGGTGAGACATGCTGAACGAAGACCCATAATGAGCCTCTGTCTGTTCCAGCTGACACAGTGAGCTGTCTGAGGCTGTGATGTGTCACTCGTGCAGGGCCTCCTTCTCTCTCTCTCCAGACGTCTGTCTGCAGAATAAAGGGATGCCTCCCTAGAAATGCGTCCAACTGCCACAGGGGAAGGAAGAGATTTAGACCACCTTCAGTGAGGTCCTGTGTCCTAGACTTATGTTGCACACCCCATTACAGATCTACACCACAGTGTTTTTATCTCAGGCCTAAACCTTGCTCATTTTTGTTTGGAAAATTGACATAATGGGGGGTAGAAAACAATCACAGCAAACAATTTACTTCGTTGTTTTTCTGTCACTATCTGAAGCTATGCTATGCATCGTCGCAAATTGCTTAATTCAGACTCTTCAACGTGTGGTCCCTCCAGTGCAAAGCAGAGTTTGTTTTTCATTAGGGTAAGTGAGGGAGTTGGCAAGAACACATGTGTCTGGCAGCACCAGCAGGAACGACAGCCTGACAGGCCTTGTTTGGAAGTACAACGTCTGCCTCCAGATCTGATTGAGCATACTAATGAACCTGGCAGTTCTAATCTATAGTCATCCAACGCTTTATACTGAGAAACGTGGAATAGGGTTGTGCGATATGTATCGTCTACGATTAATTATTGTTTTAATGATATGTGAGCAGACAATAACAAGTAGGCTACGTCACACCCTTTGAAAGAACAAAAAACCTTGTACGCACATTCACTGCGACATGCGTTGTCCATGCACTACACGTGTGCTAGAATTTAAAAAATCATGACTGAAGTTAAAGAGGAGTAAACAAACAGCTCCAGGAGATAAAACACTGACACCACCTGCCTTGCAATCTACGTAGTTAGACTGAATTGCTAGATGTGGATCCACCTCTCTGACACAGAGGTGGTTTAATTTTGAAAGGACGGATGTTGCTCAAAAGACGTTAATCTGCGAACTCTGTTGAAAATCTGTTGCCATTAAAAACCACGAACAAACCACCGCACAGAATATCAAGAATATGAAAAGCTTCAAGAGGCTGCTGTGCACACCAGCCAAGGTACTAGCACGTAAACAAACTCTTGTTTCAAACACCGCTAGACTGATGATGACAGACAGAAAGCCATTACATCAACAGCCATGACTAAACTCATGGCTACAGCGACAGATGAAATGGTTTACTCATACCTGCACTGTTTGATCTCAGTAACACTTGCGCTGGTGATTTCTGTGTTTTTATATTGTTTTTACTTGAAAGCTTCAGTTTTGAATAGATAATAAATAAGACCTGTTTCCATAATATCATTCCAAAGCAACGATTAATATCCTATTAGACACCTGTCCTTTTTACTGGCCTGGTGTGGCAACACATTTTGACAAATACACACAGGTCTCAATTAGCCTGGTCTGGTTTTCATTGAAGTTATTTGGATGTATAAAAACTGCCCTAGATTTTGAAAACAAATAGAAATGTTTAAATTTTTGTCAGTGTGGACAGGCTACACATCGTTAGATTGGTTAGATTCTCCACAATTCACCTGCAACTTGTTTTTCAGATTTTGCGGTAACGTAAACAAGAGACACAAAAAAGCCACATTTTTAATATCTATACTGGTTGAAATAAACTGTTTAATAATAGTATATTTCCCATCAGATCAGAGATTTGTGTGATACCTGTCCCAAACATAGGCAGGGTGAGGTCAGTGATTGAAGCATATAAAGCCCTGGCTATTAATTGAGGTTTTATGTTATGTTATTATACTTAAATACAGCTCATATTAATTGCAGTTATCCCTGTTTGTTGTCCCATGTTTAAATTACCTGCTAAGACATGTGAACATTCATTTTCATATGTGAGCTCTAAATGCTCAGAAGAAATGTTGGGATCTTTGCCCCTGTAAGGCTTTTGCCTTGCTCAGAAAATAAGTTCTCATTGATTTGGGAGAGTGTGGTTATTGTATACTGAAGCACTTCGCATTTGTTGTATGATGTATTATACAGTATTTATTGATCATATGCAGAATGAATGGCGTAGACAGTATGTAGAATGGATTTTTTATGTTTGAATAGCAGGTCCTAATGCCTTGGACCTTTTTCTATCTGCTCAGACATTTCCTCAAATGTACTCCATGACATCGCAGTGCTGTCCAAGGCCTATTATGCCCATGTAGTAACAAGTGGGGGGATTGTAGTCGAATAACACTGGCCACATTGTTTAAGAGCAAATTCAAACTAATCCTAAAAAGGCCCACATTGACTCATGTGTATTAAAAATACACAGACAGACAGGCGCAGTAGAGCATCAGATTTTCCTTTTTTACCCGTTTTTTTTTCTTCATATTTCTCTCTTAAACGTGTTTTCACCTTGGGTGGAGTACTTGAGCGGTTAACACATGCTAATCATCCCCAGGAGATTTGTGTCTTTCTGAAATGTCCAGTAGCATTTTTCCATAATTTTGGTTAAAACATAAATATTGTCTTTAGCAAACATAACGTGCATCATTCTCTTTTTTTAGCAGGCCCCACCCATCTGAGATTGACAGTCAGGCTGTGGTGAATCCCTTTAGAAATGTTTTTTTTTCTGTCATGCTCAAAAGACACACACATGCTCATATGGAAATTTGCAAGCAGACATGCTGTTACACATGCTTGAGTACACACACACACACACACACACACACACAAAGAATTGAGAACACCAGAAGTATCCCACATCCTCTTCAGCAAGCCCCCTCCAAACCATAACGAGTGTTTGCATTGCAGCCAAAGAAGCCATGTGAAGCATCAGATTCCTGCACTTATCTAACCACACTCTGCTCAATCTGGCAGTCTCAGTGTAAAAACATTCCCTTAATACAACATCACAGCTCCTGTGAGCTGTGCTCCACAGCAAACAGGGAGAAAATACAGTGTGGCCAATAGATGTTACATTATTTTCAAGCATATAATGATTTCTAGTAATTGATTGACTTATTGGCTGAGAATAGTTTAAAAGCAGGGATAAAAATGAAAGAACAAAGTTAAAGTTAAAATAGGCCTGATGTGTTTTGAAATGAACAATTACTAATTAATCACCTATAAGAATGTGGCTCAAGCCTTTTTAAATTGCTTCAGTAATGAGATAGCTAATCTAGCATTGCTACGTGACATTGCCCTTGCTGATGTCATGTGGGACTTACTGTTATTACCAATGCCCAACTAAAAAAACTGTTCACGGAAAACATTACATTCATAATGAAGAAATTCATAGTGTGTTTTGTTAGCGAATTGTTCGTTAGCTTGGAGTTTTTCCTAACACTTCTTTACATTCAACATGATGTGAACATGGCACAATATCAGACCTTTAGCCTGTGCGGTTGCTCTAGCTGCTATTCTCTTGCCAGTATCTTGCCGCTTTCAAATTGAAATGTTCCAAGAACTTGAAGTAATTGAGATGAAACAACGGTAGGATAGAGATCTAAACTCAACTGTGGCAACAACAAAATGCTACGGTGTTCCTGAGTGACACGCAGGGTCTGGCAGAGACATTAACCAGCCTCATGAGAGAGAATTATTCACCAGCGTGGAGCCATACAAAGGTGGCCACCTAACTTTCAAGCCTTCTGCACCCCTCCCTCATCAGCATGCATTATTCTTTTTTTGGTGTCTGTTCACACTGGCTGACGAGCACAGTTTGGTCGGCGTCGCCTGGAGCTCAAACCACATCACACATACAGCACACACATTTTCCCCACTCTCACGCTCTCTCGCTGTCGCACGGGCTGTTAACAGTGTTTTCAGAGTCGGGGAATGTGAAAATATTCAGAGAGAAGCGGGGGGTAACGCTGAAGAAAAGGGGGTGGGGAGGAGAGCTTGGAAGAGCGACGCCACACAGACTGCCAGTGTTGGCTGATGTGTCTGGCCGTCCTGAAAGGTTAACAGGCACCAACCTCCCCTCCGACCGATGTGACATGACACTCTCTCCACTGTCGTCGCCCAGATTGATGGGTCGTTCTTTCACGGTTCATGAACTCGGGGCCATGCGAGGGATCTTTCACTTTCTGTTTTTGTAGGACATCATATGAATGGCGGCACAAATAGGACCCAATTTAATCTTTTCTGGATTTTTGCACCCTTTTGATCTGTCACATACAGACACATGAATGCATTAAGGAACACACACACACACACACACACAAGCATGCCCGCATGTCAGCCGTAAACACACATTCGCACACATGCATAGTGCATAGTGCATTTGGTCACCCACCCCCCGCGGCTGAAAAGCATTGTCTCCCTTCAGAGATGACATTAATAAGAAATGAGTCCTTTTGAAGTTTGGCTGTGGGATGCTAGATGTGAACTGACATAATCATCCCCAATAATAACACCTCCATACACTCCCACACATCCAGCCTCCCTCTGTGCATATGGAGCACTCTAAGAAGACTCTGTACCAAAGGTGTCCTCTGTAATCCAAATGGCCTCTGTCTAGGTACTGAAAACAAACTGCCCCCCCACGCCTCTCTAATCCTTTGTAGTGTTATTTTTTGGCTGAAACACAAGATAACGACACTTTTTTTTTTTTTTTTTCGCATTGCCTGCACCCACTACCTCCCTTCTCTAGGAACTGCTGGTTGCACTTACACTATGTCAGCAGAATGGGGAGAAAAAGAACACATCTGATTGTTGCAGCTTGGTAGTGTTTACGCATTATTCCATCTTCATCAAGATGTAAATAAACCGCGCAGGGTATGTTTCTCATTTTCATTAACTGTGTCAGTTATATTTGTCAAATTATTGGGTTTTATTTTCATTGATGTGGTTGCTTTGCAGCTGTTTTAGCACCAAGGTTATTCTTTTCAGCATGTTTGGGATATTGAATGGTTTTCAGAAATCCCCCATATCTCACATTTGAAAGAACAAAGAACTAAAAGACAGATGTGAATGAAAAAACATTTTCCCACTTGGCTGCTTGTACATAGACTTCCACACCCTGGGCTGTTACTGATGCATAGCGTGTGTGTGAAGTTCAGTCTGTTGGTTCAGTACCTCTAGTAATGTGGACCACCCTTGTAACTTCTCTGTCACAACAGTGGAACTAAGGTCAGTAGAGATCCAGGGGCTTGGCCCTTGTCATTCGATAAATTTTGCTATGTCATTAAATGTTATAATAATTATATATTTTATATAATTATATTGAATTCACTTATAACAATTCTTATAACTTCAGTAAACTGTCAAAACCGTGATGAGCAGAAAAGATTCAGGGGTTTGCTGTAAACTGGGCTTAAATCCTGGCATCGCAAATGCTGAACATCAACCCCACCCCCCACTCACACACATCACAAATTTGATCCTCTGTAGCATACTGTGAATCCACCACTGGTGTGACACAATAGTTGCCCCTCACCCATAATTTTTTCCATTTCCATGCCTCCACACTGTGACTAGGAGTGAGGGTTTCCTATCAGGTCACAGGAGTTTAATAGGTTAGGGGGTCATTCTT
Source organism: Lepomis macrochirus (assembly GCA_024633595.2). Taxonomy (NCBI): domain Eukaryota; kingdom Metazoa; phylum Chordata; class Actinopteri; order Centrarchiformes; family Centrarchidae; genus Lepomis; species Lepomis macrochirus. The sequence goes on along the minus strand of JALXJV020000019.1, from coordinate 7,448,953 downwards.
TTCTTTATTCATTTCAGTAAATATTTGTGCTTGCCAGTTTATCAGTCATTTGAAAATAGCATTTGTAGCATAACTACTGTAGTCTTGTTGAAATGTATTCTATAAGGGTAATATCCATTACAGTCAAGAAATAAACTTCTCCTGAGCATCTTTTCAGGACACCAAAAACAAGAATACATAGATGAAACCACTAGTGTATTGTCAGAAGCCAGTAGATTTAGAGATTTGCCTCTAAGACATGCACACTGTCCGTATTATGTCACACCACTCCATCAGTCTGATAGATGAAGTCAGACGAGGCCCTTCCCTCAAACCCCAGGCTTATTTCACACTTTAAACTTTCTTGCCTCTCAGCCAGTTAGACTGCTAAAAAAATATCTCTCCTTCTTCCTGTGCTGTAGCTTTTAGATTCTCTCTCTCTCTCTCTCTCTCTCTCTCTTGCTCTGACTCTACATGGAATGTGGGGATGTGATGATACCATCGGTGTCACTGTCTACTTAGTAGGGCTGAACGATTAATCGCTTTCAAAACGAAATTGCAATTTGAAAGAATTAGCTAATCGTGAAGACGGCAATTCAAATGTCATGCTTCCTCTACGGGTCCTATTCACCAATCAGAGCGGGCACAGGATGTGTATATTTTACAACAGCAAACGAAACTAGAGGAAAACGTGAGATAACGACAGGCTAGTGGTGGACAATAAAACAATAGCAATAGTTATCACAATATTTTTTTTTCAATAGTAGTATAACAACTGTTCAATATATATTCAATAAATGTTTGACTTCATTCACTTGAATCATACATGAATTAGGACTTAATTTTTAGTGTTTTTAGTTTTTTTGTTGAGAAAAAAGTACCAAAAAGACTTTTACTTAATTTTACTTAGACATATTTGTTGACAAAGATTTTATCATAATTGTTTTGAATGTACTACCCCAGATCTATGAAGTGATCCACTGTTTGGCATCAAGTGTTTTTCACATTGTGACCTTAAAGAAGAGTTTAAACCATAATTAACCATCGCATTTCTTCAACTTTCACACAGGAGCAAAAATCTGCCTTTAAAATCGAAAGAAATAATGCTTTGATACTTATCGCGATAATTATCAATATCAGATATGAAACTTTTTATTGTGATAACATTTTTGGCTATATCGTCCAGCCCTACGTCGAACCGACACAGGAAGCGGCTGTGCCGCAGTTTTCTTCGGCAGCAACTCACACTGAAGTGTTTCAGCAAAGCGTTTAGCCTGCCCTACGTTGATGACGTGTTGTTAATTTGTCATTTTGTGTTTGTTCAACTACAGATAACAGCTCTCAGTGAGCCCGTTTAGTTCCGCTCTGTGCATCCCGCATGGAGCATTTCAGAACATCTTTTGCCTGCCTGATTGTGCTGATTTTTTCAGATTTTGTTAATTCGTTCAGTTGCTTTTTTGTGTTTCTACTATGGTTAAGTAGGCTATGTAGTTAAATTGTTTCTTTTTTTCTGTTTTAACTATGTTTATTGTTGATATACAACCAGGAGTCTGCACAGAGTGTTTTATTTTGAAAATTGACCAAATTCTCTCTGCCATTCTGTCCGTTTCTGCCCGATTCATCTGCTCTGTGCTGCTTGTCGTGGCTTACATCAAAAATAGACTGCCAGTGAATATTGCATTAAAAAAAAATCGCAAATCTAATCATAATCGTACTATCCGGCAGAAAAAAATTATTTTTTCCCCCAACTCCTTCAGCCCTAGTACTTAGTAAACCTGTCTTGGGTGATCAATTACAAGAGGACGGCTCTAAGTACAGGTGTGAATGCACCCAAGACACATTGATGACACTTTGGGATACGATCGCTCAGAGTTAGGGTTTAGGGAGAACACTCAGAGGACATCTGAACCCAGAAAATGTTTTGTCCATAAAATATGATACATTTTCACCAATATCAGTTGAATAAAGTTAGAAATTTGTGTTTTTGTACAGTAATCAGTGAGACCCAGACCCCAGGCTTTTATCGTTTAGCCAACCTGTAAATTCTAGTCTCTTGTGTGGTCTGATGAAGATGAAGATGATTCATCAAATTCATGTTACAAACAACAACGTATTTGGTCTTTGCAAAGAGATATTATGTGTTTGTTTTCATATAGAGCGAGGAAGTGAGATCTTATCAGAAATGATCATGCAATGAACTGACGTACTTGGATTTGTCAACATGTAATCTGATCACCAAAATGCATGTTAATGCCAGGTGTAAACTGAGACAAATTATACTGACTTTACCTACTTACTGATTTGTCTTTAGTTCTAGTGTAGATTTCTTACTCCCCCAGATGCCTTGTCTATTTGCATGTTTGTAACACACATGTACAAATACAGTAACACACAACATGTGAACATGCCCATCTGTAGATGGGCAGATGGAAACACACTTGCTCTCACACATGCTGTATGGGCCATACCACCCACCCACACACACACACACACACACACACACACACACCAGAAAAGCTGCCATTAGAAGTTGATTTATTTCGTTAACCCTTTAAAGAACTGAAGTAGTGTATAGGCTGTGTTATTATTATTATTATTATTATTAGTAGTAGTAGTAGTAGTAGTAGTAGTAGTAGTAGTAGTAGTAGTAGTAGTAGTAGTATTTCTAATTAATTCCTATTAAACGATTTTCGCATTCTATTGGAACAATTCAGAACGGCACAAACACAAACCATTTCTTCTTCACTTGTGAGCAACTCCGATGCTATTTACCTTTTTCCAGCAAAAACGAACGGATTTCCTACGGGACTTCAGCGCGAGACTACAGCTAGCCATCTAAAACACTATTTAGGTGAATTTAAACAATGGCTAAGTTGCTAAATGCATCTTGTTGTCATGTAAGAGCCCTGTTCATGTTGGACAGACATTTTAATTGCATTTTGAGTTTGTTAAGAGGCACAAAGACACACTTTATGTAAATGCCCCCATATCTGCCGTTTTAGCTACGTGGGAGCTCTGGACATTAGCTGTAGCAGCGCCGTGTTGCAAGCACCAATCCGGTTGGGGTTTTTTTTTCTATAGACAGTACTCACAAAGGTATAACGATCAAGATTAACTTAAAAATTGCCCCTAAGTTCTCCTTTAGGGCTAATGTTGTATAGCTTTTGTGCCAAAAACAAAAACATACAATCTGTGTTTTATTTTATCACAGTCTTGGGTGTCTTTATAATTATTCTATTGTAATACTTGTGAGGTTAATCGTTTTTATTTTCACTTTCTATTTTTTTACCAAAAACAACGGATTCCGTTTCAAATGATTTTATCTTGGTTTTTATGTCCTCATATATCCAGAGCTATGCCATCTTTAATGCGTACATGTAACCCTATGGTATCATAGCATTCTACACACATTTACCCTCTGGTGGCTCTGCAGTTTGTGTTTTCTGAGGATGAAACAGCTTCCAGGCAGATATGATACATTCCTCTGCTCCTACTGACTTCCTGTGCCCAGAGGCTCCATCAGAGCCTGTGATTGACACATCCGTCAAACTTGTGGACAGTTCATGTTGATCCTGTTACATTCAGCATGCACAGGGCTGCACAAATGCCTTCATATGTGAAGAATTCATGTACCACTGACCTACAGACACTCGTACAATGATGGCGCATGTGTCCATGTCCCTTTGTATGAAGCCGAATGCAAAGGCAGGAAGCAGCCGCGTGGCAGACAATTGTATTGTAGAGCCTCTGATCTCATGAATAATGTAAAGCTGAGGTAAAGAAGATTATTTGTGTGGATATTAGGGGATGGAAGGCCGTGAGCTGCATTAAGGTAGCTTAAATATACGGTCTGTCTTTTTCATTATATTTTCCTGCAAACAGCAGGTCTTACTCATGATTTGCCGGCAGCATACGCTTCTGAGGAAATGTTTGTAAATTTAAGCATGTTTGTGGACCGAATTTCTCCATGAATCTCCAGTTTATTGTAGCTAAACCTAATTTCCACACAGTTTACTTTCACTTTTATTAATACAACTGGTCTATTTCTATTTCACTGATCTTTGTTCTTTTATTATCAATTAGAGACCATTAATGGCTGAAAGACTTTGTGTTTAATTCTGCTTTCTTCCCCTCCTCTTGATTATGGTCTCTCGTCTGGCTATGATGTTTTTTTATTGAACATTTTAAAATCAAAGCACACACTTTTGACTTCTTGCACAGTCGTCTCTCAGCTGTTGATGGTGTTCGTGTGATCATGACGTGATCTTATTCCATTTGCCAGCTCTTTGTGAGACTGTAATTGGCATTGCTCTTGGCACAGCCTTTTTTTTTTTCGTAAAAGATTATTTCACTTTCACATTGCTAAAATCCTCCTTTCTAGTTCCCTCTTCTGCAAAGTCATTAAGTTCTGGAGGATTATGATTATGTTCTCCGTTGAGTAATATGGCATAATTCATGATAATTAAGTTCCAGTGAAAGAGCTTCTAATTTATAAGTGATTGGGATTCATGAACATCTAGTGTTGATTGAAAAGGTGATTTAATTTTCGGAACATTTTTCAATAATATGTTTTCCCAAATTTGTATACTAAGTTCTGTCTGGTGTGGGTACTGTGCAGGGAGTCAAGTAGAAGCATCTGACTGACTCAGATGATGGTAAGCTTTAGTAAAATAAAGTCCTATTTTATAACATAACTTGGATACTTAATGTGGCCATCATAGTAGAGTAAAACTGTTTTAAACTATTCTGTAAATTAAACTATTTTGAAAAAATGCACCTATACATTTTGCACCCCACAGCAACAACCACAGGCTCTACTCTACCTATTTTTGCTTTTGATATTATCTGTACATGTAGGTGCAGCAGTGAATGCAATCTGTCCTGATAGTTTAGATTGCACCCTGTTGCCTTGTGCTCCTCTTCATCTGTCAGCAGCATGAGGTGTCCCACAGACATGGTCTTAATAGCAGCAGAGCGGAGGGGACAGGGCCTCTAATGGAACCCCTTTGTTCAGTTGTCACTTTCACTGCTCCCATGGAAACATCCTGCTGGCCAATCAGATGAGCCCTCTAGGTAGTGGCCACTGCTTTTTTTTTTTTTTCTGTCACTGCTCGACTAAAGGCATCCATCACTCTGAACTCTTTTAAGTTTCTTTCTTTTTCTCACTGTCCTGCTTTCTTTTACTCTCACCCAGCACTTGTTTTACCTATTGTTTATCTATATGTGGCCATGTTTGACAAATGTACCTTTTATATGGTATGATAAGCCAAGACAAAATGAGCTTTTGTGTCATGTCAAAACGTGTGAAAGGAAAAATAGTGTTTACAGCGTCACACCCCCATGTATACAAAACCAAAAGAGAAGCTGTATTGTTAAAGTGTCAAAATATGCTTTGGGAAAGCACGGAATAAGAGATTTTTTCTTTTAAAATTCCTTTATGTGTTGGATGCCAGATTTACCAGCTTATCGCGTCCCTGAAGTGGATATGAATGCCTCCCACTTGACTTTCTATCAGGTGACTATAAAGGTAGGCCCGGCTTCATGCATCTCTCCCACTGGGTAGACACTGTGGTGTGTGATAAGGGTTTTAAAGACGAGGGAATATTGGCAGTTAAAGGAAGGGAAGGAACAAATCATCTGTATCTCTGTACTCAGTTCCAGCCAGTTGGAATAGAAAGCACCAGTGGGTCGCTGTAGGATTCATCTTCCAGAAATAATACTTCTCTAAAGACTGGGTAGCAGGACTTACAGTCAGACGAAGAAAAGTCATCCGATTGTGTATGGAAAAAAAGACACCAATAAGCTCCACACTCTGGAGGGGATTTAACTGCATGTATTTGGAGTATAAGTGTACACGGACGCCTGCTGCAGTGCAAATGAAAACATTACAATTTTATGTCAGAGTTATCTCAGTTATGTAGTTTTCTGATTGTTGAAAAAATCTTTTGTGTGTGTATTGTTTTTTAAACTAGATTATATTTATTATTTTGCCCACAGTCTGTGAGTATGCAGGCATGTATATGTAAAACCTATAGATACCTGCACATCAGGCATAATGGTTTTAATAGGGCAACAAATGTAAATTCTCTGTGTTTGTAATGCGCCTTTCTAGTCTTTTCAAACACTCAAAGCACTTTTACACTACATCCACACACATTCATTCACTGATCCTAAGTTCTCAAACAGAAACTAACATTCACACACACTCATACACTGGCGGAACAGACACCAAAGGCAGTTCGGGGTTCAGCATCTTGCCCAAGGATACTTTGACATGCAGCCTGGAGGAGCCGGGGATTGAACCACCAACCTTCCGAGTAACGGGCAACCTGCTCTACCTCCTGAGCCACAGCTGCCCCAAATGCAAAGGAAATGTTCACTGCATTGATTACATTAGTTTTAACATGTTATATGCTAATTAGTAAGACGAGAAGTGTGGTGTTAAAACGTTATCACATGTGGTACACCTCCAACAGTCAAAATGAGAGGGGCAGGGATCAAAAAATCACGATTTACTGCCCTTAAGCTCCAAAAAAGTTTGGATCCTACAATTCCCATAATGCAACCATAAGCATCTTTTCAATGAACCAAAATCTTTAAACACCATTGCTCGTGGTTTGTAATGTAGGCCGATGACATCATCAGGGTTATTTTCTTAGACGCAAAGGGAGTAGTACTCCCCATAAAGAGTAAATTAACTTTTTGTGTAAAATCATTGTAATTCTGCTTTTAAAATAAGCTCAGATGTTTGCATGAGGTGAAGGTTTACACCCCCTCCTTTCCCAACTTCTTTATCTCTCCCAGCAGAGGGGTGTGGGCAGAGCTCCCTCCCACAGGCCAGCTGGATTACGCATGTTGGTCTAATCCCATTCATTCTCTCAGTGCTCTCTGTCAGACCAACATGTACTGGACCATCATGTGCCCAAGTCACACACACACGCTCAGGTGCCTGTGTCTGATAAGGACTGTGTGGAAGTATTAGCCTCATCAGGCCAGTCCCACCCTATCATGGGAAATCCCGTTTCCTCCCATGATTCCCACTTTGCCCTTATCGCCACAACCTGCTCAAAAGCCTTAAACCCTTGTGTCACCCCATGCCCACAACAGCTTTGTGTCAGGGATCATCTCTGATGTACACACTAGGGCGGATGAATCTGAAACCAAAACAATAGAATAATGGCTGCATCTTCTGCTTCTTAAACCTTTGCTTCCTGTCTGATCACTTACTTAAAGTTTTACTACTGCTAATGGTGTAATTTAGTTGTTACAAACATCTGACATATTTTCTTTTTTGTTTCTGTTGACAGTTTACTCTGATTTAGAGATTTGATCTCAAGGTTCCATCTTGTCAGAATACGGTTTGCACGTCTACAATAATATGATTAAGAAAACAGCTAAAGGGCACAATGTGGAGGAAGCAAAAAACACTAAGAGCTCCTCTGTCAAACTCTCAGCCTTTATGACTCATTTAAAGACAGGATAAATCTCTTTAACTCAAGGGCGGGTGGATATTTGAAGAAAAAAAAAAGAAAAATTTATTTCTTTTTTAGTGTCTTAATTACAGTTTATCTATCTACTGTGGGTTGTAAAACCTTAGTAAAAAAATCAACTATAAAAATGTTCAATTCAGTTCAAATTGCCTTTATTGGCATGGGAAACAAAAGTTTGTCTGTGGTGCAAGTCATGGGAAAAGGAACAGTAATTTTAAATGTTTTAAATAGTGAATGTGTGGCAGATGACCCACACCTACTAGGCGGGGGTCATCTGCCACACATATTCATATACATATGAATCTGCCACACATTCATATTCATACATATTTGTATCCAAATAAGTAGATTTCTTTCTGTATTTCTTGAGATAAGAAACTTAATGTGTTGGATTAAGCGTTCTTCCCAACTATCACTTTTGCTTACGGCATAAACTGTAGTGGCAAAAAGTATTTTTTACTCTGGTTACTTAATGATTATATATTTATATAATTGCTTTTCCTAAATATTGGACTTGTGCATACTTGATATCTACGGGGAATTGAGCTAAATCATAATGGGTTTTATTTTCACATTTTTTTGCCACCACAGCTGGAAAATGAGGAGCAGAGGCTGTGTACAGTAGTAACTAATGGATTGGCTGAAGGCAGCTGGTGTTTGCTGTTGAGAAGTGAGCCAGACGGGGTTGTATGGCAAAAGCTCAAGACAAAGCCTTTAAAAAAATGCTGCAACATTAGGAGATTCTCACACAGACATGATGCAAGACACACACTCACTCTCATGTGCATGTGCCCCCCCGTGCACATACATATGTAGAAACCAGAGAATAAGACAGTGAATCCGTCTCTCTCTCAAGCTGAAGAAATAAACTCAGGTTTAGCAGTTTTGGCTTCATCTGCATGATTTGTTCTTGGTGAAGAAAGGTGTATTCACTCTGCCTCCTTGTGTGGAACAATAGATAGTTGACTCAGCAGTGAATGTGACAATAATGATACAGAGCAGTGCAACAAAAAACAAAAAGACATTATGTATTTTGTGCCTACTCTCTGCACCACACAGTGATCCACAGTATAACAGGTATAATGTTTACCACGGGTAATAGTGCAACGAATGGACCTGCTGTGTTGTAGGAGGAAGAGCATTGAAAAGATTTCACATCTCCACACTCTAACAGGTTTACCATGTAAATCATCATAGTTTAGCTTGTTAGCACGCTAACATTTACTTAAATACAAAGTACAGCTGAAGCAGATGGCTATGTCATCACTTTTGGTCATAAACCAAAGTAATGAACACATTTAAATTTTGATTTGATGGTCACTAAATGAAGGTATGGGGATCACCAAAGTCTTTGCATATTAGAAGATAATTTCAGCTTGCCGATGTATTGTTCAGGCTAATCCACAGGCCCAGGTTTCCTCTTGGAGCCATATTACAAACACATTGTGCAGTATTAACATTTTGGATTCCAGCTGCTCAGAGTTTGTCTGTGATTCAGACCTAATCAACACATTTTGCTTGACTGCACTGAAGTCTGCACGAAATTGCCTCTTAGCGTCTTTCTTACCGCTGTTTGTATTTCGAAGCTCAACTTAGTGGCATGGAAGCATTATTCTTAATGTCACATTTTGTCGTAGATTGCCCTGTGCGCGCCTTTTGCGCGTGGCGCTGATTAAAATGTCACTGCCGGTCCAGTAGGTTGGACGGTTCCTAACAGCTGATGAGAGACTTTGAAACACTGCATGGCACTCATCACAGCAGGAGGTTCAGTCATTCTAGCATGCAAATGTCAAACACATGTTTTGGAAGAAGCTAAAAAGTGGGCCAACCAAAACAGCCGCAGACAGATACACTCATGCTTGTGCGCGGCACACACACACACACACACACACACACGTTTTCTCATTTCCTTCTCTGTGTTTGTTTTAGGGGAGCCTTTTCAGCACTCAGAGGAAGGGTGTGCTTTTTCTCAGCAGTGTGTTGAGATCATGAGTAATAGTGCAAGGAATTGACCTGTTGTTTTGTTGGAGACGCAGCAGTGGACAGATTGTGTCTGATCTTGGCTCATTTCTAGCTGCAGGATACCCTGCAGCCACAGACCGAAGATGCTCCATAAATTGACAACCCACCCGGTGTAATGGTTTTATAATGAAAATGTGCCCTACAGATGAATTTTAGTCATTTGGCTTTTTTAAGGGCTGGGGTGGGGTGTTTGGGTTGGGTTGGCTCAGCTCTCACTTTCAATCACAGTTGCATTTTCAGCTCATTGTGAGACAATTTCATGCACTGTTTTTTGCCTCTGTGCTTTTGTGAAAGGCATCAGCTCAGTTTGGCTTAAAAATTCATCTAGAGAGGAAGGGAGGGAGGGAGGGGTTGTTTTACATCACTTGTTCACACTGTTTGTCAGCTGCCACTGTGTCCCTAAAGAGCTGTTTTGTTCAAACACGTGTAAATGCAGGCGTCATCCATGATTTTCCGAGTGCAAACTTCCTCCTGTTGCCATCGTGTTGCTCATCATGGCACCCCTCTAGGCAGGTCAGGCTTAGTGTGCCTGAGAGACGGACTAAGATGTGAGAGGGGATAGAGGGGTTTATTCACTCACCTCTCTGATTGAACCCTTTGGGTTACAAGTAGTCCAGCCATCCTTCAGCCACACATTTAACACATCACAACAACACCCAAGCCTTTTATTAACATTTAATTGAACTCTCACCTAAATAATCTTCAGGAAATGATTTTGGCATCTGTAGGGAGGGGTGCACTTATACACATTAAGTCTCGTTCTCAAATCCCTGTGCAGACGTGTAATCTTGCATATAAAACCCGCTGTAAACAATCTTAGTCTGCAAAAAAATGACTTGATTACTAATTTATTAATTGTTTCTTTGCTCTATAACACATTCTCACATTTGAAATGCTGGAACTAGGGCTGGGTAGTATGGCCAAAAATGTTAGCAGAATAACAACATTTCATATCGCTAATTATCACGATATGTGTCAAATCAATATTTCTTTCAAGTTTAGAGGCTGATTTTTGCTCCTGAGTGAAATCTGAAGAAACCAATTATGTGGTTAAACTTTTCTTTAAGGTCAGAATGTGACAGACACTTGATGCGCAACAGTGTATCACTTCACAAATGTGAGGTAGAACATTCAAAACTATTGTGAGCTTTTTTCAGTCCCCTTTCCTCAACAAAATAAATATTTTAATAGACAATTAAGTGCTAATGTATTAATTATTGCTAATACTGAATATTTATTATATTGGTATTGAGGAAAATTATATTGCAAAAATGATCATTATTGATTTTTTTGCCCAGCCCTAACTAGAACCGGCAAGTATTTATTCAAACCTATCAAAATTGCTTATAAATGAACTGCCCGTTTCTAGGCCAAAACCAACTGGATCTCAACTTCCAGCAGTTTTCATAGGGAGAACTTTGTTTTGTGCCTGCTCAGCAGAGCTCCTCAGTGGAAGGAGCTTTGTCCGCTGCTGAGTCACCAGATGCCTGAGCGTTCCTCTCACCACCCCCTCACTCCCTAAAACCTCCCACCTTCTTGCTCAGCCTTGAGTCCAAACACTGGCGCTGATACTCCCAACACATCGCCTCCTCATTCATTATGAACGGGCCGCTGTAAGCCTAACAATCACAAGATCATTTACTGTTTCTGTTGAGTGAAGCAGCATCATTCTGTGTTATTGTTGTTTGAGCAGGGCTAATTTATAAGGATTATTAGTGTCGCTTGGCTCAGACAGCTTAATTCTAGATTTACTCAGTGGTAATGCAGAGCTATTCAGGCAGCATTTCTGTCAACCTTTTAACCAAACTGTTTGGCTTGGTTTATGATGAAAGGAAATGCTGCACACAAAGAGAGAGTCGGGATCCATGGCATCTGCTGTATTTTACAGTGCAGTCAGACAGAATTAAAACTTTGATATATGTTTTTTGTTGTTTTGACTCTGCACTCTAGCACATTTATTGTGACATTAAAAAATGACACTGAGGTTTAAGTGCTGACTTTCTGCTTTAGTTTGAGGGTTTTTACATCCATGTCAGATTTTAGGGGTTCACAGTAATAAAGTTTTCTGACCGGTCATTAAAGTCATCATATTAAATATTTGGTGCCACTTCCTTTGCAGTCATTGACTGTCTGAGGTCTTTAACCAACACTTGGTATCTTCTTTGATGATGCTGTTCTTAACTTCTTTTTTCCTTCAATCTGGTCTTCAGCAGTGAAACACATCGGTAAATAGCGTTCCACAGTTTGGACATTGATTCCTTGGTTGGCCACACTCTACGTGTAGGATCATTGTCCTACTGCTTTAAGGGAATTACAAGGCTGAGTTGTCCAACACTGCCCACCAAATATGCAAATACCGTTAAATGCCATTACAGCTGAAAGTCAGAACTTGAGTCTCACATTCATGGTCAAGACAGAGAAAAACATATACCTGCACTATGTTTTGATTGTATCTTTCTTTTGTCGTATCTTTTCTCTCGCTTCCTTTAAGTGTTTGGTTATTTTGATTCTCTTACTGGATCAACTTCCCTTAAGTCCCATCTCTACCAGGACCTGTCTCTTTACCAATATTGCATGCTCCATAGGCTGGTGAACCATTGATCTGTGTGTGTGTCTCTGTACGTATGCCTGTGTGTAAGAAAAACCGGTGAGCTGCAGATGTCAATACATTCCAGCTTGATTGTGTGATTTAGCATGAAATGGGACAGGTCATGGACATGGCTGCAGCACACTGGCAGGTGTTGACGTGGCTGACGCGATCTATTGAGTACAATTTGCACATATTAGCCACCGTTGCCCTTTCCCCTTCAAGCAGCACAGGTTCAGACCAAATCAATGTGCAAGGTCTTAAAGCTAAATAAGCTCTAGCTCAATAATTCATATTGGCATTTGTTGGAAATGAATGGAATTTTGCCCAACTTCTCTAAAAGGCTTTTAAATTGCACCATCTGCATTATGTTTAGCTAACCTACAATTTCAAGTTACATAAGTAGCAACTGTACGTTTTGCATGTGGACCAAATGCCCTCTGTAGGCTTATAGTCATTTTGCCTGGCACTGACAGTGAATGGGGTCTTTGGGTCAGCAGCAGCACTCTTTTTGGCCCTGGCAGACATACGCAGTGAAATCCCCTGTAATCAAGCAGCTGGAAGGTCTGCTTTGAGGGGATTTAGTGCAATGCGGCAGGTGCCAATCTGACTGCAATCTGGATTTACACAGGGCATGCTCCCGATGGTATTCAGCAACTTTAATATGAGTTGGTGCTCAGAGACCACTAGTCATTCATGTGGTTTCTTGCACAGCACTCACGGTGTGTCATAGACAGGGTACACAAGAAGAGATGTACTGTGTGCACTCAAAGAACACATCCCATGAGATTTGGGATTTACTTAGTTATTCTGTGGGGAAAAAATGTAGTAAGAAGAAAAATGTAATATTTATATATTATGCATTACTCTTTTGTTTATGAATATGGATAGTTAATGTAATCAGCATTTCTGTGATTACTGTAAGCAAGATTCATTTTCAGATATTTAAACTTATTTTTAGCTGGCCTTTTGCCTTTGACCATTTTTGTTAATATATTTTATTTCTATTGTAGTTTTAGTGTTTGTCCTAAATAATGATAATGTATGAATCAAGGGTTGAATGATTTCACTAAATAAAAAATACGTTCTGTCCCCTTCTCTCTACAGAGGGAGCATCTTTGCCTTATATTCGTGAGTGTGAGTTATGTGCGCAACACATAAAAAGAAACTGTGAAAGGGAGAGGAAAAAAAAGAAAGGCTGAGCTCAAAGGAATAGAAAGACAGGATAAGAGAAGGTTTGTAAAAGACAGAAACTCCCGCAGGCGGTGGGACAGTGGGACACACACACACACACGGACGATCTCAGCCGTCCCTTCTCTGTCTGTCTATTATTGATGTTGGGCACGCAGGGTTCCCACTCAGCCATCTGTTCTCAGCTCTCCCACTCCGTGCCCCTTTTGCTTCATGCTTACCACTTTGGCAGGCTGGCATAAGCAGAGCAATGCTGTCCTATCAAAGTGTGAATACTTCATAAATATCACACACTATCGGGGAGTTAGCTGTTGGAGGAAGAAACCAGAGAGAGAAATGAGAAAAGGCAAAACAGTAATGTGATGAATTTTTCATTAATTGGGTTTCTTTGTTGGATGACTTCCAACACATGCATTGATTTGAGGTTGCGAGATATAATCATGCCACGACTGCATTGGACATGAACAGAATTGGCGGTGGGCTGTGTTTTGTGATGGACTATCAATATGTGCACGTTTTCAGATCTTAATCAAATCATAGCCCCACTCTTCTTCTGCTACTGTTAATAACATATGGCTGCAGGTTTGATCTGATTTGACTCGTAAGTGATGACCATGCATATGTAGGCTAGCCTGGTTGCCAGGGGTAACGAGGTCCTGCAGGTCTTCTGATTGGCTGCAGGGTGGTCACATGAGGCTTCGCTTTGGTCCCAGCTGGGACAGAGGCCTCATGTGGCGAGTCTGAAGATGTGTAAGGGTGGCGTGTGTTTGCAAACACTTGGCTTCACCTCAGAGTTAATCCATAGACGTGATCCTTGTCCCTGCTACCCCTCCCCTGCCCTGTTCTCCACACACACACACACAGATGTGCATACAAATTTCTTATGCAGTAAATGGATTGTAAATGTTGCATGTCAATGTCATGCAGAAACTGCAAGTGTAAGTGAGGCTGTCTGACTTAACATGTGTCTTCAATTACGTCTTCCTGACTGACAGAAAGGGTCAGATGTGGGTAAAGGGATGCCGGGGGGCTGTGGGGTGCTGATTAAGGTAAGATATTGGTTTGGAGCTTCAGAAATATGAGCTATCACTCCATCGTGTGACTTGTCTTTTCCATATTCCTAGAGGGGTGAAAGAAGCTTTACTCTCTGGCTAGCTCCAGAGTTAAGACCCCCTGGGGAGTACGAGATGAGAGGGAAATTAATAATGTGTGGAGACTCAAAGGCTTTGACTGCACCAAAGGATCATAAGAGGGTGAAGAGAGTGCATTAGAGGCAGAAAGGGAAACAGAAGCATGGGCAGAGAGAGGAAAGCACCATCAGGCAGACAGGCCACCTTTGAGCAGAGGCTGGGAAGTAGGAAGTCAGCTTAAAAAAAATGTTTTTTAAAGATCAGCAATCAAAGGGATACTCCTCTGAGTATCAGTCACAGCCTCAAGGCTTGAAAGAGGGCAACTTCTAAATCCCCTTTTGGTGGATTATTCCTTTAAGTTGTTAAATAAAGTCAACTACTACATCTTATTCACCTACTTTGCATCGGCAGTGGCATTGTAGCTCTACATAAATAGATAAATAAGAAGTGTCATTTTTCGGCACTTGTCACAATGTGAGAACAAATGTGTACTTCCTCAGCTGCCCTGAAAACAGATTGCAAATTAACATTTTTTACCAAAGCCAGAGAGAGTCACGAACCAGTGCTTCCAGTATTGAGACATGTTTTTCACATTAGAGCGTGTGACTCTTACATGAACAAAAAAAACCGAGAACAAACTCCTGTTAATGTTGAGGGAACTCAAGATTTAATATTAATAGACTGCACGATAATGTGTGGAAGTCACGCCAGCATGCTCAGTGTTGGCACACTGATGTCTTGTCTCCCCAGGCCAAGCAGGCTTTGGCCCTGCTGTGACCTCTCAGGCTCAAAGCCAGCAGCTCAGCTATCCTTTGAACTTGGACAAAGCTGGCTGAAACCAGCTGCGTTTAGCCGGATATGACCACAGCTGATCACACTACTGGGATTAAATATTAATCGCTATTAAAGACTGAATTTAGCCACCTACTGTATTTATCTGTGCAAGCAGTTGTTTCATTTGCAGTTTTCAGTTTGTTTGCCTTTCTGATATTTTGTGTTTAAATGAGTCTGTCTGTCACTCTTCCACAAAGACAATGTCGGCTAACAAGACAAAAAAAAATAGAGCTAATAATGATTCTGGGGCAGTGTGCCATATGTGATCCCTCCCTGCAGCATGGCCAGGTGGGCAACATGCCACCCAGCAGCACAATGGGTTTATCCACAGTGATTTATTAAACACCCAAACCATTGGCTGAACAGAGGCGTAGAGCTAAATTTGCAATCTATTATTCTCCACTCTCCTCTCCCTCTTTCTCTGTCTTTGTCTGTCTCTCTTTCCTTTGTGGTTTCTTTCCGCACAGTATGTTAAGGAGTGTATTGTGTATTGGTCGACTGGCCCCATATGGAATCCTTGAGCATGAACACAACTGCCTATTACACGGGTCTTTAGCGACACAGAGAAATAACCCCCTATCATCCCATCGAGGGTGAAGGTTTCCCTCCATAGATGTAAATGAATGTGATGTAGAAGTACTCCACAGCAGTGCTCCATGTAATCTCTCCACTCTTTACAACTGAACAACTTGAATAGAGAGACTGAAAGGTTCCGGTCAACGGTGCTTCAATGCAAGCACTCCGCAGTTCTAAAGTAGCGGCCTTCTCTTCATAACAACCATTAGCAGCAGCTCATCTTGAATGTTAAATACCACATACGCTCAGATGCTGTGTTGTGTGTTTAGACAAGAGGGAGTTTGATGAGGGCCTGTAGATGACACACCTGCCGAGGAAGAGGGGTTGAGATAACAATTTTCTCCTCCCTGTCAAGGAGGCATCTGGCATTGCCATGGCGTTGCAAGCCCAAATACACCCAGGAGTGGGTAATGAGGCATAGGAGACAGGGTTTGTGTTTTGGTGTATGTGTGTGTTTGTGGGAGTGTGTGTGTATGTGTTTTGGGGTGATGTTTTCCGTCATTTTCCTGAACTACCCTCTGCAGACCCTGCAAGCTCACCATCTGTAGTCCTCAGCAATAAACCCACTTGCGTGTGACTCATAAGCAGCATTAAATCAGCTTAAATACAGGCCTACATTTGACCTTCTTCTACTAAAAGATTGAAAAAGGAGAGTTGAGAAGGATGGTGGTTAACAGACAAAACGAGATAGAAGGTAAAATAAGGAAAATATGGGGATGGTCAAGTGTGTGTGTGTTTGTGTGTGTGTGTGTGTGTGTGTGTGTGTGATCTAACCAGAGTGGTACCCAGTACCACTGATCCGTGACTGTGCTCCACATGTCTTGGGATGTCACGATTAACATGGTGGCCTGCACTATGTTTACACACAGTCCTGTGTGGTGCTACCTATGCCTGACTGGGGTTGCTTAGAAACTCCCAAATAATGTTCGATATACAACCTTGAAGAGCAGTGAATGCTGAACTGAAATGATTAATGATGATTTTTTTTACTTTGTCACTTATGTTGATGGCTGTTGATTGTTGTACCTGACAATTAGTTTTTAGTTATTTTTATTGATGATTGTTAAGGAAGCCCTAACCATCCATCCATTCAAATATTTATTTCATTCCGTTTTCCCGTGATAAGGGGATAATTATCTCATGATCTCGAGATAACAACTGTTGTTTTCCTGTGATAATGGGATAATTTTCTTGTGATCTCGAGATAACAATAACTGAATACAGGGGTTGGCCTCATTATCCAAGGGTTGGAGGTTTGACTCCTGTTCACAACAACTTCTTTTTTTCTTCTTTTATGTGATTTTTATCATCCTCTTCAACAAAGTTGTTATGAAGAGAATTTCCCGATGGCTATTTCAAAGGTTCCGAAAAAGCCGTCAGGAAATGTGTAACTTTAAATGGATTCCCCTGAATGAGAAGCACAGGAATTTCCTCTGCCTGGGAAATGAAAAGTCCATAGGTTGATGGATGTGGACCAATCACCAGTCTCTTCATAAAAACTTTGTTGAAGAGGTGTATGAAAACGATAAAAAAGGAAAAAAGTTAGTCGTCCATGAGGATCAAATCCACAACTCCAAGAGTATGAGTCCTATACTTTACCAACTGAGCTAACCAGTGACACTGATACTGATTACCATGAAACCACTGTGTTAAACTACTGTTTTGCTATCTCAAGATCACAAGAAAATTATTCCGTTATCACAGGACAACAACAGTTGTTATCTCGAGGTCCCGAGGTAATTATCACAGGAAACCGGAGTAAAAAAATATTTGAATCAATGAGCTTCCGTAGATTATGACTATTATGACTATTCATCTTTTTTATTATGTATTACTGTTTTCATTATTTTGTTGCTGTTTTGTTTTTGTCTGATCCCCATTGGCTTCCTAAAATGTTTAGTAATCCTGGAATCTGCGTTGAATAATGCAGTATAAGAACAGTATTAATACAACAAGAAAGGCACATGAAATATGCATTACAAATTAAGTGAATTGGTCTTACAAGTAAAGTGGTTAACAGTAAAGAATTATATGTTTATCTGACAGTTTATCCCTTTGTTTCTTTCAGGTAATCTCCGCTTTGTCAAGGATCTCCCACCACAGCATTGCACAAATCAAAGGCATCAGGTATGCGTCTCATTTGCAACTCTCATTTATCATTTGAACAGCCAGAGCACTCAAGAGTATCGGTGTCAAATAAACCATTTGGATGAATGTGTTCAACGTTTATTTGTAGGCCTCTATTGAGATTGAGTTGGCTATTAACATCTGCTGCTCATTTAAAACTCAATTTACATTTTTAGGCAATTAGCTCCAGCTTTTACCCACTGTTATCTTGCAGGGCACAAAATAATCCTAAACACATTTCCATCTGTAACTCACACAGTAATGCAGTACACTGTTTATGCAGACATTTAGTGGCACATCATAAGCACTTCTATCTGAGTCATTGGGACATTGTATGCAGGCGTAGTCATTTTTCACAGATAATGCTGAAACTGAGAAAATCCTTCACACTGCTTTATCAGGCCTGGAATGGGCTTATGATTTCTCTTCATTTGCTCACTCTGCTTGGAGCTTGGTGGCTCACCGGCGCCACATAAAAAGACATTTTATCCGTCTGAGTAATGAGTTGATGGAGCGCGCCCATTAGGAGCCTTGCCAAGAAATGAAGGAAGAAGAAAGAGAGAGAGAGGGGTGGGGAGTGTGACGGAGAGAGAGCAGGTCCCTTTCCATTAATAAAGACAACACAACCTGCTGACGGCTGACCAATTCACTGCCTGTCCACACTGACCACTTTAATGTGTGGTATCAAAATGAAGGCTCATTTGACCTCATTGACTTCACCTCCATGGACAAGCACCTGACCACTGTAGTGACCTCCTTCAATACGGCATGATGTTCATTTTTTTAAATTATGGTCCCATTTAGGGTAAAATAGACTTTATATATGCTTTAGGGCCTTAAGCATACAATGCTTTATCACCTAAGGTTTAGGGCGGGGCCACTTTCTAATTGAAAAGTTGCTACTATAGTGACCTGTCAGGTGTAGAAATGTGTATCCCTCTCCAGCTCCACCGATGGTTTGAAAAAACCAAGGTGGCGAGAGCCACAATGCCCAACTTAAGGCTTTAAAAAGGAAGTCCACAAACAAACGGAGGCTACATCCACTTCTTTTACACAGTCTATGCTTTGGAGGTGGACAAGTGAAAACAAAACTCTCTCAGATGTATCAGGCATCACCAAAGCCATATACTGTATGATCTTTCATAAACAAAGTGTTCTCTGATAGCAGTTGGTCTTTCAAAAGGGTCTTCTCCTTCACCTGCTTCTTTGTAATTCATTTCAGAGCAAGGTCAGCTGCATTTAAAGAAAAATATCATGTAACTTGGGATGGTTAGCCTGCATTTGATTTTAGAGTCATTAAATGAAGGACAGCAAAAGCTCAAACATAACAACTGTGCCCCTGTAGAGCTTTATGTCTAGCAACGTCCCTGCTCCAGTGATTTAGTGTTGTATTTCTATAAAGTTGTGATGCTTGTGAGAAATGGATAAAAGGTAACAGACAAAAGACCTGACAATAAGCCCATGGTCTCAGATAATTTCAGCACAGACACCACATCAGGCCAGATTATGTTGAGTTTTTAAATGACCGGAGAGTTCCTCGCTGTGTGAAATCCCTGGATAACATTGCCACAGGCGTGGACATTGACGTTCTGTCGAAGCCCATTGATCTTGTCTGTGACGTCTGTTCACTATAATCAGGCATCTATAGTTCATGTCTCTGTCACTGTGTCAGCATTCCAGCCCCAGTTGCAAATGAAGCCTTTATTTTGCATGCTCCACTTCACAATCAGAGATACATTGCACACACAATCAAATATTCATATGCACAGTACACACTATTTTCCATCATACAGTCATGTCTATTCTGTCTTATATCAACATCTCTATGTAGACATCACAATCTTCTCTTATGTCCGAGGGCGTAATTTCTGATGGGCAGGGGGGTCCTTCATAATTTCAAAAATGGTTCCCCAGTAAAGTTTCAAAGCACACTAAACAGTGCTCTCTTACTGTCACTCTAATGTACTACAGATGAGTCTAAGTTGGAAAAAAGCGTGTTTATAGTTGTTTCTCTGCTTGTAGGGTTTTTTTGCCCTCAGCTAAAAAAAGCTTTGCGGATATAAAACTTATTAAACGGACTACCAAACATGAACAAAGACAAGTGCTGATTTTTACTGATTGAATCTTTGTTTCAGCCTGGAAACATTTGCACGCTTTTAGTTTTAGTTTTAGTTTTTTAAAATTAAATCTGGGGAAAAAACCTCTGACTTCACTCACAAATCAAAAACAAAAGATGATCCCAGGTTTTTCTCTTTTTTTCTAAAACCCTGAATCCTAAATGTGCCGAGGCTTCATGTTCCCATCTCTGTGTGTGTCATGGCAAATGACCTTGTGTTTCTCACAGCTTATCTAGCTTAAGCCTGCGTCATACTCTCTTCTGTTAGACAGCACCCCCACTCCCCTCCTACTGCTTATCTTTACTGTCCTCAGCTAACCCCACTCTAACCTTCAACCCCCTCTCGCTTCACTGTCAAGACTGCATCAAGACAGAGAGTTGATGAGAAGGAAATTTGTTCAGGGGTTTGGATAATGATAGTCCTTTAAAATCCTTCAATTGCATAACTGTCATATGTTATGACGTATATTCTTCCCTTGAATGTAATTTTTTTTCTATAATAAAACTTTTATTTGTTAGACTTGCTGTTTTAATGTGACGTGTGTAATGCCCCTCAATGACTCTTCAAAATTTGTTTACTTGTAAGGATAATTATAACTAGATACACCAGATTGTCTGAGATCTACACCAGAATGGATCCATGTTGCTAAGCCAACTGGTTCTTGTTTGATATATGTTTTACTCATTTTACCTTGTTGAAAGTAAAAAAACATGAATTTTAAACAATCAAAACAATCTACTTTCTGTCATAGAAATCGGGCATATAGAAGAGATTGTAAAGGAAACATTTTTACAGTACAATCTGCAGTCTCAGAAGTACCAAAAAAACAGCATGGCATATCAAAAGAAAACAATACAATAACAATGCAATTAATACCACTAATAAAAATAATCTAAATATAAATAAGAAAATGGGAAAAAGAAATAGTAAAGAATTGAAAAAGAAAATGAATTAAAAAGAAACATTTAAAAATACTTAAAAAAAAAATTTAAAAATGCACACAACCGTTTGGGGCTATGAGTAACCATTATTTTGATTATTGATTAATCAGTTGACATTTGTATTATTTAGTCTATGAAAATGGTGAAAAAAGCCAAGGCGATGTGCTCAAATTGCTTCCTTTGTCTGACCAAAACCCAAAGATAACCATTTTGTGATGATAAAACAGGAAAAAACAACAAATTCTCGCGTTTTATAAGCTGGACTTAGAGGATGTTCGACAATTCCACTTGATATCTGACCCAAGCGAGTAATTGCTGAATACAGGAGCTTCCAGTTAATGCTGTGTTGCTTAATGAACTGATTAACCAACTAATCGTTTCAGCCCAACCTGAAGTCCTTCTGTACTAGATGAAAAAAACTTTGAAAGGTACTTCTTCCATGGAAAATAAAAATAATTTGATCATTTTACAGCATTTACAGTTATTTGGACTGAGACTATATAGATGTGCGTGTGTTTTTTCATAGTTTTTATTTTGAAGAGGAGGAGGTTGCTGTGCACAGCATGAGCTGGACAAGCAGCCACAGTGTCAACAATCACTGTTTGCCGTTTCTCCCTCCCTCCTTTTCCTCATCCTGTAGGCAAAGCTCTGCCCCCTCACGCTACTGAATTACATCACACACATTAGCATGCAGACAGTCATCTCATTGCACTCCTCATTTTTCAGTCATGCTGTTTGAATGCATCGCGTGTGCTGATTTCTCATGTAAATGTTGTGAAAACATCTCACATACGCAAAGAAGAAGGCTCTTAATATGTGATTTTGCACACACACACACCGTCCCCAGACAACAGCGGCTTTGAAATGAAACTGCATTGCCAGATTTAAAGGAGCAATGGGAGGGTTTATGGACCGGTGTGGTACAGTAAGTGGCAAAGTGCGCTAGCTTGCTCGAGCTCCAGCGATTTATCGACCTCTGCAGAAATAAAGCCGTGTCCTGGGACATGAAACTGCTTCCAACTCTGGCCGTTTGAGCTGTGTTCACACCTAACTACTACACTGCTGTTCTGCTGTTTGACAACAGTTGATCAATGGCACGACTCAGTGTCCAGCACCCACGTGCCAACAATTCCCTTCATGCAAGAATTGACTTTAAGGACAGTGAAGAAGAAATTAGACACAATGAAAATTTCCAATAAAAGGCACGATAGTGAGGAGGGAAAGAAAGGTTCTTTGAAGACTGGTTGGTTGTTTGAGTTGGGTTGGGTTGGAGAAGACTAGGATTTGAAACAGGGGCCCATTTATTATATTTATAAAGTGCAAAAGAGACATTTTTCTTTGTTTATTATTATTATTATTATTATTATTATTATTATTATTATTATTATTATTATTATTATTATTATTATTATTATTATTATTTAACCAAGCAAGTATCACTGAGATTGTTTTCTCTTTTTCATTTGGGCCCTGGCTGTTTATGGTTAAACAAATGAAACAACAAAAGAGACAATAACACAAATGCACGCATCCAATCCCTCATGCCCCTCTCAAGGCCCCTCACTCTCTTACGGCAGAGCAAAAGCACACAAGTAATAATATTTCCTGCATCCATAATTTCCTAATAACATCCTATGAGTTTCCTTGAAAGACGATATTTGATAGAAATTGAAAGAAACATTCAATTTAAATCCAAATATTTTTTTCATGAGGGATTCCTGATTTTCTATGTATATTTGCTTGTAGATACATTTCAATGTACTATACTTACAAAAAAACCTCTCTAAGTTAGGCTTGCAATTTTATGGAATTAATTAATTATTTTATTCATTTAACTGACACTTTCATCCAAAGCGACTTACAATTGCTATGTGTGTCAGAGGTCGCAAGTGTCTTGTTCAGGGACACACTGGTGTCTCTGAGTAGATTTGAACCCGAGTCTCTCAAACCAAAGGCGTGTCTCTTATCCACTGCTCCATCACCACCCCAATTAATTAATTAACTGAAAGTGTACTAATTTAACACTCTCTCTATTTCTTTTGTGAGAGATACAGACAATGCAATAAGACAAAAAGAGAAGGAGAAATATGGGGAAAAGAAAAATAATACAAAGAGGGGGGAGAAGGTTATCAGAGGTGTACAAGATAAACAAATACACTTTGTATTCTCTGCATAGATAACTGATTATTTAGAAAGACATTTGCAATTACCACAACATCCACTCTGGTTTACCACAGCCCGACAACAGCATGAAGTAACATGCTTGCAGGAAAGGCAATGTGTTGATTTGCCAAGAGACGGCTCATCATTGGAGTTCTGATGAAATTATAAACACAGTTCAATTACACCTGGTTGTATCGTAAGCAAAATGAAAACGGAAGCATCGGACAGTGCTTGGCTCCGCAAAACAACACTGAGGTGATAGATATGAGCGCACAGCTTTACAAACTACTATCTAATTAAATTTAGCCCTGCGGGACTCCATTAATAACTTATAATATAATGCACATTTCATTGGAGGGGGCCATCAGATGGGGGTGTGTTATTGCACTCTGGAGGACACACCTTCTGCGCTGTATTCCTGTTCATAACAGTTGCGTGAGAAAGTAGCATAAATCAGATGAGGCAGTTTTTGTATTTTTTAATAGTACATGTGATTTGCTAATTAGAAAACACAGAGATTGTAATGAAGTCAACTACTCCAACATGGAAACATTACCAAAGTTAATGAATCAGTGAAGACTGAGGGGGCTGAGTTAGCAGGATTGTTGTGTGTGTATGCGCGCCCACCAGCTGCTGTGTGCACATGTTCAAGGGTGACAAGCTGGCCTTTGAACATCTAGCTGAGCCTTCTTTACTTGGATGGCTGACACTTCACTTTCAGTGTGACCAGCACTTTAATTACACACTAGCTAATTACTGGTGTCACAGCAGAACGCACAGCTTGACACGCAGACACATATAAACCTGCACATATACATATTTAAAATGATAAAATGTCCTACTGTTTTTATTGCTTTTTTATTGCTTTTTGAGACACCACCACATAAGATCACTAGATCTTGCACTAGAAAAAAACAATCAAAACAACCCATGCACTAACAGCTGGCTTTTGCCTTCAGTGTAAAATACAGTTCACATTAACCAGCATTCACTTCCGGGTCAAATGACCCCAAAAGCTCCGATTGGCTATCATGTTAAACATGAAACCTGGATGGACACAGTAATTTTCCACTCATTCATCTGTCTATCTGCAAATATCTATAACCGTCTCCTGCAAATGTTTATTTAGTATTAGCATGCTAGGCTAACAGTCAGTTGTAATTTTATATCCCTGCTGTGACGTCTTTCAAAACACTCTAGGCTGTAGAATTTAGTTGGGATATGCCTTTACCAATATCCAGCGACTATTGAAATGTCCCCAGCAACAATTTGCCTTTTCCCTTTCCTTTATTGTGTTATACCTGGTTCGGAAACATGTACAGCTGAACAAAAGTCCTGATTACCGGCTTGTCTGGACCTGCTCAATTCTGCTTCTGATTGGCTAGTGGTCCTTAACTACATAGGGCGCTTGTGCCACACACAACGTGGAAAGAGGTGCTGCAGCAACATGCAATATGACAAAAATATGGTGTTTTTTCAAAAGTTAAACCATGTAAACCTTTATATAAAATTATGAACCTGGAAATGAGCATAATATGACCACTTTAAATAAAAACACTGTTATCCATCAATGTCTAGTCAATATTTGGTTTACAAACAGGTGAAGAGTCCATTGCGTTTTTGAAATTTTGAAAGATTATGTGTTCCCCTCTCATATGCCTCACAGTGGTTTGGTCCACTGACTACCTCAGCAAATTTATTTGTAAAAATCTCCTGCTAGGAGATGTTTTATTGTCCCCCCACCAACAGTGATGTAAAATATCCCCCCCTTGTCTAAAAACAGCATCCAACGTTACATTGTCATTGACTTCCATGCTGCTTCCTGCTGTTTACTAACCCTGTTTTCGGCGTGGTCGTGATGTTGAACATCAACATGTGACACATCAAAAAAAAAAAAAAAAAAAATTCCAACATCTGAAATGTCTACTGGTAAAGTGAAAGCAGATTTCCCCGCTTTTAAAAAACTTGCACATTCTCACTAATGTTGGTGTAAAAAAGTGTATTAGTGTGATAGTTGGCCTTTACACACAAACAGATCACTTGTGTTGGCTTGCAGTGTTACAATAAAGTGTCACAGTCATCTGATCATATCACGGGATTAAACACAGTCAAAGGATTTCAAAGCGGAGTGCTTACAGAGAGTGGAGTGCTTTTATGAGTGCTCTGGTCCCTGACACTGAACTGTCCACATCATCTCCCAGCACAGCTTGCACAGTCAAGTACAACACACATATAGACATCCATTCTTTTCTCCTTAGTTCTCTCTTCCTTGCCACAATATCTTTCTTGACCTTTCCCACACTGTAACATCCTTTCATTTATATTGTGGCTGCAGATCACCGGCATCCCTCTTCCACATATTTCAATGAAATTATCATATTTACTTACAAAGCACTTAGGTTGACTTAAGTCGAAACATTGTTTGTTAAAATTGCCAAGTTTGGATATAGGAATTGTTGATGAGGAGACAAAGCTTGCAGGCTTAGAAGCACAGACATTTGTTGTTGAATAGCTATTCAACAACATTTTGAATGGGGTATGTGCCACTTTGCACAATGGGTGGTGGAGCATGTTTAGTAAATTGATTTATTATACATTCCAAACATACTGAGGATTTCCAACATGTAACTGGTTTGGCTGCTATGGTGACATTTCTGGTAAATAGAGGCTAAATAAAGTTTTTGGTTCACAGTCTATTCTCCTATTTCAACCAGTGACTTGGGTTGCAAATTTTGTGTTAATGTATAGTTGACTGTTTTAATTATTTAATAATATACCTGAGATGAAGTCTTGAATGGACCATAAAACTTCAATTAATAACCCCGGCTTTTTTCCCCTTTTTTCTTGCTTAAAGAGGTGGTATTATGCTTTTTGGCTTTTTTCCTCATTTATTTAGTTATATACCTTTTTGTGCATGTAATAGGATTGCAAAATGAAAAAGCCCAAAGTCCAGCCCAAAGGGAGTTCCCATCTCCTGCAGCACACACCTCTCCTCCCTTCCAAACACTAGCTACCCTCCAGGCAATCAATTTTCATAAAGTTGTTACTGATGTAGAGACAGAGCTTAGTTAAAACTTTATGGATAAAAGATACGTTTTCACAGATTAATAACTCACCACTCTGAAACTCTTGCTCCAGTCCATGTTGCCAAGTTGGTCGGTAATATGTACAGCTGAACTGAAGCTGTTAATGGGCTTCTCCCTGACCTTCTCTGCTTCTGATTGCTAGTAGTCCTTAGCTAGGAACTGAGCATGTGCAACTCCTCATCATTGAGAGATAAGCTATATCACTCCATAGGTAAAACGAAGCCTTCAACACAGGGTGAAAAGCAATGTGCAGTATGAAAAAAATATGGTGTTTTTTCAAAATGAAACCATGTAAACCTGTTCTGGTACAACCCCTAAATAGGATTTTAAAAATGAGCATAATACAACATCTTAAAAATCGCTGAATTTACCTAGCCTATATTCAGGACAGGCATCTATATGGGACAGGGCTTTACTTCCTTTACAATCCTGGTAAATCTGAATGAATAATTCTTTGGTGATTATCATTTTCTTAAAATGAATTAAACAATTGAATTATGGAGAATCTAACCGATCTAATGTGTAGCTTGTCCATATTGACAAAAGTTTAAACATTAGCTTAGAACTAGCTCCAGCAGATGACCCAGTGTGCTTCAAGAACTACAAAAAAACCCCAGACCAGTCGTCTAGCTGAGACCTGCATTTATTTGACCAAACATGTAACCATACCAGGCCAGTAAAAGAGACAGGCATGTAATTGGGAAATAGGCTTTTAATCGCAGTTTTGCGGTACCTTGTTGTTGAGAATGAAACAATTATATCAAAATTTACAATCCTGCAAATGCTGTGTTTTAACTGATTATTAGCCAAACACGTACATGCAGCTTCACCTCTCTCGCTCTTTCTTTAATAATGGTAAAGCCGCTGTGTGTGTGTGGGTGTGTGTGTGTGTCCAGTGGCGCTAGGAAAACAAATCACGCGTTCAATAGTTACATTATACAGAGGGAGTCAAGGTCAACGTGACATGGCTGTTTACCGTAGGAGAAACCACTGCTGACTGTTGCTTTGTTAGGGATTTATTACTCAAGGAGAGGATGGCAACAGCGGTATGCTGCTATCACAGTGAAAACAAACAGGCATGCAACTTAACAACATACTCCTTAAACTGAAAAATGTCATAGCACTGAGAGAGAGACTCTGGTTTCATTTCAATAATGCAAGCCGTTTCAGGTTGATGATTACCGCCGATCATGACCTCACTGATTTTAATGAGCCTCAATTGTGCACGGCATTAAGCTAATAGGTTATAATTTGTAGCAATCAGCTCTTGTGAAAGAAAAAAAAAGAACATCATAAACACGGTGGGCAATCCTGATCTAATCATGCACTTCAGAATAATGTTTGCGGAAAGCAAATATCTTTAAAAAGATTAAAAATAAATCCACCCTGTTTAATCATATAATTGATTAGTCATCCATTTTTATGCTCTGCCACTTTCCACGAGTATTGGTTTGTTGACACTGCGTGAGCAGGAATGAGAAATTTAACACGAGGATGGATAGGGGTGAATCATTCAGATTTTTGTATGATGGGCTTACATGAACACTTTTATTTATGCTAATGTACCTTGCATTGGTCTCACAAGCATTATGCTTTAGAACTTAAAGTAGGAAAGGTCACTTTTTTTCTGTGTAAAAGAAATTACAGCTCTAAACGCTATCATTTTCAATATGTTATATTGCTCCATGTTGTCCCTGAGGGTCCTTGAAAGCTGCCCAAACCCCCTGAGATGATTTATAAGACACCTGGCCATCCGTCTGAGAAAAAAAAAAAGCGAAAAAAAGCTGTTCCTGAGAAAGTTGGCTGTGGGAAGATACAGTTTTTTTATCTGTCAGCAGCAGTGTGTTGATGTGTTTTGACAATCTTGTTTGTGACTGATGGGGTCCTCTGTTGAATACATCTTGCTGTTGTGCTGCTGAAGTGATGGAGCTAAGAGTGACAACCTGGCAGATAGAACACGCAGTTTCTGACTGGTTATTTTTCTACCTGGGTCACTGTGCTGTGTGTAGTAATAAAGTATTCTGTACCCTCTCTCACTGTGTGTGTGTGTGTGTGTGTTATTTGTGTACCAGGCCCTTTCCATCAGAGGACACAGCTCTGAATGAGGATGATGTGTACCGTAGCCTTGAGGAGCTGGCAGAGTAAGTATGCTTTCCACAACAAACACCCACACAAAACTGTTTTTGTCACTTAGGAGGACATTTTATTAACTTAAATTAATTCTCTGGAGACTTCTTCTATTCTTTAAACAAAATCAAGCCTAATCTAAACCAGCTTTTTGTCCCCAAATAGAAGGCAAGTCCCTACTATGCATACTGTTTATTGCATTTTAGTTAAAAGGCTCCTATCGTAATGAGATGAGCTCAGAAAGTGCTTTTAAACTGGGGAAAAATGCAGAAAGAGCTTCTAATTAGGTTGCAAATCATCGTCCATTGAAGTAATAGTATGTAAGTGTGTATATATATATATGTGTGTATATATATACATATATATATACACTTTTAAAAACATTTTATATTTAGTATATTTTTATACAATGAATCAAAATGAAGACATATGAACACCTGATTATATAAAAAATCAGATATAAATACACAACAATCATTATACACACATCTTGTGATGTTTCAGAGTGAACTGTGTGATTGCCACTTCTTCCAATTTCCTCTAACTGCCTAATTACATAAGCGTGGAGCCCTCTGTCACTCCGACCGTTGCCATGGTGACACCAGCTCTGCTCTGGCTTCTGGTGTGGCTGCCTCTCTGCCTGTCTCGGTGGCTGGCTGCCTGTTTTGGTGGGTGTTAGGTGGGTGGGTTCTGCTGGGTGCGAAAGAGACCCGCAGGGTCTCGGACTTGGCAGCGGTGACAGCAGCCGCTCAAATCAGATTAATGGAGAATAATTGGTTAACCGCTCTGTGACTGGTGTCATTCATCACAGAAAGTTAGAAGGGAGGCGAGCGGCAGATAGAAAGAAGAGCATGCGGGCTGTAGATGTATGCCCACTGAATACATGATTGCTGTGTTTTAAGGGGATGAAGAATGTGCTCTTGATAGAGGAGAGCGGCAGCCAAGTAGCCTGATACTAGATTAGAGTGCAGCTTAGCCAAACATGTAGCTCTGCAAGCATGAAACGTACCTTGAAAACTGCACTGAAACTTGCACAAAAAGGGAGAGAGTATAAGAATTATTAAAAACATGTTGATTTAAAGATATTTCAGTAGCTATAGTGAGTGCACTGTATATATAGCAACACTTGTCACCCAAGTCCACCAATAAAGCAAGTGAGCATAAAAGTGAGGTGAGTGTATGCTGTGGTTTTTCTCGAGGCAATGGAAATGCAAAATCCCCTCTTTCTGTAATAGGTTTTGGGCCCCTGTAACCTTCAGTGAGCCTGAAACTTGAGTTCATCAGTTTCTTTCTGAAATGGCCAGTGGTGTTGTGACACCAGGCTCTTTGTGTAACCCGTAGGTGCAGAGGGCTGGGTCCTATTGAATTAATCATGCCGCTCTACAGCACGGCTGCTCTTGACCTTTTACAAAGAACATGTATGCATTTCATTGAATCAATGGACAGACGCATAATTGATTCATCAGCGGGTCCTGCACCTAATGCAGCTAGATGCACTTAGCACATAGGCCACAGTAGCAATAACCCTGCTCTCAAAGACTTATTAATTAGCCTGAAATATTGATGCATGCACAATTTATAATACGTCCCTAACTGAAGTGCAAGAGTGAGTGAGAGGACAGTGATGATCTTGCCACAGTAATCATTTTTATGGATGTAGTACAATTCAGGAGCACCCGAGAGGAAGAAAATAATACAATGACAGGGCATATGGTATAATAAAAACAACAGCATGTAAGGAATAAAGCAGCAATATTGTCACCAAAAATACTTAGTGTGAGAAAATAAGGTTGCATGGAAGCGTAAAAGAGCAATTTAAAAGCAAACAATAAAATTCAATAAAATGGCATCATTAAGTTCAGTGATAAGACGACAAAGGATACTAACTGCTATGGAAAGAAATCCATAAAAATTGATTTTGAGGTGAGATTTAAAAACCAAGATCATGCCAGCAGACCAAACGTTAAGTGGAAGACAGTTTCAGCAGCCCATGCAGTAAAAGATCGATCAACCCTTCATTTTAATGACCCAAAAAACCTTAACTGGTGGACTCTGTGTCTCTTAGGATAGCTGGAAGTTCAGCCTTCACTTATGTAATGATGGTTTACTCATTTGTTAGATATTTCTTCAAGGCTTTTGTGGGTGATATGGCTGTTATCCATCCAGAAGCTTGGTCTTAAATATGCGCAAATGCGTTTGACTGTGTATCATTTTAGAGGTGTAGCAGAGGTCACCTACAATACCTGCATGATCCATATTTACAATATGCTGTCAGAAGAATTCAAGTCAAGTGCATTGAGGCTTTAGGGTGTCAGTATGGGTTCACTTGGAAATGGCCACTGTAAATGAATGGTACTGAGATTCTATGATAGGTCCAGCTATATGTGCATTTAGGAAGCATTCTCCAATTTGCATGCTGTTAGACCATATGTGTTTGCAGGAGTGTCTGAGTCAGGTAGAGGCTAGTCTCTACCTAATTGAGGTCTCCTGGGTTAATGTGGTATACCTGATACCATACTTCCTCCCTCTGGCTTTGTGATGCCAGGTCTTCATGTTGCTTAACACAGAGTCCTCCCTTGCTGAAATGACTCCATCCTGAAGTTGACAAAGCATGAAATAGGGGTGGATCGGGTAGAGTTGCCAAGGGACTTTTTCCTCTGCGATAGGCACACATAGATTTCCATTCAGAAGCAAACATTCTCCCAAGCCCTTTGTGTCACTCTTTTGCAGTTTATTTTGCTCCGTAATCCCTTGGGCAGGTTGATGTGAAAAGTCAATAGCTTGAAAATGGATGGAGCTTAGCTAAGGTATTATTCACTGCAAGGTATTAAGTAACATATAAGTTAAGAAAAGTAGAAAAGTAAAAGTATTCACCAGGGGTACCTAACATAAACAGGAACTAAAAATGTTGGCTCAGTGCCTAGGGTTTGTATATCTTTTGATAGTTGTCTTTTAAAAGTGAATTGTGTTTTTATTGTCAGAGCTGTACTTCTTGGTTGGCTAATAGTATGATCTTATATTTAGTGCTGTAGTGTTTGCCACGGCCTGTTATAGACCCATACATACATAATATCAACATCGAATGCCATGGGCTTTACTGCGCACATTTCAGAGACGATGAAGCATTTTTTTTTTTTTGATGACCACACGAACCTAGTGCCACATTCAGGGAATACTGATGATAAGGCTACGTGGATAGCAAACTCATTACTATGCTGTCCATTTCATCCACTATGATATGCGACCTTCAGGGACCTTAGACATTTACTTTTGTTTTTTTAGTGTTTTTGTTTCAGTTTATCAGTCATGGGCTGATGCCTCTGCTCTCCACCTACTATATCGCAGCTCTGACAAAAACAACTTACTGTATACCCAATATCATTATATTATATTAATAGACACCTGTAAGGCAGCCCAGCTTTGACTGCATATGCTTAGTAGCTCTGAGATGGTGAGTCATACTCTTTCACTCATCTCCACTGATGTAACTCTGGGAGAAGAGGCTTGCTGGCCGATTGCGCACAATCCCACTGGACACCCTCTGGCCTCTCACTGTGCAATCACACAGAAAATATGACCTAATTCATGACTCCTCAGGACTCTACTCCCACTCTCTGTCTCACTGATTGTGATGCAGGCACATGCACAAGCACACAGGAACGTGCACACATATAAATGCATTTAAATGAATTATTAATTGTCCACCAAAGCCCAAGAGACAAAGGGATGTAAGTAGTAAAGTTGGTGTGCGACAGATTAACTACTCTTGCAAGAAATATGTCCCTCTCTTTGCTCTTTCTCTTTCTAATAACACACACACATAACCTCAAACTCAGAATCTAAAGAGGACAGACTTAACTCCCCACGCTTTCCTCACAGTCCGTTTCCTGTGAATCTGTTGTGCATGTGAAGGCAATTTGAATTCCACGTGACTAGAAAGCACATTATATTTATTAACAGCAACCTTTATGATTCTGTGAAACCCAGTACAATATGTAGATTGCACGTTACAACATAAAGATCTTGATATGGGGTTCATTATAGTTATCTGACTTTAGAATCAATGTATATTGATAGTGGAAAGGGCCAGCCCATTAAGAAGTACATTAATGTCATCACCAATTAGAAATCTGAAGTTTTAGAATATAGAGACTCTATTGATCCAAAACAATCAGGAAATGTTAATGGGAAATAGGTACTCATTAGAACATTGATGTCTCTTGCTAATATTTGGAAAAATCAATGGAGACAATGCATTAAAAGAAAATCAGACAATTAGGAAACGGGTGGAATTGACATCCAACCTCAGGTTTAAATGGAGTTGCCAGTCAATAGGAATCTTTCCCACAAACCTGTTGAGCTCTCAGACAAGTCAGTGTAATGTAGCTATCAATCAGTAGTCATTGATGAAAAGCTTTTCAAATATATTGAATTGACTCATTGGACCAAAGGAGCAGCGGGCAGTGACAAAATAACTAAGTGGGAAAAATGAGGCCTAAATGTCATCACTAATCAATAGAGTAGTTTCCTTCAATAAGCTATCATTAATGTCAGCACAGGGTAGGATCAATAAGTATAGATGATGGATGCCAGCACAAAATGTTTCTAATCAGTTTTTCTATACTCCATTTTAATGTTTAATCTTAATGTTTTTTCTTATAATATGTCCTACTTTATAAAAAGACCCCACTCAGACTGTCCTCCTCCATACTCTCTGTGGAGTTCCTCCTCCTCTTACAGCTCCCCATCATATTCTTATCACTTCACCAGACCCCTGTCGCATAATACCCGTCTCTGAGGTATTAGAGCAAAATTAAGTGCAGCATCTGCTTTCCGAAAAAATGTCTGCCATGCAGCACATCAGTCCCCGTGGAGAGTACTGTAGTCTCAAGGTTCAGAGAGGAGACACTGATGGGACAGCGTTGGCTGCTCGTTGTCCTCCCACACAGCCTTCTCAGGATTCAACGGGAGCCCCTTTTTCTTAATGAAGAAAGACGAAGCACAGAGCTGAGAGTGAACCATGCCACCTCAATTAAAAAAAAACTTCAAACAACCCCCGCATGAGCATGACGACAAAGCTGAATATTTGATTGAGGGCAGTTCTATCTTTTTTTATCCCCTATTCATACAGACAGCGAAAGGAGGAATATTTTACCAGAGATGGAAGATGCAGAAGGTTGTACAGCACTGGGGAGAAAATCCAACAACCTGTGACCTGAAGCAATAAATCCTGTTTTAGAATATTCATGAATTACTAAAGTATATAAATTCCTGCAAAATACCCAATTTTTGGGATCTTTAAGTTGAATAAAATTTTCTGGTCTGAACCTGGTTGGTTTGGTGCATAGACAGCAAGATTTATGGCCCACATTTGGCAAGTAAGGGTGAAGCGTTTTCTTCCTCAAGAACACTCAAACAGGAAGGTATACATGCTAGAGAGCGCTTACAGATACATTTGGATGAGACACTGTTCATCCAAGAGGAGAAATCATCTTTCACCTGCCCCCTTTAAGACCAGGACAGAACACAAAATAGCATCCCATGAGCTGGTGGGCATTAAGTGCTCCATTCAAGGACATTTAAGGAGGGCAGCCACTTGCCAAGCTTGAACCCTGGTCCTCTTTTTCTGAGCATGTGAAGGCTCCAGGTAGAGATTAGCATCATCTATTATAGTACAATCTTTATTTATCAATAGTATCCATACGTTTATTTCCCTCAAATTAAAAAAAAAAAAAAAGGTGGCGGTGAAAGGGACAGGTGGATTCCAGTAAATTAGTTATTTAATTTTGGTCCATTAATTTGGCTTATTAGCATGATCAGACGACAGAACTGCAGCAGTTGTGATGGAGAACACATGGAGGCAATTCAAGTGCTTTAAAACCCATTGTGGCAATTTGTCACAAAACGCATACTCCTTCTCATATGTCAGTCAAATCAGAACACACAGACATGATACACATATTGCTATATTCACTGTGACACACACTGTTTTAAAGATATCATTATCTCCATTGTGGAAAAGGCTTAGAATTATAGGAAAAACTCCAAAACTTACCTGAGAATCAGCAAAGTTTTGAGTTGTCTTCAGTATCAAAGTAATCCATGGGTACATTGCAAACAGGAACTGCTAATAGCTATTCCGGCATACTTATAATAGTGCCAATTTGTCAAAAGTAAAAAAAAACAAAACATAAAGCTCAAGTTATAGCCCATGGGGTAACTGACTGAATCCATGGCATTATACATGAGCATTATACTGGCTCCACCTCAGTAGAACCTCAGTTGAAGTGAATTGAATGTCGTTTAAACATGCAAGCAGTTGCCAAGCTTGAACCCTGGTCCTCCATTATTTAGCAGGAAAGTCTCACTACCTTTAGTTATTTACAGTATTTAATCATTTATTCCATTTTGGCGACTTAAATCTCCCTGTTTATTAACTACATCAATATGGGCCCAAAGCCAAAGCGTATTACTGCTGAGGCTCCTCCACCGCGTCAATAAGTTTCCCGAACAATAATTGCTTTCACTGAACGAAGAGAGATACAGTGTGGCTCCCGGAGCATGAGGATCTTTCCCAGAAGACACCCTTCTCCACAGTAACTGTCTGTGCTCTGCTGGCTGCTTGCCTAATTAAAGGTCAGTTAGCTAGCTGGGTGCCAAAGAAACAAAAACACATTAAAAGGAAATGCCACTCTATAGTTATGAGGTGGGAACATCTCGGGTACTGTGTCCCATTGCCTGGAACACCAGTATCACTCTTAAGGTAGGGCCTGATAATAAGTTTGTACAGGTTTAACTGCTCAGTGTCTTTCAGCTGTCGGAGCAGTTTAACGTGGACATTTTTAAGGTGGTGCTTTGATACTGCTGCTCATCTAACTTGCGCGCGTGTGTGTTTTTCCCCAGTGAGCATGACGTGGGTGAGGATGACATCTACGACTGTGTGCCGTGTGACGACGATGGGGATGACATCTATGAGGACATCATTAAGGTGGAAGTACGACAACCCATGGTGAGAATGCTTTTTATAATTAGGGATGTTTCTTTTAAATAAAGTATTGATGATGTAATTGTCTTAGGTGTTTGTCACATTGCGAATCTGAATTACTGATGCATTGCATTTTAATGTCGCTTTAGTCCCGTACGCCTCTCTACCAGGTATCCCTTAGACAACACGTAATTTGACATATTATCTGTAAATCTTGGATTAAGTCTGTGATGTGCATTGTCATTGTGTCTGGGGCTATTGTATAGTATTTGCATGAACTTATATCTCCAAACACACTTAGATGTTTCTCACATACAGTAACTGGTGATAAATTTGACATTTGACTCGCACTGCTTTGCCTTCCCCATGCTGCAGATCAGATACATGCAGGTGAGTGCCGCTGTGCTTGTGATTCACCCCGCGCTGTCAGCTAACACCCTCCACCACTTCATCTAAAACAAACATAGCATCCCAAGAGAATTACCTGCCAATTAAGGTTTTTGACACGTGCATAAGGGAAAAGGAGACCCCATCTGGTTCAACTTCTGACTCAGGGCCCATTGGAGACAACTGTGACTTCAGCTCTGTGAGTGCAGTGTTAACTGACGTCAGCGAGGGCCGACAGCTGCCACAGCGAGCCTCAAAGTGTGTGACAAATAAACATTATGCTGGGACTTTGAGCCCTGCTTATGAGCCCTGCTTATGATCGCATGCTGTTAGCCCTCGTTATTGTATTTTCACCGGTTATCAGCAGCTGTCTCTCTCCCAGATGCCTTAGGCTACGTTCAAACTGCAGGCATTAATGCTCAATTTCGATTTTTTTAGTTTGACAGTTCACATTATAGTTTAAATGCGGCCCATATCAGACTCCAGTGTGAACTGTCCGCGTCCTGAAAGTGACCCGCATGCGCAGAAGAATAACACGATGTCACATGCAGCGCTGTGCAGGCTACAGAATTAACCAAAGCTCAACATAGCTCCGGTTAACTCGCGGGAGACTCCCGTTTTTCATTGTCCTTTCACAGGTCATATTTTCCTGAATTATGACAAGTGTTCAAAACGTTCTGTTCTTTCTGGTTTCTGGCGCTGTAGAACGAATGCACGTAACTCAGAAGAGAGCCCCGGTCAGGTGGATTTTAGGTATAACAAAGGAAATTTGTGAGCAGATGATAGCGAGGTAGAGAAGGAAGAGAGTCAATGTTTAATAATGGCTTCGTTCACGTCTGCAGCAGAATTGCTACAGTGATGTAAAAGTCACATCAACCTGTGTATCCAGACTGAGGTCACATTTAAAAAGATCTGATCTGTTGAAACCTCTGTCTGTGTTTTTTTACCATGGATGAGTCTGTCATGCTGTATATTGTTCTTTCAAAGAAACACACACACACACACACACACACACACACACATATATATATATATATATATATATATATATATATATATATCGCAATGTTAGTACTTGGAGACTCACTTAGACAGCAGGTTTTTGAGAAATGCTCTATGTACATACGTTTGTATCTTTTGCCCATCCTCGACCGCACCCTCACAAGTCGCCGGCTTGCATGGCTATGACTTAAAAACCCTTCATTCATCTACATGTACTTTTTTTTTTTGTACATTTTCAGCCAGCCCACACACATGACGACACACCAAAGCTCATTGGCTCACACTCCTGTCATCACCGCCTCACTTGACTCTAGCCAGCAGATACAGGCTTCAGTCAGTGTGGGTGAACATTTTTATCTGGTTTAAGTTGATTTGGAAATTGGGTCTGCTTTAATTAAACACATTAGGCACATCGTGTTTCCTGACCATGCTGAAAAACAGACTTTTTAGATTTCTGGACAAATTCTCCTTTTTGTTCCAGCAGCCATTGGTTTCCATAAATTTTCAGATGTTGTGAAGATCAACTCCCTGGAAAGCAGTATTGATAATGAGTATCCTGGTGAAATAAATTAAAACAAACTCTTGAACATTGCTCGTGCAATCCATTACGGTTAACAATAAGTTTCATTCCATATAAGTTCCATTTTGTTAGTGTTACATTACTGCTTGGTAATGCAGTTTAACTAATTGATTGGAAAGGTCTGCTCTGCATTATCCCTCACAATGCAATTTGATATATTGCACAACTCAAGCAATTTTCAAGAGCGTGTTAAGAGATTTCATAAGGTTCAAAAATGAACATTAGCTTATACTTGTTGTTATTCTTTTTAATAAAAACAAACAAAAACAGTGACCGCAAAGTAAAAAATGTTGACTTGGAATATATTTTAAATATAATTAATAGTCCAAAATTGACCTGACGCATTTGTTCCCTACTTTCACCATAGAAAATGGGTATGACAGAAGATGACAAGAGAAATTGCTGCTTAGTAGAGATCCAGGAAACTGAAGCAAAGTACTACAAGACTTTGGAGGATATTGAGAAGGTAAGTGTCACAATATGTGTGTGCTGCTATATGTGCACGCAGATTTGAATGTGTTGATGTATGTGCATCTTTACCCTGGCACAAGCAATGTCGTGTTGGAGTTTCCCTTTGTCACTTCTTCATTGTTGGTGTCTCAGGCCTGCGGGCCGGGTCGCAGCATGGAAATGTCAGCTATTGGCAGTTTTATCGGGGAGCACAAATGTCACAGGAGCAGATCGATACAGTTATTATTGGCTCAGCCCCCACAGGAGACACCGATCCCTGGGGCTTTAGGTATAGACACACAAATCGCAAGGCGCAAGGACATATACATGGACGCACACACAGTCAACAAGTGTTGAGAGAGTAAAAAAAGTCGTAAACATGGCGGTATGTTGTTTGCCTGCCTAACACAGCCTCTTAATTTCTACCTGTGTAACTGCTGAGTAACAGTAGTTAGTGATTACAGCGGCCGTGTTATATTGGAGATCACAACTCCGTTTGTCGGCAACAAACTCAAGTCGCATCCCTGTAAAACAGCAAATTCTATATGCTTAAAAAAATCACACACCCTCTCTCACACACACGCACCAGCTCTCAAAGTGTGATAATGAACCATTGTCGAAATCAGCGCTGCTAACACATCAGTTTCTGGGTTGACAGATTTTATTCGCGATTTGATGGTGCGCCACAAATCACCGGCTCCGCTAATTTCATTAAACAAAATGTGCGTCCTGTGTTTCCTGCGTCAGACCAACACGAGACTAAATGAGAATAAATAACCTTCTTATGATCAGAGGACTCGTTAGGCTTAATTGAGTTGGGGTTAATAAAGCCCGTCAACTCTTCATTGCTTCTTTGTTGATCTATTTGTTATTATTATGATGATGGAATGTGACAACCGTAAAACACCGTTAGAGAAACAGGTTTTTCTTCTGTGAGCACAAGTGCAGCACAGAGAACAGCTGTATAGCGTGTACCTATGGCAGATACAA
Organism: Lepomis macrochirus; assembly: GCA_024633595.2. Classification (NCBI taxonomy): domain Eukaryota; kingdom Metazoa; phylum Chordata; class Actinopteri; order Centrarchiformes; family Centrarchidae; genus Lepomis; species Lepomis macrochirus. Next base: position 7,410,189 of record JALXJV020000019.1, on the reverse strand, counting down.
TGTTAACTGCACACACCTTGTGAACAACAATATGGTGGCTGCATCTTTAAAAGTCCAGCCTGACATTGATTTTATTTTTGCTGCAGTTAGCTTGCAGTTGTGCTGCCCTTTAAATAAATTCTGACAGATCTGCTAAAACCAGAGCTTTATTTTGTTTTAACATTAGGGGTTTTTTTGTTTGTTTTGGGGTTTTTTTACAAAAAACTGACAACTCTGAGTTACGGTTGTTGGGACTTATCTCATATTTACTCTTGAAAAACAAATTTTCACTGATTTGACTGTTTCACTGTTTCTCTTTAGAATTACATGATCCCTTTGAAGCAAGTCTTGAGTCCACAGGACATGGAGGCGATCTTTGTCAATCTTGAGGTGAGTAATCGCTCAAGCAAAGAACATGATGTGTACGCAGCACGCCTGGATGCGTTGTGTATATTAGGGGTGTGAATGGTATGTAAAACTCATGGTTCGATATGCACTGTGATTTCTGTTTCATGGTTTAGTGTTTTCATCACTGTGGTGGTAAACAAAATATTCCATTTCCTGTCACTCTTTTTGAAAAATGTAACAGTAATTCATTCTTGCTGTACAACTTGGTCATTGAATAGTTTACAAAAAAACAAGAAAAGGCAATTCGGTGCCAATTACTAAACTGTGAATACCTAAAGCAACTTTGTAGCAAGAAATCTTAACCATCGTGGGTAGAAGAACCTAAACTCCGACTGCTTTTAGCTCACTCCAGTTAGCCGACACATTTTGGGATGTTGCTAATGAATTAGCATGTTTGATATAGTCCCGGTGTTATCAGAGATATAAATGTACTTGGAGTTTAACCGTGCTGCCACACTTTCCAAACGCTCCACTGCCTATAGTCCAGTGTTTCTGGAACCACAACGCTCCCAAAAAAGTATTTAAATCATAGATGGTTACCATGGGTTTCACATCTGTTTGATGTAGCAATGTTGCCAGCTATACCATTTAAGATAACTTATTGTCAACAATCCCATGATAACAAAACCAATAATCAGTCGATCTTACTAAAAAGCCTGATTAATTATTCCTCTGTGCTATAGATCCCCATTATTACAAAAATACATTACTGCCATAGCACAGGGTGACATATTCCATTATGAACACAGCGGATGTGGCAAGTACAAAGGACTTTTTCACATGTTCCCTCCACTCTCCAATCATGTATGTCCACGAACTACTCTCTCAGCAGGTGATACATTTACACATTTACTCATTCAGTCTACATATAACAACACAGAGCCTTGCATCCATGCTGCCTGCTTTCAGAAACAGAACTCCATCCACCTCGCCAGCCTCCCCCTGTAATAGAATTTTATCTTTTTATTTTGTCTTTTTTTTGTTGTTGTTGTTTTGTTCATGTTCATGATATGTTGTGTACCTCAGGCTATGTCAGGGGAGGTTGTGAGCTCAGGGACAGTCTGTTTTTTAAGCTTGTTCAGATTTGTTCCAGATCACCACATGAGCAGAATAGCCAAACTAAAATTGGATACTGCTGACTGAAATGTACAGTATTTTTGAGCTGTTTTTTAAAGATGTATTAACCAATGTGTATAGCCATAATCATATGAATCATAGGGTCCTGTACAGAACGTTTCAGGATGAATACATAGATCTATAAATGTATGTACGTCTCTATGAAGGAAGAACTATGTATTGAAATGGATAGATTATAACGTTTATTGTGCTGTTCACTTAGGATGTAATCAGAGTCCATTTTTCCCTCCTGCGAGCCATCGACCTGAACATGGTCAGTGGAGGAAGCGGACTGGGGAAGATCTTCCTAGACTTCAAGGAAAGGTTGGTAACCTGAACCTGGTACTTTTATTATTTAAATGCGCGTGCACATGTTGGTAAAATCCACTTGTAGTTGAGAGGAAGCTGCATTTTTTTCCCGGCCTTTCAAATTCAGGTCGCATCAAGTTGAGTATCCACGGATCAGGTGGATGACTGCTGGGATTAGTGTTCAAAGAATAAATCAATTAAAACGAAACATGTTAGAGGAAAAAGCTGAGCAAAAAGCTGAGCGAGCATGTAACCAATTGTTCCCCATTCAACCAAAACCATTAAAGTAAATCCACTCAGGACTCCATTGGCTTGTCACATTTATATTCCTTCACAGTTGTGTGTCCTCTTACACTATCACATCATTGTCTTTCTTATATATTATATTCTTTGCATTTGTAGTTCACTGTCTCTTCCAAAATGCGTTCTTCTTTCTCATCTAGTACATTTTGATTTAATTAATTTGATTTGATTTAATTATAATAAAAAAGTTTCATTTTCTTAAAAACATTTTAAAAAATCCAAGTCTAGTAAGAATAGTTTACCATGTTTCTGCAAATTAACTTGCTTTAAGTATTTGCCTTTTTTTTTTAATTTTACTGCAGCCACTAGCCTTTTTAGTTTAAGATCGTAAAGTACTGGTTATCAGAAACAAGGTGAAATATTCTTACTGCGCAGACAGATTGTTTCACATGTTTTAAGTGTTTTAGGACTTTTAATCACAGGTGACTTGGCATGATGATAATTAAGAGCCTAAAGAAAGGAGATGGGTTTTTAGGTGGGTTTTAAAGGTCTCATTAGAGGGAGATGAAACACCTTTGTTTTTTTTCTGTCTGCGTTAGATGGAGAGCAGTGATAGGTCACTTGGTCACATCTAGCGGGTCGGGAGGTGGAATAGGGGATGAGCAGGAGACGTAACCTGGAGGACACTGCAGTGGTCGAGGCGAGAGGGAATTAAAGCGTGAACTATTATCTCCAAACCTTTGACTGACAGATATGATTTTAATTTTGCACGTGACCTAAGATGGTTGAAGCTAGTGCTGATAACCCAGTTGATTTGATTATCAAATGTTAAACCGGAATCAAAGATAACACTGCGATTTTTTTTGTGGGGACACGGAGGCTTGAGGGCACTGACTGGAGTTGAGGAGTTGTCTGATCTGCCGGAGATTAGGACCTCACTTTTATTCTGGTATTAAACGCAATGGACTGAGAAAGTGGAGGTTTATTGGCGAACAGGGTTTTCTCTTGGATCTCCACGTTGGCCAGCTGCTGAGCAACGCGTGGATAATTTGCATCCCTAAGGGGGAGCAGTGATTTGAGCCTTCCTGCTGTGCCGAGTGTGCCTGCTTCATAATGGTCATGGTAATGACAGTGATGATAGGTTCTGGCCCTGGTTGTGATTCCATACGCAGGCATGGATATGCCACTCTCCTCGAATGATACGGCCATTACTGCTACAGTGAGTCACACAGTTCACTGCATGTGTGTGTACCTGTTCTTGCATACATAAGTATGTATTATATTCATCTGTGCATTGATCTTGATAGCACACTTTTTTTCCTTCCTACTTATCCTTGAAACAGGCGAGTCACAGTACGGCTGTTATTCGACCTCAGTTTGCATAGGTAATAGCCTCATCGCAGGCCTCTTCCTTTAAGCCTAGAGGGCAATGTAATACAACGTTTGCATGCGACTAGAGGCTCTTTTCCTACTAATAGACAGAAGCAGGCACATACTCTCTCCCTCTATCTCATACGCAAGCACACGCTCCTACTGGATCTCCTTCCTTATTTAGCTCGTCGGTCTCTGATCTGATTGAGCAGTGGTTGGAAATCTTCATCTGCACGCAATCCAAGATAAGGTCAAACTAGCCAAAGGTCCTTGTAAAGGGGGAGGTTGTGACATAAAAGCTCAGAGGATGCGCATAGAGAGACAGAATCGGTGAAAAATACACAGAGAGGGTTAAGCAGTACCAATTTTTTGTACAGTTCTGTCATTCACATTGTTTAATGAGTCAGTTCAACCTATTTTTTTCTGTCCTGATGATTGTTATTGTAGCCCTGTTTATTTGGGTTGCTCTACACAAAAATCACTACAACTAAATCCATAATAAGACGTTATTTGTTTTTTGTTTTTTAGGTGTGGGGTTCATACTGTCTCGAGTACTGCATGTATTGCATTGTAATTGTACCACAACAACACTTTATGGCCAAAGGTACATCAACACCTGAAAGCTACAGCCATATGTGAGCAATGACATTTATCTTCCAGTATTTAGAAGAAGAGTAGAAAGTCTCTATTCTTCTGGGAACACTTTCCACAAGATTTCAAAACCTGGCTGCACAGATTTTCACATATAGTCTACCTGGTTGTTTCCAGTGGATTTTAACAATCTATCTCTGACACCAATATCTAACATTTACCTTCTATTCATAAACAAATTTGCTGATGACATCCCATTCTTCATTAATATTTACCTTTAGCGACGTTCCCAAAAATGCAAAGCCAGGTTATTTTAGGAAAACGGTTCATTAGATTTGCAGATCCTTTGCGTCACAGGCTTTGACTTGCTGCGTGTGATTGACATGTATACCTGCCTCATTATGAGCCACTGCGTTGTCTTGCCTCGCTGGGGCGATAAGCAACAGTGACCAGGGGATTTGGACTCACACAGCACCGCTTTCATCAGGCATCTTGGTCGGTCTTCTTGAGGACCTAGCTTGGCATAATTAATTTGGTTATCTATGCTTGTAAGTCCCTGTGACCTTTACAACAATGTGCTTGTATCTTTTTTTTCTCACATCGGTGCCAAAGATGAAAAGCCTTTCTTTTTCTATTTGTCAATGAACTAAATGCCATGCTGAAAATGTCACTTGTTTATCGTGACTACTTCTCAATTCTTAAACAGCCAGAACGGGGCTGAATGGAAAAGTGCGCTCAGAGGAAGCTTTAGAGACTAAAGTACCCTCTTGTTGTAATGCTCATTTACAACATTCCCCAACTCATTTCCGGAGTAATCTGGCTCCCTGATATCCTTGCAGTGCCTAATCATGGCCGCACTATGAGCCTCTTTATTGGAGGTCTTTGCTCTATGTTCTCCTTCATTTGCTGTGTGCTGGATATGTTGAGTGGAGGTGAGGGGGTCCCAATGCCATGTGTCAGAGAATATTAGCTGGCTCCACAGCCTGTCACTTCTGGTTTGCTTGGAGATTTCCTCAGTCGCCTGGCCTGGCTTGCTGGGCGCCACACCGGTGGGGGTGAAGGCCCAGGGCACAGTTACTCAAAATTGCATTTTCTGTGAAATAACATGCACGACAGCATCCTCATTATGAAAGAGGCCAGCACAGCAGGCTGATATCATGGCGCCGGAAATCATACAAACAGCACGTTTTTACTGCACTAGCAAACTCTCCAACCCAAAGGAAACAACTCTGCTGTTTAGAGTATTCTGTACTCCTCCTCCTTTTCCTCATCCTAGCGTCTTTTTTTGTAGGTTTTATTAAAAGAAAAAAGAAAATTTGTGGGTTGGCTCTACAGGGAATGTGTATAACTTAAGAGTTCAAACTTATTCACATACAGGACCAGCAAATGCAGGGAAAAAACTAGTTAACATGGATGTAAACAATCATCTTTGCTGATTTGCCTTGAGATTTCCTCAGGAGGAACACAACAAGAAAACCTCACAAGGCACCTTTAATGGGCCTACCCTGCTGATTCAGGGAGAGAATGGGACAACTTTGCCTTCTTTTGTCAAGAAATCTTACCTGATTCGTCTTTACATTTTTAGTAATAAGAGGAAAATTGACATGTGCTCAAATGAATACAACACTGTGATGAGAACAGTTCTTACAGCAAACCAGGCGGCATTTGCTTTTGAATCTAAATATAAGGGTTTAGCTGTTGTTGACTGTTTGAGAGCTGAACACTGTTTACGATGCTTAGAGTGATGTTGTGATATTTTTTTCCACCTTTGAAGTTCTTAAGATGTTCAAGGTTACTGAAACTGTTTTGGCCGATATGAAACTTTATTAGCTTATTAATATTTTTTAATCAATTACGACACTGAATTCAGACATTTTTCCTTGTAAATACAATATGCTATTTTAGATTGCAAATATTCAAGCAGAGATACAAGGAGACAACAAGAAATGATGTGTCCAGACATGGTGTCTAGTGGGCTTGTCACTGTGTTATGCACTAAGTATGGATGACTGGGCCAAGTGTGGATGCATGCTGCAACGTGGTAGTGTGTCATTAACCCTTTTATTTCCCTGCTGGTCTCAGTGAAGAGGGCAAAGCCTCTGACTAGCCTCTCAAGTCTCATACAGAAGGCTTTTTAAAATATATATTATCTAAAGTACAAAATAATGTATTTGTACATGCAGCGTTTTTCACGTTGACTTTTTTAGATGGTGAACACACAATAATCCGATAAGCAAATAGCACAGATACAGTTGTACTACACTGACCCTGTTACACATGTCAGCATCCATGGAATACCTTGAAAAAATAAGTGCTCTTATGATAATGAATCCTTTAGAGTTCACAGAATGTAAATTAGTGGCCTAGCTATAATGGTTTGAATTAATACCTTACATCTGCAAAATTCAGTTTTATTTATTTAATTTTTGGATAGAAGAACATCACACTATGCTAAAGAAACATTTTTACGAAACAGTTGCCTATTTACCCATCCAGCTGACACATAACGACATTAGCATTCACTTAGAGTTGTGTTTGCAACCTGATGAATTTAGCTCTGAATTTAGTCTGGCCCTTTAGCTGCTAAATGTTCCACATTCTTCACAAGCTAACTGCAAACTTTGTATGTGCGTAATGTATGGACCAGCTCCTGCTGCAAACAAGCATGATTGAGGAGTGTGAGAGCATTGAGAGTGTACCATTTATATGCTGTTGAAACCAAAACTGTAACCTTTCAACTTCAGAAAGTGAGCCTTGAGGCAGTGGAGCATACAGTGGTACACATGAAAAGTTACACACTTACAAACACACACACACACACACACACACACACACACACACACACACACACATACACACACAGTAAAGGGTGGCCTTCTTTTAAACTTGGTCAGATTAGAATACAAATCACTCTTTTAATCATTTTTCATTCACTTAGTTCATTGCCATTGCTGTGAGAAAAATATAATTTGGGTCCCTGTGAGTGCATTTTCTTTATAATGGCTGCACACTGATGAATAGAAATGAGCATGAAAACAACCTCCATAATCTTGCCTTCGCACGTTGTTCAACAGGGCCAATAAGAAAACCTCTAACAATTCTAACCTCAGTCAGTAGCTTAGCCTTCATTTGGTTAATCAGTATCATTACTTTTAAAATGTTGAATCTTTTAAACTCATGACTGCTAGTAATATCTCACATCACTTAAACTCTTAAACTGCTAAAATGGTTCCCCCATTCACAACAGAAGCTTGAGCCCTTTGCATTCCTGTCATGCCCTCTTCTTAAAAGAAGACGTTCATGTCACATCGCGTTCTCATAACTTACTATATGAAGGCCCCATGATCCTCGCTGCTCTGCACAGGCCGCCTACTGTCTTATAATTGATCATGGACCCATTAATCTCAATGACTTTGTCGTCCTGGAGGGGTGGTAGCTGAGGGGAGCTGTCTCCCTGAGTGTAGATCAAGTCTTAATCAGGCTCTCTTTAGCCCAGGGCCAGTTTAACCAGTGTAGGAGCGTCACTGGTGGCTGTTGTCAGTCATTTCAGATCTTCTGTTTTTCTGTTTCAAAATTTAAAAAATGTGTCTTTTTTTAACCATACTTTAAAGCAACATCTCTTGTACTGTGTGGACTGTGTCATTACACAATAATTGTGAATTCTAAAACGTTGTCTAAAAGTAACAATAAAAATTATAACTTACTTAGTAATGTCGGTTAGACATTACTAGTAGTCCTAATTCGACAGCATTTCGAGCTGTCTCGAAGGACCTTGTTACTGTAACTCTGCTGTCCTTTGCAGCAGGAAACACAACAACATCTGAATGCATTAAGCCTTAAAGTGAAAATCAGTTTAAACTGATATGCTTCTTTAAAAAAGACAGGCATTTGTCAGCGAGAGTATGTCAAAAATAGCAAGTCTTAAACTTAAAATTAAGAATATAACATATAGTAGATGTCTCTGTGTGTAGTGAGAAGAGCCAGAATCATGTGTCTTTAGTTTTTTCCACCTATAGTTGCAACTCTGCTCCATCATACAAACTTTCCCATGTCGGTCTGTTTGCAGTGCTGCTCTTCTCTGTGTAGCAGATCTATCAGAGGCTTGATTAGACATCAGGGTGCCAGCTCTCTGCACAGCTCAAGATTCAGATTAAGAGACCCGACTGCCAACCCTGCCGGGGTGGAGGGGGGCTTGGTTTAGCTCTATACCAGCCGTGCCAATGCCCTACTTTGACACAGTGAGTGAGCAAGAGGAATGTGTGCCACGTGCAGTGGCATCCTCCAGGCAAGATGACTTTGAACTTCCTCCCAGCTGAACCCACAGATCTGTGTCAGGGTCCCATTGTAATATCTAATGAACGCAGCTCTCATATCCTCACTGCTTGAAATTAAGAGATTTATTTTCCTCACACGCTGATAAGAGGAACTCTGCAAAGCAGCTGATATAAAGCAGCGTCTTTCATTACTCTGTGACTACAGCTTATTGGCAAGAGGATGCCACCCCTCCACATATTGCCCTGGGAACAGAATCAGGTCATTACTTATTCATGGTATTCACATATATTCCTAATCATAATATATTTATTCACATATTCATTTATCTGCCCCCTATTGTGCGTAATGACTCTCAGGCTGACCTCTGAAGTTGTGTTATTAATCTTAAAATTAATGTGCGGTGTATTGCCTAAAGGCTCCAAGACAATAGCCAGTTCACAGCTAATTGTGGACTCTAACATCTCCTTTGTATCTGTGTTTCTACAAAGATGTGATATAAAGCAAAATCACAATTCTTCATTTTATGAAAACATATTTTGTTTTTATCGCACACATGCTTTGGCAATGTTAAACGCCTGTTTACCTTGCCGATGAAAAGGACTCTTTGAACCGAAATATATTTCCCACATTTTGAAAATGAAGACGAGCCTCATTAGCCCTTATTACGCCTCATTTTTAGATCTTTAACAGCACAGTGAACAGGTTTATTAGCCCGCATGTCTTCAGATGTTCCCATACGCCCAGTGGAGAAGCAGAAAATATGTGAATCAAAATCTCAGCAGTGGATTTCTCTTACCAGACATTAAAGTTTCATCGTTTGGAGCTCAAACATTTTTAAGATGTGTTCAGCTGCAGAGGGGTTTGTGGGAATAGGGCACTGCTTTTATAGCTTTCTTTGCTTTTAAGAAACATTGAGTTTGGTATCTTAGAGAGCTTTCAGAGGTATGTGGATTGTGCAAACCTTACTGTCCAGTCTTTCTTAAGGTACAAACACAAATGTGACAAAATTGGGGTGACTGTGTATTTGGACTAATGGCTGTTGTTGTGTCCTTCACCAGGTTGTTGATCTATGGTCAGTACTGCAGCCACATGGAGAACGCCCAGAAGACACTGGATGAGTTGATAGCAACACGAGAGGATATCAAGATTAAAGTAGAGGTAATGTCCTTCACCGCTCACCTGAAACAAATGACATCCCACTGATTCTGTTCGTGAAAAAAGTACATGGATTACAGTGCAGGCAGTAAACATTAAATAAAAAAGTGAGCAGGTAGGGCTCAGCACATCTGGCTACTTATGGACATACTTAGGTAAAAACCTGTGATATATAATCCTAAAAGGGATCTTTTGGAAATGTTTGAGGTGGTATGAGCCAGGGGCTTGACTGACAAAATGATACTCTGCAAACACATTTGAAGCCACATGACAATGCAAACATGTTTCTGATACCTTCACAGTAAAACATCTGTTTGTACACCAGTACTATAATGCACACATTAGGCCATCATTCCAGATAAAGGTGGCATGAGCACTTTAGAGAACATCAGGCCACCAGCCTGTTTAGGTACAGTACACGGTAGCCATTAGTGCTGAAACCAGAAAATTTCTTAGCAACTATTTTGATAGTAGATTAATCCTTCCATTAATTTTGCAAAACAGCAAGCATTTGCTGGTCTTTGGTTCGCAAATGTGTTGATTTGTCACATATCATATATATATATTTTAGGTAGTTTTGATATTTGATATAGATAAACCAAGCAATTTGAAGATTCAATTGAATTTCTTAAGAAAATAAACAGCAGATTAGGCAATAGTCAAATAGTCTATAGCTGCAACCATAATGGTCATTATAGCAGATGTAAATGCTTATATTGCTTCCATATTGTGTCAGAACTACATTCAATATCACAACTATACAGCAAAACCAAGTTAGTAAATGGTAACACACCTTCATGTGTAATGTGTTTTTACCAAACACAAACTACATCATATAACCATGTTCCAGTAGCAGTTGGGCAAATTTAGCAATGAAATACAATCCAATCTGACATCTCTTAGAAAATGATTACACAAGTATGAAAGTATAATTTACTGTTGAATAAATGATAACATGGACTTGATTCAGATGAAATCGGAAAGGCCAGAAATGTAATTTGCAAATGTGTCCTCAGCAGCTCTGATGTATTCTTATATTCTGTTATAATCTCCATTCAACATTACTACATTTATATAGTGTTAAGAGTGTTAGTGGGCTTGTTGTTGTTGACTGCCTGAGGTTTAGTTTGGCAGCTTCTCGTAGTTGTGTTGTTCTTCTTTGTGCCCTACTATTATTCACTGATCTTCTCTACTTCTTCAGAAGAATCTGAACTGACAAAAGAGGAAGGCTAACACAACACTGTAATAGTGGGATCAATGGCAGGAAAAATTACTACTCTAGCTGCTGACAAAAAAAAATGTGGTGATTACAGCTCGGGGAGTTGACACTGAGAATTTCTATCTCAAAATAGAAGAGCCTTGTAACAGGGTAAAACTGCTTAGGTAAAACTTAGAGAGCTAAGCTGTCCCTGTTACTGCACAGTTACAGAAACTGAATAAAACTGCTGTGGGGTGATACTAACAAAAGATTGTTTCTTTGGGAGCCGGTGCAGAGTTTTTAGAAATATATTCATTAGTCAGAGGAATTTCCCAGCCAGCATGCAGCATAAATGCGTCAGAAATGGCAAGCACGACCAGAGCTTTTGTGCCCTGCAAGAATAAACTGGCCTTGTTGCTGCTACTGGAATGCCCCATGACTGTGTAGAAGCAAACACAGCAATGCAACAAGGCACAACGAATGACTGAGCAATGAATGAATGCTTGTTAGTAGGAAATGTGCAACGCTGCATTATGCAATGTGTAATAGCTGCCCCGCTGCTTGTGTCGTGTTTCTACAGGAATGCACTATGAAAGTGCAGGAAGGGAAGTTCAAGTTGCAGGATCTGCTGGTGGTTCCCATGCAGAGGGTGCTGAAGTATCATCTACTACTGAAGGTAGGAGGAATATCCCAACTGCAAAACCTACGTTAGTCATTTTTACACATCCTTCAGAGGCATGGCAAAATAAAGGAAACAATTAATACATCAAAGTGTTACACTTAATTTGGAGAAAGAACCATCATTTGTTTTCTGAACAAATCCAGTCCATCTTTAAACGCTCTACAGCTCTTTGAATGTCTCCGGTCTGATGTTGGACAAGTCTTACAGAAAGGAAGTTTTCATCACTTTGATGATTAAAGCAGATGGAATGGAAACTGCTGTTTCACACTTTACTTTCCATCTTTTAAATATCAAACACTCACCCCCTGTAGACTTGAAAGGTGGCTCTGAAAAGTTTGTGGCTCGCTTCTTTGCCGAGGAAGTTATAATCAGCAATAAAATTGTGTCATGTTTTGAAACGTCGCAGCCTCCTCGTACCTCAAAACCTCTGCCAGAAGTAGTGTATTTAGTGATTTATTGGGACAGCATTCCATCCAGGTTTTTATGTGCTCCTGCACTTCTGTAGCATCATTTTGGGTTAATATACAAACTCTTGAGAGCATAATGTCCAAAGAATATGACAGGTGGCTCCTCTTGTGTCTGTAAAGCAAATGAAGATTTACATGAACTGATGATTTTCCTTGTGATTCACATTATATGGCTTGTTATACAGTAGTCTCTTTTTCATGTTGAACAGTTGGCAAGAAGCACAGTTGGCACTGATCGGTTTCTGAGATTGTAAACATTTCCAAATGCAGGAAAGTAAAAGATAATTACAGCACAACTTTTTTATCACTCAAAAGTCGAGGTTATTCATTTTCCTTTGTTAGATCGAGACACAAACAGTGCTTGAATAGCAGGCCAGCTGTAAATACCAGCATCGTGAGATGTTTTGTTGAGATTTTCTCACAGAGATGATGATTCATTTCTGCTGTAATTTCGGCTGATGCTTAGCAACCATCCTGCATCGAGCCTGTCTATTCCTGTCGGTGAGCTTTGACTGGTGACAGTTGTGTCTCTGGATAAGGTCTTTCCTGTCATCATTTCCCAGCATTTTTTTTTGCCATACCACATGAAATTGTGTTTGTTGTTTTTGTGACAATTGGCCAATTTTGGAAACTGTTGCTTGCGCTTTGTAACGTCAAAAAGATATTGTGGACACACAAACTGCTACTTGGCATTTGACCTAATGCAAGTTGTCTGTGTATCTGCATTGTAGGTGCAGATTGTTTAAAAAATAAATAAATAAAATAAATATATATAGTATAAGCTACTAGTCACTATTATCTTTAATTGCAGCCCTGCAGAATATGCAAATGTACATAAGCACAATATCTGACCACTCACAGCCCAGCCAACATTTCTGCCTGCAGCTCTCCTCCTTGTTTGTGTATAAAACAAGCAATATTCCCCATGATTAATTGACTTTACAACTCAATTATGGATGAGAATATGAGCTTATGATGCTGTGCGTAATGGACTTGGGGTGGAGGCGAGTGTTTATGTCAGGTGATTGCTGCACTTCATAGAGAGTGTTGCGACTTCTCTATTAGTTGGAATCGAACCCCTGCAGAAGCCTCAGCAAGACATGGAGGTCAAATCAACCGTGCACTAATCAGATTAAACACACCCCATTTCACTGCTTCCCACAGCTTTGCGATAAAACACTGCTGTATGCTGTGGCCTAGGGGCACATCAGATTGACAAGTGCTGTTTTTTTTTGTGTGTGTGTGTGTCCAGTCATGCCTAAGGGCACATCCTCAGTTGATCTGTATAGATGTCATAGTAGTGTTTCCCTATTTGGTCATGGTTTGAATACTGAATTCTCTTTGTATATTATCTACTATAGCTGCACTCTAAATAAAGTGAATTCATCTCAGGAGTAATTCCTCCTCATCCTCAAGCAGAGTTTGAATATTTGATGAATTTGCAGTGTTTTTATAAACCCATGTGGTCATATCTTTCATCTTAAGTTGAGTACATGGGCTGCACAGAAGCATGTTGTCGCCTGGCCGGTCTCGCCTGTGAAAGATCATGGGATCAGCAGGTCACCTGGATAAGATTAAATTTAATTAAAGTAATACAGGGCCCAATAACAGTAGTTGCCTTTTGGTTGTGCTGGTGCTGCGGCTGGTGGGAAGCCAGTGAGGGATAATGTCCTTGCCACTGCACTACTAAATGGTTCAGGCTGCTTAGGGTGTCTGCACAGTGGTGCAGGGGCTGGGGTGGCATAGTTTCCAAAGTGTTATGCCCTCTGGTGAAACTCGATGCTAGCAGGTATAAGAGTTAGCAGTGAAAGGAACTACAGTGCACAGGAATAGACCTTTGTCAAGGCAGACATTTTGATTTGTCATAGCAGGGAAAGGGTTGTGCATTGTATTGCATTTACAGCTATCCCTTACACGCTATGACAAGTCACAAACTGCCATTAACAGATCTATGTAATAGTCCAAATTTGGAAAAATGGTAAAATATCACAAAACGAATAAAACTGAAAAAAGAGATTTAAATTATAGATGCTACATTCTGTTGTTGCTGTCAAACAACAAAGTGCAGCATGTTCCAACACCTCTGACTGACTATTTATTAGATTTGGATACAAATGTGAGTTTCAAAATATGAAGCCTTCCTGCATGACAGAGAAGACAAAGTTGGTTCCTTCTGTTTGCTTTGTTTTGTTGCTCGGTCTCGTGCAACATTTCAGACAAAACTAGATGAAATAAAGTACACTACTTTGCTTATGTATGTGTCATATGTGACACTTCTGATTGTACAGCAGATACAATTTCAAACTCCCCAGCAACATCACTCCAATAAGCCAGTGGAGGAGGCAGCCAATCACAGATCACAACAATGTAATTATTTGATTGACTATGTGGAAGACAACATGATTTGCAGGGGACAACACGTTTACCATTATCTTGTTACAAGAAAGAAGAGGCAGACCTGGAGGCCAGTTAGCAATATCTCGGGCTTCCTCTTGTCTTTTATTTTCATGTATGTTGCTGATGACGGGGCTCAGCTGAAACTCATTCTAAGCCACATGATTGTCACATCCTTAATCACAGTAAAGGGCAGCTCTTACAACAAAGCCATCTCATTAGAACGCTTATTCAATGTTTGCATCATATATGAGTGTGTTTGTTCAGATTTATGTCTAATGTTGTAAGTTGCTGTTGTAATGAAAATAGTGTAATTATGTAAACCTTTCAAAAAAGTTTACATAATAATAATAATAATAATAATAATAATAATAATAATAATAATAATAATAATAATAATATTACAATAGGAATGCCTTGCATTTGCGGGGTCCCAGCCCCACACGGGATTGGACCCCTAAATAATAATAATAATAATAATAATAATAATAATAATAATAATAATAATAATAATAATAATAATAATAATAATAATAATAATGATGAAATTGTCATCATCATCATCATCATCATCATCTTCCTCTACAGGAACTTTTGAGTCACTCAGCTGACCGACCAGAGAGACAACAACTCAAGGAGGCTCTGGAGGCTATGCAGGTCTGCTTTGTGTGTGTGTGTGTGTGTGTGTGTGTGTTCATGAGTGCGCTTACATTATTAAATTATGATTATTGCACTCTAAGGCAAAGCTATAGAAATTGTTTCATACAGCTACTGTGGCTCAAAGGACTGTATATCTACCATGGTATCACAGATGTCAGAAAGATTTACAGTTGAGGGCTTAAAGAACATTTGCCTTGCTCTCTCAGGACCTGGCCATGTACATCAACGAAGTCAAGAGGGACAATGAGACGCTAAAGAAAATCAGCGAATTCCAAAGTTCAATAGAAAATCTTGTAAGTAGTGTGAGATCCTCTGTCACTTCCTTTTCGTCTAGAGGAGACTTTTCCCAAAATTGTTTGATTTAATCCATGTTCAAGGGCCTTGGAAACTTATTTTGCTAATCAGCTAGATGGGGATCTAGAAAGGATCCCACATAAACATGCTTTCATCAGCCAAAGTTAGTACAATACTGGGTTCTTCACAGAAGCGATTTTTGCACTGTTTTTATCTGTGCTCTTTTCAAACATGTACCAATATTCACACTTTAAGAATCAGACAGTTGCTAATTTTGCCAGAGAGACCAGCTATCAGTCAGATCTACTCAAACCACACCCACACAGTCTTTCAATAAGAGTTTTTGAATGTGACTATTATATGTAACTATTATTAGTTTATTAACTAGGATTTACCATCTTTACTTATTTATGCACACGTTTTAAAGGAACAGTTTTGGGCACTGACATTTTGGGAAAACCCCTTATTCACATTCTTGATGTGACGTAGATGAGAAGATACCACTCAAGTAGAACACTAAATATGAAGCTTGGTAAGGTTAGCTTAGAACAAAGGCTGGAAACTAGGTAGGCTGGCTCTGAAAAAAGGGTGAAAAATTCTGCCAACCAGCATCTATGAAGCTTGCGAATGTACACGTTATATCAACATGCGTGATAATGCTGGGTTATGTGCCGGACTAGTTTTTGGCCAGGAGCATTAACTTCCATGGGGCCCACCATCACTGTGAGGTTGCTAGGACTGATATGAGAGTGTTGTCGGTTTGTCATCTCTGCCCAAAATGTCGTGCTATTCCTTTAATAGTAGAGTAAAAGATGGGAAACCAATCAGGTGCTTCTAACTTTCTCTATTTGGATTAGGAATCGTCTTCCTGCTTTGGCACCTGCCTTCACTGACATTAGAAAATGAAATAAAAAACCTTGTGTGAACCTTGTATCATTTATAATCCAATTTTCCGGCCTTTGTTGTTTTTTCTAATGCTAGATTCGACATCTTTAAAGAAGTCAGTTTTTGTGTATAAAAACGAATAAACCGGCACTAATGTTATCACCAGGCTGGAATTTAAAGTTTGTCAGTGCGATTTGTCACGAAGCGTCACACAGCAGTAACCCATTCTTGAAAATGTCCTTTTTTTTTTCCTCTGCTAAGAACACCAGCGTCATCTCACTTTCACCTGTCATGATCCTCCGCTTTTAAAATGTCCCCAATAAATCACTTAGTCTTGAACAATATGACCGAGAAAAGTTATGTTCTTTTCAGACTGAAGTTCACGTCCCATAATATTTCAGCACTCTCTCTCTTCTTTGTCTTTCTGTCACAGTTTTTCTCCTCTCTCCTTCCGCTTTTACTCCTCCTCTCCTCTCATCTTCTGTTTCCAACTGAGGTGCAAATAGTCACTGGGTTAATTTTGGACTTGTACATGGATACAAAAAACAACTTTTCATTTGGATTAGGAGGACGGAAAAATAACAGACTTGTATCCCTCATCCTATATCTATTTGAATTCTCCCTCAAATTTAAGTTTAGAAGCTATAGTATGTGCTGGATTGACATTCTGTGCGTCCTTGTGACCTAAGCAGCAGGTGAAACTGGAGGAGTATGGGAGGCCAAAGATAGACGGAGAGCTGAAGGTGTGCTCCATCATCAACCGCACAAAACAGGACCGGTGAGTCCAAACTCTACAAACTACTAAAAGGACATGAGAAATAAATTAAGCCAATGCTGGCAACGATGTAGTCTCACTGCGAAATTATCAATAAATACGCGTGTGTATGTCTTCAGGTATATATTCCTGTTCGATAAAGTGGTCATTGTCTGCAAGAGGAAAGGCTATAGCTATGAGCTCAAAGAGATTATTGAACTGCAGGCCTATAAAATGTCGGACGACCCAATGAACAACAGAGACATGAAAAAGGTAAGAATCATCTTTTTAAGTATGGAAAAAAAACAGAGCAGAGCAATTTCGTACACAGTGAGCTCTTTG
Source organism: Lepomis macrochirus (assembly GCA_024633595.2). NCBI lineage: Eukaryota > Metazoa > Chordata > Actinopteri > Centrarchiformes > Centrarchidae > Lepomis > Lepomis macrochirus. The sequence goes on along the minus strand of JALXJV020000019.1, from coordinate 7,393,066 downwards.
CAAAGGCCGCCTCACTAGTGCAGGTGATGAAACATCCTGTGTAATCATTACAAATGTTGCCCTTGAGCTGAAGTGCCTTGTTGATTGTAATTTTAGATATGGAACTTATGAGTAATGCATTGAAGTGACAGACATGCATTTTGCCCGTCCATGCTTGAACGACCATGCAAATGCAATGAAGGTCATTTAGGATTCATGGAAACATACTGCAGTGCATTGCGCCAGCGGTCTAACATGGCTTTTTGATTTGAATCTGCATGTGTCCATGTTTGCATGTGTAACTGGGTCTTTCTCTGGTGTCTTTCTTTTTGCATGCTTACCAGTCAAGTGGAAAAATGGTAAGCTCAAATGACCTCTTTATTTAATTCATCTTCTCATAGTGGCCTATTATGGACAGTGTTTTACTTATTTATTTTAATTTTTTTGGGTCTCATGCCGTGATTGCACGTGCACCCCACCAGCTCTGTGACTGGTCCACCTTTTGGTCAGATGCATTGCTAAAGCATGTGGAGCACCTTTCAGAATTAAATTTATTATTTAATGTATGTTTTTGTACTTATTGATTGGAAGACGCGGGTATCACAAGCTTCTTTGCCTGTCTCTTTCATTACCATCCACATATCTCTCTGCCATCTGTTCCACACGCACTTTTTCTCTCCAGTGGTCTTATGGTTTCTACCTGATCCACCTGCAAGGGAAGCAGGGCTTCCAGTTCTTTTGTAAAACTGAGGAGACCAAGAGGAAGTGGATGGAGCAGTTTGACATGGCCATGTGAGTATGATTGCATGGGAGGGTTGACTACCCTTTAGTACTGGATTTGAATTGCAATACAACAACTTTGAAATGCTGAAAATTAAATTCTATTTCTGTTTCTCATTCTCTGATCCAGTGAAGAAAACACCAGAACAATCAAACCACGTCCCCACGCTTAGAAACAAACTGTCCTGGCTAATTAGTTCCTTTCATTCATTATTATTCCAGGTCCAACATCAAGCCAGAGAGAGCCACAGCCAATCAGCATAACTTTCAGATGCACACATTTGATAAGAACACCAACTGTCGAGCTTGCAAGATGCTCCTGAGGTAACAACCCCCAATAACTCCAGTGCTGATGTGCATACCAGCATATTCATATTCTACAATGAATAATGAATGCATCTTCATCCAGACTTTCAAGGACTATCAAATATCCAACAATATTCAGTGGTGAAAGAGATTTCTTCTTCAGTGTTATGTACAGTCCGGGGAGACACTTCACACACTTGTTTTACACACCCTGACTGGGGTTATATAACATTTATACACATGTACATATATCCATGTTTTATAAAACTTTGATTTGACTCAAAGGAAAAGTTTTAGGAAACAGTCTTGTTTATGAGAAAATTGACACCACTCTTATGTCCATATACTTAATATGAAGCTATCATCAGCAGCCGGCTAACTTAGCTTAGCACAAAGACTGGAAATGGGAAAACAAGTAGCTTTGCTCTGTCCAAAGGTAACACCATGTGCCCCAAACTTCATGTTTGTTCCCTGGTACTGTAGCCTGTAGTTACCCAGTATTTACAACAGTGGTAGAATTTACTTTCCTTTCCTCCAGATAGTCAGTAAATCGTGAACTGTATTAAAAAGTGTTACCCTCAACTGTGTCTACTTAATGAACTGGTGGAGAGTTAAATTGGTCATATTTAACATTTTAGTAGCTACAATTGCCAATTAAATGTACTACATTAAAAAGTACTATTGTTATTTTAATTTATATTTCTTTGGGAATTGTGGTGGAGTTTCAGTATAAAGGAACAGAAAATAAAAAATGCTATACCTGAAATGAGTGTTGCTGCTATGTACTTTACTTTGTAGTACTATGTAGTTTTATGTAATGTGGTAAAATGTGGTAAAATGGTAATGTGGTAAATTAGTAAAAGTCACGTTTAAACACTTTAAACATGTCTCTCAAGCAAAAAAAATAAGAGATTTGAAGTGCTAAACTGAATAGATCTTTTAGCCACATTTGGTGAGCAACAAACAAACAGAATTTAATCACAGAGAGAATATGTTTTTAGCTAACGTAGCCCCTCATTAGTGTCAAAGCAATCTTAAATAATTTGAAAATAACTAATTGTGACTGATGCTAACTGAGGATGATATTTTTAAAACATTCCCCTTCCAACACCACCCACCGCGTCCCTGAGCACACCTCCTCCCAAGTGAGAGTGCTGCTCGACTACAGCAGGGATAACCCGTGTCACTGAATCACCACTTTCACCTCTATTACAGTCAGCAGGCTAAACTCCACTCTGGGTATTGACCCACAAATTTCATGGCTTGGCTGACCTAAATTCACAGAGCCAGTGGAAGCGGGGACCAGCGTTCGCACTCCCAGCTAGATGCTAATTACTGCTGCAGCCCCAGCGGATCCTGTCGTGATTTATGGCACTTACTATTCAACACGGCAGTGTGCGACGCATGCAGTGTTATAGTATCCGTAACAAATACAGTTCTGGGGTACGTGGTCTTAAATAGAGTGAGTTATTTTTGTGATTTTAAAGGATCACAAATTGGAAAGGATGGCCCATGTGTAACCACAATCACAGGCTCACAGTAACAAACAGCAGCTCCCCTTGTGTGTTGTACTTACAAGAATTTAATTTGTGTCTGAGACACTTCCTGTTTGCATTACTGATGGGTGTGTGTTTGTGTGTGTGCGTGCGTGTGTGTGCGCGTGTGTGTGTCCTCTAGGGGCATCTTCTATCAGGGCTACTACTGTGCTCGCTGTGGAACAGGAGCACACAAAGAGTGTCTGGAAGTCATCACCATCTGCAAAATCAGTAGGTGTTTCCTCTATTCACTCTGTCCACAATTAGAAACTGAACACTGTCCTGCTTGTAGGCTACTTTATCCAGCAGGAAAATAGGGGATTGGTTCCTGTGGGGTTCCTGTGGGACGGTGGGATTATTTCATTGTGTTGTTGGGTTTGGTACCAAAGAGGAAAAACACAAATTGGAATGTGGAGATTTTATCTGAGCATCATTTGATATGCCCACCCTTTTCAGTAGATATAGCCCTGATTATTTAGACTGGTTATTCTGAACCGTTTAGGCTTCATGAAGCAAGGCCTACTTATGACCCGTCATGATCACTGCCATATGTCTAAGAGTTAGACATATGGTAGATAGTGACGTTTTATTTGAATTATTTTTAGAGACCTGAAGAAGTGAAATGATCCAGTTATTCATAACCACAAAAAAGCTAGTTGACGCACATCTAAAAAAGTAATATATTTTGTTGTAGCATAAATTATTTTTTTTTCCTACTTTCTTTTTCCTAGTCATCTCTTAATCAGCCGTTTCACCTCAGATTTATCTTGTGACACAGAAACTCATAGGTGTGTTTTCTCAAATTAGAGCCACCTCAGTACACTTTACTTCTGGGATGAAGCCAGAATGCAGCCAAAGTGAAATTGCTTTCCTGCGTGACTTAGCATATTACAAAGAGCCCCATGAAACATATTATGAAAGTTGTTATACTTGAATGTTCAGTTTAGGTCAAGCACAATCAATAACGGTAGCCAGTTCTGTTGTGAACCCTCCCTGACTGTCACTGTTTCTTCTGTCTTGTTTCAGATCCTCATGACTTGGTGAGTACATCCTTCGTTATTCACCATACTGTAGCAGTATTACCATCAATATCATCCTCTAATTGCCTTTGTCTTTATCATTAAATGTAGTAGGATTTTTGATTGTAATAATGTTGTTCACTAAGTATTTGCGTCTCTTTCTTTAGGAACCTGGAATATCATCAGGTGAGAACACATTCTGTCGCCTAAACATAGAGAACTTGTTCATTTGAAACTGCATATTCTGTCAGCTGTAAAAGTTTGTTATAGACACAGTTCTCTACTGCCATCTAGTGGAGAGACCCATTACAGCCGTATTAGTCATGTAGAGTGGGTGGCAATGCATAGACAGAGAAATATGCTTAAAATATTACTTGAAATTCAAAAACTTGAGATAAGAAGGATTTTACAGCTGGGCTACAGTATCTTGAAATAATCAACACACATTGGTTGGTCTGGAGAGAATGAGATACAGTTTCAAATGACAGTCTTGCTCCTGGATCAGATGTAAACTCAAGATGTTGGGGTTACATTGTGTGTATCATTGCTCAGCAGGCAAGATTTTTATGTTAAAACAGCCTTTATCAGCCTAAATTGCTATGTTACATAAGAGAGAAATCTAAGAGGGATATCAACACTAAAGTGAGCCGCACTGTGTCCAGACAAAGTGAGATTTATTTATTTTTTACCCCCTTCATCCCTTAACTGTTACTCCCACTTACCTCCATTAATACTTACTGCAAACACTTGATTGTGTTTCCAGGTCCCAAGATGGTGGCAGTGAGGAACTACCATGGCACACCAGCACCTCCGGGAAAGACGCCGCTGTCTTTTCAAACGGGAGATTTTATCGAGCTGCTGAAGGGAGATCCTGATACCCCGTGGTGGGAGGTACAGTCGTCGATCACATCTATTTGAAGCCATCTCCCACTTTGACACATAAAGTGTGAATGTTGTTATTAAGACATTTGATGTTGGCTGTGTCCTCCAGCACATTGCAAACTTGTCTCAATGGATGAGAAACAAATCACTGACTATGAAATTAAAGCTGCTGATCTACAGCTTTAAAGGTGGTCACATCGATACTGGGTGCAAGAGTAGAACTCTCTTTTTAACCTGTATATAACAACAAACTAGCCTGGCTCTGTCCAAAGGTAACAAAATCTGACTTCCAGCCTCTCCAAAGCCATATAATTAACATTTTGTTTGTTTAATCCGTACAAAAACTGGCTTTTTTGTCTTGGTCGGGTGCAGTTACTTCCTGGAGTCTGGTCATTACCATGAGTAAGTCTGTGGCAAGGCTAAGAAATAGTCAAGCGCATAACCCCCTCATGAAGCCACAACTTGCTTTTTGTACTTCAGCATTTGTAGGGATTAAAAAAATGAGGTATACTGTGTTAATTATTTTTAATTAGGCTAGCTGTTTCCCCCACTTCCAACATTTATGCTAAGCTGGCTGTAGCCTTGAATTTACTATACACACATGAGTAGAATCAATCTTTTCATCACAGTCTCAGGAAGAAAGCAAATAAGCGTATTTTCCCAAAATGTCACACCTTGCCTTAATCCAGTGTACATCAGTAAAGCTCTACCAGCAAACCTGGAAGATCCTCTACAGTGAATTAGGCTGGATGACAGGAGCTCCAACACTACTGTACTAGCTCCGGGCACTTGTGACACGCTGAATCACTGACTCTTCCACACTTCCTTGCGCTTCTTGTGTGAGGCTTGCTTTTCCCCAAGTGACTCAGGGCAACTTTCTGAAGCCATTAATTTAAACTCACCTACTGCTTCCTCCTCTTCTTATCCCTGTACCGCATGACAGCATAATCTCTCCATGCAATGTCAGTGGGTGTGCTGACCTTAAAAATCGATCGCTTCAGGTATCAGACATTGAAGCCTGTCTGGTGCTGATGGGCAAACTTGACAGATGTGTTCATTTAATTGTAGACGCAGCACTAGCGTCAATGTGTAATGTGTAGTCAGTTAAAGCCAGTACTGTGAGTGGTTTTATAAGCTTTTTCTCATTTTTTCATAGGCACAAGTTTTTCTATCTAGAAAATAAGCCTGTCCTGTCCAATATTTTTTTCTATTAATCCGAGGGCAATTTATTACTGCACTGTAACTACACTGACACAATCTCTTACTTTAATTGAATTTACTTTCCTTTTTATTGTGTTTTGCAAACATTAAATGCCTTTATTTGCCCTATGTAAAGCATTTTTAATTGCATCAGTATTTGAAGTGCAGTAAGAATAAACCTGCCTTTACCTTGCAGGGAAAGCTGATACAAACACAAAAGAGTGGCTTCTTCCCCAGTTCATGTGTAAAGCCTTATCTGGACCCAAAGGTAAGTCACCCAGATGAAGAGAATCATTACAGTATGTGTATTCCTCTTCAGAGTACACTAAACTAGCTAGTGGGGGACATATATATATAAAAGATCTACTTCTTAACCATGGTTTTATTTTTGTTTATAAGCTTTTTAATGTGCAGTTTCTGTTTTTTATGACAGCCCTTCCAGTCATTATCCAGCCGGCAGTCCTCAAGGGAAGCAGACTACTATGGATATCCATGGTAAGACCCTTATCTTCTGAAGGTTGTGGATTTAAGGTTATTTCATCCTCATACTTTTAAGTCCCTGTTCATCATATACTGTTATTACCCTGAGGTCACTATCCTTTAATTACATCAGATTTATTCATATTATGACTAGTGTACCATTAATTTCATGCACTAGTTCAATTTAAAGCAAACTGACCTCAAACATGACCCCAACCAAAAGATTAATTACTGCATTGGTGTTTGATGTCAACGATTTGGAAAGGCTTTCCAATGTCATTCGATTATTATTAACTTTGTATCAGGAGGCTATAATATTAATATTCTCTGCTCCTCTGTAGGTTTGCAGGGAACATGGAACGCCAGCAAGCCGACAACCTTTTAAAATCCCACAGCAGCGGGACCTACCTTATCAGAGAGAGGACAGCGGAGGCAGAGAGGTTCGCCATCAGCATCAAGTGAGTGTTTGACATCGTACACGAGAGGAAAGTCCCAAGGGAAGGTTTTTATCCACATCTCGTGGGGAATAAAAGTTCTCATGGGATGACCCAGTCAGCTTTTTCTGTGCATCTTTTAGCTCAGGCTAATTACCACTTAGTAATTGCTTTTTTAAAAATCTTGTTATTTGTGTTTCCTCTGAGATAATTCATCTTAAAGAGAAACAATGTATGAGCTGTTACTGTCATACAGTGATATACTGGGAGATGTGTTGTGCTTTTGCTCATTTATCTTCAAGTCTCTAAGACAGGTGCTGTAGGGAACTGCATTAAGACAGATAATTTAAGTCCCACAGTCTGCCATAACTGTGAACATTATTTTGGTTTATTAGTCCTCCAGGTATACAACAAAATATTTGATGTTAACAGCAGCTGGACCCCAAAGGCAAAGTAACATACTAAATGTTTTCAGATATGTGTTGAGGACAATTTAGTCAGTTACAATTGTAAACAATTTCTCTGTGGTGTTACAGATTCAATGATGAAGTAAAACACATCAAAGTCATTGAAAAAGACAGCTGGATTCACATCACAGAGGCCAAGAAGTTTGAGAGTCTTTTGGTATGTGTGTGTTTAACTACCAACACAAAATACCCACAGTCAAAAAAACAAATCAGTCACAATTTTTAATCCTTCTGTACTGTTTATTATAACAGGAGCTGGTGGAGTACTATCAGTCCCATTCACTGAAAGAAAGCTTTAAGTTGTTAGATACCACATTACGATACCCCTACAAGTCAAGAGAACGTTCGCTAACGCGGGCCAGCACACGCTCACCAGGTAAGCCTTCCAAGTGTTTCTTCTCTCCAGAATCTTGTGCACAAAGTAAGAATGCAAAGGCTTTCAACCTGGCATCACATATCAGCCAATACCTACACACCGTCTGACCATATCCCGCTCTGTCGCTACATTAACTCCGCAAGCAACACAATGCTAATCAAAATCATATAATTTCCTACATTACAGCTGATAAATGACAAGCCAATTTCCTTGCTTTCTTGTTACCTTGCTGGTGCAGTTTTGTTAAATGAAAAATATTCCTGCTTCGCCGGTGGAAAATGAACGACATTAACCATTAAAAGGGCCCTGTGGAGTTTTCTTGTAGTCAAACAAAAGTTATGTTTACATTCAGTTTATTAGTTTAAGCACAGATCTGTGCTTAAACTGTGCGTACAAAAGTTGTACAAATGAAAACCTTTTATTAAACTGTGGAGAATGGGAATGTGGGGTGTCCACCTTCACAGATCCATTGAAGAGAGGCAGCAAACTGTAATTAAGGATTTAAAATTCACTCGTCACAGCATGCCTCTCCACCCGAAGCATCACTAAATGCAGTGTAAGGAGCAGATTCTAGACTAATTTTTATAGCATCTTGGTTCTGATAGAAATTGAGGTAAAGTTGCCTTAATGTTGGCATCAGAACAACTAATTGTCCATCATCCCTTCAATTGTCGGCCACCAGGCACTCGCCTGTAAGTTTTCCCCTTAGACAGGGCTCCAGGTGAGCGCGCCGCTCTTCCTGTTCTCGGCTTTTTCCCAATGTTGTCCATAATTGTTCTGTAATCATTCTTGATTTAATAGTCAACCTAGGTCACAATCCCCTATGATCACAAGCATTGGGTAAAGCCCAAAAGAATTAGATCCCAGATAGAAGTGGATGAAATGAGTTTCCTGGTTGAGTTTACCCCTAGAGGTAGGGTGAGAGCTCAGACATCTGGAAGGATCTCTCAGCTGAACTGCACCTCCTCGGACTACTGTGGCGCTATTCAAGGCATTTCCGGCTAGAAGGAGATCACTGGTCAGACCCGCAGGAGGAATTATGCAATCTGGCCTCTGGCAGTACCTCGAATGGACTCCCTTGGTTAGTTGGCTGCCATGGTGAGCCGGACCCAGATAAATGTAGGATAGCGAATGATAAATTAATATGACAGTACGAATTATACAACGTTATATAGATGTTATAATGTGCAGGTCTAGCTTACAAATTGAATTTGTTGCCATCTTCGCTGTGGGTATAGCAAGGAAGAGTGAAATAATTGAGACAGACTACCTCCCACTCTCATTGTCTTCTCTGGTGCTGTCTTCCCCTCCCCAGGCCAGTGACTTTCCTGACTCATACAGAGTGGAAAGGAGGAAGCCCAGAGGGGAACAGGGGAGTAAAGGAGACAAGCAGTGCAAAATAGATAAAGAGAGAAAGACAAAGAGAAAAAGTTTGTCAGCTAACTCAGAGGCCTGTGGACTGGCTGTCTGAATTGGCAGCCCTCTCTGCCTGTTAGACTGTATCAATACTGGCTCTGGCCTTGCACTGGCTTCTGTCCTACATTGGCCTGCCTTTTGTTCAATCTGCAGGAAGAACTGGTCACTCCAGCAAGATTGTTTCCCTACTGTTTTGGCTGAATTTGGATATGAATGGGGACAATTGAGTCTTTGCTGATGACCATGTGCTCTCACTCTCTCTGTTATTGTGTTTTCAAGCATAGGTTTTGTACGTTAGTGGCTGCAGGCACCTCACACCCTGCAGGTGTGGATGGAGACAGTGATGGGATTAGGAAGGAGCTCTTATGATGCAGCATCTATGATCATACTGTATATGAGCATATTATCAGTGGGTTTGTTCAGGGGCTGGTAAAAGCCATGGCCAATCACATCCGCTTCTCTCATTCCCTTTAAAAGCTATGCTTTCTGCACCATTATGTGGTGTTTGGTAATGGAGTAAGAGGCCAGGCAAACATTGTCTGGGAGTGAGTAAAGCAGCTGAAATTTGGTTCAAAGAGCAGAAGATATAACCTTTTTTGTTAACGTATTATACATGTCCTGCGGACATTATACATGTAGAATAAAAAAGTAGAATTTAAAATAGTGTGTTCTGGTTTTACCTAATTTCCCTTTCATGATGATTGGGGTTGCATTCAGCATAGTTTACATGCGACATTAGAGTAATTACTGCCTAACTGGGAACAAAACTGGAGTCTCTTTAAGCCTTTTTACATCAGTGCAATAACTGACAATTCCGACACTGATCCTGCTTGCAATTAAATAACAAAAAATAGATGTTGTCAGTCACCCCACTAAAACTGTTGTCAAATCATGACAACACAATTATCCCAAATAAAAATCATGAAAACAGAACCTTATCTTTAAAGAGAGACAACGTCAATGCACCAGCTTTTCTGTTTTTAACTCTGCCTCTCTATCTCCAGCTCTGCGTGCTCTTCAGAACATTTTCCAGCTTTATTTCCTCCCCTATCTCTTCTCCTCTCAGCAGCCACCTGCGCATCCTACAACTTCTCCTTCCTCAGTCCGCAGGGCCTCAACTTCTCCTCCTCTCAGAGCTCAGCTCCCTTTTGGTCAGGTACTCAGGTTTTTCTTTCTTTTCTTGCTCCTGTTGTCTTCCCGCACCTCATTGCTTGTAATTTCATAATAAGCCTCTGTGCTCTCGACCTCATTACTTCTTCTCTGTGGCGCTCTTTTCATTAACGAGAACATTTCAGTTCTTCCCAGGATGACACTCCCTCATTAAATCAAGAAAAGAAAACCAATTTCCTCTCCCATGATGAAACAACGTGTTGTCCTTTCCCATCATACTCATTTGTCATTGTGTGACTATGTGCTGGAAATGGAACTGACTCTCTTCCTTCTGATCATTCTTCACACCTAATTATTGCCACAATGTCCACTAGTTCTGTCTCTAAATATATATGTGATATAAGGTGTTAAATTCTTACCATGTGAACGCTGTTTCCGTCTTCGCAGTGTTTACTCCTCGGGTGGTCAGTACAGCAGTGGCCAGGTATAACTTTGCAGCACGAGACATGCGAGAGCTGTCACTGCGAGAAGGGGATATTGTCAAAATCTACAGCAAGATCGGTGGAGACCAGGGCTGGTGGAAAGGAGAGGCCAATGGACGAGTGAGTAAACCACGGAAGTCTGTTCACTGAAATGATAAAGGAAATAATGGGCACAGGCTGAAAAGCCCACATAGATGGAGAATGTTTTGGATGCTGTAATCTTTGCAGATTTGTGCTGTTCCCCGTTTGATTAAAAACAGCTTAAGTAAGTAAGGGATGTACAAAGACAAAACCAAGTATTTAGACACTCTACCTCAACTGATCTGGGCTTTTGTAGGCACCAAAGTGACTGGATTTAACAATGAAGCCATTAATATTTAAGCCAGTTGGTTGAAATAGAAATGTCTGGCTGCTGGGACATGTGCCAGTTTCATAAGCTGGCAGTAAAACTGGATGTGATGGTCTGCTTTTTATTCTAGGGATGTTCCCCATTAGGTTGTAAATTTGGTGTTCATGTGTTGCTATGGAACCAGAGTGACTGTATCCACTTTGGAATTGTACTGTTGCACAGCTAAACTGGGTTGTAATTGTTGTGCAGTCCGGTGTTGAGGTACTGTAGCTGTCTCATTTTGATTTCATTATAGCGTGTTGCCACCTTGCTTTTTTACTCCATCAAGGACCTTTATGAAAACATTTTTTTTGATTGATTTACAAAGAGCATATCTAGGGAAACAGATTCAATGCTTGTTGAATAAAGAGACACTCAATGTCAGATCCCATGTACACCAGGTGTTAACATGCAATCTGTATCTGCTTCAAGAAATATGCACATGTCAGTGCAGTATGCTAATTCTCACAGAAGCAATCAGAATGTTAATGTCCCACTCATGACACCACTTCTGGAGGTGCCCTGGCTTGCACTGTTATCAGGTCTCAGCCAGGTGTAAATGCCTCCCACCCCAACCAGGTGAAAGATCACTGGACACCAAAAAGTTACAGCAGTGCTGCTTCCCTTGACCAGGGACGCACTATTTTCTCCACTTACCTGATTTTAATGTTTAGATCCAATCACAGTGCTGGCAGAAACAAGTATGCTTGTAATGTGAATAACCAGCCAACCTGTCCAGATGCATGATGTCTTGAAGTGTGGCCATTATATATATATACTTTTTTTTCAGATTTGATTTCTGACATGTCAAAACTTTGGTCGCACATAAATCATAATTGCATAGTCTCATTAAGGCCATGCAAGGAAGAAAGAATCAATGCTTAGCCAAGCCCTCATAGAAACAACATGCATGCATGACTGCGTGGATCAGGGTGCATTATCTCACTTTTACAATGACTACAAATATAATGTATTTGCTCTATAAATACATATGTTCTTTAAATGCATATTGTGTTGGTACTATCTCTGTCAGTTCAGCACTCACTACTCCAGCAGGGAGGAGAAGTTGTTGCCTAGCAACAGCTGAAGTAATATTTGAAGTAGCCTTCAAGTATTTTTCCGAACAGGGATGAGGCTGCTACATCTGAAAAGAATGCACATCCTCTACCAAATTTAAGCAAAGTATTCTGAGTGGCATTAGTCTAATCTGCATTCATGCTACACACACAATGGATTCAATTTAGTGTTACCAAATGTTTATCTCACTGCATGTACAGCTAAGCTGGATATAAAAAAAGGCATTAGAATAAACACAATTAACATCCCGTGTTTGCATTTGCTACTATAAAGGGTCTATAGTTCTCATAATTTAGTGTTTTATGTTTCAGATTGGATGGTTTCCCTCAACCTATGTGGATGAAGAAGGAGTGCAGTAGAGCTTGGATGTTTGCTGGCTTTGCTCCCTTTAAATCAGGAACCATCTTCTATCTACTGTTCTCAGAGAAAATTACTCACTCTCTCCAGGAAAATAACAAGATATACAAAACAAGACTTGTCTTTTTTTTTTTTTGCTGGATACTCATTTTCTATCCCGTTTCTCTATCTTCAATTATGCATCAGCTTTGCTCATGTTTGTTTTGTTTGGGTTTTTTTTTTTTTTTGGGGTTCTGGCAGGATGTCCTGTTTAATTTCTGTACAGGAAAGAAGAAAAAACAGGCTTGCTGTCCGTCAGCCTCTAATGCGCTCTGCAGAGGCTTTATTGAACTGAGGACACAGCAAACATAGACTGTGGATAGCTTTACTTTGAAAAAGGCTCCTCTTTGTTGCAGGTCTCTATGCGAGGTGAAATAATTGTACAGTATAGATAATTTATTGAATAGAGATTATTATCATTACTAATGATTATTGTGGGGAAGTTGATTAAAGTAACAGCAAGGAATCGGAGGAGGAAAACTAAAATAATAAGAAAAAAAAAAACAGATGCTCTGTTTTCTTGATGAGAGATTTTGCCTTAGTTGTCATGGTGATGCCTTGTGGGCTGACACCAGTGGAGGGAATCGACTTTGTTGACTGGTTTTACTTCTCCATGTATGCATGTGCCCATGTGCGGCCCACACAAACACACACACACACACAAACACACACACACACAGACCAATGTACAGTATGGTGCCTTTGAAGAATGGTCGTTGCTTACTGAACCTCAACATCAGCCAGTAAAGAACATTGCCATCCTAAAAGACAGTTCATCCACATCCAGAGGACTTTACTAAAGGAGGCTTCTACAACATACCGGGGACAGCTCGCCTTCTGAGCCCTCAAAAACAAGATGGTGAAGCATTTAACTTATCATAACTGGTGACTGGATGGACACTTGGAAGGTTTTTATAGTCAACAGGAATCACATACACAGTTCACATCAGTCTTGGCGTCACACGTCTTATGGGTGCAATCAGCTGGATGCGAAAGGGAAACAGCAAGACATTCCACTCGACTGCCACTTCACACTTTTAAATCTCTGTGTTCCTTGTTTTATTGTTCGATCATTTTTTTTGTTGCACAGAATCAAGATCATTTTTTAATTGTTGACAACTGGACCAACAGTTGTTTTTGTCATTTGAAGCCAAAATCAGCCATGTTTTAATGTCTGCATGGAGTTTGATGGATTGCTATGATTTTTTGTAACTTGCCTTATTTTTACAGATGATCAGGTGACGGGAAGTTTCTTTTTTCCTCAATGTTAATCTTTTTCCATGTGTGAAATCTGTTTTGGTGCTGTGCAGACTGGTGAAAATTAAACAGTGTCAAAAGATTTTTAATCTGAAGGAAAACTTTGTGTGCTAATTAACATTAAGCCACAGAAGGAGCCCTTAATCATTTTGTGATTTTCTAGGGGTGCAGTGCTCAGTGTTTCCATTTACTACCAGTAATGTCCTAGTGCCATAAATACTTTTACAGATTTACAGCCATTTAGACTGCAGTGTGTTGGCATACCGCTTTAATCAGTTTTCTATTGAGCGCATAGATGTACTGTACCAGACGACTTCCAATTCTAGTTACACAGATTCAGATTCAGATGTTTATTGACCCTGTCAGCTCAGCTTTCTATAAAAGGTCCAGTTCAAATGATGTTTACATTTAATTTGATGTACATCATATTGACTAACTCTGTTTATATGGCCTTGCCTTTAACCTTCATAAATTCCACCTGCACATTTCAGTATTGAGATATTGCTTGCAGCTTACACCAAATTGTCTTTTCTTACGTTTTGTTTTTGTTTTTTTCACACAAAAAGGAAGAAAATTAAAAATACTTAACTAAAAAATAGGATGTTATGGAAAGTGGCTGTTTTACAAAATTAAGACTGAGGTCTTGCTGCAAATGGTTAAAAAGTAAATCAGTCACATTACATTTAGCTGACGCTTTTATCCAAAGCGCGGTCGCATGCCTCTGGAGCAACTAGTGGTTAAGTGTCTTGATCTAGGACACACTGGTGGATGTGTCACCGTGGGGAATTGAACCCAGGTCTCTCACACCAAAGGCATGTGTCTTATCTACTGCATAATCACCACCCCACCTCCAGTTATCAAAATGATTTCAACTAACTGTCAGAGCCTTCACGCACCCTCGGGGAGAAGTAAAGTGCAAACACTGAGCACATCAGCTCTGGCTGGTTCACAAAAACTTATGGAGCAGAAGATGCTGATATGTTTAGTTTCTAAACTTTTGACTGTCTATGATGTGTGTTATTGCAAAGGCTGATCGCCTCGAAATACACAAAGTCCTACCACTGTGTGAGGGAGACCTCCATGTTGTCTTAAACGAGGGGTGGGGTGGGGTTTCTAGTCGCTGTTTATGTAGTGGACAAAAACCCATTGCATGTGGCTATTGATATTTCAACTCCTGTCAGTACATCCTCGAAAAAATTAAGTACTTAATTGTGTAAATTTTTTGAATGGTTGAGTATTCTGAAATGAGTTCTATCATGAAATAAATATTTCTCTTTTGGTTATAAGACTGAATCATTTCAAGTTGTATTTGGAGCTTTTAATGTTTCATTGCAAATGACAAAAAAATACCCAAGGCATTCCAGAAATTTATTACAGTGTTTTGGTTAAAAATGAAAATAAGAGCTTATAGAATAAAGTCTTAATCATAATGTTTTTTAAATATTTATACATTACATGTATGCTGATTTTAAGATTTTACTAGATAATGCATCATTATCTAGTAATGAAAGAAGAAGAAAAAGTTCTTATGGGACTAAGATTATCTTAAAGGTTCAGTGTCTAATATTTAGGGGGATCTAGTGACAGAAATGCAAAATATTATATACAAATCTATGTTTTCAGTGGTGTATAAAGACCTTACATAATGTCCATAATGTTTTTATTACCTTAGAGTATGCCATTTCTATCTATAAACACCGCGGGTCCTCTTACATTGAAGTCACCATGTTTCTACAGTAGCCCAAATGGACAAAATCCTCTACAGAGCACCTTTTCGTCACTAGGTTGAATATGTATGAAGAAAAGGAGAAGAAGAAGATATAGTAGGAGTATCTAGCCATCTGGTTTGTTAAAAGTAAGAAGGGATGTGAAATTTGGACAAATGAAGGAGCACACTTATTATTTAACAGAAGAGCCAACAGAGCCTGTCGGTCACCGTAGCTCCTCCTACGTGCCTGCAAAAAGAGGGCTGAATTGTGACTGAGCTGTTGGTTGCAATTTGCAACCCTCACCACTAGATGCTACTAAACACTTACACACTGAACCTCTAAAGTAATTATCATGAACAATGTTATAAAATCATCACACTGCACAGCTTTGAATAGACTGTGCCAGACTCACACTAACCCCATATATTCAGTGTCCTGAAGCTTCTATTCAAACATTGCAATTAGATCTAAGGGCTTTTCAGTTCAGCTCTGTTGTTATCGTCAGACAGCATATCCGAACTTGCTGTCATATTCGAGTGCTGTGTATTTGACCGGTGTGGGTCCATTGCTGTTGCTGGAGGGAGTGTGTGTGGATCCCTCAGTGAAAGAGCTCACTTCTGTCCCGCCCACCTGATAGTAAGTATCCTGTGGGTACCAACTGGTGCTCTGGCTTGTACAGCGACTGACCAGGCGGCTGTCAGGTGGCAGCGCGTCCTCCCTGTTGGATATAAGAGCAACAGAACAGAGGAAGAAAAGTAATGGATTTTACTACCAATGATGTTATTTCAGTTCAGTCATTTGTATTCAGGGAATTAGTGCTTGATATATTTCATGAAATCGCTTAGAAGGCAATTTTAGAAGCTGAGTTCATGGACCGAGATTTCACAGTATGAAATCAGAACTGTAAAACTCATTAATGCCACTTTTGGGTGTCATGTAAACAGGATTTTCAGTGAAATTTTCTCAGTTTGTGCAAATTATTTTGGTTGAGGATAATAATTTTCATAATTAAATCCTTGTTTGGTATTCCCAAGGTAAAGACTCAAAGGTATTCCATATACAGGAGAGAGAAGCAGCAAATCCTCACATTTTAAAAGCTTAAACCTCCAAATGTTTAGTATTTTTTTCTTGAAACATGACTTTGAAGATTAACTCATCATCAGACTTGCAACCGATAAATTGATTATCACTAATTGCTTATACACGTGTTACTTTCTCTGTTCACTCATAAAGCTCCAGTTAATTCCGATAGATAGGCCTAACTGAGAACCAGGTTGCTGCCTTCTGTGTGCCTGTATCCATATTTACCACAGTGGATGTACAGTATTTACTAAGCCGAATAATGCTGCCCTGTAGGTGAAGAGCATAAATCTTTGTTGTCTTTGCCTATTTAGAGGCTCTTCCCAAGAGCGCCTACTCTCACTGAGACCCCGCTTTCACTTCTTCTCTTCTACTGAAGGATAAAATTCACTGTTTTCATCCAGCAAACACTGACAAGAAGCATACAGGACAATCTTCCCTCGTCAACATCGCTGCCAACATTCAAGCTTAGAAGCTGCTTTGCATTCTGTATTTATGTAACTTTGCAGTACCAGCGGGGCTCTACGCCTCTGTCAAAGAAAACACCCGCACATCTGATCGACTTTGGCATTTTTCTGCTCCTGTGGAGGCCAAGGGCTCAGATTTTTGCTGTAAAGGGAATAAATTTGCTTTTGTTACACTGATATGGGAAATAATGTGCCTCAAGTCTTTGTGGCTGTGATTCTTGGTGCGGGGGGGTGTTACCATGCAACAAGACAGCTTATCTGTGAACAAGAATGTGTTCAAATCAAATACAGTAGCTAAATTAAATTAAACTGTTTAGCCATCTACTTTTTAAGTTATTTCCACACTAGTTTTGTTCTGCCAGTGAAGTTATTTGTCTTATCTTTTTACATACCATTGTTCTGAAAACAATTAACATGCAAAGATAATTAGCTGCAAGTTGTTTTAATGGCTACGGCTTCATGCTGAACTTTGTTGTGCTTTATGAGTAGCACAGAGTGAAACTGTAAGTTGTTGATAATGACTGTTACTTCCTTGACTTTAGCTCTTACTTATTAGTTTACTTGAGGAAAAGGAGAGGGGATATTCAGTTGGCTATGGAAAACACTAGTCTAGCTAGCATGAATGCCATTAATATAACCTATCTCTATAGTATTTCAAAACAGTTCCCATCGAATGTTGTTGTCAGTTTTATGATGTCTCTATTAATGCTATTGTACCGGTATACCCTTCAATTTATCGAGGTATCTGAAGATATTTTAGGAGAGAGACTGAGGTCAGTAGTGGTGTGCAGGTCTAAGGAAATGTGGGGTGCTTTGTTTTCTTCTAGTAGTAGGCATATGTTGGAAGGTCTAAGCACCCGGGCATAGCCTAAACTAAATTATTTCATGATTATCATATTTAGTATAATGTGAGCAACTGCATTCATTGGCTTTAATAAATTAAATGAATAGGTATTCTGCCTAAATGTAGGCTAGGCACATACCCACAAATATACACACATGAAAATATTATAAAATAAAGCAATTATACATGCATCCATACATATAGTAAATGTTACTCCAAATATTTTATCAGGTTATTAAATTCAGACAGTAGCCACTTTAAACAAGATCCTTGTCAACAGCTTACATAATTAAATAGCATTCTTTGGACCTGAAAAATATCTAATAGAGAGAGGAAATTACTTTAAAAGGTATTACTTTATCACACATGACATCATACATGAGCAGCTGGATAACATAAGTCCTAGCCTACAGAAGAACTCAGTTTGGCCTAAGTTAAGTCCCCCCACGCAGCTTTGATGTGTCTAAAAGCTAACATTACAGTTACTTTTGTTCAAAAGAGGAGAAATGGAAGAAGAAAACATGTCTGTCACTGCTTCACCGGTTGTTGAAATAAGTGTAGTTCTAATACAGTAAGAAAAGATGCAAGTGCAAAGATTTTGCAAGCACAAGTTACGCATACCCTGGGGGCTAAGCCCTCACAGTTTTTCAATCCTAGAGACGCCACTGCTAGGAAATGTTTTGGAAAGATGTACATTATAAACAGTTTCTAAAGGAACAACTGTAAAATCCTTTCACTATCCCTGTGGTTTATGCTTAGATAATTAAATATGCTATGTAACAAATATTTGATGTTCATGAATTTTTTAAACATTCTATATAATGGTTATTTTATATGATTTATTTATTTAAACCAGCAACATGATTCATATTTTAATACATTTTAAAATAATTATATGTAATGTGAAAGTTGGAGCTCATAATCACAAACTCACAGATGCAGTAATTATCACCACATGCAAGTTTATTGTTTTGGTTCAGTCTCACTGTTGTCAGTGTTGTTTCAAGACGCAGCAGACAGCAGTTTTTGAAGGTAAAGCTCTGATAAACCCACTGTTCCCTTCCTGCCCCACATCAAAGACAGAAAAAGTTAGCGAATAGCTGGTGAACTGGTAATATCTAAAGAGCCAGATATTTCCCACTGCCCCCAAGTGGCATCCAAAAATGTTGGCAGGTTTAACATGGGCTACCACCCTCTTACCTCTTGACTTAAAAGTAAAAAAATTCTTGGCTCAAAGCTGTGCTTAAAAGTTAGTTATCAAGCATATCAGTTCTAATTCAAGTGAAGTGTAGGACTAAATCTTAAGTGTCAGTCTTTGCTGTGCCGGGATTTTGGATGACGACATAGGCAAGGACCAATCACTACAGATTCCCTTATTTAATTCTCAGATAAATTCACATTCAATGGTGAAATTCCTAAGAGGAGTTTATGTTCAACACACATTTGACAATTAAGAATTATCAAGAAAACTCATTATGTACATACTTACACATTGGAAATGAAAGATAAAAAAATATTATCTTTATATGTGCTTCTACTCCTGTGAAGCCGGCTGATTGCATGAATTGTGTTTGTTTCTGCTGGATTACACAGGGTGTTGGGAAGTCGATGAAACGTGTGACAATGCGTGACGTCTTCAGTTTAGCTGAAAACGCATTGCTGTGTAAAGTTAGTGGTGAGATGACGTCCCTCACCAACTTGCCGACAAAGATAATGCCTGCTCTGTCCAAACGATACTGTATAATAATTCCGAAACATTCTTGTGCATTTCTTTGTCTCCACAGTGCCATCACAAGACCCTACTGGCAACTCCTAGCCACTTGAGAGACCTCTGGGGCTGTCTTAAATAACCTGGAGAGTAAGAGTGATTCTTGAGAAATTTGATAACTTACTTTTATAGTTAAGTTTCACAGTAGGAGAAAATTTCATGAATTCTCAGCACTTAAGAATAAAATGGCACTTTAAACCGGCCCTGATGTTTTGGTACAGCAGAGCTGGAGTCTAATTTTCCTTCACTGTATTTATTTATTTATTTATTTATTTTTAGATACAGCCCATACAGTACTTGAAAAGATTTGAAACTCATGCATGACTCACCCCCCCCCCCCATCACACTCTGCAGTGTTTACTTTATACCTTGAACACTCTAGTAACTGATGGCTGTGAGAGGAACTATTGTTGTCATGGCTCAAATAATTGCTGCTTTGCCATCCTTCTATGAGCTTTTCACTACAATGCCATGTTGATGAGAGAGTTGAACTTCTGCATGTCACAGATATGGAGAAGCTCGTATCAGGATTGTGGCTTGAAGTGCTTATCTGTCTCTTGTACACAACACTGTCCTCCCACACTGACACTGCTTCCATTTAAACATCTAATTTGAAAGCATGTGGGCTGTTTTCAACTGCATATGAACCATAACTCCATTTTGAGGGGAAGACACTGTTTATTTGGAATGGAAGAAATTCCACTCAGAGATGTCAGGATGGGAGGTCAGCAGCAGAACATCTGCCCTGGAGGAGCTTTGCGTTCTGCATCCTGCTCACTGATTAATGTAAAAGAAGCTGGACCAGGCTGGAGCTTCTGTTTGAGACAACCTGCCCTTTACACTAATTACACTGTTTGAGAGAGCTCAATTAAAATAATAATAATATCAGCTCAAATATGTGCAAATTAAAGACTGTGGATTGTGGAGTTTCCACCATTGAAAAACTGATAATATTCTTCAAAATGATTTGAAGCAAAGAAAGGTATAATGTGCCACTTGAAACTGTTCATCCCATTTTCTTATCTTGTGTCATTTACCTACCATTATAGCTCACTTAACCTACCAGTAATTGTTCCAGTATAGTTCCAACTATAAAGTCAGAGGGCCAAATTAGAAATCTTGGTGTTTTAATAGACTATTAGCTTCAGCAGCCACATCAAGGCAGTATCTAAATCATCACATCATTTAGTATCTAAAGCAAATAGCAACAAATATTTACCCGGACAAGATTTAGATCAGGGTGAATTGTTGCAACGGCCTTTTGTTTGGTCTTCTCAAAAAGAATATTAAACAACTGCAGTGCATTCAGAACGCTGCTGCCGATAGTTTTACTGAGAACAATGAAAGCAGATCAGAAATCAGTTAACAGCCAAAATGGGTGTCTGATAAGCTTGAAGAATTAGAACGTAGCAGGTAGGTAGTAGAAGAAAAAAAAGATCTTATCTGGGCCCAAAAACTAGCCTCTTTCAAATCTAAATGAACAACAATGGAAATGCTAGCAGCTCATACGCACAAGGAGCTAAATGCTAACATCAGCTAATGTAAGCATTGTAACATGCTTACATTAACAATGCTAACATGAAGATGTTTAGCAGGCAATGTTTTCTTTTTTCAGTTTAACAACATCCCTTCGATACGCTTTTATTTGCTGTGCAATTATATTTGTATTCCAATATACCGCAGAAAAACTCTCTAGTACCCATGCTGGTGACGTCTCCATGTAGTTTCAGTCTGAGTGTCCCTAACCCCTCTAAATTCATAAAATGTGACATCGCTAACAGCGTTAATTAGTTTCTTTCCTGGTTTTAATTCCTGGTTTTAAGTCTGGAAATGTGTTTCTATTATTATCTGAATGGCTTTGGTATGTGTTGTTTTATATCTTGTAAGACAATATTATAATTGCCTCTCTGTCTTAGTTAGGTTGTTCTCCTTTTTTAGGTTTTCCATTGTCAGGCCAAACACATCTTATTATTACTTTAATTTATGTAGATTTAAAACCTGTGCAAGTGCACACCAGCATGTTTTAAGCTGACATAACTACTCAACACTAACAGAGGCAGAAGTTTCTTTCTCATGGGACATTTTGGTGATAAGACAGAGTGTGTATTTCTTCCCACCTCATAGCAGCTCAGTTATCTAACCATCGAGCTTCCAACACCTTTAACTGTGCCTTGCTGTCTGAACTGCAGTGCCATACAGTACCTGATCTCATTGGAGAAATCTTTCCCACGGCGAAGTATGTGGCTCCGCTTCCAGTACAGAAGCACTATGAAGACCAGCAGGATGAAGATGAGAAGCAGAGAACCCACAATGGTGCCGGCTATTACTGCTGCTCTGTTTGGAGCTGTAAAATCAGTAGGAATAACAAAGAATTATTCACTCAAAAGCTCTGTGGCAGAATAGAACAAAGTCATTATACTGTAATAATTATATTGTCTAGTGTAGTGGTTCCTGGCTTTTTTGGCTTGTGACCCTCATGTCTTCTCACAATGCCTCATGTACTGTCACTGTCCAATGAAAATGGACAATGGAAAATAGATGAAAATGGATTATTTCAAAAATGTCTTTTTCATTTAATGAAATATTTTTAATGAGTAGTTCAACATTTTAGGCTTATCTGCTTTCTTGTCGAGTTAGATGAGAAGATCAGTGCCATTCTCATCTGCTAAATATGAAGCTACTGCCAGCAGCCTTTAGTTTAGTACAAAGAATGAAAACAAGGAACTATCTGGCTCTGTCCAGAGCTAATAACGTTTGCCAACTAGTATCTCTAAAGCTAACTAATGAACACATTATATCTCGTTTGTTTAATCTCTACAAAGTGTAAAAAAACATCTCAGTGTGGTTTTATTATATAGGGTTATGTGCCCAACAGTTTTTTGCCGAGGCGCAACAGCTTCTTAGAGTATCCGCTGGTTGCCTGGCAACGGCACCCTGAAGAAAGCGGATGAACGTAAGGTGTCACTATTCCTTTAAGGCTTCGTGACAGTGCATCTTTTCAGTAATTATGTGACCTTAAATTAGCCTTAAATATATGAGAATGGTCTAAACCCATACCTATGGTGGTATAAAAAGTTATATTCTCTTCTCACAGTGTTTCACTTAAATATTTTAAAGGCCCAAACAGGTAAAATAATCTAATATATCACAAAAAAATTAAACATGGGAAAGAACTGATGTGAATTCCCTTACAGCAACCTTGATGTAATTTGAAATATATCATGTATCATCTTGGAGACTAAGGGTGGGAACCTCTGGGCTGGGACAGCATCCCGCAATTGAAGTGATTCCCTGCCTAAAGCCAGAAGTCTGAGCACTAAGACTGGAAGTTATGGACTCAGCAAGATGTAATATGTCAGGCCTGCTCCACAGATCATGAGGCACACAAAGGAAAACTCTTTTTTTATGGATCCCCAGAATGGAGAGGCCTTGTTTGAGTCTAAACCCAGAGGTGATTTATTCCATAATGGTATGCTGAATCATTGACTGTACTCCCTACTGGTGCACTTACAGTCACCAGATTGATTCCCTGTGAGACAGCTCTGGTATTCCTCTACTTTCTGTCTTGTTCAGTGCTGTTCAGAAGTATTACTGCACATCGACTGCCCTCGCTTCAGGACATTTTACATTCCCTCTATTTTCACACTTTGCCAACTAAACAAGACTGATGAGGTGCTTTTAAGTCCAACTATCTTCTGTTGCTGCCTTTTCCTTGTTTCATCTACACTTCATAAAGCTAAAGGGGCCTGTTGACAAACAAGGCAGCAGAGCCATTTCAGTATTACTCATTTGTGACTGAGCAAGTCAGTGATAAAGAGCAGATGGCCCAAAAGGTTTTGTCTTCTATCAGTAGAGCGATTTTATTTTGCCATTGACTTTGGCCTTCTCCTGTCATCATTAGACAGGATAAGGATAACACACTGATGTTTGCACGCACATATCCACGCAGCGCCGTGGTTAAAACGCTGTGAGTGAGAGGTGGAGCAGTGGGTAGACTTTGGCACAACTACAAAGAGAGAAGAAATGTCTAGGTCTTTCATGAATGCGTGGGTGTGCGTCACACGTGATGTAATGTGTCACATTCTGTGTGAGCGTGCGTTCCTTTACGTTTGTTTGCTTTCAGGTTGATCCTGCAGTGTTCGGCACCAACAGCATTGTTCACTTCACAAAGGTAGAACCCTGCAAGGCTCTGCGAGTGGTTGCTGATTTTCATCTCCCCAGTCACGCTGTCTGAGAGAACACACACACACCCGCAAACAGACATTAACACATACTGTACATGTGCTGTACATACAAGGGGCTACAATGAAAATACATCACATAGGGATGCTAAGAGGTTTCTGTATCAAGTAGATAAGTTAAAGTGACATACCAAGGCTCATGGTTTATGCTGTCTATAAATTATGCCTTTAAATTGTGAAGATTTTCTAGGAGAAGAAGATCTGCTCACACAGATTTTCTGTCTGCATGCAGCCAAAATGTGCTGCGTCTGCAAGACGACACTGATCAATGCCATTTACTGTATACAATGTCAAAAACATTTCAGGAATGTTTTGCTTTGTAAAGAGTGAAATGAAAATGGGGAGAAAATGCAAATGATCTCCTGATTATGCACCAGAGTCCCTCTAAGTAAGTAGAATGTAAACTACAGAGTGTTGTGTTGTCAAATCATAATTTTAGGTATTCTACTGGATCGCCTGGAGTGCTCACTGTCATACAGTTTCAATTCTGAATAAACATTGATAAATGCCTAAATAGAAATAAGCACGTACTGTACATTCAGCAAGAAAAAGGGTTTTCATTGAATTTTGCTCACACAGAATTAGATCCTGAAGGAACACCTGTTCCCAACCCCCACCCCAACACACAGACACACACACACACACACACACACACAGACATATACACAGGCACGCAATCTCTCTTTGATGTGTAGTAGCATTATGACGTCAGCAGAGGTCACACTTACTCTGTGTGGCTGCAGCAGGGATGGGGCCTGCACTTTCTCTCCTCCAAGTGTACTTTAAGGGAGGGGTGCCTTTTGCAGACTTGCAGTGCAGGGACACAGCCTCTCCAATCAGCTCCCCTCCCTCCACCCAGCATTTAGGCACAGACGGCCTCGCTGAAATCATGCAACAAACAGATATTTTCACGCTGTCTTTTCCATTCCACTTCTTGAAAAACAGTACGGCTTTATAGTTTCAGGATGAAACTGCAGCAACCATTTTGATTCTGGCTTTAATGATGCATATGCACAACATATAGATGGGTTATACCAACATCATGATGCATTTTGTAACTGAAAAATCCAATAAAATGTATGAGTTGCAAAAAAACATGCCTTCATTACACATTGATGTTCAAATATAGATTTATAATGTATAATAAAGGCAAAAATATGCCTTCATTATACATAAATCTATATTTGAACATCGAAATCTATATGGAATGAGTTAAAGATGAAAAAGCAGACAGGTGGAGTACTGGGTTGTTTTTAAAAGGTGAAAGAGGAAAAACTGGTAGCAATTAAGGTGAGATTGATTATGTTAGACCTGAAGGGTCATTTAAAACCACAACATTTCTCACAAGAGTGTTCTTTTTCTACTTACTTAACAAAAGAAGGAATCCTATACTCAACCATTAATTCGTGCAGTTTCTAAACCACTTATTCTGCTCCGGATCATACAAAGAACATATAAAAGGACCTGCTGGTTCTCAGGACAGTCTGTGTTGCTTGTAACAGCTTTAGGCTGTCTATTGATATGTGAGACTTTGCTACGGATATCTGTTGGTTTACATTAGGCAGGAGTTGATTTGATCTGTTGCTGCTTTTTTAACTGTGTAGAGTGTGAAAGAGAAGACCTTAAAAGTAAATCAGTTTCTTCTGCGAAAGAATTTATTAAAAACGCTCCAAACTCTCTATGCCTTTAACACTTGGACATTTGAATGGTGCTTGGAGATGATGGTGAGCGACCCAGGCCCAAACCAAATGTAGGTTTACTGGTTTCAGCATGTCCTGTTGGCCAGATTTGGCTGTTCAGTTCATTTAAAAGCAAAAATATCTATAATATTAAGGTCAATTACTTTAGTCATATTGAAGGTATGGTAAGCGACTCTGGAAAAATCCAATGAGTATGATAGCTAGGTTGTGAGTTTGCAAACTGTTGCTACAGTTGCAGCAGAGAAGCTAACATGCAGAGAGGATGAGGCGGTTTAGAGAGCGATACTTACAATTCTCCTGCTACCATAGCTAACAACAGCATGTCTTGGAACAGCAGAAAGTAACGTGAAATCCCGTAGGCATGTCATTTAGTGTTACCTGATGCACAAATAATGGCTGGAATAATGTTGAGCCAGGGTTGTGTACAAACACCAGTATTTTTTCAGTTCACACGCAGAAAGAACAGCCAGCAGAAGGTGAGGAGATAGTCACTGAATTTAACATACAGATGTGTATTGGTTTAGAATCACAAATCCACCTTTAAATGAGTAATCAACTGTGTCCACTTAATTTCTTCTGACAAAAACATGGTTGACTGCTTAATAACATAAAAAAATCTGGTTTTATGTGCTCAGTACGGCATATTTTCTTTAGCTAACTGCAGTGTCTGATTGGATTTAGTCAAGTTTTATAAAGAAATAAACTTAAATCTGTTCTCTGTCAAACTGTAACACTGACACTAAAGGATTTTTTATGTTTATGTTGGCCATTGTTGGACAGAAGTTATCTAATACAGTATTCAGTCGTAGCAAACTCCATGTGTTGATGAAGACCCTGACATGCTGTTGTACGTTCTACAATAAAGCTAGTACAAGGATATTGACTTAGGATTGTTGGGGAAGGTGAAGTGATGTGTTTTTGTGATGCTTTGTTTTCAAGAGTAAAATTCATGCTCTCACATGTAGACCATCTTATTCTATTTCAGATTAAAGATTAATGCACTGAAATGATTGATGCAATTTGTCCTGAATTTAGGGAGTACTTTCTTCTTTTACAGATCAAAACTATGAAAACTATTATCTTATTTCTCACTGACATCATGTTTAACAAAACAAGTCTCCACTAATTAGGATGTAGTAACGAACTACATTTACTCTCCTCACTGTAGCAAAGTTATTATTATGACTCATAGTTACATGCTGGGTCTAGCAAACATGCTGGATTCTCTAGCAGTGACTTCTACATTTACTGAGGAAATTCTAGATTCAGTGTCTGAAGCCTTTCTGCTGTTTCTGATAAATCTCAATCAAAGTGGTCACTGGTGAGCACTCATTCAGCTCAAAAGTCTTCACTGTAAAAGCTCGGTGGGAGAAAAGAGGTTCGACTGGTTGTGTTATGTATAGTGTGAATAAACCTAACAAGCAGAGAAGTTGCCTCTAGAGCAGATTGAGGAGTACAATAACAAACTCAATGATGGATGTAAGTCTCTCTCCAGAGGAGAGCATCAACAACCACAATGTTGCCTAGCAATGTAGTTTTTTTTGTATGTGTGTGTGTGTGTGTGTGTGTGTGTGTGTGTGCGTGCACGCTGCTCTATGCGGAGCAGTATATGCAGGTTGTCTCATTGTTTTAATGTGTGTGTTTATGGGCTGTAGCTGCTGTCGAGTTGGTAGAATTGGTCTATACTTCTCTGTGTTGTCTGACAAACATTATTTTTCTCAAACCATTCACTGCTTCAGCACCTTTTTTCAGCCTCTCTGTGAACCTTCCATTTTAGTTTCTGTCTCTTTAGGGCTCCCCTCCATTAAAGCCCACTTGCTTGTGATTGGCCACCTTGTCCAAGTACAGAGGAGGGGCAGGGCCTAGCTGCACAGCGCTGAATCAAAACCTGCTATATGAGAATTAGCTTCACTGATTACTGAACAAAAACTTCATAACTTTATTCACTGGTTTTGGTGAAACTGGATCAGATTTGATGGAGAAAATATTGTCTGGTTTTCCCCTGATGTCCTTCGGCTGCTCTGCCTCCACTTTTGGTGATTTATGAAGTTTGTATGTGACCATACAAACTTGCTATGTTATTTTAGCTGCTAACTACTGCGATCAGCATCTAATGCTAGCTACTCAGTTAGCCTTGCAGCTAACTGTCCTATTACTGATTCTGCCTGGACTGGATCTTTGGTGCTTTGGGGGGTGTGTTGGTGTTTACTACAGAAGCTTTGGACTAGAAAAGGTGTAACTTTATTAATTCCCTGTCAATCAATAATAATTGATTGAAATTTATTGAAAAATAATAATTATTTACAACCATTTACAACCACATAAATGTCTGGAATATAATCATGAAAATCCGTCAGTTGGGTGTTGTGGTGTTGTGGAGCCTGATCCCCCCCACCCCTCTCCCCTTTGCCTGTCATTGAGGTGGTCTGTGATCCCGGCCACCAGGTCCTGATCCACCTGCATCACGGAGAGCTCCTCAGCCAGCCAGAGAGGCTGGACAGTGTCAAATGCACTGGAGAAGTCGAAGAACATGATTCTCACAGTGCTGTGTAGCTTCTCCAGGTGGGTGTAAGCTCTGTGAAGCAGGTTGAGGATAGCGTCTGGTATGCAAACTGCAGAGGGTCCATGCAGCCAGGGGCCTGAGGTGCTGCAGAACCAGTCTCTGGAAAGTTTTCTTTGCATCTGACATTAGTGCCACAGGCCTTAAGTTGGAGAGTTCACTGGAACATCCCTTTTTGCGATAGGAACGTTGCAGGAAGTCTTCCAGATATTCAGCACCTTCTTCTTGAACACTCCAGCCAGCTGTTCTGCACACACCTTGAGGAGGTCCCCTGGCCTTGTTGATCTGGGTTCTGGTGAGCTGTCATCTCACCTAGCTGATTGTAATGACTGGGGTGGAGCAGAGTGGGGAGTGGAGGGGAGAGTATTGAGGGAGGAGACTGAGAACAGTTCCCAGCTAAAAACAGTTGCATCTCAGGTCCATGCAAACGTCTGACAATAACCTCTATGAACAATTCCAATCTGGTTTCCATCCTTGCCATAGCACAGAAACAGCTCTGGTAAAAATCACAAATGAACTTCTCATTGCAGCTGATTCTGAACTACTAACTATTCTCATCCTCCTTCATCTGAGTGCAGCCTTTGACATCATCTTTCATAATATCCTCTTTGACAGATTAGGCTCTATTGGTTTCACTGATACACCCTTGGACTGGTTTAAATCATATCTCTCTGGCCACACTCAGTTCATCCAACTCAAACATTTCGAATCAGAGCTATCTTCTGTTAACAATTTAACACTGCTATGCAGATGACACCCAGCTCTACCTGTCCACCAAACAGAAACCAAACGGAAATCAAATCTTGGTTGTCTTGCAACATTCTCAAACGTAACAGTGATAAAACCGAGGTTTTTCTCATTGCAGCAAATCCACTTTGTCTAAATCTCACAATTTTTCTCTTACCACTGACAACTCCCCAGTTTACCTCTGACCTCAGGTCAAGAGTCTGGGTGTGATCCTTTACAGCACACTTTCATTTCAAGCTTACATTAATAATGTCACTCGGCCTGCATACTTCCATTAAGTAACATTAATGCCCTCCGACCGTCTCTCTCACCCACTAGTACAGCCATTCTCGTCCACAAACTGGTCACATCCCACATTGATTATTGTAATTCTCTTCTTGTTGGTCTTCCTCTCAAATCCATACATAAACTTCAACTGGTTCAGAACTCTGCTGCCCGTATCATCACCAGAGCACCTTCTATTAATCATATTACTCCTGTCCTTCAGCAGCTTCATTGGCTCCCAGTTAAATACTGCATTGATTTAAAGATTCTGCTCCTGACCTTCAAGGCAATTCACA
This sequence comes from Lepomis macrochirus, assembly GCA_024633595.2. NCBI lineage: Eukaryota > Metazoa > Chordata > Actinopteri > Centrarchiformes > Centrarchidae > Lepomis > Lepomis macrochirus. Next base: position 7,363,806 of record JALXJV020000019.1, on the reverse strand, counting down.
ACCTCGCTCCTCTGTACCTCACTGACCTCCTTCATATTAACACACCCTCCCGTACTCCTTGGTCTTTTTCTTCTTTTCACCTCACCTGTACCTCCTGCCCATCTGACCACCATGGGGTTCAGAGCCATCAGACACTCTGCTCCTTGTCTCTGGAATTCTCTTCCACCAGACATCCGTAACATTGACTCGCTTTCCATTTTTAAATCCTGCCTGAAAACACATCTTTTTAAATTGGCATATCCCACGTAATCGCTATTTATCAGGTTTCAGCAATCTTTCTTTCGAGTTTTTATGTCCCTTGATTTTATGCACTATAACTATAGTTGTTAATCTTATCGATTTCTTATTAATAAAACGATGTACTGTTTTATTATGTTTTGTGAGGTGACCTTGAGTGTTCAGTAAGGCGTCTATAAATAAAATTTCTTCTTCTTCTTCTTCTTCTTCTTCTTCTTCTTCTTCTTATTATTATTATTATTATTATTATTATTATTTATGGAGGGGAGGGAGGGCAAGTAGGAGAAATGTTGCAGGGGGTATCATTGTTCCCTCTGCGGCTTCTGCTAGCCTGTTCATACCTGTGATGGTCCTCACACCCCCCACCCACACCTTATTGCTGTTGTTCTGCTGTAGCTTCCCCTCAGTCCTTCAGTCCTGTTCTTATAAGAGTCCTTCGCCCACCTCAGCTCTCTCTTCAGCTCCCTCTGGATTGCTTTCTTGGACTCTTTATTGTCCCCTGCTGTGAAAACAATCTTTTTCTTGTTCAACAGAGATTTGATGTCTCAATTGATCAAGGGCTTGTTGTTGGGGATGCAGCATATCCTTTTGGTGGGGGTGATACTGCCCTCACACAACCTGATGTCTGGGTTGATCCAGGTTCTGGTGAGCTGTCATCTAACCTGGCTGGTTGTGATGACTGGGGTGAAGAGGCAAGGGAGTGGAGGGGAGAAATGGGAGGGGGTAGGGTGGCGGAAGGGGTGTGGAGGAGAAGATTGAGATGGAGGGGAGAGAGGGCATCTCTCTAGGGCTAGGAGATGTTGGGCTGAGCAGTGATCCTTTGGAGTAGCAGGGATGTATATGGGGTGAGGGGGGGTAACTGAGGTGAGGCCTGAGGCTACTTGAGGAGGGGGAGAGGGTCCAGCCAGAGCTGTTGAATCAAACCTGTTGGAAACCGCTGTTGCTCCTGCTGGCCTGTTCTTTCTATCTGCTCGAACTAGTGAGAAGCCAACTAGTTCCACTGAGCAGTCTGGTGTTTTCCCATTCAGCCAAGTTTTAGTCAGACATAACATGCTGCATACTCTGGTGTTTCGTTGTTTGGTGGTCGTGGTGTCCATTGTTTGTGTAACGTTATCCTGTTACAGGTAACTTTAACCGTTGTCGTGAATTCAGTCCTTCACAACAGTCCTACAAAAGAAAAGGCTAGAATGTGCAAATAAATAAAGTGTCAAGTAGTGCGTGAGTAAAAAGTTAAATAGAAATATATAAAATATAATAAAGGTTAAAAACTAGGAAAGGGGAGAGGGAGCTGCTGTTCCGTGCTGCCACTCTCTGCGGCACCAGAAGTCAGGTGGAACCGGAAGTTGGGTAACAGCAGATACCATTAGCAGCAGCAAGCAGTTACTGTAGCGTTAGCAACAAGTAAATCTGTCTATCAGGAAACTTCATAAATCACAGAGGCAGAGCAGCCTGAGAACATCAGAGGGAAACCCAGAAAATATTTACTGACTTGAAAGCCATAAAAGCACCAACCTCCAGCTCCATCTCAATGAGCTCATACGACTGCTTCTCTGAAACTCAGGCTGGTATATGCAAATTTTGCGGGCATAAACATTAATAATCACAGATGCTGTGCTGTGTTTGTTTGCATTCGCCTGTTTTTCCAGGGTCGTTTGCATGCTCAAGATTTACATATGAAGGAGGAAACAGTGGTCATTGAGACTCACCGAATCTCATTTTCATGTACCGAACTCTCTTTAGTTACTAATGTAAATACTGTTTTCCATTCTACGCCACCTTTGATAGTTATCAAAAACATTATCATCACAACACCCCCTCCATCCCTTTTAAAAACACAGTAAACATAACCCAGTCTTACCCATTACCACCAGTGTCACCTTGTGCATGTCCACTCCAGGTGATTTCTTCACTTTACACTGGTACGTAGCAGTATGAGCAGGTGACAGCAGAGCAATTGAGAGCGAAGCGTCACCCATTGAGGGGTCATGAGCAGCAAAGCTGAGCCCTTGTGTAAGAGCGTGGTCACCATGGATGTATTTATTGCCCCTGGTATAGGACAGGAGCTGATTGAAAACAAAATAAAAAGACAGATTCAACAAAGAGTGAACAAAGGACACTTTTAATTGATGTTAACCAATTAAATGTGCATTAAATATTTATTCTATCAATTCTGAATAAAATAGCTAATAAGGGTTACCACACACCTAGAATTACCACCCTGGAGCTTTTTTATCCTGTTTTAGCTAATTGTTCATACATTTTTTGTTTGGTTTAGTTTGGAATCTGATTTCAGCAGCTCTCGTACATCCAATGTACACGTCTAGTTTGATTTGCTGGTAAAGAAAGTGGAATATCTAGCAGTTAAAAAAACTATGTTCATGGAAACCTAACCCCAGAGATAACAGTGCATAGTGGGCTCAGAGTGATCAGGAGGGCAGAAACACTGGCCCAAATGAACACCAGTGTTGATCTTTGTCTTACTGGGATAATGTTGTTTCCTGTCTGATTGATGTGTAAATAGGCAACTGTTTACAAAAACATTAGCAGACAACTTTGTAGTGTGATAATATGCTCAGCTTGTTTCGGAGTTCCTCTGCCCACTGTTGGCCAAAAATCAATTAAGGCAGCTTTAAGCTTGCAGGAGATAAAAAAAAAAATAGAATAAAGAGCTGTTTGGCTGCAGTGCAAAGCATTCAATTTGCAGAAGAACCAATAATCTGCACTGATCACCAGTCTAAAGCAGCACATACTGGAACTTGTCAAACCTTATAGTGATTGCGATCAAATGTCTGCTGCCTGAGTTTAGAAAAAATATGCCTTCAAGTCTCCAACTCTAATGACTCATTTAAAGCAAATGGGATTTAAAAAATCCTGTGAAAATGGTGGTGTTCATCCACACTGTAGTCTCCTGGACCAAATTCTGATTTAGAGTTGTAGATGCACAAGCACATGAAGATGAGAACAATTTAAGAATATCAAGAATTTCAAGAATTTGAATGTATTTTTTGAATTGGAACAATACTTATATTTACAGGTTTCTAAGCTTTGTCTTGACCTAATTGTGTTCTGAATACTAAATAGCTCAAATATGGTGGTGATGTTAAAGAACTCGATCATTTTACAAGCCCATAACTTTCAGTTCCTGGAAAGACTTCTAATTTATTAATTCAAATGAATTGCTTGCACAGCCTTTTCAGTCAGTGCACAGCAGGTCAGCTGAAGAAACAAAAATACAGGCAAAGTATATCATCAACATGTAGGAGAAATACATTTTTAAAGAAAGAATAAATTAATATTGAATGGATACATGGATGTTTCATTTCTAGGATCTTTCTAATTTCCCCAAATTTTGACCAAATAACATGGTCTTGGAAAGTGTTGGAATATTGTTGTTTTTTTTTTTTACTTTAGAAACACACACACACAAAGGGTGTCTGCATACATTTCAAGTAAATTCAAATTCTGCTAATCCCCATACTTTATATCAGACCCTATATATGCAATTCTAACATAATTTGCGCCATTCTCATTCTGCTTCTTACCATCTGATCTTTCTGTGTGGTGTCTGGACTGACCAAAGACCATTCAATGTCAAGTTCTCCAGTGTCCAAAGGGCTTAGTGTGTAACTGCAGCTCAGAGTCACACTCTGTCCCTCTGCCTTTTGGATGGTCTGTGTGCCGGTGGACATCACCTGCATCCCATGTGTGCATTTGAATTCTTGGAAATGCAGACAAGACTTAAAATTAATAACAGACACATATTTGCTGTTTCTTAATAACTCATTGTAAACATCAAGGATAAACGTGACATAATCTCATTCAATAAAGCCTTTTTGTCATTGAGCCAAAGTGTATGCTTTCCATGCACAACATTTTATAGATACATTTAATATTGATTCATATTATTTTCTCAAATGAAGTTTGGCTTGGAAAGCAAGAAAAACACAAACATAATAGTTGGAGCCAAATGCACACAGGAATATAAAAATGACTTACTGGAATTACTTTATTGGGCTACTTGAGACTTACATACAGTAGTTACAAAGAAAGAGCTCAATAAGAAATAAAAATAATAAAGATAAATGTAATCACAGGTCAAGTATGTTTAGATCTCTTGGCAAAGTGAATACAATGCAGCTTTTTACTGTTTTTTTCACCAGATTATGTTAAAGCTTAATAAGATAAACTGGATTTTATGGTTTGAAAATGTCTTAAAATAGATTCATTGGAAGGGAGTATAATGCAAAACCTATTTTCCTGATTCAGTTTGGACAATGAAGTCCTAAATAAAGTATGATCCATTAAGATTTCCTTTTGTTTGTTTTTTTCAGTTTTCAAAAAATAAATGTAAGTGCACACATAATAAGAGTCCTAGAATTAGACTGGAAAGGGCCTTTCAAAGTATGTGGCCCACAGGGACTCAATAATTATGCTGCTCAGGGATTCAAGTGTTCAGTTTAGCCTTAGAAGTGTATAAAAATGTAACAATTAGAAAATGAAAGATAATTAGCGTAACTAACTGTACAATGCTTTAACTCCAGTGCTCTTATTCCAGCCATTACATGCATGTATTAATGTACACATAAAGAAACAATAATACTACATAATACTCTCTTTCCATAATGAAAATTTTCCAAATATCCTTTTCTCAAACTACATGTGTGCAGCTCAGTCTACTAAGAGCCCTACCCTGAAGAAAAAAAAACAAACATATGAGCTCAAATCCCTGGGACATTAGGGATTCAACAATCATCTGGAGGCACAATCTCAAAGCTTGATTGGACAGACAGTGAACGCCATGGTAACACAAGGGGAAGCTCACACCACTGAGGGTTACAGCTCAGCAGCGTTCAACAGGGAAGAGACATGAAGGTCTCAATGAGAGATGCTTCATTCCATATCATGCTACACAGTACCAAAACAGTGCAGTACATAACAAGCGCTTGTGTGTCTGTATTCTTACCTGTGCTCAAGAGACTGGCAGTGAATAAGAAGAAGGCGGACAACCAAGGTGGGCAACTGACGAAGAAAGCGGACCTCAAACGACTACAGCTGTGTCTAAACATAGTGGCCCTGTTTAAAATAAAGCCATTAAGAGCAAGTGGTTAAGAAGACTGAGACAAACAGACAGACAGTACAGTGTCTTTACATGTACAATATACAGTATATTGGCATATTCTTAACCGGTAGGAATTGTGCGCTGACAGAAAAATTTATAAAATATTCAAAAAGCATAGATGTAGAACAACAAGTTTATATATTGCTATTACCTGAATGCAGATACTACATCTAAATGTCTGGCAACGGAATACAAAGCAATAGTGTGCTGCCTACTACATGAAGCTCCTCCTTTATTTCCCCTTTATTACCATAAAGCCTTCTGATTGGATGGCTAAATCAGATCAAAGGCACCTGTTTTACCTGTTTTAGGTGTTTCCTTGGTATTGCTACTCAGCTTTTAATATTGCCTTCAACAACCTATAACTTTCCCAAATGCTTTATAATTACCACAGCCACCAGAACTAAAGGAAAAAAAAACTCATGTAAAATATTAGAATAAAAAATTAGATACAAAAAAAGTGCCCTGGCAGCTGAATAACAATCCACAGTGATCCCTGGTTAAACAAGTGAAACTGGAGGAGCGATCACACAATTTGATGGGGCTTCGCATGAGGTGGCTGGAAAGTCAGGGTGCTAATTTGTTGACCACTGAACAGTACTGAAAGAAAAAACATCTCCAAAACTATGCTGATTTGTCCATAGTCAATCATTTTGTTTATCTGTATGCCTGTCTGCAGATGGTCACATCGGTCATTAACTTAAACTTTTAAATTATTTGGATGAAAACAAAATAATTCAGCCAAACATTTTAAACTTAAAAAAAAAGAGAGAAAATCATTTGACTCCTCCTGCACAAGAAAACACATAGCAACTGCTCCCACCCTCTAATTTGTTGCATACACAATACATCCCTTTCATTTGTCAGATGTCAGTAGTTTCAAATAATAAGGAAGACAAAGACAGAACGTGAGGTCTCAAGTGACAAGAAACTGGTTGCACAGCCAAAAACACAAGCCAGCAAGGTTTGTATACATTACCAGGATGTCTGGAAAAAACTGCAAAGCTTAGCTCTGTGCCAAATCTACAACAAAACTGTCTTTATAAATGAGAAATGGCTGGGTGTCCTTCAGCAGAAACATGCAGAAAATAGATTATCCTTTATAGATCAATCAATAAAGGATTTCACCACATTTATTTAAACACATTTAAACGCTTTGGGCAATTCTTTGTTGAAAAACATCTATCTATCTATCTATCTATCTATCTATCTATCTATCTATCTATCTATCTATCTATCTATCTATCTATCTATCTATCTATCTATCTATCTATCTATCTATCTATCTATCTATCTATCTATCTATCTATCAGGAACAACAAAACAACAAGTTTTAACAGTCAAGAAAGTCTATAGAGATGACCTGAGCTTCATACATACAATGACCCTAGAAATGACACACAGAAGGGTGAAGTACTGTTAATATAGGTTGAATGATGAAAAAATTAGACATGGCGTCTTTACTATATTTTATAATCTAATAATGAAGAGAAGTAGCATTTTATTGGACATGATCTTTCAGAAAGTGTTGCAGTTGTAGAAAACAGAAAGAAATGTGAAGTCAGGAGCTGAAATGTCCGTTGCTGTTGCTGAAAAGAGACAAAGTGATCATTAATATAGAAATGTCTCGATGAAAGATGATAACCTTCTTCCTCCGAGTGGTGAATGCATGATTAGAGCACACTGAAATGTCCAGGTATATTTTAGGGGCTTTCAATATTGATAACACCCGAGACCAAACCCACAAGGTGTTTTGGATTATAGGGTTATTCCCGTATGTGTTTTTAAGCCATTGGTGGACTGTTAAGGAGTGCTGAAAACATTTATATTTAAAGCCACCAGCTGCTAAAGCAGTGCTGTCAGAGACAGAGCCAGATCCATCTAAAAAACAGCTCTGACCCCACGCACCCACTCTTTTCAAAATTTGAACGGTTCAGTTCAGGCAAGCAATATTTGTCTTTGAATGAGGTGGAATTTGCAGGGAGAAGTTACATTTAAGAGCTTTAAAAGCATGAAACTGGTACTCCTCGTGTTTTCATAATTACTGTTATATGAAGAAATGGAACCATTTGGACAAACCTGTATGCTAGCCTTCAAGCACATCAGATGAACAAAGTCAAATTATGTTAGATTAGATACCTTTGCTGTCAGTACACAGCGTTTCCTTAGCAGCGTATCTAGCACCTGAAGAGCTAGATATTTTACTTGGGAATTGATGGAGCACAGAACAGAGCTAAATGGAGAGTGAATTTTCAACCTACATTCATCAGGTGGACTCCAAATGAATGTTACAATTGCTACATTTTTGCTGGATGTTCAGATAGGCAATTGTTCCAGTCCAAAACAGAACAGGCCATTGGAACCCATCCCAAAGTGAAGCTACTGAACTCAAGTCAAGATTCAGAATCTAATTACTAGCTACTGAGATAGCATTCTTACCAACTGCAAAGTTTGAATAAACCACACAAGAGCACATGTATCATCACAATTACCATTTAAATAAAATATATATATGTGACCACAGTGCTAGAGTATTTGGCCTCGCCTAAGCAGTTAGGCATGGGAGACACCTACATGTCTACTTTGGTAGGATGAATGTTTGTTGCGTTAGAAAACAACTTCAGTGCGGAAAGAGACAGACATAAGAAAATAGGCAATCCGAGCGAATACATCAGGGAGTTTCACTGCTTAGATAAATACATGAGTCATTTTGTGCCCTTGTTGGCATGCTTTTATGTAACTGTGTTGTATTATCTCATTACCCTTTTTCAAATAAATTCATCAGTTCTTTGGACCTTGATCTGAATGTCCTTGTCACTTGGTAAGCAACTGGGAGAAACTGAATCAGTCACATAAAACTCAAGGTCACAGTTCTTGTTTCATAACCATAGAATTTGTACACCGTTAGAACAGAATAGAAAAGAGAATAGAATAGAGTACACTTTTGTGCTCCTGATTCACATTATATTTGGCACATATAGGAACCGCTTTGGTTTCTATTCATATGCTTTATTTTGCAACATTAACATTCACTTTATCCAATTTATTTCAATTTGTTTGTTTAATAGGCCTATTTACTAATGAGTGGGTGCCATCTTTTTCAAATGTTTTTGTTTTTAATATCAGTTTGTAGGCAATTCTTTCGACTTGATACACTTCCTTTAATGTCCAGTCTCTTGTGGAACATGTATCCTTGGCGAGGCAATGTCCAGTTATGTATTAATAACCAAAAGAATATTTAAGTATGAGTGTCTCCAATTTTCAGGCATACTCTTGCTGCTGCATTCTAAGGATTCATTTGCAGGGATATTTCTACAACACATTTATAAAAAGCCTTTGGTCCAGAAGTTCATGAACTTGGAACATAACCAAAAAAACATGCAAGTAGTTTCAGGATTGTTCTCGACACTTCCTCCAGCTCCAGATAATTTCATTGGGTTAAGATTTATTTTCTTCCATGTTTCATTCTTAATATATTCTCCAAGCTCAGACTCCCATTTATTTTTAATTTGCATAGTACTGTTTTGTGCCATTCTGGCAATAGCTTTACATAATTTTACTTCTGATTTACTATTAATTACTCCATTCTATGTATCATTTATATATTTTCAACATATTTTAATTGTAAATACTGAAATACATGAGTTTTACTCTTTTCAATCTGACTTTTACTCTTCTGTCTTAAAGCAGAAGTTGCTATAAAGACATTGTCACCAGTGTGGCCTTCAGTTCAGATTCATTTACACCTGTAACAAAAATGATTTGAATAATAATTAAAATAAGATATTAATTTGAAATATAAACACATTTCCATTAAATCACCACCCACAGTTGTATTACAACCTACTGCTTACAGTATAAGTTATTTACTACATTATAATTGATGATTTTACATTAATATTTTTAATATTTGAATTATTTATTTAGTGTTACAAATGCACTTACATCTGACAATGTCTCTACTGTTGAAAAATCAAAAGCCTTCTCTGGGCTTTTATTGCTGGAATGTACACAGCCAATTCTCTGACAAGTAGGTCACAAGCTCCAAGTTGTTCACAGTTCCAAAGTGCACTATTATGAAAGTGGCCCAGGCTTTCGAAAGATAACCTAATTGATAAGGAGAATAAAAGGGAACACAAGTTGGACTCCACGGTTTACCAGCACACGCTAAGTTGGCACAAAAAACATAGTCACTAGAGCCTGACTATGACTGCAGAAATTTGGGACGTTATTATTGTTGGCGCTGGACTTTCTGGACTGAGTGCAGCTCATTTGCTCAGAAAAAGGAATGCCAAGTTGAGAATACTGATAGTGGAAGGAAAAGGTTTGTACAATTGTATCATGATTGAAAGCAATAGGTAACCTGAAATGGTAAGTCATTTTTTACTGGATTCTTTTAATGTGGGAAATGTTGAATGCTCTGAATAAATCATTTCTGGCGTGCAATGCAGATCGGGTGGGAGGTCGCACAGTGACTACTGAAATACCTGCAGCCAATGGTGTTGATTCCTGGGACCTTGGAGGGCAGTGGGTAGGAAGGTAATATGTTAAAATATTACAGGAATAATAACAGAGGAAACCAAGACAATTCACACAAAAGTACATTTTTTAATGTACTTTTGTGTGAATTTTTTAATATACTTGATTCTACAAGTATATTTATCATTATATTGCATGATTATGTCTTACAGGGATTTTCTAGTTGACAGTAACATTTTGCTCATGATAGCACTTTGTTGTTTTGTTAATGATGCTGAAACCCATTTAGAATCATTTGAAATGCAGCAGAGTTGCACTGAATATGAGACAAAAATTAAATCAGTTATTCTGCAGTGAGCCACTTGTATGCAAGTGAAAGTCAGTCCGATAGACCATGTCATTATATAGTCATAGGAAACAGTGTAGAATAATATTAGGGCTTCTAATATCAGAACAGGCAGAACATTTAGATCTTAGGGTGACAACCTTTATTCACGTGATTATTGTGACAAATTAACTCATTGTTGGACGGCCCAATGGTGCAGTGGTTAGCACCCGACAGCTAGAAACTTCTGGGTTCTAAGCTGCCGACTGGATGTGAGCTGGGAGTGGTTCCAGCCAAGGATAAGCGGGTAAAGATGGATGACAGTCACACTATCTTGGAGATGGAGGATTTTGAGTTTTAAGAATATTGATGTAAATTACAATTACTAGTGTGCTACAATTACAAAAAACAATTAAGGTGCCCATAATTGCCCGTTTATCAGAAAATCTTTGATTAAGAATGCTTAAATAAAAAGCTGAAAAGGTTTCTAATGTGTCTAATAGATTCAGTGATATCAGGACTGAGACAGTACTGCTGAATATATTACAAACTAGAAATGCAACCTCTTTTCTTTGATCTATTACCTGTGTTTGTATGTTTGTACACACACACACACACACACACACACACACACACACACACACACACACACACACACACACACACACACACACACACACACACACACACACACACACACACACACACACACACACACTCTTGTGCTTCATGTCTAAATTTGACCAGTTTTCAAAGCTTTTTCTGGCTGTGCAAAGACTCAAAGCAATGTTGTATTCAAAAGTCCACTTCTCTAAACTCAGAATAAATGCATTTATTATTATGCATCAGCTGAAAGTGTCATAACCCTAGAGTAAATCCTGAAACTCTGTAAACATAAACAAAAAATGGCTTCCTGTCTCTTTCAGCACCCAAACACACATCTTGGACCTCATTAAGGAGCTGGGCTTAGAGACCTTCCCCCAATTTAATAGTGGCAAGAAGGTGCATCACATGGGTGGGCCAGGTGCAAAAGTTCGCACCTACAGAACAAGTATACCTGCTCTATCTCTAGTGGTGCTAATGGACCTTACCCAGCTTATGTGGAAGGTGGGGCATCAGACTTACACAGCAATATTCTGTACTTAGGACTATGTTCACTCAGAGCTCCCCAATGCTTAGAAATGTCTGACAAGGATCAGCTAAATAACTACAAATCTCAGTGGGTGAATACTTACAAAGCCAAGGAGTGGTTTAATTAATTTCTTGTCGACTTTTGTATGTGTACCAAGAACAAGATGATAAACAGCATATCAGCAGATATACCGTAGTTCTATAGAGGCCAGTTTTTATATTTACATCTTTTATGATCAGCCTGTTCAGTATCCTTACCCTGCTGGGAATCAATGTGAAGTCCCAAATTGATGTGGTAATAATATTTTACATTTAGGATGCAGTGTGCTTATGGATTGATGGAAAAACAGTACATTTATAACACTACATAGTACAACAACAGTTCCTTCCCAGGATAAATGGTTAGAATAACAGTGGGAAGTAGAAGCTATGCCCTGCTAGAATCATATTTGTTTTTTTATCTATATCAATGGGATGCTTTGGGTTCACAGTGGTAAATCATCATGTGTGGGTGTGTTGTGGTGACTGTATTTTGCACTCAGATCGACAGATTGTGTGCCACAGTATGTGTCCAGGATCCTTCGAAGACACCCAACGCTGTTGAACTAGACAGTATGACCCTGCACTCATACATTGAGCAACATGCGTGGACTTCAGGTCAGTGTTAAGAGTAGCTTTAAATATCACCTCCTCTATCTTCCTCAGTTGAGCATGTTGAGTTCCTTCTACTTTGTGTTGATTTTGGAGACTGTTAGTAATTTATGTAAAGACATTCAGTATAGTCTAACATACATATTTGACCCTCAAAACAATAAAAGAAATTTTGGTGACAGCATTTTACAAATCTATGACAATGAGTCTATAGACAGGATAGCAGCTATTTGATGCTTGTGATGCCCACTTGGGAAAAAATTGAGATGAATAAAAGTTGAGGTCCAAAGTTTTTCTCCACTCCTAAGCGGTCAGAGTGAAGTAAATGTAAAAGTGTTAGTTCATATAGTAGCAGTTGCCATGCTAACAAGCTCTCAATCCACAAGGTGTAATGTTGGTCATCATCTTAACTTAGTGTGTTAGCTTGCTAATATTTGCTAACATTGAAATTGCTAATATTTGCTAACATTGAAATTACACACAAAGAACAGCTGAGGCTGATGGGAATAGTTTTGCGGGTATTCAGTCATAAGTCATTCACACCTGTATTACAGTGTACAATACTAAAGTATTGGATACACTGAAAATGACCTAATTATGTGCCACAAATGAAAGGTCAAGGGACCAACAAAGTCATTAGCACCCATCCTCTAACGATATTGAAATATTAAAAGTCTGTACCGAATTTCATGACAGTCCATCCACTATTTTAGTGTGGTCCACCGACTTTGCCATTCTTGTTTTCAGCACAAAAAATGTAAAATGTATAGATTGTTGCCTAAATGTTTATGCCAAATCAACACCAAATTTATTGACTGACTAAAGAAGGCATCTACATTTGAATTTAGATTTGATTTGACTTGATTACGGAAATAATGATCATTATCCTTTCAAGTGTCTCTTTGTTAGTATATATCTTGTCTGTGGTTTATTGACAATGGTGATGGTATATATCTTTACAGAATACTGTCATTGCAGGGGAATGCATATATTCACTGTGTGTATGTATGTGTATCATTCATCCCTTTTTGCCAGAACTAAAAGAAGAGATGGGAGTGTGCAGCAGGTCTGTCTTTGGCATTGAGCCATCACAGATGTCCTTTCTATTCTTCCTCATGTATGCTGCAGCAGCTGGAGGGGTACTGCAGCTGTTAGAGAGCACTCCAGGTTGTGCTCAGGAGTTCAAGATAAAGGTACACACCTCATTTCTTTTCTCAGACTGCATGTTGTTGACTTGAGTGCTATTTCAAAACTGGAGACCACATTGGATTTCTTCTCCACTTTAATAAAACTTAGAATCCGGCCCCTCAATACAGTCTGCGCATCTCTGTCAAGCCCCCGTCCCAACAAACACGTTCCTTTACTTTGCCTCGAGGCATCATCGATTGACTGTTTAAACACACAGCTGTTGTTTTGTATTGGATTTTCCTATTTTCTATGAGTTCCCTCAGCATGAATGTTATGGTTCCTTACAGTTCTATTTTTGTGCTATTGCTTCTGAAACATCTCTCCCCTCAAAGTGGTGGAGTGTAAAATGGCTGAAAGCCAAAAAAGGACACACTTAAAGAAAATGGCAACAAAGCCTTTTTACAGTAGTTCCAAACTTGTGTGTTAGCGCATTTCCTTCACTTTTTTCATCTGCAGATATTTTCTTAAGGCTTTTCAGCTATTTCCTGATGGAATGCTTATGCTTATCACTGTGAATATGACAATACCACAGAGGCAGTTAAAACAGCATCAAATGTGAACTGGGATGCCCCTGCTCTTATCAGTTGTATATGATGAATGTTTCTAACAGAGGTATAACTCATCTCTCATCTCATGCAACATTTAACCTTGTTTTGTTCTTCCTCAAACACATTTTGAATACATTTTCATCTGAAATGTCATACTCAAGTCAGTACTGCTTTAGTTGTGTATATTTTATTTTGTCCTATTATAAAAATGTGGTTTCCTGCATTAAAAAAGCCACACTGTGAACAATTATTTTCTACCCTTGCAAGAAAATAGTTCCCACTGAAAACTGTTCACATCCAGTTCTAGTTATGTGCAGAATGTGCCTTTCTCCTGAAAGAGACGTTTCTAATGAGTTTTTCAAATGTCATTTATAATTGCTTGAGCACCACAGACAATTTTTTTTATTGTATTGGGGGTGTCAGCAGATGTCAGAGACAGGTGCATGAAAATCATGGCAAATTTAAAAGAATTGTCTGAATAGCTGGCCAGACACCACCAGGGGTTTGTTGTTTTGTAATTTGGGCGTAGTGACCCTTTTAAACTTCCAGCACTCTGCCCACCTAGGGAAGCAGGGCATCTATGGGTTTTAAGCCCACCTTGAAGAGAAACATCTGTCTCTCCACAGGGAGGCACCCAACAGCTTTCAGAGTGTCTGGCAGAACGTGTTGGGTGGAAGAATGTCCGGCTGGGTTCTGCTGTGACGGCCATATGGCAGGTAGAGTACAGTAACAGCTCAATCAGGGACTGATGAGGCGCAACAGAGTGATAACAGCTTCCTCAGTGGGGAAACAGGCCGTCTCCTGTGAAGGCACTGTCTGTTCCGCCTGACTGTCTCCCTTATCCACAGCTGAGAGACCAAGAAGGCTCCATGCACCCTTAAATGTAAAAGCTTGCACACCATATACTGTTTATTTCTACTGTTAATGTATTTATTTTTGATTATAATTGATTTTTCCATCTTAAAATATAGCATTTTGATTACCGTAAGATTAAATATAAAAATACTGAATTATAGACTATAAAATACTGAATTGAATACCAAATTCTTTCATTTCCTACTATGCTCCAAAGTAGTATTGAAACAATTAGTCGATTAATCAATTAGCTGATACAGAAAAATTATTGACAAATATTTCATAATTAATTTGTTGTTTGTCATTCATCAAGCAAGTTTCTGATTTTCTGGTTTATATCATGGCTAATTGAATATATTGTAATACTTTTTTACAAATTTAAAGCCTTGCCCCAAATAGATGTCTCTTTTACTGGCCTAGTGTGGCTACACATTTTGACAAATAAACGCAGGCCTCAATTAGAAGCCTGATCACACATTCAAATATTAAAATTAAAACGTTTAAATCTTTGTCAATATGGACACACTACACATTGTCCACAATTCATTTAGTTTTACGGAAACAATTCAGATCTTCTCGTATGGTAAACAAGAGACACGAAAAAAGCCTAATTTTTATGCAAATGATATTCATGCTGGGTGAAATAAACAGTTCGATTGTAGCCTATTTCCCATCTTTACTGAGCAGGAGTTTTGTGTAAAGTGTATTAAAGGCCTGTCCCTTATAAACACCTGTCCCTTATAAACACCTGTACAGTGATTAAAGCAAAAGTTTTACGGTATTTGGGTTTTGGATATATGGTGGGACAAAATTAGCAAACTGAACATTTCAGTCTGGGTTCTGGGAAAGTGACGACTATTTCTCAATATTTTCTGACACTTTATTAGAGCTGAAACAATTAGTTGATTAATCAATTAGCCAATGAACAAGTCAACTTTCTTAATTGATTGATTGATTAGTCACCAAAAATTACAGGTTCTAGCCTTTCTAATGTGTTTATTTATTTTCTGTAATAAAATATTTAATGTTTAAACAAGCAATTTCAAGATTGGGTTATGGGAAATTGAGGTGGGCAATTCTTTTTTTTATTGACCAACTGATTAAGAGATTAGTCAAGAATACCATTGGTAGATTAATTAATAATGAAAATAATGATTAGTTGTGGCCCTACATTTTATAGATTAAATAATAAACCTAAAAATAATAATTACAGTCCTTCGACCTACACTACAGTAATAATCAAAATGAGAATGAGAAAGAAACAAAAATGATCAGAAAAGTATTTTCTATACTCACTTATCATTTGCAGGGCCACAGGAGGCTACTGCCTATTGGGATATTGTGCATGTGGGTGAGAAGCAGGGCACACCCTTGACATTTTGCCCGTCTATCACAGGGCTAACACATATTGACAGATAGACACATTCACACTCATGTACACAGCTACCGGCAATTTAGAGTTTCCAGTTCGCCTAAGCTGAACTCGAGAACCCAAAGGACACCCACACAGGCGTGGGGAGAAGATGCAAACTTCACAAGGAAAGGCTCCACTCATCCTGGATGGCTTCACACCCAGCGTCCTCTTGCTACAGTGCAATAGTGCTATGCATATACAAACCAAAATAAATAAATAAAATCAACATTTTATGAAAGTGTAAGTGAAAATAAATTAATTGGCCTCCTTGCGACTTTGCGAACAGCCTGTCCAAACTCAAGGAGCAGGGGCACCTTTAATTTTTCAGCTCTGACCTTGAAAAAGCTCACAGTCTCTGCTCTGAAGAGCTGAGGGTTGTCACAGTGGTGCTAGAAAATAAAAAGTCCCAATTACAGAGGGGCTTTACTGTGTTATCGCCTTGTGAATAAAAATATATATTTTTAAATAATCCTAAAGTTGCTAGGGAGCCAGTCTAAAGAGCTAAATATATAGTAAATTGAATTCCTAATTTTAGTATCCAAAAATATCTAGTTGTTTTACAGTGTCTGAAGACAAGGGCTTTCTGTGTTGCACATGGCGTTCTGTATTGGGTAATTTTATCACCGGAAGCTTAAGTTTGTGGAAATACATGTGACCTTTTAAAATTTATTTTATTATGTCATTTGCATAGATTACTACTATTATCTCCTTCTATCAGCAAATTGTCAGAACTCCATAAAATGTTCAATACATTCTTAATAAACACAGTCTCATGGCTGAGAATGTACATTTAATAACACTTGTTGTGAACTGATTTATGTTCAACGTTTATGTATAGACATATTATAAAACATGTCTGCAGAGTTCCAGAATTTGGCTCCAAAAAGGTGAAAATATAGCCAATGTAATTTCAAATATACACACTTAGATACCTAAAACATGGGGTCGGTTACTGAAAAAAGTAATGACTCAAGTTAAGTTAAATACAGTTTCTGCATACTATTTTAAAATCAACAAATTCAGAAAATCACACCTATAAATGGCTCCACCGACCCAATGAGGATATAATCTCCTAAGAAATCTGTGCAACTTGATTATTAAATAATGCTGTTTTTCTGCTTCTGTGTTTCAACAGGATGCTGAGTGGGCCAAGGTGATGACCGCCACCAACAACTTCTTGTGCAGAGCTGTGATTATCACCTGCCCCCCTCATTTGGCAGGTCAGTGTGCGTCTCCCACCTCTGTCGACTCGCGAAATGAAATTCTCACTGATGCAGGAGGCAACTTTCCTCCTCTCTCACCACGTCTGTCAAATGTGGGAAACTGTGCACCCATGCAGATAAATCTTTGATTTTCCAAAATCTTTATGGCTCTGGAGTGTGGCAGTCACTTTGGCTGAAGTAAAATCCGTCTAAGGTCAGGTCCTGGGCTGAGGAATTGCCTGGATTGGATTTTGAACCAGAGCAAGAGTTAAGGGCAGAACTTTAACTCAGGGCTAATGTGACATTCGTTGTGGTTGGCGGTGGGAAGTTGAAAGTGACAAACACGTCATTACCGACCTCTCTGCAATCGAGCTACCAGGGAGGGAAAAGTGTTTTTTGGCTGTTCCAAGAACCAGAAAGTTCTCATTGAACCAACTAACATAACATTTAAAAAAAACATGTCATTTTGAAAATCAAACTTGTCTTTTTCAATTAACAGCAGACATTACTGAAAATATAATGTGTTGACTGTTGGCTGACATTCCCAGTCATCATGGGCCAGCATCTGACATCATGTTGTGCAAGTGAGTTTGAGAAAACATATTCAGCACATGAGTAGAATCCATTGTTTTTTTTCCTGATCACCATAGAAACCCTGCATTCCAACTCGTAAAACAAACACAGGGTAAACTTGTGGCGACTGGGAGGCAGTTTGGTTGGTGCTTGTCACATGTACGACAGATGCTAAGACTGGAGTCTGGTGCTGGTTGATGTTGAGGCTAGTTTTTGCCAGGTTTGCAATGGGCTGAAGCTGAATCTGAAGCTCATGCTTACTCTGGGCCTCTGCCTGTTTGTACTAAACTGGCAACAGATCTGTCACTCAAAGCCTCATACCCAGAGCCATGGACCATGGCCAGGATCCTTAATGAGACAGGTTTGAGAGCAGTGTTGAATTATGCAGCATGGATTGCTCTGGCTCCGATGCCACAGTGCCACGCTTTGGCCTTAAATCAGTGTGGGGATTGACAGGGACTTTCAAAAGCCAAAGTCAAGCCAGTGATTGAGAAGTCATCTCTCCCAAAAGGAGTTGAGGATAAATTACAGAAAAGATTGCTGCTTGAAGTCATCTGACACGTTTCGTTTAAATTTTCTAGAAACGGGTAAACCTGAGCATCTTTCCAGTTAGTGGGGGAGCGAAGAAGAGAGCTTAACACAGACAGTGGGAGTGATGACAGTGACTGTAGATGATTCCAAGCCTCCCTTGGACAGTAGAAGTGAAAAGCGTTGTTCACAATATCTACAACCTCTCGTGTTTGGCTCTTCTTTAACACATGCTTGTTTATGACATTACTAATTAATAGTTGAGTCACTTGCTTTTGAATCAGTAAATGGGTAGATGGATGGATGAACACAAAAATGAATACCTTCTGGGGTCTAAGAATCGCTTGGCATCAAAAGACACCACCCATGCATTCACACACACACACACACACACACACACACACACACACACACACAAATGCAAATGCTGGATATGAGCCGTGTGTTTGCTAATATATCACATTTGTCCTGTTCTTGGCTCCTGGATTTATCTCCGCATTCATCCATCCATCTTTTATAATGAATTCCGTCAGTTTTTTTCTCACCTTATTTTTGTAACCACTTCTCTCACTCACCTCAATGATTTATAAACTGTTTGGTTTGACTGCATATGAGACTTCTATGCACAAAAGGGATGAGCTTGGAAATGTGAATCTTGGCCATGTTTTGCCTTTTGAAAATGTGGCTGAAGTATGTGCATGTTGAAGTTATGCTCCCGTGTCCGTTCAGTCTGAGACTGCAAATCAGAATATTCTAATTAAGCGTTCACAGCATGCAGCTGGAGTATAATGCAATTAGTTGCACAGTCTAACATTCAGCGATAGTAACAGAGACAGCTCTGCAGTTACTAAATAAACATTTTGATTCAATGTGTTTTTCTGTCTCTCTGTATCAAGTGGGATGTTCCTGGCTGAGCATTTTAACTGTGTATGGAAATTTATTGTAAAGTGGGCGAAGCTAAATTTCTTGACATCACTTGCAGAAGTCGTTGTAACTGACGATATGGGGGATTCTATCTGACTGCAAACAAACTAGACAGGAAGCCAAGCAACACTATATCTGATGCTGCCATCTATCTTCTCGTGGAGGAGGACCTGTAATGACAGCAGGCATGGGCAGTGGCGAGGAAACTATTACATCTGCCACTCATGGTTTAGTCCAGAGATTTGTTTACACTAGTAGAAAACAGGTAAGCAGTGCATTAGCATTGATTTGCCAACTGACACTGTGAGCCAAGATTCTAGGCCAGTATCCGCTGTGCTGTGAATGAAACTAATGGGGCCTAATTTAGAGATTAAACACGAAGTGGGAGCTGATGTGATTGTGGAGATAACTAACGCTATGTGATTTTTATCTTGCTGAGTTTAAACTCTGTGGAAAGGAATTAAGCTATCTGTAATTTTTTTCTCTCTCTCTCCTGATGAGCAATATAGCAAGTGTTGATGAGCAGGCAAATGTGGCTTTGCAAAGCGTTTTTGAACAACGGAAAAGGTTAAAATCTCAAAAGGACATACCATGGTCAATACTCTCTGCTAAAGCTCTTGCCATTTCTGTGTGGTGCCTGACAATAATTGTCACGTTCTGGGTGCGGGGTTAGTGTGTGGTGTGGCAGGCTGGTGGACCCAATTGCAGGACACGCAGGGCAGAGCAGGTAAAGTTCAAATGGATTTATTAAATAAACAAAGGCGAGCACACTACGGCTGAGTGGCTGATAAAACAAAGTCCAAAACAGGGGTAATCCAAAACTGAATGCAAAATCCAAAACAAAACCAGAGATCCAAAAGGGAAACTCAAAAAGCAAACTCCAATAAACCAAAGACAGGGCAGGACAGGGCATGAGACGAGACAGAGCAAAAAGGCAACACACTGTGACTTACTGTGACAAACTGTGCACACTGAACAATGACCGGACCAGGACTAAACAGACACACCAGGTATATATACACACACATACGGGACTAACGAGCAGGGCGGGAGCAAAACAGGTGAGTGGGATCAGGGCTAACGAGGCAGGTAGAGAGACAGCATGGAAAACAGAGACACACACACACACACACGCAAAACACAAGACCATACATTAACTGGAACACAAGGTATTTAGTGGAAAAGCAAAAGGAACAGAGGAACTACAGGAGGAACAGACACCAGCAAACAGATCACAAATAAATACAAGGAACACAGACTGAAGATGGGAACTAAACAGAACTCAGGTAGACATGGGGCAAAATAACACAGACCAGAAGTAAACTGTAAGACATGAACTGCGACATAGAACTAACAGAACACAAGACCAGAAACATGACAACTGACAAACAGGACGGAGTACGAACAGAGACGGGACCAACTGGAAAACAGGACTGGGGACTAAAACACTAGACAAGACAGATACTAAGCAACTAATACATGAAACATGTGACAGAACTGAAATCCGGAAAATACCAAAACACAGACTAACAGATACAGGAATAAAACTCAGAACTAAACAGAACAGACGACAAGACTAACATGCAGAAACACAAACCCAAAAACCCAAACACCCAGCACACAGGACAGGATCGTGACAATAATGGAATTTTGAAACCAATTCTGACATTCACATTAGAGGGTTTTACTAAAAGAAAAAAGTGTAACAATGTTTTGTCCAGTACTCGTTGTTTAACATCAACACACAAACTTAACAGGAACTTTTGCTCCCAAGAAAGATCCTTTACATTTGGTTATCAATGAATTGTAACCAAGATATGTAGTCTGTTTAGTGTGACATTTTATGGTGAATAAAAATAAAAATAAAACGCTAAACCTCTAAATCAGCATATTTTTGTACTTTCTGTACCGCAATCTTTCACCAACATAAAGACTTGTATGCTCCATCTGTGTATCTATTTCATAGTATCTATTTCTTTATAACAGTTCTACTTATTAAGGGACTTTAAAAATCATGTCCCAAGCCCCTATCAGAAATGAATTACACTTTACCCTCAAAAAAAGCAATTGATCTGCTTCCTCAGAACTGTGTGTGGTGTGGTTTGGTTTGATTAGATTTGACTGACAGTGGTGTCTCTCTGGGAACTTAAGCCTACTAGTCCATCAAATTAAACGCAACTCATCTACAATATACCGTGCTTTCTTCCACGAGCACTTCTGGCTATCTTGCCTTTATCTTTGTGGTAAATGGTGAATAAAGCAGGGCTGCCCAGCAAAAGTCGATAATTCAAGTTGTCAGTCAAGAAGACCTGGAGTCAACTTGCAATTGTCAGTCAACACTTTTCTTTTTTTTTTGCTGTGTCATTGTACACAGAGCAATGCAGGAGCAACAGCTTGGCAGGCTGTAAACAATCCCCAGTCAAAATGACCGATCCACAAAACTAACTGTGATGGAAGTAGGGGTAATAGAAATGGACGGCAGCACGGAGACGGACAACAAGAGGCAGGGTGGCAGAACTTCTGTCGGTTGGCTGCTCCACTGCCCTCAGCTTCAGTGCTGACGGTCAATGAAGTCAGCTAAACTAATTTTAAACCAGATGCTAGTCCGACCTCCTTTACTGCCAGTGAGTGTTCAGCTTACAGCGCTGTCAGACACCCAGCAGGGAAGATGCTAAGATGGTATAACCAAATAAATTATGACTAGGACGCACACATTCACAGACTGTGAGGAAGTCACATCTCGCATGATGAACAAAAGCATAAAAACGTGGGTCTTACAGGTAAAAAATGAGTGTAATGTAGACTGATATAGCGAATCTATGTCTGTCTACGTAAGGTGTACTGAAGAAAAGACATCAGTAAGAGGGTTTCTAAACGTGAAAAATATCTATAGATATTGGTATATTGGAGGTATATTGGTATACTCACTCAAATACAGAAATATCTTCATAAATTTTAGCAAACTGATTATGGGGAGAAAAAACCAACAACAAAAAAAAAACATTTTCAGGGTCTTTAAATGGGTAGTCAAAATAAAGCCATCCAGTATAAAAAACCAAAGACCAAAGCTAAATTAATTCCTAAACTAATGAGGTGAATTTTCGCCAAAAGGGTCATCCTCCTTGAGCCTTTTTTAGCGTAGACCAACAGTAGAAATTATTAAGTCATGTCAGAACTACAGTGTGTGTGTGTGGAGAGATGGGGGAGGGTTTCTGCTGCTACTAGAGAGCCCTCAATTTCAATAAGTGTCACACACATAATTCAATAAAAAGATCTGAAGATACAGGACTCCATCTTTTTGTTCATCTGTTTATGTATAGAGGAAGGAATATATATTGTACATTTGTTAATCCTATACTATTCATCATTTGTCACATATCTTGTGTTTTTTGTGTAGGTTTTTTATACCTACCTACCTACCCACCCTAACCTAACCCGGAATCCAATTTGTAATGAGTGGTTGGGGAATAGGGCTGCCAATTTCTGCCATTGACCTTACAGATTTATGACAATAAGGGGAATTTTTATTCTTTGGTATCCTGTTGTTGCCTCATTCTTTTGAACTGATCCTCTGTATGGATACCTGCCGGGAGTTGTGGTACAAAAGGTTCTGTTTATTTTGATCAAAACCTTGACACAGTGGAGTTAAAGAAAATGAAGTCTCTTTCTCAACATTGATATTCTTTTCACATGAGCATTGTCTTGGCCACACACCTAGCAAGAGGTTATGTGTGTAATTGCTTCTTCTTCTTCTTCTTCTTCTTCTCCACAACAGGTTGTTATATCACTGTTTTATTGGCTTTTCAGGATGAAAGCGATGATCATATTTTACAATCTACACAGGCACGGCTATAAGCTAAACTTCATCTCTAGCTTTAGCTGTTTTCATATATTTTTTTAAAGTTTCTGTGCACCGCTCTTTATAAATTGCCATTCAAAAACATTTTTGAATCATGACCCCTTTGATGTTATGTCTTGATTTGAGTGGCTTTTCATGTTTCACTTCCCTCATCCTTCTGACAGTGAAAGACACTGAAAGTGCCTGTGCGCTATGATAAAAGTTCAGAGTGAGAAAGTAATGGAAATTTCGAAACCCCTTGCTGAAGGCAACCACAAATGTGGCTTACAGGTCAGTGACAGAGGAAATTGAGAAAGCAGGGTCAACTTTGTCCAGTTGTGCGTTCACAAAATATTAAGTGAGAGAGGATCAAATGCCACAGTATTTTAAAAGGAAAAGGTGAGATTAAAACAGACAGAAAGATGATGAAAAGACGAAAGGAAACCACTCTAAGGGAAGCAGTGTCCTTAGAAGTCAGAGTGTTAAGGGTCAGGAAACAGCAATTGTGCACATTGCTCTGGAGCCATAAGATACTGAACTTGCAGCTGTTTTCCAAAAATGTGATGTGATGGAAAAAGGTGTACTGTCAAATGACTACTTCAGACAACATTGCAAACTTGTGTCAGCATCTTTTAGAGGGAATCTGCTGTACTTCTCCACATCTGGTCCAAGATTCAGTCTGTCAGTCTTTTTTTTGACTTTCACCATTCATCTTCTGGTCAAATTATAAAGCAGGGATTCTTTCACTTAAATGGTTAACAGTACTGACTGGTAACATGGAGATACGTTCATAGAATTCTAAATAAAAGTGGTTACGTTTTCAATAACAATATAACTAAATTTTAACTCACTCCATATGTGTGTAGCTCTGCATATCAAAAATGTCCAAGTTGTAGGACCATATAAATTATGTGCATAGAAACATTAATAAATAAATATGCATGCAAGCTTGTTGTGTTTTGATGATGTCACACAAAGTAATGTAATGCATGTATCAGAAGGCAATAATAACTGATGTATTTGTTGCAGCGTTAGTCTGCATATCTCAAAGACCTGTCAATCAATTTGGGAGTGAGAGCAGATTCTAATCCTGAGTGAAACTATGGTGCTGAGAAAGTCTGTTTTCATATTTTTTTAAAGTTAAATATAGCCTACAAAAAGCTGTCAACCTCTAAGGTTAGAAGCTTGTTAAAGGTAAAGTGCAGTATTTATTTAGTTCACAAGGAACAATAGTAACTAAGGAAAATATAATAGGTGAAAAGAAAATTCTCAATGGTCTAAATACTATAAAGCTTTATGGTCTGTTGTAGAAGATGTAGTGGACTGGTAATTTGTACATAGGAACAGTGACACTTTGAGTTAAATGCAAAAAAACATCAGCATGCTAGCACAATGAAAATGCCAACGTGTTGATGTTAAGCAGGTAAAATGATAACCATGTTTATAGCATGCTTAGATTTGCTAATTAGCTCAAAACACCAATAATCAAAATATTAAGTATTAAGTATTGGACAAATTGAAATTTTTGAGCTGATGGTGGTACTAGAGGAAAAGTCAGGAGAAAACCAAAGTCATTATAATTCATTCTGTGGGGGCCCAGAGTCTACATTTGTTGAGACATTTCGCATAAAAAAAGACACAAATGTCAACTTCATGGCTTCACCTAGCATTTCCGAGTGTCAACAGCTGTACAAGTTGACCGTGTTACTAACAAGGCCAAACATTAATGAACTGCAACAATGTAAGATATATTACTTACTAGTCCAAATTAAAGAATTATCAGCGTCCTTATGGGCCTGTTTGCCTCTGCCATTAGCTAATGTTATGTTACAGTTATGTTGACCACTCTCCTGTCTCCAGCACAACACTTGGGTGGCAAGCTAGCCAAAAAAGCTAGAGAGCAACTGATTGTTTATCATGTAAGTCTGTCAACATCAACTCAAGATTTATAGCTAACATCTAAACCTGCGTCTGTGAAACCAGAGGCAAACATCAAGTCAGTGCAACAACACAGACACAGCAAGGCATCTGTCTTGCATCCTTTCAGCAGTTTTAGCTCACGCTAACGAGTAAAAGCCATATTTACTCTTGTCCGGTCTTTTGCCTCAGCCACTTTTTTTCTCCATCTCACTTTGTTTGACGTCTTCTTCGGTCTCTTCACCGCCTCTGCCATGACATCCATACTGAGAAAACCGAGCTGGCTTCTTCCGAAGAACTTATATTGTACATTGTATAATTTCTGCTTCTTCTTAGCTTGCTTGCTGACTGTCGTGTTGGTGCTATAAGGCATTACACTGTTGGAAGTGGCAATAACAGAGATGCCATTACAAGTCAGTGTACCATCCAAATGATTTTGGAGCTGATATTTTAAGCTACAGTTGCTACATAATGTAGCTAAAGTTGTGAATATGCTACACAACTGACCTCTTCAACCCTGGAGTAAAAAAAAATAGTAAGAACCTTGCTTTTTGGAGGATTTTGCTATTTTTCATTGCTCCTGGCATCACACAAAGACACACAATTTCACTGTTGTGAAGTTGAAGATATTTTATCATTTTTCAAGCACCTCTTACATTCCTATTGACACAGAGAAAAAGAGATTTAACTGTGATGCTGAGTTGTGATGAAGTTACATAGCAGATTTGTGTATGTAAGAGTGGATGACAGTGTTGTCACGATAGAGCACTTTAGCGCAAAGTCAAAGGAATAAGATGCCAGAATATGTCTCATTTAGCCATCGGAAATTGAACATCTGCCTTTCTTGCTAACAACTCAGATCTCTTTGGTGTCAAAACAACTGGCATTATGGATATGACACCACTTGACAGGTCTTAAGTCATGTGTACAGTGCTGTCAGTATGACGTTTAAGTGACCATGTCAAATTAGTTTGGAGCCACTTATCATGCCACAGTTTTTCAATTTTACTGCTACAGGCTCATCAATTTTGTTTAGCATTAAGGGCATTATTTTGAGGTTGCTGACAGGCTCTTGACAGTTTCTAAATGATGTTTCACATCTTCCACTGGTTCATTCATTAAAAGCCTGGCTTGTGGCCAGTGTTGCTTCACTTGCCAGAGCAAGCACAGAAGCAGTCTGGCTTCTCTGCATGCGTGACATACACTACCTCTAACGGTGCTGATGAAGTTAGTTGACTGCTCTCACATCAGTGAAATGTAGCTTTTACAGATGTAAGTGCTGCGATTAGTAGCCTACTCAGGAGCACAGCAACAGCCAGAGTAGTATTAGGTCATGGGGATTTCTTTGCAAGAAATGTCATTAATGCTTTAATGCATTAATCAGTGATCCAAGATAAAGCCATTCTGGTCAATAAAGGGATTAGTTCAAGTATGCTATCCGTCTTCACTTATTTTTATTTCCCCCTTGTACTCTGTCTCTCAAATAAAGCAATGATTTGTCCTACATGTTATATGTAACGGAGACCAGGCGAGACTGGGAATATAATGGAACTAAAAAAGCATGCGCTCATTAGGATTCATGGTGTACATGTCTTTGTTTTTTCCTCAACAGCAAAGATCCACTACCAGCCTTCCTTGCCCAGCCAGAGAGAATTCCTTACCCAGAACATGCCTGTTGGCCACATGATTAAATTCATTATTACCTTCCAGACGGTGAGTAACAGATAATAAATCACAATTGAACAGACGTTTAAGTGAATAATATTATGAAGATGCACATGCAGAAACAATCATTTTAAACAATCATTCTTTGTCTTCTAAACAGTTGTTGCAGTTTTAACATATTTGTCTTCCTCAAATGGTTGATCTGTAAATGAAGTTCAGTGTTTCCACTGCTCTACTTCTTTACCCTGTGTACTGACAACAGATGGCAAAGGCCAAGGTTTGTAAGGTGCACATCGGGAGGGACTGGGTGAAATCAGATCTGATAGTATATCAATGTATTCCCTAATTAACTTTTAACTAACTTTCTTGGTTGGTTTGAGAGGGAATTAGGTTGCTTTTTCTCACACTGTGGTCAAAGCAGCACTTTTCAATGTACTGAATCAGGATTTCTTCAAGATTTAGATTTGTTCACTGAATTGTTCAGTGCTCGACGAGTGCTGCCCTGTCGAATCGATGGTCTAACCCTTCCCCTGTGCATGAGCAGCACTGCTAAGTAGCACATGGTGGGCCGCCACAAATACATGAATGTATGGGAAACACTGTGGCCTATAGATGTCACAGCCATGTGGAATAAATTATTTAATTTAGAAGTTGGTTTGAGATGGTAGATAATTAAATTGGTCATACTTGCAAGGGGTTGTTATGTGAAGCTATTCCTTTCTCGTAGAAAGTTCAAAATTTAGTCTAAACGTACGGACTATATAGTTCCCTCAAAATTTCCAGTGTGGAACAAAAAATCTATCGCATGATAATAAAGTTGTCAGCAATCACGCAAAATGATTATGCTTAATACTTTTCTAAAGTCTGGAGGAGTCTTAAGCAAAGAGTAGACCGACTTATTACCCAAACTCAAACCTATCAATAAGCTAGATACAATTTATACATAGCACACATGTACTGTATATTGAAAGTACTTTTATTTTCAGCACTGGTCATATCAATGACAACAATACAAACATTTTGACTTGCAAGAAAAGCACAAGCGAAACAAATTCCGTTAACTATATGGCTCAGTTCTATCAAGTGGGCCAGTAATCCATGACACTGAGCCGGCATGCTAAATAACAGGACCCTGGAACTACTGTAGCTTACCTAAATGGAATGCAGTTGTTTTTAAGGGTATTCCACAGTATTGAAGCCTTTGTAAGATCTAACAGACACACACGTGAGTTCATTGTCCGTAGTCTCTTTGAAATTATCCATGACTTTCAAAGTGGCAGTTACAGTGCTATGCCTTGATTGGAAACCGGACTGCATGTCATTAAAATTCTGTTTGAGTCCATGTGTGATTTCAGGTGGTTAGTGACTAATGATTACAAGGTTTTTGAGAAGACAGAGAGATTAGAGATTGGCCTGCAATTATTCATCTCAGATCAGTTGCCAGCTTTAAATAGGGGTGTAACACAAGCTTGCTCCGAAGTAACAGGAACCTTGTTAAAACCAATGGACAAGGTAAAAATGTGAGTAATGGATTCCACAATGACAATGCCGCTGCCTTTAACAGGAAGAGGTCCAGGCCATCAGGCCTAGGTGCTCTTTTAGGATCTGTCATATTTAATGCATGAAGAATGTCATGGACTTGGAAAACTTCAAAATCAAATGAAAGATCTTAGAATGAATACACACTTAAAAGTGTAAAACACTCTGAAGATTCAACTAGGATTGAGAGAGACTGTTCAAAAATAAGACCTTTCTCAAAATGACAAATAAAAGGCAATTAAGATCACGTTTGTCTGGGATGGAAACATTCCCATTAATTGCTGGGGAAAATCAAATACCTTTTTGTTCTGTTATACTCTGATTGTTTTCCAGAATGATAACAGTCATTTGTTAAAGTAATAATATGGTAAAAATTTGATTTATGGTTCTGATTTAAATTTGCAGGCCAATTTGAAATTTTCCAATTTCTTGGTAAGCCTAGTCCCAAATTAAATCAACAATTAATTTATTAATTTTTTTTTAAATATGACCACAACTCAGTTCAATTCGACACTGGTTCACTTACAGCAGAGGGGGTATTTTAGCAACCAATAATTAAAAACCAAAAATAAGTGGAGAGTTTGCAATCGTAATGGGTAGACCCAGAAGTTCAAATTGTCTTGGCATCCACTGGGAAAAGAAAACAGACACATGAAACCTGTTAGATATTGAAATAGCAACACCACCCGTCCGTCCTTTACAATCATTTCTATAAGAGAGATCAGTTGTAAGTTCTCAGAGGTAAACTGATGGTGCCACCAGCCCCAGTGGTATTCCTGGTATTGCTATGTGATTTCAGGTGACTAATGGTTACAAGGTTTTTGAGAAGACAGAGAGATTAGAAATTGGCCTGTAATTATTAATCTCAGCTCAATATTTGATGGTCATTGTTGAAATTAAGACATCTATATAGAGAGAGGGAGAGAAATAGTGCAGCAAAGGAAAAATAGAGTAATAAAGCAGTCACCTGTAGTTCAGCAACTGACAAGCTCAAATGTAGTGTTTCAGCAGTTGGATCAGCGACTCCAAAAGACTGTTGACCAGCTCTAATGAATCTCCGTAGATAGCACACAGATTGAGAAAAGCAAACCGGGCATCCCAGCCAGCAGCCCGAGAGAGCATCCAGACGCTTAGCAGTTCCTAAACACACTGACACCCCTGTCCCTGTTTTCTGTAACTGCTCAACATAGTTTCAGAATGTTGGCAACAGACATCTCTCTTGTAGAACAACACTGAGCTCACTAAAACTCATGACCAGAGGAGATGAGACACTTTGATAGCAGATGGCAGCAGACATCTTTCTTGTAGAACTACACTGAGCTTACTGAGCAGTTGAACACTCTGGTCACATCACATGTATAAGCATAAGGAATTTGCCTTTCCAGCATGTTGAGCCTGCCTTGGATTATCTTCTCCACAGTCCACAGTGGGAGACAGTCCTAGAAGCAGCAGCTTGTCCCTCTAAGGATCAGAGTCCTTAGAGGCGGCCTGAGGCTAGGCATCTGTCTCTTTTTCATTTACCTGTAACAATGCTCCCCTGTGTTGGGTAATTTTCCAGGGCAGTGCCTACAGCAGCTGAATCATCTTTGCATTGTATGGAGGTGATGTGAAGTCTAGATGTAAAAGACTAAACATCAGCAGATTCTATAGCCTGAAGGATCCTGTTTATGCATGGTAATGTAGGCAAACCCGTCCAATCCCAGCAGTGTTGTGGGGTTGACAGATCATGCTACAGATGGCAGCAGGTGTCTTGCCCTGAGGTAAAAAGATTTATTTATGCCTATTGGAAACAAGGTCCAGCGCTGCCACAGTTTTGACCAGGGAGGTAGCAGAGGCACAGGCGCACAGGAAGACATTTTCGCTTAGGGGTGCTGCACAGTAGAAATGTGCGCATGACATGACTGTGTGTGGGCATGCACTTACACATTTTCCTTCAACATAGACTGGTTACAAGCATGGTCATATGAGGTCACTGAGGGCCTGACCTCCGTAATTATATGTATGTATAAATAAAATCATTCGAATAAAAGCCATTGATAACATGATAAGCTTAAATGAAAGCCATGCGGGTGCAGCTGATTACACCGTCGCTACCCTCATTTCAACTTGAAAAACTGTTCCATACTCAGTGTCCACCCTTGGGGAAACACATGAAGGACATGAAAACCTAATGCGTGCAATAACTGAGAGCACAGCTGTTTGCAGGCAGAATTTTGGGCAAAACGTTTTGTGAAATTCCAGGTGGTTGAAATAGGGTGAAGCATCTCCCCATTAACAGAGACACATGGGTCACAGCACGATAACTTCATATTTAAATCTCCCGACATGCTGACAAGATCAGTCAGAAACTAACTTAAGTTAATATTTTGTGTTCTTCATCCACATACAGTGAAACCATTTGGAGTGAAGCAGCCGTCCTCCTGATCAGTCCTGAGCGCCGTCAGAGCGTCTAATTTTTTTTAGAACCTAAAAGTTGAAATCTGTTTCCTCTGCAGAGTTTCCTATCTGTCCTGTCAAGTTTATAACTACAGTTTTTTAGTTTTGCTGCATAAATGTCCCACAGTATTTGCTGTGACATTACGGCGCCCATGGAAACATTTAAAATGAGCAGCCTCTCTAATCATGAAAGTAAACCGCTAAAGAAAAAACGGACAAAATAATTAGTTGGGTTGGGGTGAATGATTTGGGCGTACCTGGTACGTACATGATTATTCAGATTTTGTGCCCATTATATAGTCTTCACATCTAATTTGTACAGTGTTCCTCCCTATCAATAGGGGATGCAGCAGCACCCTCCGCAACCCCTTTCCGCGCACTTGGGCAGGATCCTCACTGATGGTGTGTGTTTACTACAAACTTGTCCACCATGCTGTGCATCTGTATTGCCAGGAACTGCCTCTTCTCTTCAGAGTGTCTCATTAGATCTAGAATAGGATGATATGCCATTTCTGGCGGGACAGCCGAGATGCCTGGGCAGAAAATAAATGGGTCTGGCCCTGAAGAAACTGGATTGTGTGTCGCCATAGCCATGGCTCCTAAAT
Organism: Lepomis macrochirus; assembly: GCA_024633595.2. Lineage (NCBI taxonomy): Eukaryota > Metazoa > Chordata > Actinopteri > Centrarchiformes > Centrarchidae > Lepomis > Lepomis macrochirus. The sequence continues at coordinate 7,332,632 of JALXJV020000019.1, read as the reverse complement.
CTCATGTGATTTAGAGTGCTTTTGCTCCAAATGACTCTTTTATTGTAGTGTAAAATAATAATGCAAGAATGTTGTGCTTTCATTATTCTTAAAGCAATACTTGGAGACTGCTAGCACAGTGGAATGTAAATAAGTTTAGTTGTTCTTTTGCAGTCTCAGCAATGCCTTCAAACTAACAACTAGTCAAGATAATTGCAAGAAAACTGCAATATTGAATTCATTATTCATTATTCAGTGTTCATTTATCAAATCAAGTCTATATTTCCTTTTTTTTTTAAATAAAGTGCTAAACAAGAAATAAAAGATAACATGCATAAATAATATGTAACAATTAGGGTTTCAGACACATAATTACCCAGATCTCAATGTCATAGAGACACAGAGTACATCTGCATGGATGGATAAATGAACACACATTAAAACGCATATGGATCCAGATGCATGTGAACTGATGCATGTGTATGCAGATGTTAATGCACATACACACACAATAGTTAGCAGAAGTGATACTAAAATACATTTAAGTAAGTCACGAAATGAATACATCCATAAATAAAAAATGTGTCATTTGATGCACATCCATGTACTGGCCAAAAGCCATAGTTGAAGGTACATTAGAGTCACTTATTATTACATGAGGCTGAAAGTTTGCCAGCAGTCTTCATGTAGCGTGGCCAAGAGAGCCAAATGTTTACTATTTTATGAGACATTTGTATTAAATTTGTAGGTCTAATGCTATCTTAGGAAGTACCATAAAATGGTGTTATACATTATATATGAATTATAAAAAAATATATTTTATTCACAAATGTTTCCTTTGCATCTAAAATTGTTTTTCTTTATGTTTACACAGTATGTTTTGTTCAGTACCACATAGTTATACTACTCTATATTTTTTGAATCACATATATCTCTCACACATAACAAATTGAACTAACAGATGCTCATATGTTCAGTATAATCCCAAATATTATAATATCGATCCCATCCGAGGATTTCTGTTTTGTTCATAAGCAGCAGTGATAATGAGTGGACCTGGTTTGCTCAAGGATGGTAGCAGAACGAAAACTTTATTTTGGGTTCATACCGCTATAGTAAATTAGATGAAGGGCTAACATTTATGGGGTTTCTTAACGCAAATAACTCAGCAGTTAAACTCACGCTCTCTATGTGAAACACTATAAAGGCAATTCTAGAAGGTTAAATGCCTTCAGATTCAATTGACTCTTTAAATTCTTGCAGGACATTGGCTTAGGTCAAGGGATACTTATGCTTTATAGTATCCAGAAAGCTTTATGAAACTCATGGAACCAAAATAAGCCCTTGAGAGAAAGATGTTTTGCTGCCACATATAATAACCTTTGCTGTTGCTGCTGAATGTGACATGTGTGTCTGCTTTGGTTCTATTCAGCTTTCGAGGACAGTTCAGTCGCACTTTCTATAACTTTTGTGCAAATGATATGTAGTTGGGTTTTGTAGGTATAATTATTGATATATGACAAAGCTGTGAAATGTCTCTGTTTGTCTACAGGCTTTTTGGAAGGAGAAAGGCTTCTCTGGGGAAATAGTAGCAGGATCCTCCAGCGACTGTCCATTCTGTGTTACCTTTGATGCCACCAGCCCCAGTGGTAATGCTGCTTTGGTAGGCTTCATTGCAGGCCAGAAGGCTTCTCAATGGAGCGCCAATGAGGTAACAGGGAATTCATGTGGAGAATTTATCTATTAAGCATGTCAGTGGTTTCTGCTTGTAACACAGCTATGCCTTGTGCCATGTGAGAGTGAGTTTTTTATTTATGATTTATTATGATCTCGTGTAAATTCTTAAAGCATACAAATGATATGAAAGGAAACATACAGTATAAACTATGGTTTAAGGCAGGCATGAACGATTCCATTATCAAGAGCTATTCCTGCTTTGACCATTTTTCATGCATGTTTATGGTTAAGTCTGTTCTAACATTTCGTCTGGAGACAAAGGCAACTTAGTGTGCATTGTCTAAATGATATTATTGGGTCAAACAAAATGCTAACGGGCAGCATTATGTCAACTGCATGTGAGATTGTGCAACACCTGAGCACATGGACTGAGGAGAACAGTTGGCATTTAATGATTTTGGGAAATATACACAGTGAGCTAAATGTTTTGTTTTTTTTCTCAAATTTAAATGTTTCGTGGTGCTATGTCACAAGGCACTGAGGATCTTCTTGGTAATCTCTTTATTCTGAGGTATCATTTATTTGCCCTGAAAACAAAGACAAGCTTTATAATTGCACATGGTGGAAGGTTAACCAGATAGCACCACAATAGCACATGTTGATGAATTACTTTCTGCAACATATTTTGTATTGGATTCATGCAGGCTTAATATCCCTTGATGCCTATGTTGCTGTCAGACAAGGTTACATTCCATATATTCTGCCAGAATTATAGACAATTTCCATCCTCCCTCTAACTGTTCTCCCATAAACACTTTTGGCACACCACGCTACATCCTCTTCTCTTTCTTCTCCTTGATTCCATTCTCTATTGACATTTTCATTTAAGGCCAGTGCTTTCCCTTTACTGGAAAAAATAAATGAATCCAGCCTAATGTTGCTTTGGCATTTTGGTCATTAGCCTGACTTACTACAAAACTCAAAAGTAGCTGTCTCCCTGCTGTGCCATGGCGCACAGGGTGCAAAATAATTAACCCTGACTTGCTACCTCACTGCTTAATGGAGGAAAATAATGAACGTGTGAGGCAAGTTGACATCAAGGTTACAATTACATACTCTTTGTGCTAAGTGTGATTTAGTTATAGGGCTCCCTCCAACAATGTAATAAAACTACAAAAGGAGAATCTAAGACCTATAAAGGAATATATGATGCACATAAAGTGACAGGTTTTTAGTTATAGACTTTCAGCTCTTGCACAAGGGTGTGCAGAGAGAAAAGCTCAAGTGACATCCCAGCGAAAATCTTATACAGTTTTGCAACTTCTGTCAGCATGTTTTATGGTGATCTGTCGGTTTGGTCCTCAGGCCTCAGCTGCTCTGTACATACATTACCTTATGAACTAATACAACCAGGAGCCCGTGCTGACCATGCTTTAGTTATTCAAATTGACTGCTGTTTCCAGCTTGGATTGGTTTCTAGAATAGGCATTCATATTTTAGCAGCCTGTTGTTATATTTCTGAGTGATTTCTGAGTGAGCCAGTGTAATGTAAGTACCATGTTGGCACAGGCATTTCTTTCTGTTTGCAGGGTGAAGAGAGAAGGAAAGCTGTGCTTTCCAGTCTGGTCAAATACCTAGGTCCCGAGGCCGCATCTTTCATCCACTATGAAGAAAAAGTAAGTAGTTCAGCGGCAGATGTCTGATCTAATAAAACAATAATGTTTTGGTTTGAGGCAGAATTTTGTAATGCCAACATTCCTAGTCTCATTTTTTACCCCGCATTCCAGAGTGGAAGGCTAATTTGTGTGTTAATCACATTTATTTTACTGCTAAATTTTAGATTCAATGCAAATGTTAATCCACATTCTCCAAATGTATTAATGTTGACCACAGAATCTTTATAACATTCATACCCAGAAAGATCCACTATGGGAACATATAGACGCATGTCACAGAAATGATTATTACCACAACTGAGTACTCCTGTATTAACAATGGCAATGTCTTATTAGGAAAGTGTGAAATTATAGTGGGATCACAACGAGTTCTGAGGAGTTTTGAAATGGCTCAGGTACAGAAGTCCATTTCTTTTCTAGGATGGTAAGCACATGCGATCTAAAAAGGTACTCTCATTAAGTTCCACGTTGATCTCAATTGTTTCGATAGGCGATGTCGTTAATAACAAGCCTCCTGCACAAGCGGCTCACCTTCTGCTGTTAAAACAGAAACAAGGGGAGTACTACAAATACTGCTGAATGTCAACACAGTACACACACACAGGGAGAGAGGTGTATGTGTGTCTGAAGGGAAAAGCAAGGTGAGCAAATTAAAACAATTTGTGGGTAAGCACTAAAATAAGGAGGAGAATTAAGCCAAAGAAAAATCTACTAGAAAATGGTAATGTGTAAATAACATGTTCAACCCCAGTGTTTGTGCTTGTGCTGGTGCTGATGCGGATCCTAAGAAAAAAAAGAAAAGACAGAATGAAAGAAAGAAAGAAAGAAAAATCCATTAAAGAAAAGTTACTAAAATGTTTGTGTAAGCTGTCAATTATAGTTCTTAGAAAGAAAGAAATTGGCCAAAATTGGAGTTGGCGGATCAGACCTAGAAAATTCAGAATCAGCCAAGACAAGCGCAATCAGTGCATCTCCATACAGATAGGAGCTACTTAATTCCATTACATGATGTACAGCATACACTGGTAGACTATGAAGCAGCACATTAGTCATGCAGATATATGATTTCAGTCCCTGGACTGCTTTTTCCTCGCTCCACTGTTGAACGGCAAGATGTAAAGGAAAGCTGCCCTGAGGAAACTTGAGGCAAGGAAATTAACGGAGACATCATGATTGTTCTTTGAAGAGATTGAATGGGAACATGGAATTATAGAATACAATACCATCTCAGAAGAGAAAAAAAAGCAAAACTGATTGTACATTCCCAATGGGTATCAGAGTTTTTTTGATACTAAATACTAATTCTTTTTGTACTTGTACTGCCAGTCAATAAGAAATGTTTAATTCCACTAATTTAGAAGAAGTATTAAGTGGTTATTGTTGGCGAGTCAACATTTACTAGCCTACTACTAATTGAATATTTAGTAAGTACATTTCATTTTAAGAATCAAGACTTGTGCTAAACATTCCACAAGAAGATACTATGTGATATTATATTTTAGATAACTTTATACCTTAAATAACAACAAACCATGAGCATTATTCTTTATTTAAAAGATGTATGGCAGGAAAAAATACTCTTTAGAATTCCAAAACTTGCCTGAGTAATCCAGGGATTGTTGTCTTTACACGCTGCAATCAGGAACTACTAATAACTAATTCAGCGTAATAGACAGGGTGTGTTGAGGGCACAGTTCTCAGTATTGTATGAAGGGTGGCGGGGGGCAGTGTCAGACTGTGAAAAGCCCTAGTCCATGGTCTATGTTGGTGTGTGATTATGTTTTCATGTGCTGTTCTTTCAAATACAGTCTGGCTAGATTAGATTTGAGCAGTGCCATCAAGTGCAATTTTGTTCAAACAAAGCCACGCTTTTGCACTGTGCAGTGAAATACTACAATATTAATGCCATTTCACTTTTCTGTTTTACAGGATTGGGCTAAGGAGGACTACAGCGGGGGGTGCCCTGTTAATGTCATGGCACCAGGTCTGCTAACATATTACCACCCTAGCCTGAGGAAGCCCTGTGGCAGGTAATCACCCCACAGATGACAAATACACCACAGCATCACACATTTCCTTTTCCCAATGCTCAAAAGAGTCACCTTTCCTCTGTGTTTTCGCCAGAAGAACTGGCTGTGTAGTGGAGTTTCTAAATTTTTAAAAAATAATTAAAAATAAATTCAGAACTTATAGTTCAGTAAATAGTATGATTGCACACTAGATGCCAGGATGAGAGATATTAACTGTGGTTGCTGGATGCTCATGCTATTTTTATACCACAGAAACAATGTCTGCACTTCACCCTGCCAACCAGGGATTACTCACTAGCACCCAGGGCCTACAGATCAGGAACATGAGTTGTGGGAGTGATTATGCCTTCACTGATACACATTAGTCCAGTGCTAAAGAAATGGCAGGAGGTCTTCAGGGGTGGTGTTCTCATAGGAAAATGTCCTATAATCCATTTCTAATGGCCTGTTCGGAGATGCACAAAGCTGAACGAATGAGAGCGAGAGGTGGGGAGGGGGATCCAGGTAATGTATTTCCATAATGACATTAAGTCTGTGGGGAGCAGAGGAAGCTCATTACGTAACTTAACTCAGAAAGCAGCACAGCTCGGTAGCCCTTATCCACATTCCTACCCCATATAGGAAATGGATTCTCAAGGACATGCTTTGACCTTGAAACAAATCCGGCACGTGAAATGAAGACAAGCCCATGCTTAGATAACTAAAATGCTGTTGACGCTTCAATCATACAGTTTCTGTTGTATACATACCGTTTTATCAACAGTTTCCGGGATTATGGCATTTTTGGGAATATTGTGAATCTCAGTATTATTAGAGTAATTATTCTAAGTGCATACTATGCCTGACTGGTCAGAATGTGAGAGGTTTACACTACCCTACTCAATTCTAGGTGTGGTGATAGAGAGAAGAGAAGAAAGAAAGAACTATAAATAAACTGACCTCAATAGGTTCTTGCTTTACTAAGTTAACAGCTCCAAAATGAATGCAGAATAAACACTGAAATGACAAGGGTTGCTTAGCAGGATGCTGGAATTTTAAGAAATAAACAAATTGGTTGTTTGTGCTGCTCCTCACATTGTTTGGATTATTACAACAGAGTAGGATTAGTTCATTCAACCTATTAAGACAGAGTGTAACAGAATACATTTAATATATTTTAAAACGGTGAATAGAAATTGATGCTGAGAATAATAATTACGTAGGTACCATAACTAGAGTCATGGCACCTAACTCTAATAATTAAAAGTGGAGCTCTCCATCAGAGCTCTATAAGCTTAGCAGTTCATCTCTCTGTGTCCGTACAGTGACATTTGCATCCATTGAGCCATTTCAGGATTAACCATCAGTTCTTCTCCATTCTCTCTTTGGAAGGGCACCAGCAACACTGTTCCTCAATCTCAAACACCAAAATGACTCACTTTTGATCAAAGAAGCAAAATAACAATATGTAGTGCCATTCTTTTCTTTTTACAAAGGCTCCTGCTTCTTACCAGGCAATGTCTGATGTTTACTCCTGTACTGCATGTACATCAAAAGGTTGACGGCAGACCAGTTCAGCTAGAAATGACCATCACAAAACACATATCCTTCCTGCTCAGCATAAAGGCCACAACACAATACTCCTTGCTCTTATCGTTGAAACTGAAAAATCAGTTCTTGTCTAGTGCAGATGAGAGTTGTAGAGTACAGTACAGTGTACGGTTGATGATGGCTCAACCAATCAATCTTACATTGAACATTGATATGTCTTAAAAGAGGCAGTCTCCCCTCAATTCTGACGCCCACACACACACACACACACACACATACACACGCACACACACACACCTTTACTGAGTTTCAAAATATGTGCAGGTCTCATTCAAAGTCCCTAGGTCTACATATAGTTTGCTGTGTGAGTTACACTAAACACGTGTCTTTATATCATTTATGACTTAAACTTCATCCTTCACCTTTTCCTCTGGTCCTTTGCCTTCACCTTCCGCTCACTCTCTCTCCTTCAACCAAACACTACGCACATAATAATGAATGACTTGATGGCGACAGTGAATAGTGAGGATGATGTGACAGGACTGGTAGAAAAGAAAACTGTCTCTGCCCTCGTTAGGGAGTATTTTGGGTTTAGTCCCGATGATAAAGGTGAGCCAGCCGACACGGACAAAGTTGTGTGCACATCATCTCCGATCTGCCCACTGATATGTTGGTATCCGCCGTAGCAACGGGTCCTACAGAAAGAATTTATGGAAGAAGAGTGTTTATTTCCTAACTATTCCATCTATACATGCCATATACCCTGGTGAAATGTCATGAAGGAATGAAAAAATAGATACCACCCATGCCTAGTTCAAAAGGTTGAAATTTGTGTCTAGTAGCATTATATTCACCGGGTCCTGGAAATTTCCCCAAAGTACCAACTTAAAACACCGAATACATCTAACAGGTCAAATCTGACGAACAGCCACTAGCCACAGAACTGTTGCACAAATCTCATCCACTGAAAATGACTCATTGCAGCAAAACTGCTTCTTGAATTTGCATGAAACAGCCTTGGGAGGATCCTGTCCTGCCAACACATACAGTATGGCTGTGATAGGCCAACACAAAGGCCAGAAGCAAAGCATCTGTTTATACACAGACAATCCAACAAAATAAATGTGTGAAGAAAAAGTCAGCAAGAAGCAAATGGTAAGGTGTCTCTGGTGCCAACGGAAGTAGATCGAACAAGTCTCTTGTCTTCGAGTATAATCCAATTGTGCAGAATCTTCCAACACAGGGGAAAAGGACCCTGACTTCAACCAGTACCAAACCAACACTTTTTCGCCAACACACAGACCTTTGCAGTCTTTAAATCTCTGAGATCCCACTAAAACTTGTACACCCAAAGAAATGTCTGTACAGTGCAAGTGTCAGAGCTGACCGTGTACATCTAAGCAGGATAATTTTGGGGGCCCTGCCTTGCAGTGGATAGTGAAGTATTCCTAGAACCGTTTGCAATTATAACCCTTATACATTTTATTTGTACACTACCTCTAGCAACATGATAGGCTTTTTTACCACTAATTATATGGTATAAATGGCAGAAAGATACTGCACCATTCAGGGCTGGACAGGGGCAAAAAAACGGCCTTGGCAGTTTTGGTACATTGGCCGGTACATTGGCCCATTTCTTTTAACAGCTATATAAATAGATAAATCTACATAATCGGCCCCATAGTTGAGTCGGCCCACTGGTATGAAAAACCACCCATTTAAAGTGCAAAACAACTTCAATTGACAAGATTAGACGTGTAGGTGGAGAGAAGATGTCTGTTGGAATTCATCAGCAGTTGCCATTGGAGCTGTAGGGTAAAATTAGTTGGAACATATTTAGCTACTTGTGAACACACAAATGAATTTAATAAACAAAACAAACAGGAAAGTAACCAAATGTATCACTGGAACCAGTTATAGGGGACAAAAATGTGTCAACGTGAGTGTGGTATGATGATGGGCGTGGTATGAAATAAAAACATTCACATACATGATGTGCAAAAGATAATCATACAAGCACCTCTCTATATATATGTGTGTATGTGTATATATAAAGTACAAGGATAAGGACGATACTGTGAATTAAGATTGGACAAGGAAAGTATTAATAACATTTCTTTTTTTATACAACTTGATATCAATGTTCAGGTGACCAATCTATTCAAAATAGAAGGCAGTGGGAAATTTTCACTTACCAGTGTTTTCATCATCTCTTCCACCACCACCAAAGTACTTTGTGTTTTTCCTGAAAAAACTTAATATTGTTTTTACAATTATTGTGAACAGAAAATTATTCAAAATAATAAGTGTACATGTATGTATGTAAATTCAGAGGTAAATAAAATAATACATGCATATGCAGCTTTAGCTTAGTATGGATTTGTTAAATTTTCTAACTAACATAATTATTTAATTATTGTTCACATGGACAAACACAGAAGATTACTTTTCATTGTGTAAGATTACCAGGCTGTGGCAACCGAGCATGCTGTGCAATACACATGCATCTAGCTAGCAACCACAACTTGTTTTAAAGTGTCTCATTAAAAAACAGAAGCATTTGTCACGTAACATTTATCACCTGGTAAATATTGCATTACTTAACATTACCTTATGCTTATTGATCAGACAGCGGCTGCGACACAATACTCACATACATCATTGGTTGATAGTTTACTGACGCAATTGCCATTTTCATGCCCAGCGGCCAAATGTGCGGCCATCTTAGTATATAGACGATGCCATCGTCCATCGGTCCAATACTAAGATGGCGATGGCTGATAGACATCATGACGTTGAGCCACCATCGTGATTGTAAACCCCACCCACGGCAAACCTGCCTTTGAATTCTCTTCTCCCCGCACTAGGGCTGGGTATCGCGTTCAATACTTTTTAGGCATCGACCGAATTGCTTCAATACCACCGAGTATCAAAAAATGCCTTGTCTTTCGGTACCAAAGTTCGATACCTAATGGTTCTTCTTGATGTCAATGAGCCAATAAGCATGCAGCATTCTTGATGTGCCCACATCTAAAAGTGATTGTAATTGGCTGTGGTGTAAACACTAGCTCACGGCGGTTACGCACAGAGATGTGGCTCGTGGATGTAAAAGACGTGGAGAAAATCAAAAGTGTGGCTTGATACAACAGCGCGCGATGCAATATTTGCGACATAAGATAATTGCTGCCAAGAGACGACACAACAAACCTGGTGAAGCCCTTGAATGTGCGTGGAATAAACTTAAGAGCAGAAAGTTGCTCCGTCTTTACTGCAACAAGACAGAGCCGGTGCATCATCGTGTCGTCGCCCTACTGCCACCGAGTCTGCTTCAACATGCCCACTGTACGAGCAGTATTGGGCGGTAGCGTCGCTACAAGCAGCGTTACTAGTCTAACTACATTTGTCAGTAGCTTGGTGGCAGCGTCGCTGTTTTCTGAATCAAATCAAAGCTCTTTATTGACAGAGTAGCGCGTAGCTTCCACACGCTACATTTTCCAAGTGTTCTGAAGGATCAGTTAGTGAGGCCACCGCCGCTCAAATCAACACAAGCGTGATAGTGACATCACGTAGCGATCCTTGAGCTGATGTCTGCGACTTTGCTGCAGTGGATTAAAGAGTTTACTTTCTACTGTGTTGTTGCCTGGACACCTCTTCCTCTAGTGAGGAGGAAACTTTGATATGTAGTGGCAGAAACGTTTTTCCATGAGATGAGAGATTTCTCTCTCTTTCTCTCAGGCCTGTTGCCATGAATGTTTAGGTTGCAATGTTGCCAGAGCACAAATTCACATATAAACAATAAAAAAAATATAATTAATAAACAATGAAATGACATTCTAAAAACTAGGGAAAGAGGAATAAAAACCAAAAAAAAACAATATAGGCTGATGTTACATTGAAAATATGTCTTGGTTCATTTTTCAAAGGAACAATTATTAAAATAAACTATTAATGATAATAATGTGATAATTAAGTTACTTTATACAAACAACAATGGTTCTCTTGTTTGTTGAGAATAAAATTGGTATCGAAAAAAGTATCGTTCAGGAACCGGTATTGAAGTCGAGGTATTGATATCGGTATTGATATCGAAAATCTTTGAATGATACCCAGCCCTAGGTTCAGGACTCACCCGAGACAGCCCTAACTATAAGCTTTACCAAAGAGGAAAGTCTTAAGCCTACTCTTAAATGTAGAGACGGTGTCTGTCTCCCGAACCTAAACAGGAACCAGGTTCCACAGGAGAGGAGCTTGATAGCTGAACGCTCTGGCTTCCATTCTACTTTTGGAGACTCTATGGAACCACAAGTAACCCTGCATTGTGGGAGCGCAGTGCTCTGGTGTGGAAGTAAGGTACTATGAGCTCTTTAAGGTAAGATGGTGCCTGACCATTAAGAGCTTTGTATGTGAGAAGAATTATTTTAAATTCTATTCTGGATTTTACAGGAAGCCAATGCAGAGAAGCTAAGACAGGAGAAATGTGAAATCATTTTCTGGTTCCTGTCAGAATACGTGCTGCAGCATTCTGGATCAGCTAAAGAGTCTTAATGAACTTTTTCGAGGAGCCTGATTATAAGGAATTGCAGTAATCCAGCCTAGAAGTAACAAATGCATGGACTAGTTTTTCTAGTCTGCACCCTGTGTGTGTTCACCATTGCTTTACCTGGTCCGTGCATAAAATATCCACCTTGACTTGTAACGCAATAGTCTACCAATTTCTTTTACCAAGTGAAGTCTTTGGGAGAACACATACACATAAGAATGATGCCCCCCACCCACGCACCCGATGACATAGTCCATCCCGATGTTTCATTGTAGCCATCGTCCGATGGAAATTTTGTAGACATTGCCCAAACCTAACCCACCTGTGTCCCCATGGGAGTGTTGGTCTTAAAACGAGGCGTGATCAGGCACATTGTTTGTGCATTGCTATCTTGAGGAAAAGTGATTGTGCAATTGGGCAACAAGAACCTGGTCTAATGATTGTGACGAGCGGATCACAGTATAAAAAGTATAGCTATAATTGCCATTAAATAAAATGTATATATTTTATATATTTATATATTATTTATATTATTATTTATATATTATAAAATTGTCTGAAGTAAAGCAGCCATCCTCCTGATAAATCCTGAGCTCCATCAGAACTGTCTAAAAACATTTTTTTAAGAAGCTTTAATTCTGTTTCCTCTGAAGAGTTTCCTCAGTCTGTGCTGTCCTTAATATGCTGCTTAAATGTCCCACAATATTTGCTGCAACATTAGGCTCATGAAAACATTTAAAATGACAGCAGCCTCTCAAATCATTAAAGTAAATCTTTAAAGAAAAGGATAAAACGTCAATAAAACACACAATATAGAAATCACCTGGACAGCTCACATTGCTTGACACAATTTCACTGGTAATTTAGCCTACAGGCAGGCATGTGCACACATAGTCATTAAAAGGGCATGAGCACCTGCCCTGTTTCTTCCTTGAAAGAAAGTGCAATTTTATCATAGATGCTTTTTTGAAAAAAAAATCCTGTTTGCTCACAGCTTCTTTGTCAAACAAATATATTTATTGAAAAAAAAAATCAAAATATCAGTTCAGGAGACTTTGTCAGTTCCGATGCCCGCCCTCCGTCTCCCTCTCTCACAGACAAACAGACACGCAGCAGCCCCTCCCAACTATCCCGGGTGTGTTTTTCTCAGGTTGTGTGAATGTGAGTGGAAATGAACAAAAGACTAAGCTACCAGTACCAAATTAGCCAAAAGCCAAAAGCAAAGCCAAGCCTTGTTAACATTCATGAGCTACTAGCTAATGTAAAAAGTTAGCTAACGTTTAGCTGAGGCAATATATCATGGCCATACAGGCTAATGTGCTGAACTTAATGGAGACAATACAGGTGACTACAGTAAAATTTATATCTATTAACATCATTACAATTGCTACACTGATATGCAAATTGTGTATTAACTTATTAAAATGTTCTAATTTGCATACATTTGACAAGGCACCGCAGGTGAATAGCATAAACTAAACTAAACTCACATCAAGAGTTTTTCCCCCTGAAATGTAATGTTTTTAAATATGCAGATTAGGTTTTTTCTACAGATGCAAAAATATGGAGGGGAGCAGGCTTAAAACAAACACCATCTAAATGTGCATTTAGGAAGTTTTCTTTCCATTAGAGTAAAAGAAGACATGGAAAATAGACAATCTCAAAATTGACCACTACATCCAAAAAGTGTCCTGTCTTGAACTGTAACTTCATAATTTTGACTGTAGGCTCCTCATCTAATACATAGTTAGTGTTTGTGTTTGTGTGAGTGTGTGTGTGTTGTGTACACGAGCCAGCGTGAATACTAAAGAAGACCATGGTGTCTGTGTGAACTGATTATTTTGTAGAATGTATGAAACAACTGCGTGAGTGTGAGGGAATTAACATAAATTGGTAAGGAAGTCAGGGTTGTGTTAGAAAAAATAATAATTATGAGAAGTGCCCTTTTTTCACTTGAGCCCCTGCCCCTAAAATATCTGTGCACGTCCCGGCCTACAGGAACCAGCAGTGGTGAAGACAAATGTCCATGCAGATGTGGGTCTCTGATTCTGAGAAAATAATGTGTAAATGATTTATTTTGCATGAAGTCACAGCTGATCCGCGCATCACTAGCAGGTTCACAACGTGCGTGCACTCTTGATTATTACATACACAGGTCAGTGATGAAATCACACTTAATGGTAGGGCTGGGTATCGTTCAAAGATTTTCGATATCGATACCGATAGCGATACTTCAACTTCGATACCGGTTCCTGAACGATCCTTTTGTATATTTGTATATTTTCTCAACAAACGGATAACCATTGTTGTTTGTATAAAGTAACTTAATTATCACATTATTATCATTAATAGTTTATTTTAATAATTGTTCCTTTGAAAAATGCTGCTGTTTGTCAAAACCAAGATTTTCAATGTAACATCGGCCAATATTCTGTTTTGTTGTTATTATTCCTCTTTCTTTAGTTTTTATAATGTCATTTCATTGTTTATTAATTCTATATTTTTTATTGTTTATATGTGAATTTGTGCTCTGGCAACATTGCAACCTAAACGTTCATGGCAACAGGCCTGAGAGAAAGAGAGAGAAATCACTCATCTCATGGAAGCAAGTTTCTGCCACTACATATCAAAGTTTCCTCCTCACTAGAGGAAGAGGTGTCCAGGTGACAACTATCACATATAGAAAGTAAACTCTTTATTGCCCTTCAGCAAAGTTGCAGACATCAGCCCAAGGATCGCTACGTGATGTCACTGTCACAGGAAGCGCTTCCACCAGCTGCACATACAGGTTCGTGTGTGGCGGTGGCGTCACTTAACTGATCCTTCAGAAACACTTGGGAAAATGTAGCGTGTGTGGAAGCTACCGCTCTACTCTGTCAATAAAAGAGCTTTGATTTGATTCAGAAAACAGCTGCCACAAGCCTGAGCTGCCCAATGCTGCTGGTAGCGCTGCTGATGCTGCAAGTGTTGGAAGCAGGCTAAGTATTGAACTCGATACCCAGCCCTACTAAATGGTGTGTGATATTGTTGTGTATATATTTTTTTGTTTTAATTTGAATGAACAAGATAATTGACATCTAAAAGTAGTGTTGCACATGCCCTTAATACACTTGCACCATGCACTTAGGAGCATGCGTTATGGATTATTTAAATAGGGCAATTCAATCTGACAGACAGTTTATGCTTTGCTTCATCTTATCCAGACAAAAGGTGTTTAATTATATTTTAGAACAGGTAACAGTTTAGTCAGAGAATGCTTTATTCATTGTGATCAAATGCAGGCTCATTGACGTAATAGAAAGAAAGCTTTATTCTTCTTAGAGCCTGTATTTGTGCTTAATGTGACAAGGCGGACGAGTTTCTTTATAAATCCATTTTGTTCATCTGCGGTTATAGTATCTGACTCAGCCCACTGGGAAATGTGATTAAATTGAAAACAGCAGAACAGTTTGTATACAGCAGAGGTCAAAATGATATCCCACTAGCTCAGAGGGATTCTTTTATCTTTATTCCCAAATTTAGAGACTGGATTAATCCCATAATTGTGCGTTTCTGGAATCATCCATGTTGGGGAATGGAAATAGTAGACCACTATAATGACTAATAATGCTTTACTTTTCTCAACAATTTACAAAAACAAAGCACTGCATTCATTTTGACAGAGCAATAAAGTCGTTGGTGCTGTCAGTTGATCAGTTTCCCTTAACTATTATCTTATAATAACCAATTTAAACAAGACACCAATCAAGTTCAATCAAGACCACAAGGTGGCCTTTTTAATCTGACAAGCTCTGCCTCTTCTCATCATAATACTGAGGCTCATTATACTGTTTACTGCCACCTGCCATGCATGCCGCTGTAGTGGTTGGGTTGATTTCCTACTACACCATTCCTGCCTGTTTAATTTTTTATTACCATACTTGGTGAATGCATTGCTTTCCTTTTGCATTCTCATTTGTATATACAGTAGCACATCTCTTTGCTCTTTGGGGTTATCACACTCTGTGACTGGCTGAGTTACTAAATCCTACATAAACAAAAGTGTTTAACCATGTGTTGCAGCAAATGCCTCTACATTTAGTAACATCAGGAAACTTCAACAAATACTTAAAATGCAGTCTATATCAGACCTCTCAGTGGATAGGAAGGTAATGTGCATTACCAGCTGCAAGCTTGATGACATGTTGCCAAAAGGCCTTTCAGTCTGTAGTCTCAAGGTCTTGCATATTCTGCTGATGAAGTTTCAAGTGGTATCGTCTAAAAGCCTGGGCCAAACAATCAAAATGCTTCTGTGCATTTCTCATTGCAGCTTTGGCACACACTGATCCTCTTTTTACTCCTCTTTACTCTGATCTGTGTTTGTAGTCAATTTCTTGTTAGGACACTTGCTGAATATTAACGTTCCTTTGCCAAATTCATTGTCATATCCTGCCTTACAACATCAGAGAAGTTTATGTATGGAGTCCAGAGGATGCTTGTTTGATGCTGAGGCCTCTCACTCTGCTGTTCAGATAACATGAATTAATCATTGAGGATACTGGCCAGATTAAAGTTGCTAAGGGGGAGCCCCTCTCCATTCATCTGAGCGGTGCACAAGGGTGGAGGACTGATATAGTAGAGGAGCCTTGAAGCAAGCATGATGGGCTAGCGAACACATGAGTAGTAATCAGTTATATGTGCCATATCCTTTGAATGGTGAATTAGTGGAATGTCTTGTGTCTTAGCGGTACCTAGGTACGAAAGATTAAAATCAGATGGTGTGAACGAAACACGTAGGTGGTATAGTCCCAAGAGCTTACCTAAGTAAGGCCAGGATTCTGGTTCTCTCAAGATACATGTAACAACACGTACTGCGTAATCACACTTAACACAGGTGTTACCACTGAGTGTCAAGTGAGCTGATTAGTTGATACAGCTCCTTTTGGAAGGCAAGTCTGTAAAAAGAAAACACATATATTTTATATTTCAAATTTGTCAATCAGTAAAACATAAATTTAAAAAAAACAGCACAGAACACAGTGTCACAGTCATCCACATGCATAATCGCCTGCTGTATGTGCAGTCAGGATTTGCATGTTCGGCCTTATGGCATGCAGACACACTTGCATTCAAAGAGCTCAGATCATTCTTCTCTTTTAGTTTTTGTGGGTACCAAAATATCATTGCACCACAGTTACTGAATAACGGACTTGACGAGACTGCTACTTTCTGACTAGCACTTATCCCTTCCCGAAAGAGGGTTCCTCTTTTATCTGGAGAGGGCTGCTGAGCATGTACTTGCAAATGTCGACGCACAGAGAGATGGAGCGAATATGCCAACAGTACAGTCACATGTGTACTCTGTACTGATAATGTAAATGAGTGTTAATGCCACTACATATAAATGTGCTAAAAGGGATGTATAGGGCCCTGTGGAATCTGAATTTTTCCATAAATTCCATGTTTGCTTTTTAGATTTTTCTGTATTCTGTGTTTTACAGTTTAATTTGTCATCATAAAGAGTGTGTAATCATGTGGTTGATGAACACAATTTCAACAATTCAATAATGATCCTAGATATAATTACTCCTATAGAGACTACAATAAATGCAGCAACATAAAGCTTAAAGTTTAGTATGTGGCTTATTGATTTTCTGTGATTTACAGGATTCATTGGGCAGGCACAGAGACAGCCACCCAGTGGTGTGGGTACATGAGTGGTGCAGTACAAGCTGGTCAACGAGCAGCTCTGGAAGTACTGGCTGAACTCTGCCCCATGGTCCTGACCCAGGAGGAGCAGGAAACAGTGCAACATGGTCAAACTGTCAAAAGTCCTGCCAAGCAAACACCATCCAAGCTCATGTACCTGTCTAGCTACAAGGCAATGGTCATAGCATCACTGACAATAAGTGCTGCTCTTTTTCTGGCTCAGCGTCCAAATGCATTACTAAAAGTCTCAAATTACTTGATGAATGTATTTTCAACAACCAGGCATAATACATCCTTAGTGTAACAGAAACCAGTAAACAGGTGTACATTGCACCTGTTTGGTTTTGATTTAGACCGAATCAACAAGGACAGTTTTTGCTAGTTTGCTCTGTCTACTGATGCCACACACTGCATATTTCAGAACAATCTTAGAAAGTGAAACTGAATGAGATTAATTTTCATTCCATTAGATCATATTAAATCATATTACAATATAGGTAAATTGTTGCATTAGTTATTATTTTATTTCAAAATGACTATAAAATAATTGAGAAAGTGCATATTAATTATAATTTTTTTTTTAACCAGTTGAGGCATGTTCTCTGCCATGGTGTTTTTTTAAAATAATTACAGTATTATTATTTTGTGGTTTAACATGTATTACATAATTAGATGTTTAATGATTGTAACATTCCACTGAGTATATATATATCCAATCAACATTACAAAAACAACCCTGCAAAAAAAAGAACTTTTCCCTATTTTTCTTGTTCTTCAACAATTTAATCATTTGATCGTGGCAAATGATTTTTGAAAAAAAAATCTGTAGCATTACCTATGAAAATTAACCGGAGATATGTGCAGTGTAAACAGCATCTCATCTCTTTTGACTTTTTAACGTTTAAAATTGTAACCATAAAATGTAGGTTGTGCTTGTAAGCTTAGGACTTCAGGGCGATCATGTTGTGTTTAAACCAGTTTGCAGTGAGAAAATGCCTTCTTTTGTTTCCCAGAGAGCCATAAAACCAGCTTTAGAGGCTTGGAGCAAAGCCACACACGCGTTTGGGAGCCCACAAAACCACCAACATATAT
This sequence comes from Lepomis macrochirus, assembly GCA_024633595.2. Classification (NCBI taxonomy): domain Eukaryota; kingdom Metazoa; phylum Chordata; class Actinopteri; order Centrarchiformes; family Centrarchidae; genus Lepomis; species Lepomis macrochirus. The sequence continues at coordinate 7,314,420 of JALXJV020000019.1, read as the reverse complement.
TCAAATGAGCAAAAGATGGATGAACCAGTCACACAATGATAACGTCCCAGAGAAAGTGATTTAATCGCTATCACTTGATTGCACAGTTGATTGAAAGGATTTTGGTCGGTCCCCATGTCTCTCCTAAAGACTATCTCAAACGGCCACTGATCATTGGACGGTAGTCTCTGACTCCATTTGTGCCATGGCTTGCTATTTGTCTTTGTTATCACTACCCTGCACTGAATCAACTACCTGGTCTTCCTGGTTTCATTTAAGCCCGTCCAGGCTGATTGAAGACCAACAGCCTAACACCACCAAACATGCTCTGTTTTTTTGCACTATTTGGCCATTTTGGGTTGACAGACACAAGAGTTATAGTTCTAATCTGGATCTGAGTTTCTGAACAAATTTCATGTAAAATACAACTTTTCCGACTTGACCTCACTGAGAAGAAGGGTAAAGCGGATGGGTCTGCTATTTCAGGGACGCTGCGGTGCTTCTTAGAGGTTTCCTTCCTATAGTATGTCATCGCCAGCTTCAGGCATGCATGCATTAATGTACCATCTGGGGGATTAACAGCTTGCTTTGTGAGTTGTTTTTCCACCATCATTTGATGCAATCCAATTCTTGGGCTCGATGGTGAATGCATGATCATTGTGAAATGGTGAACATTTATTAGAACAAGTCTATTAAACTATTGTGTGAATGAATTCTAATACCAAAATCATAAATTATAGTTACAAATGGCTCAGCTTACAACATTAAAGGCTAAACAGTGCTAGGGTACAGGAGAAAAAAGAACTGCTGCTTGAAATGACAAATGTGGGAAACGTAAAGCAACTGCCATCTTTGTTAAAAGGCCATGTCCAGATACCACCACTTTCACCTCAATATCTTAAAGTCTGAATGCTTACAATCAGATCAAAATTTTGGTGACCTCTCAGTGAAAAGAAGCACATTTGGGAGCCAGCAGCCTTTCAATTTCAATTTCAATTTTATTTATATAGCACCAAATCACAACAACAGTTATCTCACAGCGCTTTTCATAAAAGAGCAGGTCTACACCGTACTCTGTAATGTTATTTACAGAAGCCCAAAAGAGCAAGCACTTTCATATAATACAAAATCATATTACTCAGAAAATGATGAATTCAGATTTTTAATCCCCCCAAGATGAGAATGAAATGCAATGATGATTATTTTAGGCTCTACCAAGATATGGTAAACAAAAAAACAGAAAAGACAGATCAGCATCTTTTACTATTGCACTCTACTCTGCACCGTGAACTGTGTGCTTTTTTTGTCGGCATTTTATGCATTTTGTTTTATTTTATTTTAATTTAATTTTTTACATATCCATTAAAAGATTCCAGTGAACTCTCTATGTTGCTGTTAATACGACAGCCTCTGTAAACACCTGTCATAGCACTTGCCTTAGTATTTTCCTTTGGGCAATAGCACCAACTTTAAAAATGCATACATTGCAGAGCTGTGTAATCAGTACATTTATGTTTATGTGACCATAAACAACTCTTTTTCTCAGATTTAAAACCTGAACCTATTTGTTTAAGCAAATGTTCTTGCTATCGTACTGTATGTTATGATGACTTATGTTTAGTCATACATGCTCTTGTCATAACAAGAGTACCATTGTAATGTAATTCAGCAACCCTGGAATAAATACTGTGTTTGTGAAGCTTATAATGATCATTTATTTTAAATTATGTCAGCAAGAGGTTGATTCAACTCTGCCAATTGTGTTAAGACTGCCTTTTGCAGTATTGTTATGCAAATATCCCATTGAGTGCCTTTCAGTTAATTTTGGCAAGGGTTTACTGTTGGCCTCTGCTCCTCTTTGCCAAAGCAGCTTTCCTGTGTTTAACATACATCATGATTTTTGAGGACGTTTTGCAAACTTAATGAGTGATTTGTGCAGCTGCCTCTGCAGCTGTGATTTAGTTGCTTCAAAGTTAAAGCACGTTCTATTCTATGGAATTGTGCCTACACTGCATGATTCTATAAAAGTAACAATGTGGAACTCAGATGGCTGATGGGCATGTAGCACATCTGACTTTTAAGCTGGTATTCACGTGCCATCTCAGACCAACAATTAAGAGTTCGCCACCAATTTAGCATTCCACTTTTGTGACGGCTGAGTCATGAGGGCTAGTTGTAAGAAGAAGGGATCATAATCGAACCAGCAGAACCAGAGATTTTGAGTTCATGCATCCTTGTCAAAACCTGGTGCCTGCATTTGGGCAAAGATGTGGGTATGTTGTGTTAGTGGCAGCTTATGTAGCCTCAAGCTGCTAGCCTTAAGGAAAGATGATGAGCGCGGTACAATGACATCACTTGAGGCAATTTATTCAGTTTCACTCGGCACCCCCTGGACTGACAAAAGGGTTTATACTACTTTTTCCACATATGCAGTAGTGCTCCCCACGACCTGTAAACAGACTTTGATCTGTAAAATCTGTGGATTTTCCCCTTTAATGCTGGCTTTTTTTAACCATGAACCTGCACTTCCCTTAATCTCAGCCCAACATTTTAGATGTTTTACCTTAATCAGTCTAGATGCAACGCACATATATATTTTTTCAGAATATATGTTGGCATTGTACATAATATAGGGCTTTGAAAAATTGTCCACTTTCAACATTCTATCTGGAAATTACAAAATCCAGCTGCGCAACTGATTTTTTCTGAGCATATTTTGAAAGGTATATAAATCTGCTCACAAGGGAATAACAATTCCGGGACTGTACCAGTATTCGCTCTTGTAGATATGACTGCATGAACCAATCATACAGTGAAAGGCATCCAACAGAAAGTGATTTAATCGTTATCACTTGATTGCACAGTTGATTGAAAGGATTTCTGTCGGCTCCCATTTCTCACCTAGAGAGTATCTCCGACAACCACTGATCATTGAGCAGTAGTCCCGTGCCATTGCTTACTATTTGTCTTTGTTATCACTGGCTTGCAATGGATCAACTGCCTGTTCTCCCAGGTTTCATTTAAGCTTGTCCATGCTGAATCGAGGCCAACAACCTAACATCCCTATATACAGTGCAGTATCGGTACCAGAACAAATCTGATTTCCACTTAAAGTTCCAAATGGGAAACGCACATAAAACAACTGCATGAGCAACAAGGTGTATAGTGTAGTTGAATCAGAAGAAAGGACAGACTCGCCAGGCATTCAGACTTTCATGAATATACAACGAAATCGAGCATCAACACACCATAGAAATAAAACACATTGCCTGTGTATTCCAAACACACCACCACCTTGTTACATTCATGGTTCAGCACCAAGGACAGCGACAGTGTGACTAAACACAAGGAAGCAGACAGATGCGGATGTGAGCAATGTATAAATTAATCCTCAACTGTCAAAAATATAATAACGCCAAGGGTTAAAAAAAGCTTCACTCACCATTAAAACAGCCGAAGGCTGCGAGAGTCTCCGTTGAGCTGCGTGAGGATAACATCTGTCCAGTCATTAATACGCTTCTGGTAAGTTCTCTCTCGAAGACCAGCTGCACTAACTGGGCCTCCCATGAGTGAAACGTGGCTTGATGATGTTTAGTGAGAAGTTTTTCGCATGTGAATGCATTGAAAAGTCCCTCACCCCATGCAGAAAAATGTGCCCTAGCATCTGCCTTAGTAGTCTTCTGGTGTTGACATCGGGGAGAAAGCAAAGTCACTTTTCAGTGCTAGCCTGCGAACAAATTGAATGAATGTGCGTTATAGCCTAAACTTCCATTCACACTGATTTACCTGTGTGGACAAAACTCACACAATCTGAGTTCTGCCAACCTGCACAAACATTTTATCATATTTATTGATTATTTTTTAATTTAATTTGACTAAAGTACTTTCACATGTCAACATACATCCTGTTCACTGACAAGTCATAAAAAGCATGACTGTTTCATGGATTGGATGCATTTCATAGATAATATCGGGGTTTTTTTGGGTCTGCTACTTGTAAGTACAGAGATAAGGCAGCTACACAAGCGAGTCATATCAAGGTCAATACCAATTAGCAGTGTTGTCAGCTTTAATAGGGGGCTGGGAATCTTTCCCCCAAGTAATATTTTCAGGCAACATAACAAAAGGTAGAGAGTAGAAGGTTCAATAATACAAGACCATGCTATAGAATTTCTTGTGCATCATTCACACATGTTAAAATTGCAGTTTTTAATGAGGCAGGAGGAGAGTATTAAAAAAAACCCCAAGACATCAGAATTGGACAAGGGAAGCAGTGATCACAAGTGGAACCTCATAAAAACAGGTGGAGACCAAAAATGTGATTTTCTGTCTTTACAACACCAATAACTGCAGCCTCAAATATCCCCTTGTGTGGATTTTGCATTAAAGTACACAAGCATAACAAATGCAGATGTTTCCAATTGGATGACACAATTAAGCAATTAACATCCTGTGCTCTGTGCCATACAATACTGAACCTGTCCAGTTGAGCTTGAACAAGATGAGGGACTCTTAAAAAGGGTTCAAATAGCAAGGAGTCACTGAATGGTTTGAGTATGAAAATGGACCGAGCTGTCGTCCATCTGTTTATATACTGCATTGTAGGTGACTGCAATCCTCAGTGGGGAGATGATCTCAAGCTGCTCTGGGAATGTGTGGACAGGATGCAGGAGGCAAATACATGCTCATCTGTTCACTCATGTATGTATGCTTAATTTTATTTATGGATTGGGATAGACTGTGACCTTTGACCTCCGCATCTTGCCCAGTGTGTGCTGGGATAGGCTCCAGCCCCCTTCAACCTTCAACAGATGTATGTAGAGAATGGATGGCATTAATGCCTGTAGGAACTGCAGGAACACATATGGACAATATATAAAACGGGTAGCTCAAATCAAGCAATCTGATTGGTTCATAGAAGTAGTATGATGAGGGTATACAACGGCTATGACGTTGAATTCCTTTGCACAGATCCATATCACTCCGCGACAAACAGAGTTTGAGTTACTATCTGAGCTTCGTGGGGGTCTCATACCCCATTTACACCTGGTATTAAATGCGATCTGTAAAATGGGGTCTAATGTACTAACGTTACCGGCGGAGATAAATAAATAAATAATAAGGAGAGAGAGATTATTATTACGAGATTCAACCAGGTCATGCACTATGTAGCCTACTGGCAGCCTGGTGGAAGTACTTTTTGCATTCATAAAGAAATGTCTATTGATGAAATAAAACAAGGTCAAATTGCAGTGTGTCTGTTAGCCTACTTTCTTTTTGCCATACTTGGTAACCGTTTTCTAAAGGCAATATCTCAATATCAATACCATGGCCTGAAGTGAGCTATTGCTTAATTAATTCTGCCTATCCATGTTATGACCATATCTGCTATGAACCCAAGAGTGAGTGACTATTCTTACGAGGAATTTTTTTTTTTAAACTTTTAATATGTGTTTAATAATTACGAAAGTTGGATTTCAAAGAACATGAGCATAAGAGAGCGACACATGGAGAGAGTGGTGTAAAAAAATAATACTAAATGCTCCAGGAGCAAATTTTGGGTAAGATTTCCTAAACAGAGTCTATTTAGTGTCTTTAAATCCAAGCATTCCTTTAATAGCAGTTGGTTTCTTTAATGTTCATTCTTGGCCTTGGGAACAGTACGTGTACAGTATGTGTCAAAATAATATCAACTATAATGCCCACTTAGCTTTGTCAGAGCTTTCAGCCACATGTAATATATTCTTCATCAGCTAATGGAGTTGGTGCATCTCGTGACCGAATAGAATGGAACTTCAGTCACACAATAACAAGTGGTTATCTGGGGGGTGAGATGGAGATCGTGACCCCTCTTTCAGGAATGTGTGAATGGATTGCTTGATGTTTCTCCAGCTGTCCCCCTGGTCAATGACTTTGACCCCTTCTCAGTCAATGCTGTGACCTACTTTAGGCTGGTGTTCACAGACAGCTGATGTCGTCAGCTTCCAGTGGTCTTTTGCCTAGATTCCTTAACAGCTGAATACAACTATATGTATACTGTCAAAACATTTGCTTCATATGAATTCTTAGCGTAGTATAGGATTTAGAAAGACCCCTACTTTGTATTCACTATAATAGCCTATTACATTTTATAGTCTAAGCCGGGTGGTCATTCACAGGATTCAATTGTAGATCTAATTTATCCATAAAATGCCTCCCTTAGGAGACACAACCCATTGATTTCACTGTGTTTGGTAACTTATCATTGCTGTGTGGGAAATCCCAGCTATCTGTCTCTTTAAACCTTTCATATTTTAGCAGATAATCAATTATATAAAATTCCCTGGCTAACATTACACAGTGAATGGCTCAAAATATCATGCGGTGAAGGTCAGACAAAACAGATTCTCACTGTGGGCTCTGGAGAATGTGACAGATGTCACATAGATGTCACCTTCAATTGAGCCCTCAAGTGTGAATGTTGTGATAGACATTATTTTTTAGTTATGACAACCTTCAAGGCAGAATTCATTATACTGAAGCATCTGGATAGAAGCACCTATCCATGTCTACAGCTGCTGTAAAACACCGCTTCTCAGCTCTTGCTGTCAGGGAGATGACAAAACCTCATCCCGGCACTTCCCCTCAGTGGCTCCTTGTTGGACTCCATGTTGATTGTAGGGTTTCTGCTGGTTGTTTTGAAGGTTTTAAATTGGCTGGATGGCCTAGACCTTTTAGTTCAAAAGAAACTCCACAGAGAGCTCAGGCTTTTGAGGTTGCAAGCCCTAGACTGCGGAAGAGCCCTCACTGAATCAAATCTGCGAAACTCATTTAATTCTTATGCATTCTTATGCAAATTGGTTTGGCTGTGAATGTCTTGTTTGTGTTGTCCATGTAAGATCTGTTGTTTTGCAACTCTTAAGTATCAATTGTATTTGGTTTATTATTTTACAGCATTTTGGTTGCCCGTGGTTGTTTTCTTCATCTTTGATTTATTGATAAACTTGATTTTTTTTTGGACTTAGCTATACCAGAGATATTGTTTTGTTTTCATCTATGTGGAATAAATAATATGCAATGTTTTTATGAAAAGTTTCCATGGATTTTCCATGCATATTTTAATGATTCTAGTCTGATTTCAAACATCCCAGTCTCCCTAAGGAAATTCAGTCCTGAAGTTAATTGAGTCAACATTTAAATCACTTTGTTATGGGGGAAATGCTCAAGACAGCCATTACTCTGGAGAGCAGGAAGAATGTCACAGGGCACATACAGGGCTCTCACACAGACACACAAACAAAACGTACTTCCAATGCGCATGCATGTCAACCACACACCACCAGCAACAAAGATTTCAGACATCTGCTTAGAACAGAAAGATGGTAGACATAATTTCGTTAATGAAGTCATTACAGGCTGAATGTATTTGTCTGGGATGGGATAGGGGAAAGGTCTAAAACCACTGTTTGCCATTAAAAATCCTGCTAAGGTACATCATTTGGTGTTTTACAGGACATGATTAAAGGTTATCAGTCAGTATTTCAACAATGAATATGTGACATTTTTCTCATGGCAATTCTCAAATGAACTCCCATTATATATTTATACTAGCTTGAATTAATTAGGTCATCAATGAGCCATTTAAACTGCAATACAGTGAAAAAAGAATGCACAAATACAGTGCAATAGAAAAAAGGTGTGGTGAAGACATTAAGTAAGAGAATCCGACCGCATGTTGCTGATGTGGCCTGCCATGGTGAAACTTCAATGTTCCGACTACAAAAACCACCTCTTTGACACTTTGCCCTGTGCGTTCTTAGGGCCTGATTTAATAAAGGTTTGTGTTACCAAGCCTAAACGCAATTTCATGTGACTGCAACAGCATGCTGTATTTAATACGTTTGAAAGGAAGGTGCAAACCGCTTTTGTTATTGTGGCCAGGAGACAAAGCCGTAATGAAAGAAAATATAGAGAAATTGACATCAGCTTACGTGTTAATTTGCTGGCGATATCAAGTTTGCACACCTTTTTACTCACCCAAACCTTTAGTAAATCTTGCCCTTTGTGTCTTTATCTAGGGAAGAAAAATCTTTAAATGTGAATGTGGCACCTTTTCACCTCAAGTTCACCTTTTCAGTTATAAACTCCTGATACAGGTCGGATTTTTACAGGTTGAGCATGGTCTCAATAGCTCCTGCGTTTCAGCAGGTTTTCTGCTCATGGTCAAACCTTTCTGCACATTCAGAATCTCTCACACAAAACTGTGTTCTCTCTGTAATATTAAGAGACTAACGTCATCATTTAATGAGAAGTCTACTTACCCTGTCTCTGCTGTGCGTTACGTTATTGATCCACTGGTAATAATGTTACCTTCATTGCATGGGAAACCGAAAGTAACTGAAACACGTGATCAGGCAGAAATCTCACCACAAATCCACACACACGTTAACTTCAGCAGCTCATAAGGTGCTCAAACATAGCTTCAGTTTATTCATAGTTTTCAGTCTCGTGACATGTGCGGTGACCTGGAGGGCAAAACAACAGACCAACATACCGGCTCTCACACTGCGACTCCCCTGTAGAGACACCGCAAAAGCAGTCAAATTTTATTTGGATCACCTTTCAACTTAAGAAAAAAGATATGAACACAAACTGCAAAGTGTTGAGCATATCTGATCCATATAACGTTACAGCATCTGCTGCCGCATTTCTACCGTTCTACCGCTCGACTGCGGTAATGTTTACTATTACCTTTTGGGGTAATAGTGAATATTACCCTCACCTAACAGAGCTCAGGCTTATCTCCTCGATTAGTACGTCCGAAAGCACAACAACCATCCAGCATTTTGGCTTTGCAAAAAGTAACAAACTCAAAGTAACAGTGTATCACTTGCTTTTTACCTGATGAGAAATCTCCACACAATTTAATCTCGCAAGATCTTGTGGCATGAGATCTCGTCACACCCCTATCATTTACTATTACTATTACTTCTATGTACACATGTTTGACCATAGTTTTGCTGGTTGTTGGTTTGTTGATTAGCTTTCAGAGCATAACATAACTGCTGTCTTGCTCACAGCCCACTCACATATTTATTTCCTATTATTGGCTTCATGGGAAAATCAATATGTCTCATATAGGGGAGTTATTCACTATTCGCTACTCACATTTCCATTCTCTCCACACACTTCATATATTTCAGCACAAAGCAGTGTGCTGAAATACTATTTAATAAGCAATGTAATTTTTTTCATATCGTTGTTCCATCTTAACTTCTGAGCTCCTGTTCAGTGGTTTACTTTGCTACACTCCTCAGCTGCATTCACACCCCATCTTTAAAGTCACACTATAGACTGTATAACTATACTAAGCTCCCATGATGTTACCCACTGGTTTATGGACTACTGTTCTGAAGCCTCAAGTTTGGCATATTTGATATCGCCATCTTGATTTTTTAGAACCAGAAGTAACCGTACTTGGACGAGATGTTGGAGATTGGGAGATTCTCATTGCTACCCCTGACAGGTTGCCATGGTAGCGATTTGTAAAGCACAAAGTAGCCATGCCCTAAAGCATAGCTTTATACAGCATATTCATTTATAAAATGAACATGCTGTATTGAAGAAGACTTGAAACTAGTGATTTTGACCATAAACTCAGAGAAATAGGGTCGTTTTCTCATGTACTTCAAGGCAGTCAGACTTCATTAGTCGCCCCCTGCTTGCCATCAGAAAGACTACCACATTGGCTTCACTTTTCAGATCTGCGGGTTCCTTCTTGGTTCATACCCATGCAGTGGTAACCCGGTGCTTCTTTGCACTGCATGGCATTGCATGAAAAGAGAGAATTTCTGATTTTAATATCCGTAAGTTGATAATAATCTGCTGCTGACATGTATTAGCTTGCTGCTGCATATCAGATTTATTATTCTATGTAGATTTATCCATATCAGTTCATGATGGTATAGATAATTTATTGTTTGGGAGTGGCCACTTGGTGGCTTGGGCTGCTGGCCCACAGATAGCAGATTCCATAATATAAACTTTAAGATGCATCTAATGCAGTTTCATTAAGTTTATGATCACTTCCCAAACACTGCCGTTTGGAGTTTATTGTGCTCTTGCAGGGGGTGACATGGTCAAAGTGATCACGTATAATTTCTGTGCATACTTTATATTTACTTGGATATACCATTGCTTATTAGTTGGCTGATTGAAATGCAGGTGATTGCCCATTTCTAATTTCTTCCCAGACTCATTGTGTGTTCATTTTGGAGTAGCTCTTAAAAAACATTGCGGAAGTAGCTAAAATGTTTTATCTTACCACAGCTGAGAAGGCTAACAGCTGTTGGACTCTGAGAGAGGTTGCAGATGTGTGCTTTGATGAATGCTGAGGTCTGGGACATGCTTTACAGGCTGCATTCTGAGAATCAAGGATAAAAAGCAAACGTTTCTTTAGTTTACATCCTGGCTGAAGATTGAAAAACAGGAGGAAGCATCAGACCCAGCAGTTGGTGATGATGGTATCGGAGATGATCTCAACAAGAACTCTGCAGTCTCCAGTCAGGAGCAGATGGCCCAAGTGCATGATCTGATGAACGTCACTCCTGGTGTGGGTTGCGAAAGCAGTGATGTGACTGTTTTGAAATAACTTGTGCTTACATAAAGGGTTGCCATTCATTCGATGATGGAGTTTGGCGTCTAACTCATTTCACTCGAGCAGTTGCTGACTAATTGCTCTGACAGTCATAATTAAAGTGACAGCCACCCAGTGAGCGGTACTCCAAGTTGGAGATTTTATGAGGTTATGAGTGATTAGTAATCATTTCTAGAGAGGCACACGCATTGCTGTTAAAAACACAGCTCCTGAATGAAACTTACCATTGGACTGTCAAATCAAATTAACCTGCCTAACATAAAAAGAATGATTCGTGGGTGAGTCAGCCTCTGTGAGGTTAGGGTAGAAAAAATTATTAGTGGCACATTTGTTTGAAGCAAAGACCAGGGGGTGGAGGATGAGTCAAAGGGGTTGTTTTGCTGTTTTCTTATACACCTTTGCCAATTTTCTAAGAGATGAAACACTATAGATCAAGGTTAAGAATGGTTGCTGATAATGCTATTGTTGTTTAAGCATTTTTTTCTTGCTCTGACATTTCTCCCAGAAGCTGGTTTTCAGTACACTTTTTCAATTTTGATGCAGGTTTGAAATTTGCCTCTGTTGCATTTATTGTGATCTTTATTGTAGCGAGCCATAACAACTGATCTCATCTTTCATATCATTGTCTGAATTTGAGCTTTTCTCAAGTCTTCATCTCATTTAATCTGAGATTGTAGATAGAGATGAAATCTGAAAGTTATGTTGTTAACAACGTCATGTGAGCGGCTTGATAAATATTACATCCGTATATTTTGCTTGGAGTTTAACATCTTCTTCCTGGGGCCTTTCTGTGGAAGTGTTATAGACTGCCAACTGTTTGGACTCGGGTCAACAGGGAGCCCAAGCCACATGAATTATGCATGGTGTCTGCTCTCAGGCATACAGCCCTGTCTGTGCTGCCACCGCACATGCAGCGCTGGAGATGGAGACTGAGTTACGGAGATCATAGAGAACAGCGGCGGACAAGACAGTTACACGGAAAGGAGAGAGAGAGAGTGACATGGAAATACAGAATATAATACGAGAGGTGTACAATATGCATGACAGTGAAAAAAAGGACAGTATTTTTAAAGGGACAGTTCACTCAAATTCTCAAAAAATGATTTCTCATGTACAAATTAGAGCCCGAGGGGATGTCAAATGTATTGATTTGCCAAGCCAACATTTGGATTTTTTTTTAAATGATAAACAATGAAAATTGCTGATTTATGCTAAACAAAATCAGTCCAGACACTCTCAATGTCAGGGGTTTGATTCTACCCAGGAACTAGGCCTAGTCGAAAAGCCCAACATTTTCTGTCTCTCAAATATGAATATTTCCTGCCTTTCTCAGTTTTTCTATAATATTGTAAATTCAATATCTTTTTTGGTTTTTGAAATGTTTTTCAGACAAAACAAAACATTGGAAAATTATAGACAATTTCTATAACATTTTTTTGACTAAACAGTTAATCTATTATTTGAGAAAATAATCACCTACTAAAAATTATTTTAATTATTGATTAGTCTGAAAAGCAACAAGTTAGGGAGCTGAAACCAGCAAACGTTTGACATTTTTGCTTGAAAAATGACTGAAATGATGAATCAATTATCAAAATAGCTGACAGTTTTCTTTTGATTGACTAATCAATTAATCAACTACATCTTTGCAGCTGTAATTATCTCTAGATTAATCAATGACTAAAATAATCATTAGTTGCAGCCCTACGTCACCCCCCTCCTCTCTCTGCATGTTGTCTCTCTAATCTTCTGTTTACTACTAATCAACTAATCATTTCCGTGCTGGCTGCTAGTAACGTCATGGCCACACAGATAGTTTGAGTTTGATGTGCCCAGGTTTTGAGAAATCCTTGTGAGGTTCTTATTGCTACCCAAAAACAATAGTGGTATTCACTCAGAATGTTGTCTGTGCTCCCTAAAGTATTGAAAAATCAAATTTGACAAAGTCTACAGCAAAGTGTATTTTACAGAAATGTCCCAGTTACTCTGAATAGTACACAGCCTTTGCTGTCAACACTCTTATTGGAACTAAATGTTGTTTTCAGCGCTTTGAGCACCACAAACAAGATTCCATTCACCCCATTTGTACTGGGATGGGAACAGCAATCTCACAACCCTGACTCATACACTCAGTTGCCATTTTATTAGGAACTCATTGCTGAAACTAATGCAGTTAATAAAACAGCAGTTGATACTGTCTAATGTTTTGTTCAGCTCATTAATAGGAGCGTAACACTGAAACTATCTGCATGGCTAGAAAAAATCTTTCCATGGTGTGGGTGAACTAACCCTTTAAGATAGACGGGGAGCGGGGAATAAAGTGAAACAGAGATGCGGAAGACTGACCAAAAATGTCATAAATAATGAGAAGAAAGTGAGTGAGATGTGGGCACCCGGCACAGAGGAAGACGAGATGAGCGAGGGAGAAATGTAGTAGCAGGGGGAGATAGGTAAAGAAGAGTATGTGAAAATACCACAGGGAGCGCTGGGCAGATTGGCCATCTGGACCTCTGAGCTGACAGCTTGACATGTTCCAAGTGCAGCGAACGTGGAGTAAATTCACTAAGCAAGGCCCCCTCTTGAGATATGCAACACATTACACAGGAAGCGTAATTAGAGGGCTGGTGGGGCCCGCAGTGAGCGTCAACATGAACAGAACGGTCGAACAGAGATCAATGTTCTGCTCTCTAAATTAATGAGGCTAATGTTGATGTGACAGCCTCGTCACCGTAGATCTGCGGGGAATGGGACAGATTCCAACAGGCGTGAATGAAGATGTGAAATAGGGTACAAGCTTATTAAATTACAGTTTATAGCAAGCGAGCGACTGCGCGCATGCACACACACACACACACACACACACACACACACATAGAGCTTGAACACAAAAAATGATTGATGAATATTTTAATTTGACCAATTCATATCGCTCACCAATAAAGTTATTTTCATTATAAAACATACTGTTGAAAGTGAACAAAGAATACAGCTGCTTACTAAATATCAACAAGTTCAAGGGGGGAAAGCGTAAATGTACAATAGAAAATTACCATTTTCCAGTGTAGAAAGATTATTTTTGAAGGTTGAAACAAATAATTCACAACTAAATGCATCTCAAATATAATTAAGAACTCATAACAGATGAAACACAAGCAAACGTGGAACCGCGCACAACAACATCTGCAGTCTCTTCGAGGTGAGACAAAGGCTGATTATTTTAAGGAGAGTGAAACATGTATTCAACAGAAGTCATAAAATGTAAGCAGTGCTCGAAGTTATCTTTCAGATATGGGCTTCCTAATGAAGACTGTTGTAAGATCATTTGTTCACAAAGACATACACATTACACACATGAAATAAGCCAATTTGGTAATGGAGCACTGCTGGGTGTGAGGAAAGTTGAGGCTTCTTTAGCTTTTTCATGGATTTCTTTTAAGAGAGCAAATCCTTGATCTGTTACAAACCACAGTTGGGAGAGCCAAAAGCCAAAAATGCTCCATTTGGCTATTTGGTATTTGGTGCTGAAAATGGCAGAAACACATATTCATAAAGTACAACATTAACAACATTATAATTTCAGAAAATTACATTTTACCCTTGCTAGGAGCTTTTTCTTTTTTCCCTCCTTTGCTTCTGATTGCCCCCTCTGTCCTTCAAATCAAACTACATAGTTGAGGTTTGATTGCAATTAGAAACAACTTAGAAAAAAAACTTTTTAAAAAAGCAAACAAAATACTTCTCCAGTCATTGGCTAGGGGATAGTTTTCTTTCTTCTGGCAACTTTTCGCAGGCATCAAACAATCTTCCAGCTGCTGACTTGATTTCCAATGGATGGAGCTTATTCCTTTTTACTGACGGGTGCACAGAAACTCAGTGACTCCTTTTAATAATTTTTCTGCTCCAGTGAGGCACATTTACACCATCCTAGTCTTGATTAGTCTTCCTTTAAAAGAAAAGTACTGAAAGATGATAACATGATGCGTCATATGGAACCAAAATATGGAAACCCACTTTAAATAATACACAGCTGTGTTAGAAGAGCGGTCAGAGCCACTTGTTCAATGCATTTTCATTAATGATTCATTGCTCAGTTTACACTTTTTAAAGCCTCTTGAATGTGTACAGTCTTTTGTCTGTATTTAAAACAATGCCATGTTGTCCTCATGGAGACAATACGCTATTATTATCTATACAATAAGCTCCCATGTTGGTTATAACCATCCTCATTAGTGCTCATGAGTCTTCTTCCAAGGCTCTGCTATTCACCATAGGACAGCATTTCCACAACCATCTGTGTCAGTATTTGTGTAGTGATGAGGCATGGTGGAATGCAGCAAAGCTGATGACCAAAGACAACCGGCCAAAAAAAAGAGAAGACATTATAAAATCTTGAGAAAAAGAAAAAAACAGTATTATCTCCTTTTTGTCTTGTCAGTGGTTGCCCTCGTTAGCGTGGAGGACTATTTAAATTGTATCCGTGAATGTGAATTATGGAAATAGGACTGATGGGTTCTCTGCATACTGTATGTCTCTCTCCAGTATCCCTGTTGCTGCACCATCCAAAGCAGTTCCTTTTTAATGGTTAATGGATGGTAGGCAAATCTCCCAGCCAGGCACCAGGTAGGGAGCGTGGACACGTATACTCATTCTGCAAGGCAAGGGGGGGGAAAGACAATAAAGTTAAAACCATTTAACAGCTGGGCTGTGCCAGTGACAGAGGTGGTGGTTACAATGTAAAGTTAATTACAGTGCCCAGTGATTTGATAAGAGTACAATGGGGCTGTGACAGTGCTAGCAAAGCAAATTAGGGTAAGCAATTAAGCAGATGATGAAATCCCATGTGCTTAGATAGCTTAGAAGGCTGAGGTGGAGTGACTTCCCTCATGTCTTAGAGAGATTAAATGAAAGCCCAACGCAGAGCTCTTATGAGTGTTCATTTTGCAAATGTCAATTTAATGCTGGGATAATTTTTTTTTTTTTTAAAGTGTTCAATTGAACATGCTCACCTAACGTTTTGTCACTTAATGTCACGTTGTTTCCAACAGTAGATATTTCAATTACCCTCTAGGTAAGCATTGATCTGCATCTTAGAAATGGTTCAAGTAACAATTATTAGTTCAGTGTATGCAAGTTAAATACATGACACATGCAAGAAAGAGACGGCACATTTTTCATTATGTTTCAGAAATTTGTTCTCAGATTTATTGTATTGTTACGGCTGCCGCCGGCACCCCTATTTAATTTTATTAAATTTTATACCTATGACACCTATGACCAGTTTCCACAGCACCCCTGAACCCAGTTCCCACTAGGTTCAGGGATGCTGTGTGCTTTGTGTTTTGGTTTTTGCAAACGCTTTAGTTAGAGAGATTTTTGGTTTAGCCCTTTTTTTTCGTAGTCAGAGTAGTAATCCATTTTCTGTTTGTGATTTCTATTTACTTTGTTTCAAATAAACATCCTTTTAAATACCAAGAACATCATGTTTATGTTTATGTCCTGACACCCCTAGACACCTCGGGACATAACAGTATCTATAGCACAGGAATACATTTCTCACATACTGTATTTACATATATTTAAAGGTTAATTTGGTCTATGTAGTAAGAATACTTCAAATAAACCAGCTTTAATGTAAAGAGCATTTTCTTTATTCACACTATAGCCATATTAAGGGAATGGGGCTTGGAAGAGTCTCCAAATTAGGTAATGCATTACAAATACTGTAAAAGGAGGAAAAGAATCATAGGAGCAATCCAAACCATATATGTAAGGATAAAGAAATAAAGAAAACATCATGCTATGTGTGAATACATTTTCAGTGATGCAAAAATACATGTGCTTAAATTTTCAATTTATTCCCAATCTAATGTATGGTTACACCTCAAAACTGTATATTTGAAATAAACAGGCTTGATCCTATCACATTGCATGTTTGTATCTCTCAAAACAGTAAATTAGAAATCATGACAAGTGAATGATTTGGGACCTTTAAATGTCAGCACTTTCCCACAGGTCAAGTCAAGCTTGTTGAGTTGTTGCAAATTAGTTAGAGATTTTGACATTTTACTCTCGTTTAAAAGCTGCAAGCTTTGAATTGATCTCCACGCTGAAAGAGGCAAAGGCATACTCGGCCCACTGTCCAAGTTTGCCTCTGAGCTTTTGTGCTCTGAATCCCTCTGCTTTACAACTTAACCTTTAAAAGAGCCTATTTGCTACTTGGCTACAGGAAAATCCACATTGCCTTAATAACACAAATGCTGTGAGTTTTGCCAGACTAAGCAATTTCTAAAGCTTTCACAATCTGCTCGAAATTATCCCGGCTCAACTTTTTGCTGCTCAAGCTGAGATTGTTGTCAGCATGAAGCAGATCTCAATAACACAGGGCTCAGACGAGTATGCCCTGAGCAGAACTTTTATTCAAACGCTATCAAACAGGCTGATCAGTCTTCACTCAACTCTTTATCTACCTCTCAGGTGGATGTGAGTGAAGTGAAGACAGCTGCGCAAATTGTCATTCCTTAGACAATTTTCGACAGAGCACAAAAACAGAAACAACTCGCAGCAAAAGCTCAGGCTGTGCTGTGAACACATGCACATGAACTCTGAAGCAAGCAACACAGACACAAGAGCTGAGGCACACAACCCTCTCAACTGGCAGACATACACACCAAAACAGAAACACATCATCCTTTGAGGTGGTGGAAGAAGGAATAGGACCAACGATAAAATGAGTAGATAGTCTACCCAATTAATTTTTGTCATTACTCAGTGTAATTAGTATTATTGACATGTTGTGCCCCATTGCAACTGGCAATGGAGCATGTGCTAGCGATAAAGCTATGTTGATCTTTTTATAACTAAGGATATAAGAGAAGATGTAAGCAATCCGTGGTGGAAGCAAATGGGCATTCTGTCTGTTACGAAGTAGTTTCGAGCCAAAATATTAATCTTTACACTTTGCTTTGTGGAACCTATATCAATCCAGTGTGCAGTCAAATGCAGTGACATTGCAGCAATTTGAAAGTAATCGCAGTCACATCTCTTACATCTGAATTCAAAAGATCATCTTCACAAACCCTGTTGAGTGACTGCAGATAATGCTTGTAGGATAATGGTCACAGGGCCAACTGTTGTTGTGGCTCATTATGCTTTATTTGATGTTAAAAGCCCACCATTTTCACAACAACAGCAAAACATTGAGCGAAGCATTTTACTTTATTGTCATGTTCCTTGTTTTTCTGCTGTCATAATGCATTATGTAGTTGTGCACAGCTCAGATGTTTGCTTCATGGACACGACATCTGAGCTGTTATTTCCGAAAACTCATTATGCTCCTTCAACATGATTTTCTTCGAGTGTTTGGTTAAATGAGGATTGTAATTCACTCTGCTGCTCACACCTCTTCAAACACTTGCATTGCTAACAGCCATTAGTTGTTTGATGGCTTTCAGCCATAAGTTGGAGACAGTGCTTTTTACATAACTTTGTATGAAAGGACTAGATGACAATATATGTTTTCGTCCCCAGACTCCACCAATCCTTATTACTTCTCCTGCCAGAACACAAGACTGACTGCTTGCTTCCTTTATGGCGACAAGGAAGATATGCTTGCCATAAGGATGTTTTGTCCTCAGTCTCCAGGGACATATTCTTTACTTCTGCACTCTCTGAGGAACTGATCTTTCCAGTGGTATAAAGGCTGCCAGTTGTCCGATATTGTTTTCCGGGACAACTTCAACAATCTGAAGAAGCAATTGTCCTCCTCTATCTGCATGTGGCAGGCTCTGAAACTACTGCTTCTACTTTCATGAAAACAGCAGAAAGGTAGGGGAGTTCTTCATCTCTAATAGTGAGGCCATGGTAGCTTACTCGGTTGTAGTAAAAGTGGGAGTTACGACAAGCTGGCAAGGGTCCAGGATAAACTTGGCAAACATTATGGTCAGGGGCCCTTCCTTCTCACCAATGCAGGATGGCAGCGCGTGGTACAAGTGTAGCTGTTGGCTACTAATACTGTTCAAGATCTCAGACAACCTATGTCACTGGGCCACAGTGAATCTCCTCTGCCTCAGAGCACATCACATTTCAGGCAGCAGAAATGCTGGCGATAATGTGATGTCCAGAGACAAGCCAATAGCTGTCAAGACAGCCTGAACATTTGAGTCTGTTATAGGATATTGGAGAGAGAAAGATGACTTGTTTTATCTCAAGGAGTAAGGATCGACCGATATGTTTTCTTTCCGGGCCGATCTCGATTATTAGTACCCAATTAGATCGATGACCGATATGAGGAAGCGATATATATTTGCTATAACAATTTAAATCTTGGTGTCAAAATATAGAATAACACAAACTCCAACACAAAACTTTGTTGAAAATAATAAGATTAAAGTTAGATGTCATGTTTAACCTTTATAAATAGTAATTTAAATGAATTAGAGATGCATCACAAAGATGGACTTTTTAACTTTGAGTGATAAATTTTCATAAACTTTGTCTTTGCCTGATGCCATTTATATTGTAATTTTTTTTATATTGTTAGGATTTTATTGATACTATTTATTGGTTCTGTTCTTTATCTATACTCTTATTGTTTTTTCATTACTGAATAATTGCCTTTTAAAAAAAATGTTATTTAAAAAAGAATAAATTCAGAAACACAATAGTGTTAATAGGCTATTACCTGTGACTTGTAGCCAATCAGCTAGTACTATGGACGGGACATTGTACTCAACACTCTGTAAGCTCCAGCCAACACAGAGAGGCGGCTGCATCAGAGCCAAAGGAGCAGATTTTTTATTAATTAATTATATCGGCTATCTGTTTTTAAAAGGACCGATGCAGATTATTGGAAAAATGCTTAATATTGGCGACGATAATCAGCCAGACCGATTGTTGGTCGACCCATATCTAGAACAAACACCAAAGTCCTTGTGCCATCCGTTGACAATCTATCCTTGGGAGTGTTCTGTTTGCACATGCACAAGATTTAATCAACATACATTGGGCCATCATACAACCTATTAACAGTGGTGGATGATATTATTGTAAAGAACATGCGGTAATCTAAATCAGACTCTGCCTTGATAGCATTCAAATTAACGTGGAAATACACCTAAACAAGTGCACAATGACCAAATTATATAAAAGAGAAAGACGCAAAACTAAAGGCGTTTTGTAAGATGTTTGAGTGGTCATAAACCTTTGCCAACTAAAGCCTTGGAAATGCCTCTGTGCACTAGTGTGAAATAAGATAAAAGCAGCTGTTTGCTATGCAGTGTTGCAAGTGACAGTGCATGCGTTCTACATGACTGACAGAGGTAGCTGAGCAAGCACTACCGCTTGCGCACTATGTCTACTGCCAGCTGACCACTATGGTCTGTGCTAGCTGTTACAGTGTTAAATTATGCACTACAAAAGCCGTGGTTTGAACAAATTGCTTATTAAATTATTCCACTGTTGCAGTGGAACCATTTCAGGATGAAATGATTAATGATTAAACATTCTTCTTGCTATAGTGGAATTCAGCTGTGTCATCTTTATTATTTGATATTCCTAGACATGCTAGACATTCTATATAGAGATTCTGAAAGTCTTTTCATTTGGGCAACGCTCCCACACATTAAAGAGGTCCTTTTATCTTCATTTTCAGCTGCACATTGCTGTAGCACCTCTTTTCACTCTGTGTGTTAAATGCTCTGTTTAGCTATGAACTGAAGAATCTCACTTCTGTTTGATCTTTGTTTGGGTATTGCACATGCCCACATGCAACCTAGACTGGAGCAAGAGTGTCAGAATGGTAAGTTATTAATTTGTATATTCAAATGTGACATTTTAACTGTGCAATATCTCTACATCATGGTAACAACTTTATTTCCATTGATGGCTTGGAGGGTAGCTAATATTCGGTAGGGAAGGTGGTGGTGAGGGATGGAAGTGGGCGGACTTCTTGTCACTGTGTGTGCTACAGCTCAGTGTGTTTCTCCACCAGTGGTTTTGAGGGCGTGTCTGACCAGGGGATAGGCGACCAATATAATGCGTGTTACAAAGTGACGCAGATAAGTTATGAAAGTAAAGGCTGGAGAGAATCAAGCTGTTTTCAGGCAGTTCAGGAGCAGTGTTTTCTGTGGGAGATGGGAACTCCCTCTGCGGTGGACTTTGCGCTTTTTCACAAATAGACAAGCAAGCAAATCTACCAGAAATTAGCCAACTGGCACTTTTGCCTTTCTCTGTCAATCACATGAACCTCACCTTGCGGGTCATTGCAGTCTGTCTAGAGTCTTCTGTAGAACTATAGAAGGACCTCAGCTGTGCCTGCCTGTCCATTTTTGAGGAAGAGGTATTGAGGTACTTGTATTGAGCCAAAAATACCAAACAGGACTTTTCCTGTGACAGCATTTGTGCATTCACAGACACTGATTACGCCGGCATGAAAATGTAAATTATGGGGATCACTGTCCAACTTTTGTGGTATGTGAGGATGTAAACTCCGGGAGAAGATTTTTTTTAAAATCCTGTTGTTTTTTGGGTAAATCTCTATGAATGCAGAAAAAAATAGCCTTATACATATGACTGTTGCTGAGTGCTGGTTTGTCCACACATCTTTGAAATCAATGCAGACAACAACACCACTAATCATTATTGAAAGGCACATCATTACAAATACTGTTCCCCTGCTATGTAGGCATTCCAAAGGAAAATGACTGCTCTGCTCTTTTCAAGAACACAGGTTACATGTCCAGAGCTGTCCTCACTTTCATCCACCCCCTCAACGCCTTTATGTGTTTTTAATTAGGATACTAATTAGCAGGATACAGACATGATGTAATTAGTTTGCTCTCAGTCAGGACAGCTGGAAGTAACACCGACATATGCCAGCCACTCTCAAAGGGATCACAAGCCTCTTACTCCACTCAGGGCTCCAATTACCCTGTTCTAGCTCCCCACCCCGTTGACTGTGTGTGCTTGTGAAGTTGCATGTTCACTTCTTTCCCTAAAGACCATGAAAAGAGAGGCAGACCGTACTGAATGTGTCAATTCTTTATGACTAGTAAAGTTAATAAGACAACTGCAAGAATGTGTTAACTGAAACTTTTGTCTTGGTCAAGACTCAAGACCTGAGATCATGGCAGACATGGACTGGATCTAATTCCAACATGTGATACAGACAAAGCATGTTAAATGAGAACACCACAATTGAGCTTATCTGTGCTTAAATAAAAACACAAGGAAACTCTTTCTTAGGAACTGATGACTGTATAAGCTCTTCCACTTTCTCTAGCTCTGCTCTTGCTCTCTCTCTCTCTGACATACAAACCCATACTCAATGCTCACATTAATCAAGACCAACTGATATTTCTTTCTTAATAAACTGGTAAGAGAACGTGGCTGTACCTAAGCCACTGTGAACAAAGAGGTCTGTAAACGTTTGTAGTGCGTTTAGAGTAATTGGGATCCTCTCTTTGATAACAAGACAGTGTTCAGTGGAAATAAGAGGTAAATTAATAAACTTCCTGCAAATGGTATGACAAAGAGCCATTTATTAAAGGCTTCTAGAGTTGCGTTCAGCAAACTCACAGCAGTCATGCCTGACTATTAACACAAAACATTAATGATGCACACCTCTCATTGGAAAATTATACACAAATATCTGATATTATAAGATATGTCTAATTAAAATGTATCGGATACTATACAGGCAGTAACTGTTTGTTCTTGTTGAAATCCATCCCCATCTATTTTTAAATACATAAATAGTATGACATATCCAGATTAATGTTAATGCTGAGAGCATTGATGTATGAATATATAAATCTTGACAGCAAGTGCAAAATTTTGCCTCCAGCCATATTTCATGACTTAGAATGAAAATGCAAACTCTGCAATGAAGGCAGAAACAGATGGATATAATACCACAAACACATCATTACAATCTGCATGTGATCTCTGGAAGTCTCTGGAGGCTGAACACTAGTCACAAGAAATGGTGTCTCATTCATCCCCATCCAGTTTGATTGGTGTGTAACAACACTTAATTGTAATAAACTCACCACCTAATTCGAGGTTGCAGCTCAAAAGATTGTTTATTTCCAACTCATGTTATGAAGATGTCTGTGTGTTGGGTAGCTACAGTAGCTGCTGGAAAAGGAAACAAGCTCAACTGAGCTTAAGTGCATTTAGCCTCTACACTATCCCTGTCTCTAACAACATAAAATGTATTTCATTTGAAGCGAGGATATAGTGACTCACATGTAAGTGGCCCTGTGAGAGTAAGCTGCCCTAAAAGAACATAATTCGAAGTTAAACAGAGAGGGATTTGGTGTGTGTATGCATTAAGCAAGAGATGCACACTGCAGTCTAAAGGTACAGCTCAAAGATCTCCCTGAGGAAATCTGATCCAGGGAGTTGCGATCAAACTGAGCACAACCCTGATGAAATGTCTCGGTGTGTGTGCATATTTATGTACGTGCGTGCACACGCGTGTTCATCTGTGCCGAGCGTTATGATTTATGATGATTGTGATTTATGTAGGTGATGGATTACCACATTAGGACAAGCCTCTCCCCCCAAGTCTCTCTCTTTATATATCATGCGTGGCACAATAAATTCCATTTCAAATGGATGGAACAAAAAAACCCATAAATAAAAAAATAATAATTTAACCTTGTTAGGATTCATGTATCATCTAAGGGATTAAATAGGGATTATAATAAATATATTAATATTATCCCACTAATACCATACCATACAGTGACGCTTCCTCAGCCATATCCTCTACACCCTGTTCACTCATGACTGTGCTGCCTCCCACAAGGACAACATTGTACCGAAGTTTGCGGACGACACCGCAGTGATAGGACGAAGCGGCCTACAGGAGAGACATGGCCAGCCTGGTGGCATGGTACGAGGACAACAACCTCACACTTAATATCTACAAGACTAAGGAGATAATAGTGGACATGAGTAAGGAGAGGAGACCTCATCAGCCACTGTTCATCTGGGAGCTAGAGGTAGAGAGGGTGAGCAGCATTAAATATCTGGGTGTCCACATCAGCGAAGACCTCACTTGGACACTGAACGCCACACAGCTGGTCAAGAAGGCTCAACAGCAACTGTGCTTCCTGAGGAGACTGAGGATGTTTGGTATATCACCTAAGATTCTCAGCAACTTCTACAGATGCACTATTGCGAGCATTCTGACCAGCTGCATCACCGTGTGGTATGGCAGCACTATTGCTATGGGCCACAAACGTCAAAGAAAAGATCAGCAGGACTCCACTACCCTCCCTGCAGAGCATTTACCATCACAGAGTCCACAGGAGAGCTGCCTCCATTATCAAGGATCCCACCCACCCCCAACACGAACTGTTCACACTTATACCCTCGGGTCGGGGGTGTAGAAGTGTGAAATATAAGACTACAAGACTGAAGAACTCTTTCTTCCGATGACTCCATCATCATGCCCATCTTTAAACTGAACCATGCCCGTGTTAATTGCACTGTTATTGTATATAATTCACCAGTTGCACGACTGTTTATAGTTATAGTATAGTATGGTAATAGTCTCTCTGCACAACCACTAAGTGTACAGTTGTACAAAGCTGCACAAAGAATTTGCTTTGATATATTGGTGCATAAATGAGAATTATATAAAATAAAAGCAATAGAAAGCCAGTATTGTAACCACAATTGTACACTGAAAATAATGATGATGATGATAATAAGAATAATAAAAATAATAACAACAACAAAGTAACAACAGTCCCCCTTTCATACTATTTATGTTTTTTGTTTTTTTTTAAGTTTCACAAGCCAGGAATTTTCTGTACATCACCAGCCTGATATCTCTTGACTTGATTTAAATTACTCAAAATGTAATGACAGAATAACAGCGGTACGAACATTAAAACTATCTTATGGCTGTGGTTTCCTCTGCCGGTGTTGCTGAACTCGTCTGCTGCACTGGCTGCAGTGGTCTGCGTGACTGCGGGAGCAGAGGGCTGTGTGAGCCGGCTCATAGCTAAAATGGCGGCCATTTACGTTGAGAAGTGTTCTGCGTTCCACACTCAAATTTTTGGCTGTCATGAGTGCTCCTACCGGGTACTCAAAGTGCAGTCTCAGTATAAACTCACTTATGCCCTCAAAATAGTAAAGTGTAAGTATAGTAAGTGTAAGTATGGAAGGGTGCGAACTGAGACATATATTTTTTTGGATAACTGTTCTTTGATCCGTCTCATAAATATCATAAAAATAATTGTTCCTGTGCCTTGGAATTCTTGCTGCTTGTGTTGCTAAGCAACATGTAGCCCTTCTAAACATGAAAGGGATGATATCAACATGACATGTATCTCACAACGCTCGGATCACAGTCTTGACCAATTTTGAAATGGGTTTCATCACGCAAACTTGTTGCTCTGAAATCACAAATACAATTTGACCACAAGAATACAGAATAGTGTTGTGTCACAGACAACAGAATATTAAGAGGATCTTTCCAAGCGAGTTGTGCATCACCTCACGATCCCTCTCTAACATGCACAGGCTCACCTCACTCGCTCTTTGTCAACCTCTTCCTTTATGACACGTACAAAAACACACTGTGTTGTTCTCTCTCTCTTTCTCTCTCACACTCAAACTTGTGAACTCTTCTCATCTCTTCATTATCTGGGCAGGTAAAGGCATGTCAGCCTCAGCAGTTTTGGCCACATCTTCCTTTGCGTTTCCTGTATCTGTCCTTAAAACCTGCTGGAAACCTATGCAAATGAATGACTTGGCTGAGATCAGCAACAACACTTATTGCTTTAAGTATTGCTTATCAGTTCAATTTTCCATTAAAAACAGACAAATGTTAGAAGACTTTTTAATTTAAAAATTAAACAATGTTCTACATTTTCTTGAATTAAAAAAAACCAACAACGAATTTAAAAAATCTATGCTTTTTTTCTTCATTTCTTCTCACGCTGTGCAGAATCCTGCACCATTTCTGTCTGATGTGCTGATTTGGGCTCAGGAACAGATCCAACTCCAACGGGTGGTGATGGCGCAGTGGATAAGACACATGCCTTGGGTGTGACAGACCGGGTTCATCTCCCCACTGTGACACATCCAACAGTGTGTCGCTGGCCAACACACTTAACCACTAGTTGCTCCAGAGGCGTGTGAAATAGCAATTGTCGCTTTGGATAAAAGCATTAGCTAAATGAATAAATGTAAATGCAACACTATTGTGGAGTGGTGATTACAATATAGTGAGCAGCTGGATCCCCGACAATAATAATAAGGCCTACCTGGAAGCGGTGGGCAACCTGTGCAGGACTATGGTGCAGAGCCAACAATCTCTTTCTAAATGACAGCAAATCCAAGTGGGTTTGGGTTTGGGAAGCATCATAGGAACTACACACCCTGAGGACATCAGTGAGAATCTGACATGGTCCACACACACAGACAATCTATTCATTTTTTTAATATAACTTTAATATAGCCCAAATATCACATGTCAGAAATTTGCCTTATGGATCTTTACAGTCTGTACCACATACAACACGTTCTGTCCTTACAGTAATTCAGTCACATGCAACTCGCTAGATATGCAGTAGAAAAATACGTAACCGGTGACAAATTTCCATCTTCTCTTGGTATGTATCATCAAATTACCAACCCTCCTGTGCACTGTGTCCCACTGTAAATCTCTTTCTCTTTTCCCACATATCTTCTGGGAACCCGTTGGAAACTCAGCAACACAGGGGTTCTGCTTTTTGTCATGTTGGCTCCCTTCAGGTCCTCTCGTCTCAGCTCAGGACATTACCTCAGCTCTTCTATATAACTAGCACTTCTACAATGGAGGTTCCTGTGCTTGTTGTGATAAAAATGAGTTTGTCCATCCTCAAGGCCGTCTTAGTTGTATTTGGGCATGGCGGGTCATATCTGAGTTACGGGTGGAAGGCGTCAGTATGCTATGATTACTCATAGCTAAAAAGGTGCCACAAAACTGGGGCAGTGGTGGCCTAAAGGTTAGAGGAGCAAGATTGTGAGCAGCAGGATACATCTGGGTGGGGAAAGTGAAAAAGCAGCACTTCCCCCCTCACTCATTACCACTACTGATGTGCCCTTGAGCAAGGCCCTTAATACCAACCGCTCCAGTGGAGCTGCTCAGTGGCCAGCAGAGCAGACTGTGGCTGTACTGGGCAGCTTCCAGGTGTGAATGTGTATAACTATGCGAATGTGATCAGGACGTTCCTGCAAAAGAGAGGCTTCCTCCTCAGTGAAGCTTCCCTGAATAAATATTATACGATCTTGAAAAATTTTTTTGTTAATTTTCTATTATTGACTTTGATTTTTACATGTGAAATTAAAGTGTTTGATGGATCATAATGACTTGCTGTATGAAATAACCTAATAATAACTAATTCAGGAAAGTAAAAGTCACCCTAAATTAGAGTTCATGTGTATTATTTCTGTGGTCAGACAGTTCAAATAACCAACATTTTATAAGCATGAATAGCTCATTACCAAAGCCATGCACAGAAACCAACACTCTGGTTTGTGATTTCATACAGGATAGTGCAAATATGTGCAGTAACACGTCTTCTCAGCTTGTGTTCAGTCTTACATATTATCTTTAATGCCAATTATGTGAGTGTGTCACTTGTCTTCCTTCTGACACTGACATCTTTATTTGGAATCAAAACCTGCACTTGTTGACTTAATGAAATTCTGATCAGGCCTGTCATGATGCAATACAATGCATTTTAACATGATTAAGTATGATAGAAAAGTTGTAAACACTTTTATTATTCCAT
This sequence comes from Lepomis macrochirus, assembly GCA_024633595.2. NCBI lineage: Eukaryota > Metazoa > Chordata > Actinopteri > Centrarchiformes > Centrarchidae > Lepomis > Lepomis macrochirus. Next base: position 7,287,009 of record JALXJV020000019.1, on the reverse strand, counting down.
TATTTCTACTGGACAGTATTTTGGCCACTGGCGGCAGAAGGGGGGAGGGGGTTCTTGGCATCAGTAAGAGACAAAGACGTAAATTCAAATGGACTCAATGTAATGATCATAATAAAAACCTTTTTAGATGATTAATTATACTTTGTTTGGCCCGATGCTGGCCCAATCTTATTTTATGAGAGGTAAAATAGAAATCAGTCAACTCAAATGAAGCCTTTCAAACAGGCCATTGTTTATTCATAATGCAGCGGTACTGTCGTTTATATACTGTACATGGTATATGCATAGTCTTCAGTAATTGCTTTTGACCATGCAGACATGCTGGTGAGTGGAAGTTAGCTTTTTGATGGCAGTGTTAGAGCTGCAGCTGTTGATAAAGACTAATCAGATAGAAAATGGCTATCTGAAAGGGCCACATTTGATATGAAATACAGCAAATGTCACCAATTTTGAAGTTCTAGTCCAGGAATTGTGCGCTTTGTTAACTGTCATTTGACAGGATTTGGGATCAACTGAAAACTTAAGTGATGTCAAACACTATGTTTTCTGTTGCTGTGATAAAGATTCATAACAATGACTTAAAATGTATAGCGAGTGTGAGGGAATTACGGGAACCATGACACAGGTTTCTCCAGGTCATGACAGGGTTAAATCCTGAGCTAAAGTAAACCAAAAGTGGCAGCCAGGAACTCTCTAAAACAGTAGCTCAGACTCTCTCTCTCTTCTCTGCCTGCTTGGTAGACTGATTGACGCAGCAGTCATGATAATAATGCACTATTATACATTTATTAGGTCTGGGACAGACTGACTGGCTCTATGTAGAAAGTTTTGCATGTGGCTTGAATGACACACAATGGGTCTTGATTTGAACCAATATATAATAGACGCTTCACACATGTAGAGCGGGGTGAACAATAACCTTATTTAGACACTTGATGAATCTTTGTAGGTCCCTGTGAAAACATTCAACTTTCTATTTCATGGGAGAAGGTGGTGTTTTTGCAATTCACTTGAACATGAAGAATTCTTTGAGAGACAGCATCTAGCATCACAAAACGTCAGATTCATTACTCACCAATGGTTGTGGACGCTTGTGTTACCTCCCTATGCCCTCATAAAGTGATCACAAAGTGTAAAATAAGTTAATCATTTGGACACATCGCCTCTCTGCTTTGCTATGCGAGAAAGTAGGCTAGGAATTTTATGTAGGTAACAGTTTTGCTTGCACGTTGGGGTCATGGTTTCAGCTAGGGATGTCCCGATCAGGTTTTTTTGCCCTCGAGTCCGAGTCATTTGATTTTGAGTATCTACCGATACCGAGTTCCGATCCGATACTTCTATAATACTTAAAAAACAGATCCAGGATGTTCCTTTTTTTATTTAATTCACCTTATTTTAACATTCAAGAACTCTGTTAACAAACAGAGGACTTCTGTGAGGTTGCTTGAACAATCAAGTAATAAATAACATAAATTCTTCACTTTTGGACTTTAGTGCAACAGTAAATATAAAAAAAAGTCTAAGATAAAAACAAATAGCACCTCAACTTAAAATACCCGGAAGGTATGTAAACAAATACAAAAATAAAAGTGCCACAGTGTTTGCAAAGCACATCTATATATACATATATATACATTTATATCCGAGTCCTGATCGGGAGGTAACGTCCGATTCCAATCGAGTCTGAAACAACGTGATCGGGCCCGATTTCTGATCTCGTGATCGGATCTGGACATCCCTAGTTTCAGCAGCTTTAAAACAGTTATGACTAAGGTGAGGGAACCACAGACAGAGTACTGTGCTGTTATAGAGTTTATCTGATCACTGATCAGCGCAACCTGTAAGTGATCTATTTGGGTGAGAGAACAGTGATCTGTATAGGTGTGGAAGTGCCATAAGGAAGAGCTGCAGAAAAAAATTTGTGTCACTTGTAGTTTATAAATAAGATTCATTCATGTGCTTCTCTTCATCATGAATAGTGGTTAGGTAATCTCTTGTTGTGGTTCCCACTGCTAAAGTGCAGATGTTATTCTTCCTTGGGCAATTTTGGTTTCAGATGCATTACCACCACCTCTGGACTGAAGTAGAGTGGAGTGATTTGCACATATCCTGGGGAAACCAAGACAGATTGCATTGATCATATGTGTGACCTGGCAAACGGTATAGATACATGTACCGTAAAACTTTGATTAATAGCCCAGGCTTTTTATTTGCTAAAATCACTGAATTATTTGGCACAGGCGGCCATTTGGGACAGGCCTGAAAATAGACTACTATGAAACAGTTTACTTATTTCATTTCATTGTATAAAAATGATCCATTGTCAAATACACATCATTCATTTTATGTAGAAGTTAGAAGACAGAGAGCAATGGACTTCACATGACAGAATTCACAACTTGGATTCATTTTTATGAAAAGCTCTTTTGATTCTTTTGATCAGAGCCTTACAGAATAATATAGGCCTAAATAATCAAGGAACTTGATTGTTTGTTGTTTCCGTTAAATGAACTGAACTGTGGACAATTTAACCGATCTAAGGATGTGTAGCATGTCCATACTGATCATAAGTTTAAACATTAATATTTGTATTAACAATCTGAGCAGCTCAGAAGCAGCGACCCCCCGGGTTTAATTGGTAGGTGGCTCAGTGTAAATGAAAGTATATTAAATTGCATCTGTTTTTAGCCTCAATACAAGAAAGTTGGAAATTACCAGTGCAATGGGGCCATAATGCCAAGAAAGGCCAGTGTAACCGGGGTTTGAACCCACAACTTTCTTGCGGTGAGGCGACGGTGCTAACCACTGCACCACCGCACTGCCCCCGTATCTTTTCATAGGGCAATTAATTTAATTTTATATTCAATTTCAATTTTGGCAACTAACAATTATGAAAATAAGATCATTGAGATGAAACCATTCTTGTGCCGCACTTTGCAATGATGCTCTTGTTGTGTCTTGTGTGGTATCTTATCTTCTAAAGACACTGAAACCATTTTACATGCCTTCATCTCATCCCTCTTGGATTACTGCAATATCCTTTTATTTGCTTAAACCAAAAATCTATTGATTGACTCCAGACTGTACAGAACTCATCTGCCAGACTTTTAAGCAGAACAAAGAAACATGATCACATCACTCCTCAGGGTTCTCACTTTTTTCTAGAGATCATTTATCAGGACTATTCCAGGACATTTTTAGTGATTATATGTTACATATATGTTCCTCTCTGCGGAAGTCTGTCTATAAAGATGGGCAGCCTATGTCAAAAATGTTTTAATGAAATAATTTTTTACATGCATAAAAATGATGACAAATCAACCTTTTTTATGTTGTTATTATGTTATGTTATGTTTGGCAAGTGCTTTTCTTATCAATTATATCTTAACCACTGCAGCCTGAACACCAATAACTGAATAGCCTCAACACGGATAATAGCCTAAGATTTGCCTACTGACAAATGCCAGCATTCTGTTGAACCTTCACTGGGGTCCTTAATCCCAAATGTACTCATCTCAATGTCATAACACTAAACTTCCCAACCAACTTGGTGTATTGATCTGCAAGTGTAATACGGTCAATAAACTGGGACTACTTCATAGGTGTGCAAATACAACAGATAGTGTTTGTGAAGAACATGTCAGAATAGGAAATTAAACCAATGTCATAGTATAAAATCAGTTTATCACACCACGTTAGCCCCTTTACTAACAAAGCTAATCTCAACCCACTGTGAGCTATGGCTAAAATGTTTCATATCATGTTACGGTCCATTTTATGGTAACGTAGCATTGAGTTTGAAGAACAGATACTAGCAAGGAAAAAGGTCCTGTTAGTCAATATTTAGCCAGTGTTTGATGCACATCCAGCGGGGCTCCATTCATTGTTTTAACCTTGGCTTCATTCATATCCAACTTTCTCAACAATACCCAACACTGTTGAAACACATCAATTTCAGAAACTGAACTAAACATGTTAACCAATATAACATTATTCAACTGTTTAAAACAAGTTGAGAAGAAAACGTTAAATCTATAAACCTAAAAAAACTACCAGAGTTACCGGCCAGCAGTGACTAATATTGACCATTGGAGGGTAATACAACTTACATTACTGAGAGTTACTTGAATTAATGCCATCCAACCTGTGCTACCATGTGCAGTTTTCCAGGACAATACAATATTTTCCAGGAGATTTAACTTTTGGAAAATTGGTCAACTGTTTTCCAGGTTTTCCAGGACACATGGAAACCCCTGATCCTGTTACAACCTCTTCACACCGGCTCCCGGTATGTTTTAGAATAGATTCAAAAATCTTACTGATTACTTTAAGGCTCTTTGTGAGATTCATTTGAGATCCTCAGGCACAGGTCTTTTGCTTGTTTCAGAGGCCCTAACTAAACTAAAAGGGACAGAACGTTTGCCGTCAGGGCCCATAATTTAACTGCTAAGGTTCATTAGCTTTAGCCTATGGTCCTTTACCCTGCATAAATTAGCCTACAGGATATCAGACTTTTCCTCTACTCATTGCTTAAGACATTACATATTATTTATACCTTTTCTGACTCACCATTGCATTAAGTCACATCTCCCAACAGAACAGTGATGTTGAATTTCAGCATTATATAACGTAATGAGTTGATGTCAACTCGAGTAAGTTTAACTTCACCTGTCTCTCCCCTACTTGGCTCTGTGTGTGTGGGCTTGGCACATGTAGAACACATAGCCCCCCACAAGCATTCAACCTAGATGAAACACTGTGTGGCTGTCATCTTCTAGCTCTCTAAGATGCAGTTTAAATTACTGTTTGGTATTTGCTATTCGGGAATTTTGGAGTAAAAAAAAAAACATTAAAAAGACATTTGAATACTGATTTGGATGTCTAATACCATGGCAACGGTAAAAACTTCTAAGCAGTCAGGTCCTATAAATCGCACTACTCTCATTCATGTTATTCTTCCACTCTGGAAAAACAATTTTCTCACATTGTGCACAGGGCATTTGCATGTGAAGACAATTGTGCACATTTTATGAAATCAAATGAGACCAGGCTCAGAATGAATGGTGCCTAATTCAGTTGTGTTTTTTTGTACTTGTTGAAAGAGAGGGAAAGTGTTACTCATACACGTTCCCACCCCCAAATCTGAAACAGCACTGACTTTCTGATCAAAAGGCTGCTTGTCACAATTTCTATTGGTCTGATAAGGCTCAGGATATGATTGTATGAATTATTTCAGGGAACTGTCTCCCTATTTGATAATATATAATTTTTATCTCAATACTGCAAAAATAGATGTGTCAGTTTTAATGTTTTGTGTAACTGGGAGGGCGAAATGATCCCCCATTAGTCTCCCAGCTTGAATAAGAGGGGATAAAACATGACATCATAAAACTCACATTATACAAAATTAGTGTCCCTAAGGGTTAGTGGAGACATGCTACAAGAATTTAAATGTATCCAAATATAACAGGACTCTGGCTGAGTGCTCTTATTAATCCAACAAAACACATTTTTGTATTTAGGCTATTAGGCCTCTAGTTTAGAGTTTTCTGGCCAAAAGTACAAGATTAATTAAGTTTTATTTTTTCAATTTTGTGCACCTTAATTAATTCATTTGCTTCATTATGGGCAGAACCCTGCCATGCTGAAGCAGTGCCAATAACAGTGTTTTGCTGTGTTTCATGTCTCTGGACACAAGTGGAAACTACAAGCCATTTGATTGTTGTCTGTCTATCCTTCCTAGCTGTAGTTCTTCATGCAAATCCGGTTCTGAAATGCCAAATTAGCTGTGACTTTCTGATGTAATAGGACTTGACCCTGAAGAACTGCCAAATAGCTGCAGGAGACATCTTTTTCATTTCCCTCCCCTTCCCACTAGAGTGGCTGTTGACACCTGCCAGAGGGTGCAATTGTAAAATTAGCACTCCTACAGCAACTACAGGTGACAGTGTCATACTCAACTGTTCATAAATAGCAGGTGTAATGTGACATTTAACAGAAAATGCAATGCAAATGATATCATGATCCTGAATGTGATAACTTTTCCAGTGCCCTGTTATGAAAACACTATCAGGAACCCTAAAGCTGCAAAGTAAAAAATGGCAATGGCCACATTGTGACATGTCCTCATACTAACCAAACCAAATAGGCTGTTTGTCAAAGCCTCACAAAACTACACATATGAGCCTATCTTTTATCGTTTCAGGCGTACCAGACCATAAAGGTTCAGTGTGTAAGTTTTAGTGGCATCTAGTGGTAAGGAATGCGAATTGCAACCAGTGGCTCAAGTTGCATTCACATGCTGCTTGGATGGTCCCATTTCCTGAGTTGTGAAGTCGTTCTTCCACCTTAAGTGAGTGTTCATGTGCTAGGAATGAGTAATTTAATTTCAGTTCAACTGTGTTGGATTAGCATTATCAAACAAACAACACGCATACACAACCATATTAAAAATTACATGTTTGCAAAAAAAAAGCACTGTATACTTCTTAATGTCCCACATACACTTCATTTCTCTTTTTGCAGTAAAGATTTAAGGAGGAAAAAAAATATTGATTATTCTGACACCACATGAATGACTCCTTAGTCACCTCTCACCCCTACCTTTGCAAGGGCGCAGGAGAAGCTGCGGTGTCCGACACGCTCTGTTGGCTCTTGTGCTAAATAATAAGTCTGGGCCTCCATCTGTCCAAGTTTCTCTTCTTTTCTTAATTCTAATAAACCAGTTGACTACTACTCATACTACTAACATTACTTCTTGTTCTTCTTCTTGCCTTGTACATATTAGAGATTTTTGTCTGTTTGGGTTACTGTAGTAACATGGCGACATCCATGTAAGGGGATCTGGGCTGTATGTAGATAGAAATGGCTCAGTCTAAGGTATTAAAAACATAACGGTTCATCATGTAATGTGTTTATAAACCATTGAAAACAGTTACGTATATTGCAATGCATTTTCGTCAATAGATTGTCCTAAATATTATACACTGAACTGTAAGTCTGTGAAGTAAGTCATATGATGTTAAACATGTAGTTAACATTTCAAACAGCAACAAAACTATTCTTTTAGGAAAACGTAATTGTTTGGGTTAAAGTAAGCATGTTATGTAAATCACGTGTCTTAATCTATGTGACTTAACTCACTTGATATAAGTTGGTATAAGTGTGCAAGCAGTTATTACATGCTTTATAAGTCAATAAATAAATAATTGTAATTTTTCCGTTCACCACCTCGTCCACTGGGATGATAGTCCCACCCTCTCTTCACCACCACAGGGATGGATAACCTGGAGCATTTCCGACAGCAAAAGTGGTGTTGCTTATAAATCAACAGGTGAACGGAGAGATATACTCCTAAAGGACTTTGGCCAGCTGCTCTTCAGCACGCAGAAAGTAAGAGGTCTCACTCTGCCACTATTTCCCAGTACCACAAAATTCACCCACACTGTCATTTCTCTTCATCCTCTTTGGATTAGGCAGACTAGACGCTACAGTGGTGTATTACTGCCATTCTGTTTGTTATTAATATTCCTTTTGACAGTTTTTGACTGTATATATAATTCAATACTGTAGTTATAAACAATTTATTAATTGTTGAAATACTGCTTATAAATGCAAAAGGGGGGGGGGGTATAATGTGTTAGAAGTACATCATATTGCTATAGTTACCCAATTATTGAATAAAGTGTGATGACATATGTAAAAATCAATTGTATTATATATTTCTGATGAAGGCAAAACAATTTTTTTGGGACTTATTATGATTTGGCCTGGTCATACAAAGAATTGGTGGTTGGAGCCAACATGTCCTCATACCTAAACGCCTAAATGGGTAGATTGTCAGTTGTATAAGATGGTTTTCTAAAATGACTTGTCCATTGGAAAGCACAACAACATTTACTGTTCCCCAAAACAATATGTACGAATGTTGCCAAGTACTAGTCCAGCAACAGGCGTACCGGACCATTTTACGTAAGTCATGTGACCTAAGTCACATGTTGTTTAACACATGCTACAAGTTGTGAGACAGTCATAGTTTTGGTTTGGTTTAGGCAAAAAAACTACTTGGTTTAGGAAAAGATCGCAGTTTGGGTTACAATAGGTACATTACATAAGTCACATGATGTCATCTACAAAATTTTATTTATCTTCAAATAAATCAAATTTTCCTTGCTTTCACATAGGACTCAAACCACAGTCCCCCCAAAATGGATGGAGGATGGGCTGTTGGAGCAGTTAACTTTGTATTTTCTGTGTCGTTAAAGAAATATATTTATGAGTTGTTAATTCTGTAATTCAACATATACCAACCTGTTCATCATGTGGTGTCAAGGTGCATGTAAACAACTTGTGTGAATGGTTGTGTGAGACACATAGATGTCATTTACACTGGGGACGCTGGGGACATGTCTCCACCACTTTTTGAAATGGCTGATTTTGTCCCCATCACTTTTTAAAGCATAATTTGTTAGAAAGCGTTCTGAAATATAGCTTGCTGTTAAATAACAAATGCCTTAAATGCACATTAAGAAGACATGCTATGCTATTAAAATATAGAAGAAACAAATGTGCATTATCCAAAAAAAGTAGCTTAAGTTAAAATAAACCCAACAAGCTACTGATTACAAAATAATCCAAAAACGGCATGTGCCAGTTAGTAACTTTAACAAATTCTTGACACAGTTTCTTTTTGGCCAAGTTTTCCGTTCCCTCCCTCAGAACATGACAAAAGAGGAGGGAAGACTAAATCATGCCTACATATATGTTGCCTCAACAGGGATGATATTACATGAGAGAAGTTGGTCTACAGGAGAAACAGATCTGAAAGTAACACAGAATGCCTGAGAGCTGCACAAAGTGACGCCCTTGGTAAGTCGTGAGACAGTTCATCTATAATTGATAATCAGACTGTTTTACTAAATACAAACACACATCTAGCTGATGGTGAGAAATTTAGAAGAGAAAACATCCTCTTTTTCCTTCTGTTACAGTGGCGAAATGTTTAAACTTTTCAAACTAACAGAGGTCACTCGAAGTAGAAAAGCAACTTTAGGCTGTAATGCTCTGTTCTACTAAAAGGAGTGGCATCTGTGGGTGGCTGTGGCTGCTGCCTGATTCCACCAAACGAACATTATGCCTATAGGGCACCATTCAAAAATATGTGATCTTCACAAATGTCTCTGCTTGCTCCTGAAAATCACACTTTAATAATTCAAACGTTTGCAGAGAAAGAGCCAGGGCCTTGTGAAATTAAAATTAATGTGACAAGAAGACAGAAAAAAAAAACGTATTGCTAATACAGTAAATTTTCAGCAAGCTACTCAAAACAAAAAGATCATGCCAAGACAAGGCAAAATGAAGACACAGTTGCAAATAATTATAATTCTGATAATACTTACAACTTACACTGAAACACTCAAAATACAAAAATAGGTCTATGTTGTGGCACAAAACAGACAAAGAATGTTATAAAATTGATAGGGCTGTACCAAATGTCATTTCCTTTACATCAGCAGGCTCCCAGAATCCCAGAATGTGAATAGCCTGGTGCAGAAGTTCTGTGTGACCAAAACTTACTCATTGTGCAAGGGTCAGGTGCTGTAACCTAGGCAACATTGTCACAAACTACTAGAGCTAAAACAGATTTTTTCTTGTTTTTATTGTATCTTGTTTGTGGTTTTACAAATGTAATTTATGGTGGGGCTGGTGTGTGACTCCCTTTGTGTGCGACAAGCGGGACAGCAAGCTGTTTTCTGAGCGCAGTAAAAATGTTGTTTTCTAAACATCAACAAAGATGGATTAAAGCACAATATTTTGTTTTTAAAAAACCTGTTGTGGATTTTGGAAATGAATACATCTTTTTTTCAATACATTTTGCCTTTGGGCTGCTTGGAGATATTGAAAATGTTTGGATCACACGAATCGGAAACAATCCTATGCAACCACCACACAGTCTAATTCTAAAAATATTATAATATTAAGAATATTAGTGTAGCCTAGTCTTTATCTCCAACTGTGCAGAAGAAAAAACTGTTTAAACATAATAATTAGCAAAAAGCCAGCAAAAAATAAAAATAAAAAAAACCTGTGCAGCATTGGAATATAAATTAAGAATTCGAATGTTGACATTATGAATGAAGCTTCAAACCTTTGAACTATTTGGTACAGCCCTAAACATTACTTAATACTAAAAGCTGATGGCTCAAACATCCTTGATACTAGAAAAAAAAACAATGGTGTGAAAATATTTTCTTAATTGTATTGAGCGGACATTTTCAACTATTTTCTTTAACCTCGGAGCACAAATTGATAAACTGTGCCAAATTACAGTATAAACTACCCACAAATGGCTCATATTGTCACATGTATGAAAACAAAAGAGACAAATGAAGCATTCCATGTCTAGCTCCTCACAGTTTCAAGACTCATGAAGTGCAGTATGTCAAGTAAAGGCAGCTTTGTCTTAATCCTTCATAGTCTGGGTAAACTGGTCATTCCTGTAAGCATCCTTGAGGAGCTGCAGCCCTGCTCTCTCTGCAGGTGATTTCATGGCACTTCTTGCCTGATTGCACATTATCCACCAGCCTCATAATGATATAAATAGCTCTTGGAATTGCATGGTGCCTCCTTATTCCCTCTTTTGACTCCAGCTGATTTCCTGCAGCCTTTATTTTTGTCTAAACTCAGTTGGCGATAAAACTGCAAACGAGGAATCAAGGGTGCTCCAAGGGATGCTTAAATAAGACAAATGGGCTGATGGCTGTATGTGCTTATTCTCTGTAGGAATAGAATGTTACACTAGGGCTCGATTATTTTCGCTATAAATTATGATTTCTTTTATTGATTAATCATTAGTCCAGTGGTTTCCAAGCTGGATTTCGGAACTCCTCTTCCTCTAAGGAGTTGTGAGATGATTAACAGTGTAATAAAGAAGAAAAAAACATTGTTCTGCCACATAAATTATATATATTTAGCTATGCTAGCAGTTGGTTGGTCAGCACACTATTGTGGTCCAGACACCATTTAACTCAAAGCTCTACTGTTCCTAAGTACAGCCTTACAGAGGTGCAAGCATGGCCATAGACTTAGTAACAGTAAGCAAAATCCATTTTTGAGTGGAGAGGGACTTTAAAGGATATATCTGGATTTTTTAAATGTTTCCCATATGCCATATGTACACTAGGAGATCTATGGAATGTTGTGGTCAGTCCTGTCAGTCTTCTTCATGTTTGCCATGAGTCTTTACCTTGCAAAGGGACTGCAATGTAAGAAATAGGGGACAAAATCCACAGCCCTAGCGCTGTGAGAGTTCCAGAGCTTATATGAAGCACTGGATAGCAAGTGTGTATCTTGGTATTTGCAAGAAGGTTTTTTGCTAGTGTTTTGTCAATGCAACTAACATTCCTTCCGCTGCTAGAGAACACTGTCTGGAGAAACACAAGTAGCATGTCTAGGTGAGGTCATTTTTTTCTTGAAATTGACATTCACAATTAATTGCAGGAATTCACTTTGTAAAGCGACCGTGTGAGCTTGTGTAGGCTGGTGTGGTGCACATTTGAAGTCTTTACATTGTGCAGCGTTGCAGTGTCATCATAATGCTAGTTACACTAATTCCCATTGAGTATCTGCTGTTTTTAGTCCGTATGTATTTGTGCTGGCTGTGCATTTATAAAGACTGTGGCTGAATAAGATGTTTGTGTGTTTTTGACAGAACAAGTGAAGGTGGGAGGGTTGATGCTACTGTTATCTGATGATGAAGTATACAGCGGCTGCCAAAGCCTGTGGCATGAGAAAAAGGGGGGCAGGTAGGATTATAAAATTCAATTTAGGGCAATAGAGGGGGTGGATCCTTTATATAAAGTCCCACTGAGCTGTTTTCGCCTTTTCAATCTAAGACACAAACACACACACACACACACACACACACAATACTTACACTTTCAAATATCTGCTGTAGAATCTCTGATTTTTCTTTTTTTGTGATATTCAGTAAAACAGAATATCCCTATTTGTCTTAGCTGCAGGGCCAAGCTCCCGATGATGCTAATAATACACTGCTCTTCGGGTTTTATGTTGAGTGTCTATGACTGTATTTCTGCGTGTGCCATAGAGAGGAGCGCTTGGGGGGTAAAGAGCCACGTTTACAACATTTCAGCACATGCATCATCATCCCGCTTCTGCAGGGAGGAGATCTTTTGAGGATGACCCAGCAATCAAGGGAAGAGGGCATGAAATTGCCCCTCTGAGAGAGTTAAGAGGTTGTTGCACGGAATAACTCGAAACACTGCTTAACAAGGGGTTTGTCAGCGTTGTCGTCAGAGTAGCTGTTCCCACGTCCCACGTTATAAAACGATGATAAACAAAGATGTTTTTCGTTTTTCTCTGTTTAGTCAACCAGAAAAACACTTGAGACAAGCAGTGAAAAGCATATATCTTGCCCTCATTAGCCCCATGTTGCCATTAACAGCGGTTCATTTATTGGCTGACAGGAACAGCATGATGTTGCTCCCACTCGAGTGTAACACACTGGGAGTTTAGAAAGTGCACTGAACAGAAACAGAAAGCTTTTTATAAACTATAATAACCTCTTAATAATTCAATATTTTAAAATTCCATCTTGCTTGATCACAGAAATGATGAATTTAATAATTGAAGGGCAGAGAGGATTTCCTGATGCACACATTAAAAGCATCTCTTTCTGTGCCTGGAAGGGAGAATTTGGAGAAGAAAAGTGGGAGAGCAAATGATTTAACTGGAATCTGGATTATGAAACCTACTGTAAATTCATTGAGATCTCTCTCTCTGTGGTGCACGCCTGCTTGCACTTAAGCCGTTAATGGTTTCTTAAAACTGATGAGGTAAAATGGGAGAGGGAGCGGAAAATGAAAGTGTTCTTCTAAATGTTTTTTTGGTGGAACGCCTGTCAAGTGGAACGGAACTGGAGGGGAAATTAGCCAGGGGACATGCAAAGTGAGCGCAGTGGCTGGCTGTGTGACAACCCTCTCTCTCTCTTCAAAGCTGTCTGAGGGGAGGAGGGGGTACAGGCCTAGTATCTCCGAGAGGCAGGGAGTGCTTGAGGAAACGACCAGAGAGAGGCTGTGTTTTCTGTCTCACAAGAGACAATCAAAACATCAGTTACCTAGTGCTGAGTTCTTTGACTGTTTTTGTGCTTATTTATGCCATATTCCCATCCATTGACTAGTCCTTCCAAAGTTGTACATGCTCGACTAGTAAAATTTCAACCATCTTCATGCAAATTAATGATCATGATTTTCTGGATACTGCTATCAACACCTGTACTGCTGATTCGTATCAATAATTACCAGTAGTGTTGTAGACCACTTTTTGAAAATCTTAGTCCTTTCTGCATTTCTACTCAGTCTTGTCACGGTCTCAAACATAGAGGACTATGGGGATAACACAATTTTCCACCTAGCTTCGCACAAGAGCTACCTAATTTAGTTAACATACGGAGAAAAGTAGCCAATGCAGTGTTAACTGAGGGGGCAGGGCATGAGGTGAGAACTTGCTACAGTTACATTTTTGTTTGTGAGACACAATGATGAGATAGGACACCTAAAGCTATGTAGTTAGGTTACATCAGCATTAGCTAATGACAGCTGCATACAACATTAACGCTACACACCATGGTACTGCTCCCTCATTTGAGTGAGAGAGCTAGTTTAGAGATGTTACAGCAGAGAGTCGAGACTGAGTTATGGGCACTTCCATGAAAAATTTACATATTAAATAGATTGCTTTGTATGTCTATTAGCACATGGCACGTTGCTTTAAGAGTGCTAAATGTAATATTAAGGATCAAATGTGTAGACTAGACTACAGTCAACACAAAACCTTTTGCTTGCACAAAAGAATTGTATTGTGTTACGTGGATGGTAGAACATGAAAAAGGAGTTAAATAAAAATGGTTGATTTCAGCTCTAATCCGGTCAATTTTTAAAACAAAACACCCTGTGCAGAATTCCGATCATAAAGCAACTATAAACATGGTTAAAACTGACAAAAAAGAAACCTTTTAACTACATAGCTTACTTAATCATAGTAGATGCACAAAAAGCAAGCACTGATTACCAAATCAACCAAATCTAAACATGTCAGCAAAATCAGGCAAGCAAAATGCTCTGATTCTGATGTGCTCCCTGTGGGATATGGAGCTCTGCAGGCAAAGGAACAAAACTGCTTATTTAACAATGGGGAAACTGAAAATGCTGAATGTTAAATAAGTGACTGAATGAATGAGTGACGCTTAAATTCCAATAGCTGTACAGTCTGCTTCAGTTGCTTCTCAGTTACAGTTTTAACCAATCATGAACACATACCAATTCAAGATCAGTCACTGGAACCTATCCATGAAACATCATTAAACAAATGTCTTTCAAGTTGTCAGTCTTTTTATTCATTCAGTGTGATCTCAACTGCAGCTGTCTGACAGACATTTTCATTCATATCTCGAGGCATTATGGGGGTCACACATGTAAAGTATGAAACTATCCGGAAGCATATGTAACTTAAGTGTGGTTAAAATGTGGTCATGTATAACTGCACAACTCAATATGTTTTGAATTATGCATTTTTTCCACAGCGCCAAATTCAGCCACTACTTCCGAAAGATGTTTTTGTCTAAAAATATATAACATATAACACATATTTCTTAACTGGTAAGACTACAAAATACTGTCACCTAATGTTCAAGTTGTAACCATTCTGTATGCTGTACCACTAATTATGTATTTGACATAAAGTTCCTAATTATGGTTCACCCACATCTGTGTTTTCACTTAAATATCTTTTAAAGATTGTGTGGGTGTGTGCAGAATGTGCATCTATCTATCTATCTATCTATCTATCTATCTATCTATCTATCTATCTATCTATCTATCTATCTATCTATCTATCTATCTATCTATCTATCTATCTATCTATCTATCTATCTATCTATCTATCATAGTTGTAAGCTTTGCTGTGTAGCTGCTTGAGCTAACTTTGGCATTAGCTGCACAGACTATATGATTGAGCAGAGCAACCTGCTAGGTAATCACCTAGATTGTTTATGTAGAAATCTTTGAGAATTGCTTCAATAAATATATCACTAGTTATCACTAAAGTTATCACTATTTTTAGGCTCTTACTCCATTGAATCCTGTTTTTGTCCACCTGAAATGGAATATAAAATTAATTGGCACCAAAACAACAACAACAAAAAAACCCTGAGAAAATTCTGTGAGAGTACACAGCTTGCTAAATGCAATTGTTAACGTTATTTACTGGCAACCAACACTGGCTACATATATTTTGTTGATCTAAAGTTTCTTGAAGATTAACTACCCTATACTTCTTTGGCCTGATTTGGAATAGTAGAAGACAAGAATCTCAGTTCTTATTTGAATCAACCTTTAATCCTACACCTATTGGTAAGGTAATGTATATTAAGTTACATTTACAATTGCTGCGCTGGCAGTTTGAAAATTGCAATTCGATATTAAAATAATGAATTGTTAAGCCCTACAAGATAAACTAGGGAGTTGCCTGAGGTGGCACAGGCCAGTACCTGGTCAGGAGCAGGACCTAAGTTTGAACCAACTGCTTCGAAATGTATGTTTTTTATAGGTGCAAGGTGTATTTATCTTTTTAATTAAAACGCAGGAATGTAAGAAACCTTAAGATACCTCAATGTTAGCAATTAAAGAATATATAAGTAGTGGAGGATGGTAAAATAATGCTGGTGTGTGTGTGTGTGTGTGTGTGTGTGTGTGTGTGTGTGTGTGTGTGTGTGTGTGTTTGTGTGCTCGTGCACATGCACGCACTTCTTTTCATGCTACTCCTGCAAAAGTCAGTGACCCACTTGGACTGACCAAGTCAAGAAATTTGCTTCCTTTAAATTGGCTGATTGTACAGATTTGCCAAAGCTGGTGGCTTTGTAGTCATTTGTTAACAGTTTTGTAGTTCTTTTTTCCAGGCAGGAGATATTGTAGCTGTCAGAAATACCCATGAAAACCCACTCAAGATGACCAGAACTGAATTTCCCTTTCAACTGCTAACAATTACATTCTATACAAGATGATGCAAATGTGGCAATTTGTGAATCTGTTTTGGTGATCTCAGCGCACTCACAGAATGTCTGCATCCCCCTTCAACCTGAACATAAATAATCCGCCAGCGTAACTGATAACACTTGTCTAGGTTTGCAGGGGGCTTTTAAGTTTAGAGTTTGCAGCACCAAAACCTTTAGGACTAAAGTGGAAGAGACAGTGAACTGTTTCCTGCGGCACTCTGACACAATTCTGTGCCAGTCTTGACAATACCTCACTGAGTCCTAGCCACAGCAGGATAATTGTGTTGTGTTGGCTTTTGTTCTTCCACATTGCCATCCAGAGGGACTGCTGGCGCTGCACAGACCCATAATAAAAGACGCAGCCAGATGTGCCGGCCAGCAAGATGGGACTTTCATCAAACTAAACTAGGCTTACGGCCACTTGTCAATTAATGTAAGAACACCACCCCCCGTCCCCAAACAAACTACTGTAGACATCTATCAGTGATGCTGAAAAGAAAAGCTTCAGATGATGAGATCTGGATTGGGCTATGTTGAGAGAGACAATACACTGACACTGATTGCTACAGAAATACTTGCAGTGTTAGAAGAGGGAATTAGAACACTGTTTTTTGTTTTGTGGCAAACTACAGTTACGCTGCCTATTGGTGCCAAATGTATGACTAACACAGCTGACACAGGACTGTACATACCATTGCCTAAGCCTGGTTCTTTCAACCTTTCTGGGCTTGTTTTAAGGATTCAAAATAAATCGGCATGTCATAATCTGAATATGTTTATGACATTCTATATTATATTTAGCATAGAGCATTCCAGCAGCTTTAAATTGATTATACATACATGACAGGTTTGGAACATAACTAACGTATTTATTTTCTGTAAAAATACATCATCACAGATATTATGTTTTTAAAACATCCCACAAAGCAGCTAACTGCAGAATAATTTTCATTATTAATAATCAAAATATTATAATAATCAACTATTTGTATCATAATATAAATAATAATATCAATTTTCTGCCATGCTTGAGATGTTTTACCTAAGTCCCAGTAGTATGGTTAAGTAGTTAGGGCTGGGCAAGTTACATGTTAATATGTGTTAACGCATTTATTAATTAACGCCAACAATTATTTTATTTCATCATTTATCCCAGTTTTTATTTTTATTATTATTATTTTGAAAGTCTGTTGCTCACTGGCTCTGAATATACATACAGTCAAACCATGGTTCACAGGAAGGGTGGGATGTTGCAGCCTGCAAATCGCCCACCCAAACAAGCAGCGAAGGGAGGCTTCATCAGAACACGCTGGATGCAGCGTGTGGGAGAAGTAGATAAACAAAAGCAAGACAAGGGAACAATTAAATGCCATAGCAAAGTGGGTAGCTACACACTTTGCATGCTGATTAGTAAAACTCACAAACAACGAGGATCAGACTCTCTTCCAATGATTTGTGCTGCGCGTCACAAACAAAAAATTCAAGACAATTCAACTTTATCAGCGGGCGGGCGTATGTGTGAGGCGAGCACAAATGTGACAGTTTCAAGGGAAACCGCCCGCTTGTCACTACGTCTTGTGCTCGACCACTTGACCTCACTTTAACAGGGACTTTTGCTATTGAACATAGACTGTCTATGCTGCTCCCTGATAAAAGAAAAATGTTTCTGCTGATACCTGTTCAGAAACAAAAACAAGATTTTCATATGTTAACCTGTCGATAAGGAGGTGCCTGTTATGATGTTATAGTCGTGGCTCCGGACTCTGATGGTAACTTGTTTTAACAAGCTAGATAGAAAGTAATGCCCTGGCAGTGGCAAAAACTTTGGTTTTATATTTGATTTGATTACATTAATGTTTAATTTGCAAGAAATATTTTATTGTTACTGTGTAAAGGGAATACTGCTGGTAAAAAGGACTTGTTAAAAGTGTTTGCAAACCACATGTTATTGCACTTTTGTGTATATAGCAGCACATTTAAATTATATTGGATTTTTTAATCGTTGCTCAGCACTAGCAGAAGTATATAACTGTGAATTTAGCTTAAACAGCATTGATTTCTTCAGTGATACTGAAACCGTCAAAATGTCTGCCTCCTGCCAATACCTGAAAGCCATAGGCGCATGCCATTGAGGTCAAAACATGGCTAACAATTGAACCACTGAAAGTAATGGCATTGCTCTGCACACACTTGCATGTTTGGTGTTAAAGCAGGGTTGGAAATCATATGCGAGTCCACATATCAAGCAACAGATACAGAGATTAAGGTTCTTTTTTCATGTACACCCACTCACAAAGCGAGCATTTCGCATGGCGCAAATGACATAAAGGATGTGAACATGCAACATGATGATGATGAATGCAGATGTAGTGTAAAAAGCGCTTTGAGTGGTCGAAAAGACTAGAAAGGCGCTATACAAATACAAATACGGAGCATTTACATGCAAAAAAATCACTTCATTTGCGAGTCGCGCAAGTAAAAAATATTTAAGTGAGTGTTGTTTTAGACTGGACCGGGCAGAGCGGAGGGACAGAGCCTCCTGCTCGCCAACAGACAGCTACTGAGTGCCGGGGAGCTCTGGAGGAGAGTGCCTGGGGTCACATCAGAGCTTTTGGACAAATACACCTGCAGTCGCAGTGGATTCTGCTCTGATACTGAGACGTTTACTGGCGGGAGGAGAGCCCCTGACCAATCACTGTGCCATTTACAAAACAACATTTTAAAGGTTGCTTGTCATCTGGTGGACAGACAGCAGATTTTGCATGAATCAAACTTGTGTATACTTTTTTATGTCCCATGCACATATTTTTGCAATGAAGACTTAAGGAGGGGGAAAAAAGATTCTGATTATTCCAACACCACATGAATGCACCATCAGTCACCGCTCACCCTTCCAAGCGTGCAGGAATAGCTATGGTGGCCAACACACTCAGTTCAGTCAGTCAGTTCTTGTGCTAAAGTGTATGTGTGTATTTCTCCAAAATTCTCTTCTTGTTTAACTTCTAATAAACCAGTCAACTACTCCTCCTACTACTACTAACATTACTTGTTGTTGTTGTTGTTGGTGTTCTTCTTCTTCTTCTTCTTCATGCATATTCAATGTACTGCCGAAACTCTCTTGTAGAGCAGTTTGTCCTTTTGGGCTACTGTAGAAACATGGCGGCACAACATGGCAACGTCCTTGTAAGAGGACCTAAGGTAATAAAAACATTTGTGTTCATTATGTAAGGTCTTTATACATGACAAAAAACATAGCTACGGATATTATATTGCGTTTCTGGCAATATATCTTTCTAAATATTACGCACTGAAACTTTAAGTAGTTATTTCGGCATCATTTGCCTTCGTTTATTGTAATAAAATCACAGCAAAATGTTTATTTTGGGTCCAAACCACTGTAATAAACCCAATTGTGTTTACTAGGGTAAACATGCGTTACTCACTTATGGTAACACTCACTTCAGTAGTCCAGCGATCAAACTGACATGAACAACTGGGGAACATAGCAGCTTTTATCATGTTGAATATAGGAATGACCCCCGTTGGACTGGACTGTTTTAAAGTGCTCCTTTCCTCAAAGACAGCACCTAGAGGAATTCCCCACTAAGTGACTGCTTGATTAACTGCCAGAGATGCTCACAAGCTAGTGTCCATGTCAAGTCTCAAGTCACTCGTGGTTATAATGAATATTGTATCACCTGCTGCGTTCAATCCAGGCTGCTTATAAAACTGCATAGCTATAAGGAATTCTGTAACTGTAACCTGTTTTTTTCAAGCAAACATTTTTTTTTTATAACAATCAGACCTCTTGTAGGTCGTAGCTAAAGCAAGATGCAAGCTAGAGTTAGATGGCCAATGCTGAGCTAAACATGTTCACTAACCTCAGGTTACTAACCTATTTTGCGTTCAGCCGTTCCTTTGTTTGGGTCTTGTTATATGAAGTTTTAAAGCCAAAGTTTATGATGAATGGCACAGAAGCAGCTGGTGTTTGTTGTCCTCTCTCAGGTGTGGCTGTGCGCAGCAGATAAGTTATATGTGTTATGTAGGTAGGTTATAGGTAACATGGGGAGGGAAATAACAGCAAGCTCATCAGATGTTTCCTAAAAAAGAAACATTGTTCAGGAATCCTGCACTTCAAGGTCGAGTCTGAAGTCTTTCAAGGACAAGTTTCAAGTCAAGTCTGAAGTCACTGTGTGTGCGACTTAAGCTCAATCTCTGTTAACTGCTGCCTTATTGAATCATATACATACAGATTGTGAGCACAAATTGAAGTTTAATGTATCAGTGAGCCTGGATAAAACAAACTGTACATCTTCTTTTCAGTTGTGCATTGTGAAGCCACAGAAATCAATTTGGTCTTACCATCAAAATGCACCACAATCAGAACGATTCCACAATAGCTTGATGTCAAGACTTATCATGTAAGTAAACTTGCTCTATTGTAACTCTCAAGCTTCCCATCTGAACACATGGCACAAGGAAATATGAAATAAAATAAAGTAGTAGCTTGAGAACTATTTCACAGTCGAAGTAAAAAGGTAAAAGCTGGAACTGTCTGAAGAGATTTATGACAAACAGAGTTGACTGACTTGCTTTATGTTTATTTACACTAATGCTGACTAATCCCACGAGAAAAAATGCATCCTGTATGTTATTAAGTATCCTAGTCACTAGTTCTGACTAGGGTAAAGGAAAAATTGCAATGAGGTAAAGTAGCATTATTGTCTTTGTACAATATGTAGCATTTAGAAAAGTTAGACTCCATTCAAGGAATCCTTGATTTTCACTGAAATATTTTTAATTTTGTCATTTTTATAATTAACCTTGAAAATAATTAAAATAATGTTTTTTTCTCCATTGTGAAAATTAAGTTGAAGCTATTGTAACTTACTGTAACTAGAGGAGAAATTACAGTTTGAGGTTGTATTATACTTCTTGGTATTAGATCATTTCCTGCCTTTTTGTTTTGCACTTTTTACATCTTCTTTAAACAAAATATTTAGCAGAATATTTGAATAAACCTTTTAAACTCTGTTGAAAATAGCTTAAAAAAGCATGCTTCCTGAGCTTGCAAACAAAGACTACCTGCAATTCTGAGATTTCAGCTGGGTGACTGTAATTACCCTGATTTGTAAATATATTCATTATCACAGCAGAGGGATCCAAATTAAAGACATTTCATAAACTTTGGGATTACAGTATTGCCTCGCCTCTGTGCAGATTACCATAAATCTAAACACAACTGGGGAAGTTGTGCACTGTTCCAGAGAAACTCAGCTTTACATTGAAAGGCACATCCATACATGAGGCCCAGCAGATCACAAATCCTAGTCACCTATAGCCTAAAATGTGCAACCTTGTAATGAACACATTAACAAGCAACTCCTCTCACTTTGCCATGTGACCGCAAAATTGTCAAATCACAATCAATATCAATGGATTTCGTATGAATTGAACTATGGGAATTTGGAAGTAATAAACATTCCTAGAGAAAAATGTTCTGTAGACACACATAAATATACCAGTGCATCCACACCTCCATCCCTACACCACCCATAACCCTACCACACACGCACGCACCACACACACACACACACACACACACACACACACACGCCAAACGATAATGAGCCATGCCATGCTGATGGAGTGGTGCCTGCAAAAAAGTAGTGTCCAATTATTCATGGTCTTTTTAAAGCTGGCATACCATGAAGAGCAATGACAAATGGGTAGCTTTTAAACAATAAAATTTAGATAGCAAATAATACAAAGATTAATTGCTGTTCTGCAACCCAGTATTTAAGCCACACTCAATTAACTTCAAAGAACACAATTTTGCAATTTGGTATTGCATTTTTGTTATAATGTAGTCCTCTGAACCCATGTTGTAGATTGCTTCCAATGGATCAGATTAGTTGTTTTCCATTTCCCAGTTTAAGGTTTTAAAAGTATAACCTGAATAATTGGAGACATTTAAACAATTGAAGTCAAGCGTATTATGAACGAAGAGTCAAGGGTGCCTAATTGTGATTCAACAGTGTCTTTTTAAAGGGCATACGTGATAAAGGATTTACCTCTCTGTTGAGCCTTTGTATTTTGATTTTGAGTTTTTATTTTTAGGCTGATGCGATGAATCATACCTCACACTCCCTGGAGCCAGAAATTGTGCAAGTGCAGGAACCAGTGCCATTGCCTAGCACCTCCAGTGCCTCTGGTGTGGCAGCAGGGTTGTAGCTCATGTAATACTCTTGGAGCTGGGAGCTCAGGTTCTGCTCAGGCTCTGGACTCTTTTTGCGACGCTTACGCCCCACCATGGATCGCTGCTGCAGCAACCTGGTTGCACCTGGATAGCGCCGCCACAACACATAGATAATTGTCAAGAGTAGGGACATGGAGAAGAAGAGTGCCACACTTCCCACCACCACTTTGTGCAGAGTCATGTGCTCTATCTCAGGGGGTGGTATGAGAGTGGGCCGAGTACGGGAAACTGAGTCTCTTGGGTCTTTGCTCATATGCCCTGGAAAGGTAGGGTTAGGAATAGGTCGAGGTCTGAATGGTGGGAGAGGACCAAAGGTGTTGGTTGGTGGCATAGGTGGAGAGCCGCTAGTAGGGGCAAAGGTTGGTTCAGCTGTGGCTTCAGAAATTAGCTCTGACATTGGTGAGGGTGTTTCAGTCAGAATGTAATCAGTTTCCTCACAAATACCATGGTTCCTTGTGGCTTCCATAATTTTTTCTCCCTGTAAATACTTTGGGCTGCTGCATATCATAGTTGTGTCTTTGCTACCCCGAAAATTCCTCAACCAAGCCACAAGTGGGCATATGCCAGTTCCACAATCCCACATATTCCCAGCAAGGCTGATGGAGGTCAGTGAGATCCATGCAGACACTGCTTCCTGAGACACATTGGACAGTTTGTTGGATTCCAGGTTTAGAACTTGAAGGTTGGGCAAGCAATGAAACACAGCTGGGTCGAGGGTCTGGATTTCATTTCCAGACAGATCAAGTTTCTGCAGTGTATACCAAGTCCACGGAAGGCCCTGGTTGACCACCCTAATACGATTCCACTGCAGATAGAGTGATCTCAGGTTGGCTAAGCGTGGAAACAGAAAAAAGTTGATTCGTGAAAATTGGTTGTGTTCCAGATGCAACTCCATCAGTTTCTGTAGCCCCAAAAAGGTAGTGCGGGTAAGAGCCTTGATTCGATTGTAGCCCAAATCCAGAAATTCTAAACTTCGGCACTCAAGGAATGCTCGAATTGGGATGTTGGACAGACCATTTGACCGTAGGTGTAGGTTTTGTAGTTTTCGTAAGCCATGGAATTGACCTGGCTGCAGAATTTCCAATTTGTTGTAGGACAAGTCCAGACTGCGAAGATTGGGAATTCCATGGAATGTTGAATTGTGCAGGGATGTGATCCTGTTGGAGCTCAGTATTAGCTCTTTAAGCCTGCGGACCCCCTGGAATGCTCGACTGTCAACTGCCGAAATCTGATTGTGGTCCAAGTATATCCACAGAAGCTGACTGAGGTGAGCAAATTGATATGGTAGCAGGGTGTGCAGTTCATTGTAGCGGAGGGAGAGGCCCTGGCATCCTACTGAGACATTTTCTGGGACATCCACGAAGCCAGCTGAATCACAATGGACAGTTTTCCCCTCACATCGGCAGCTGTTGGGGCAGGTGCGCTCACCAAAACTAAACAACAAGGGAGCCCGCAAAAGGAGGAGAAGAGGAAAGAGGAGGTGTGTCAGCCGTCCATCACACAACAATGGACCTATAAGAGCAGAAAAGATAGAGAGAGAGAGAAAAGACAGGAATTTAAGGAATGTGCTGAAGATCAAGTCACATTTTTAGATGTTATTTACAATCCGTGGACAAATCAACATCTCAGCATCCACTGTCAAACAAAAAGGATTCACAACTTTTCCTGCATATTTACCATGCTGGAAGTCACTCAAAGTTATTTGTTAAATAGTACCACATGAGCTGAACTATATCAATGGGAAAACTAGGTGATAAACTCTACAACATTATCAAATGGCAGAATGAAGGCAGTGTAAAAATTGTGTCCTGCTTTCTTCAATTCCTTACTCATTCTTAAAGCAGCTGTTCTGAATATAGACTTCTCAAGCATAATGAACATCTGAACAAACATTCTGTTAAATCTGAATGTCCGTTAAGGGTTGAGATACTGAGAGAATCAGTGTTTAATTATACAACAATGAAGAAATCCAAGGAGCTGATAAGTTTCAGATGATCATGAATGAGATGAAAGTACTGTTTCTTAGGATGCCAAGTGCCCTCAAGATTCAGTTTTGAAAATTTGACACCATTTGCAAGACCTCTGTGACCCCTATGTTCATTGACAAAGTGAAAACTCAGATGTCCGTTTTAAAAATAAAAATCAGGGATCTTTTCGACTTCACAGTGAGATATGCTCTGATATTTTTTACTCTCCCTGCAGAGTTGTCTGCACTCATCTCCTGTTTTCTTAGACAAGCAAGACCTTTCTTGGACATTTTCAATAACCTTCCACTGGAAGATATATGTTTAATACAAAAGGAAACTGGGGTAATGGCAGAGCCATAGTCCAAAATATGTTACATAGATTTTTTACATCCTTCTAACAAATTTGTAGAAATATAAAGTTCCTTCCTAACAAAAGGGACTCCAGATTTGTTCTGTCTGAAATGTCCTGGTCCCTTGTATAATCTAAACTATAGGTTTATGTAAATGAGTACCTGTGCTCTTTACTTTATCCATGAGTTCCTATTTGTGGTCCTGTCCTGTTCACTGAAAATTACATTGTGTCACATTTAAGTACTGATGACACAGTCATACGTTGTAATGCTTAGCCTATAAACTCAGTCATTGAACAACTGCAGTTTGCCAGTGACAATCTCCAAAGAGCACTTTAAAACTAATTGCTTTAAGGGTGTTTGAGGGTGCTTACACTGTGTGAACAGTCTCGGACTCGTGGGACCTTTTTATACGTAGTCCTACATTTGCAGGACAATGCAGCTGAACAATGATCCTCAACATAATGGCAAGGTAATAAAGATTTTTTTTTCATGGACATAGTGGAATGTTCTGGAATGTCCAAATCTGTCGCCTAATGTAAGCACGTTCATGATAACCTGACAGTGATAATAATAAACTTTATTTGTATTCAATTAAATTCTATTTTATTTATATAGTGCAGTGCTGGGCCGATAGACATCACAATGTTCAGCCGGCACTGTGATTGTACCCCAGCAGAAAATCATCTTATATTGTCACACTACACCACCCAGTGAAAGAATGTTTTAATTCCGGCAGAAATTATTACCACCTGCCTCGAACTTCTCTTTTCCCCACACTCACTCACACACACTTACACCTCAAGTCCCTTACAGCAAAGACACCGGCTTGCCTCGCCTCTTCCTATCTCTATCTGCCTGTATGTGTCTGCTTTGCTGACTTTATCCATCAGCAATATGTTTTATTAAGTGGCCGAAAAGACTTGTTTTTAAAGCATCAGGTGCACCACATGCTGGCTTGTCAATGATGTAGCTTATCAAACGATCAAAACCAGCTCGGTACAACTTGACATCTGCACTGGTGTGTTTCACTGTTGCTTTACCTGGTCCACACTTGTAAAATACGTCCGTGTCTTGTAACGTAATACCAGATATCAGGTTTCCCTGCACAATGCTAAAATTGTCCAAATTAAATAATCCTCAGCCAAGTAAATTCTATGCCTTTATGCCACATTTATAATATTACTGCTACACCACGATGACATCGTCCAGCCCAATGTTTCACTGTAGACATTGTCAGATGCCAGTCATGTTGACAAGAACCCTAACGTAGCGCCTGCTATGAAAATATTGTGAACCAGCTAGACAGCCAGGCAGCCTATCTGTAATGAAACAAGATAAAGATAATCTCGACCTTAGGTTACCTAACCAATGTAAAACAGTGGATTATTACCGACTCAGCTATATGCTAGTCAGTTGACAAGCAGGCAGAGAGAAGAGACATAACAATTCCTAACAGTTATTTCATTGTACTTTCTGTATAGAGAAGGTCTAGACCCAGGGCTTGACATTAACACCCGCCAACCCGCCAAATGCGGGTGGATTTCAGACGTGATGGGTAATACAGTCACTCTCACTAGCCACTTTGGCTTGTTGAAAAATTGAAGTCTTGTAAAAATGCATCTGAAATAACAAAGAAATTGCAATTTGACACTACAACTTCCATCAGTACTACCTACATGTTTTCTCATTGGTCCCTTCGTGAAGCCTATTGTCTTGGCCACTGACTGACAACACTGTAAACAAGAAGACTCTGAGGACTGGCCGTTGGGAGCACCAAAGGCTGTTTGGGCCTGCCGTTAATTATAAAGTTGACCAGCGGCAGCGATGATATAGCGATCCATTTTAATAGCAGGAGAATCCAAACCACAGACGCATCTCATTCTCTCCTGCAGTGCCGCCGCGCCAGGGTGTGCGTGCCAAATATGACATCCAGACTTTTGTCAAACGAGAATATAAAAATTGAATCTGTCACAGGGCAGCCACAGTCCCTCAGACCTGTAGACCGTAAGCCTCCCATCTGCTTTTAACCGATGGTATGATCTCTGTCATCACACGCGACTGGTCGCATGCACACATCAACACAGCATGTTGAAAAAGAAAAAATGCACAAGAGAACGAGAGAGAGAAAAGGGCAGAGCTGAGATAGAGAAAAGTGCAGGTAAATGCTTTAAAATTATAGATATCTTTATGATTAAGGGACCTGGTGCTCAAAAAAGAAAACAACATAGCAGGGCTGCCCTCATATCACGTTATATCATATCACAACTACCATTCCAGAGTTCACTCTGTTTAAATAAAAGCCTACTCATGCCATGTAAAAAAGCAGGAGATGCATTCCTATGGGAATAATCTGGAAAATAAAGACCATACTAGTTTTAGGTGGACCTATCTCCAGGAACTCAGAGCGAACAGAGCTTCATGATGTTAAACATAAATCCAGTTAGAGCTCTGGGAAAATGCAGATGCAAAACCACCACTCCAAAAGTGCATAAAACTATAGGCCTACATACATTTTTAATCCTGTTGCCTTAATTGTGGATTTTTTCTTGGACAAAAATAATTTGTTCTTCTTTGCCCATTGTTTTTTAATGCAGATCATTTTACTACTATATATATATATATATATACTACTATATATATATATATATATATATATATATATATATATATATATACATATTCATGGAAGAAATGCAAATAATAGTGCTTTACAATAAAGAAATGACATGGTCTGAGTGCTTCACATGAAAATAGACATAGAATGAACATAAAATCAGGTCTTACAACAGAATACGTTTTTAGCTTTCCTTTAAAAATATTTAGCAAGCTGTCTTCCCCGATATCTATAGATTGTGTGCATCTCCTGTTTTCTTTTGGCTGTTGCTGGGAACCTCCAACAAACCAGCAGCAGATGATCACAGTGATGTTAAAGGCAAATAGTTCACAAGGGAGTAACAATGTAGCTCAATCTTTGCTCATTAAGGGCTTTGTACATAAGGAGGAGGACAATCAATTCTAAATGTTACAGAAAGCCAGTGCAGAGCAGCTAAAACTAGACTAATGTGCTCTCTCCTCTTGGTTTGGTTAATAGCAGAGCTGCAGAGTTTTGAATGAGCTGAAGTCTCTCTCTCAAAAAGTTCATTACTATAATCAAGTCAGCTTGAAGTAAAGTCATGTAATCAGTTTAACAGCATGTTTTTGATTTATAAATAGTCATACTCATAGCTAAGTTGGAAATAATATGTTTTTTTCACATTGTTCAGCAGTCCTCGATTTGTTTTAGTGTTCACCAGTAGAACAGTCCTCATTTAACTTGTTTGTGAAATGATTGCGCAACCCCAAAACAAGGGCACTGCAAGGGAACAGTTGACCCTGTTAACCTCATTGTCTTGGTTGATTTCAAATTCTAGATCCTGCAATACAAAGCCAGCACATTAAAAGATTTATCACTGTCCTAATACATTCTGACTGCACTATATGTCAAGGGACACATCACTGACCGACAGCTCTCATCTGGTTTCACTATGAGTAATGCTTCAACTAAGCATATTCATATCTGAGGACACCGCTGCTTTCAAATGTTCTTTTACTTCCCCTTAGGCACGTCTTCTCTCATGTTCGCTTTGCAACTATCACTTCTCTTACAAATGGATTGCGAAAAAGCACATATTGACAGGACAAGGAAATTTTATTCCTCATGTTTAACATTAGTATTTAATTTGTGCATTCTTAAATATTTCTTATAAATAGATCACCTGATGTTAGCTGCCCACTTAATTGTACATAAAAAAAGTTGTCTACGACTACACACACACACACAAATACACACAGGCACACAGATGTTTTCTACCACACTTGTGAGGACCGTCACTGACATAATACATCCCCTAAGTCCTACCTGTAGCCATCACTACCGCATACACAACCCCAAAACCGCTATCCTAGCCATAACCTAATCTAAAACCTTATACTAACCTCAGCCATTAAAAAAAGTCTTAACACTCAAAATAGTAGGGACAGGACAAAATGTCCTCACATTCTGAAAATATACTCTCACAAGGAGTAATCCTCAAATCGGTCCT
This sequence comes from Lepomis macrochirus, assembly GCA_024633595.2. Classification (NCBI taxonomy): domain Eukaryota; kingdom Metazoa; phylum Chordata; class Actinopteri; order Centrarchiformes; family Centrarchidae; genus Lepomis; species Lepomis macrochirus. Next base: position 7,258,276 of record JALXJV020000019.1, on the reverse strand, counting down.
CACAAAAACAGAAGTACAAGGCAGGCATAAGAAGTTGTTGTTTGACTTTGTACAGAGTTTATAAAATGACAGCAAGTGAATGACATGAATACAAAAAACAAAAATGCATCACATTACTGGTGCAAGGTGCAACTCTGTATACATACATATTTGGAGAGGTTTATTGCAAAACTGTATGAAAAGACAGACAAACTACATTAAAGACAGACGGAGGCAGATTTGAATGACAGAAAACTGAATAATCTGATTATGCATATCATTTCTGTGTGCAAACCTGTTGGTGAAAACTATTTTAAAAAAACAACAACAACAAACAAACAAAAACAGTAGAAAATCTGCTCCATTGCCTACACCACTTTGTAGTATGCAGAGAACATTATTATGCACCATTACACAACAACTTGGGGAGTGTCACACAGCACTATGACAATTTCATGCTAAAATAGGTAACAAACATGCACTTTCCTTCATGTTCTGCTTTCATCACAAGTATGTCAGTTAGCTGTACTTCAGTACAGGCAGGCCAATAAAAATCAAGCACAAAATAACATATTTTTACCATTTTTAAGTTATATTTTATAGATGACTGAATTTCATTGTTTTGTTTTAAAATCTGTACACCGTGTGTAGCAGCCCATGCCACTGAAATTTCTTCCATGCTGCAATGAGTTTAGATGAAACAGTTGGCCAAATTCACAGTTTCATAAATAAGTTGGTTTGGGGGTTACAGTTTCTATTTAATGGAATGTGTAGATGGAAGTTGTATGTAGTATCCTATTTTTAAGTTCTGCTCAACATAAATTAGGGTATGTGTGCTAAAGCATACAATTGCATTTTAATGGATCTGCCCTAATTAGAATTAGCATGTAAATTCCTTTTTTTTTTTTAAGAGCTCATACCTCTGCCAAAGCTGCACAAGCCTATACATTTGTTTTAACTTCTTTTAATTTGATACATGTCAAAAAGTGATTTAAGTTCACATGGATGAGTATTACATTAAATGCAGTGATAGACGGCCGTGAAATACACAGATTATTATCTTTCAAGTAAGTGAAGTAGTTTGGTAGTGATTAAAATGTCAGAAATGCTCAAACACTGTTAATATGTGTGTTACTGTTAATAGTTCTGAGATTTCCTGCTGACCAATAACCCGATATTCAATCAAACATAATAACACATAAAAGGAAAGAAGAGAAACAAACTATTTCTGTTTTTTCATGAATATGCCAGAATGCAAGCAAAATGTAGAGCAGCATAAGGAAGGTCTAGTGATAGTGAGTACATGAGAATCAGAGAAGATGCCTGCTATGTGAAAATGTGTGCTATAAATAAATCCCTCGAGTCCTCCAAGCAATAGATGCACCGCCACTTCCATCACCTCCATTAGGTACTCCCTGAACTGGCCAAGCCTCCACGGCACTATACACCGTCATCAGTTTTCCCTAAACGATAATCCCATTTGAGCATTTAGAAGGGTCTGTTGTGAAGCCTTCAGGGAAACCTCACTATGTCATATCACTAGAAATACAGAAGAGTAATAAAACCCCACTGGACATCCCAAGGGAGCCTTTGCAGAGCAGAAGGAAGAGAGACTTTCACTTTAGTTCAGATTGATTATCCAGTCATTAAATGTGATTAAATGTGGTATTCTGCACAGGCATCACTCAGGTTTTCCTCTTCTTTTCATGCATCAGATGATGTAAGAGCCATGTGGCTATTGTGGCTGTGTTGGCTGCACACGCCTTGCACTAGAGATTTTGGGAAACAACGTAAATCAGGGCAAGCTGTGCAAGCTTCCTACAGCTTTCCAAATGATTTTGACATGATTTTTTTCAAAGGCGTGTCTCTGAGTCTGACCAATTAGTAAACCAGAAAGTAACTGCCTAGAATGGCCATTATTGCTAACTCCATAGTGCAGTGGTTCTCAAACTGGGGTGTGGGCCCAGAAAAAAACGTGACAGCAAAAAAACCTGAGAATCGCCATAGGGATACAAATCTGAGGCCAGTTGCTCTAAAAAGGTGAATACAATATCAATAATAATAACTAGAATGTATAAAATCCCATACATTCTAGCTGGCTAGCCTGCCATTGTTAGCTGGATCTGTTTATGGACATGTAGCCAACCAAACTACTTGCTTTGATATGAAGGGTGCTGCATATAATTTGCCTTCTGCAGTAGCTCATTAACTCTATACAATATGATTATTCCAAAAGCATCTATGAACATGATCTTTACAACATAAAGAAATATTGTGGCAATAGCGTGGGAGCAACCTATTGAATAAAGCCTATATATAGCGGGCATCGCTGTAAAACCACCCATATTTTCTCTCTCCCTATGCTTCTTAAAAAATATTGTTTTCTAAATAAATAACACAGATCAAGGAAAAATTTTCCATCAGAAGAAAGCCTTGCTCTGTGAAACGAGAGGATTCTGTTAATATATAATAATCAATAATCAATGATCATCTTTCTTGGGATGTTCAGCACACACTGGACATCTCAAGGAGACTAAATACACTTATAATACACTATTACTGGAAAGTGAAGGTATTTCTGGTGGTTTGTGTAAGGGTGATGCAGGTTGCTTTCCAATATCGCCACCAGTGGTATAATGTACCCTTACTGGATTTGAGTTACATTAGTAGGACATCCAAACCTTAAACATTATCCCGTTATTCCTCTCTTACAAGACAGTTCAACAACAACGGAAGTCAACCCTCGTACAAGTTGACCCAGATGTACATCCCTATGTAGCGATAATGGACATTCTTTGTGGTCAGAGAGACAAGTGAAATGATTCCTGTAAAAATCATGTTTATTTGGAAAGCTGGAGTCTCATATAATGGCCCTGATATGTGTTGTTTTGCACGAGTCCTCGTTTCCCCGAATTGCCACAAGGGAGATGTCAAACTTGAGGTGCACAAGTGCACAAGTCATATAGCCACATTCATGGGAAATATGACAGGTTGAAATCAACCTGAATATTCCTACAATGCAGCAGTCGGTAACAACTGAACATGCAATGCAACACTTTCTGCATCCCAAATGGCATTAAGAGCACTAGGAGGAGCCAGTGGAACCTGATTTATTTATTTATTTATTTTTTACAGATTTTCTGTCTCATGTACTACTGTCAGGATATAGTGACAGTTTAAGCAAATATGACAAAAAAGTTATTTAACACTCAAACCGCCACGGTGGTTATTTTTATCCCCCTTATGTTTTCAAATGCATATACCTCTTTTAAAATAAAACTCTTACATCTCTCCTTTCATGACTTTTCCTTAAATGGGTTTATTAATCTTCTAGTGAATTATGGGTGGTGTGGGATAAAAGGGTAAAAAAACAAAAAGATCATTTATGCTTATGTAATGCTGCGCTCAACATTCATGCCACACCAGGTTGCCTAACAACAGCCATTGTTTAGACGTCTTTTGATAAGTGCGCTGCTAAATCACCAGCTAGAGGTATTTGATGGATCGATATGACAATAGATGGATTGGAGCAGAAGAAAGATGAACGTCCAAAAAAGTTCTGGAAATGACTTGAGAGAGGGAAATCGGATAAAGGAGAGATAGCAACAGGGTGTGTGTGTGAGTCGGTGTCTGATGGACAGACAGACAACCCAAAAACATAATGCCTCTAGCCACTGCCATCCCTCCAGATATGTTCATTTTCAAACTTGTAGTCTTAAGCCCCAAATGATGCTGTCTCAAGTGACATCACTTGAGGCAAGTTGAGGCAGCCCCATCTGGAGCCACAAAAGGCTTTAAACAACCCTTTTCACACATGTAGTAGTACTCCTTAAGATCTGTAAACAGACTTTGAGTATAAAGTATAAAATCGTTTACACCCCTTTAACTTTTAATTTGGTTTAGATTGTTGCAAACCTTGATTTCAAGTTGATTCAAATTATAATTCATGTCGGTAAAACCCAGTGTAAAGTAATATGATTGCTTTTAGTTACTTTTGGATTACTTCACTGCCTAATAGGCAAATGACAAGAGAGTATCAAAGATGTGCTGTTTGCTTAGTGATACATAACAAAATCTCCCGTTCCCAAGATCCACGTTTAAAGTTTTTTTATATGAGGTGCTTTGCACAATGTCACCATGATGGCAATATCTGGCCCATCAATGACAAAAAACTTTGTTTTGTAGGTATTCTTGATGACATTTAAGAGTTTGTCATTTGGAAAAACAATTTAAAATGTTGATGACTGATTCTGCACATGTTGTATTAATTTTACGCCCCATTGAACACTGTACAAAAACACAACTGTTTTTTCAAAGATTTTGGTTAAACTGGATCAAATTTGATGGAGAAAGATTTGAAACATGGAGAAATTATATTGTAGTTTTCTCTCTGATGTCCCCAGCTGCTCTGCCTCAACTCTGTGATTCAGAGAGTAAGCCTGATGGACAGATAGCTTTACTTGTTGCTGAAGTTAGTTAACAGCTACTTATCTGTTGATATTAGCTCAGTTAACTGTGCGACCACTTGTCAAATTAGCTCACTCTGGCCGTAAAGAGAGCTTGGAGCACCGGGGGAGTGTTTGTGTTTACCATAGACTGTATGAAGGTGTTTCCACCTTTACTCAAGCACTGGAGATTTTCAGGCCATGGGCGGGGGGACCCAGCAGGGAATGATGGCGCGGTGCAGCAACATTGTGAAATCCAATACTGACTTGATTTACACAGAGCTTCTTGATGGATATAATTAGTTATAATTTTTGCTAAACCTGTGGCCTGTTAGCTCGGTCGGTTAGCCGTGCTGATAGCGGTTCTATTACCTTACTCAGCCCTGGGGTGCCAACAGCCAAACCCGGCAAGAAAACCACCTCGGTACTGTATTCCCAGTGGTCAAACTGGACTTTGTCGGTCTCGGAGGCTGTGTTCAGTCCCAGTCCAGCTGCAGTGTTCACACACTGAGAGCTTGAAACAGTCTACACTAAGTCTGCATGACGGGTTGGGGGCGTAACGTTAACACACATCAATACCTGCGACATGTCCCTCCCCAGCTTTGTGTTTTTACAGAAACATGTACATATACCATCTACATACTGTTTATTTAAAAAAAAACAAACATATATGAGGCAAATAACATAGCGTTTTCTGCATCATGGAAACTAAAAAGTAATCCCTATGATTAAACCGCAATTTTTCAAAATAGACTTGTAATCTGATTACATCTTTATTCTCTGTACTGTAATGGAATACTTACTTTTTTGTATCCAGATTAGGTAACGCCGTTATATGTAATCCGATACACCCCAAACCCTGTGTATAGCATTTCAGGTAGTGGAGCAGTGCTCTTAGAGAAGAACAAGATGAGTAGTTGTGCCTCAAAGCAAACTGCAGCTAATTGCCTTTTCTTTTATCGTGTGCAACGAATAAAGCATCAACACAATTTAACTCTGATAAAGATGCAATTGCAGCTCATAAATATCAATTAAGGGACAGGCTCTGTGCTCCAGAGCCCCTCTGGGCTCAACTACTCAAATGTTAACACTAAATGTCAACTAAAAAGGGCTTGCAAATGTACAAAACATGTTGTCTAAATGTACAAAGTTAAATTATTATATAATTTGTATAATATATCTTTTACCCAATTATCTCACCTATAGACATGTTTCCAACCTTTGTGAAATCCCATTAAAGTGAGCCTGCCTTCCCCCCTGAGGACAGAGTAGATTCTGGCAGGCCCAACAGAGTCAGCTGTCGTCTTCCTTGGCGGTGCGACAAGTTGATATTTCATTTGAATGCATGGTGCTCTGAGCACTGATGCAAAGGCTATTACCCAGAGTGCCCAAGTGGGTTGGCCAACAGTGCTAAGGCCGCACGCTGTGGCACTTCAAAGAAATGAAAAGTGCTCAAGAAAACAAAATATATCTACTATTTCTTATTAAATGGTCTACTGTACCACAGTTATACACATTAAAGGAAGGGTTTCTTTTCAAGGTTGTAGACTGGCAGAAATGTATAATCAACATATTAGATTTGGATTTATTGAATGCATGATGCTACATTTCTTTTACTTTTACTTCTTTACTTCTTCTTACTTAAGACTTTATATACTATACTATACTTTTGATTGTATGTTATGCCCCCACTCCAACACACACACACACGCACTCCCACACACACAACTTTAAGCTTCAGATATGGACATGTAATTTCCATCCAACCCACCTTCCAGCCGTCCCCGACTGTCTTCCTCTCTGACACTGGAGCCAAGGGTTTTAAAGTGTGTGATGTGTGATCGAGCTTAGGCCAGCGAAATTCTAGGGCACTACAGCATGTGTGATATATTACATTATTGAGTGTGTTCACTCAGATTTAAGGCACATAAAATTAAAAAAACTTTCAGGGCATGTGACATATTACCAGTCACGGGGCCCATCATGCAACAGTGATTAATTGGACACGCTGGCATTACAATATTGAAATGAAGTACCTTTTACACACTTAAAACCCATTATTTTACACCCATTAATTTGAAAATTGGAGTCAGCTGTAATTTCCACTCACAGCAAAAGCATGAAGCAGTATAAAACGGCGGATTTATGATAAAAGCTTATTTTACTACTACTGGAGCTACACATACATGCAGGGGGAGTCAGGGCCAGTCAGAAATTCGCACTCCTCAACAGGAACAAAATATATGTAAAATTAGATTGTGGCTGGTTAATATCACACCAGTACTGGAAAAATACAGCTTAAATGGAGCAGCATCCATTAAATATTTAAACGAGCAGTCAATTTTGTTAGCTCAGTCATTCTGTCTGGATTTGCGAGGGATGTAGTAACTGAGGTCTAGTGAGTCCATGACCTTCTCAAGCATAACAGTGAAAGAGGGGATGAAGACAGACAGGTTGCTCTAGCTTTGCCTGCTGGCCCCTTTTATAGGAAAAAGATAAAGGCCTAAATTATTACCACTTAAAGACCTAATGCCATGATTAGGTGTATTGATTTGCTAAATCTAATCATCACCAGATCAATGGGATGAGCAACATATGGTGTATAGAATTCTTATTTATCCACAAGAGAAATTGCCTTTAATATACATCATCTTGTCACTGTAAGTGCAGTGCAGCCTTGCTTGTCGCCATGTCTATTGATTGACGTGTTTATCATGCTCATTGTGCTGTGGCCACTTTGAATTCTCAATTTTGATTGGCTGGCAGGTGTGGATTAACTTTAAGTAACCACAGAGTACAACTGGACACCTATCCCTAAATTGTGTTTGTTTGCAGTTCTAAATGAGTGCCCCAGTATTAAACTGTAGATAAAGATGGCAAAAGTGTGGCTTAGCTAAAGAGCTTTGAAGTAGTGTTTTTTGTTTAACTAATCAAATAAAATAGATAAATACCTTTTCAGTCAATAACCATGCAAATTAAATATTTGATAATTGCATGAATCCTGACGTTGAAATCAACTAACAGTAGTAGGAGGAAAGCTAGGACTATAATTATTATCTATGTTAGATACAGTGACACTAGCAGCATGCAGGTCTGAGGCACAGCTGCGGGAGAAAGATAAATAAAATAATTAAAACCTCACAGAAGACATCTGGAGAAGTTTCCAGTTAGAGTGTGACTGGGAATGTTTTAATAATATAATGTATTAAGACTCAGTCTTCTTATAGGTTGAGTACGTTCCAGACTTTAGAGCAATCACAGAAATTTCAACAAGCAGCAGGAATTGTGTTTTTATTATCTTTAAAACAGAAAAGTGAGACTAAATTAATTATGTACCTTCCAAATCTTACGCTTCATGACTGTGATGGCATCATCCATATATACAGGTATTTTAGCGTACATACTTTTGTATTTTGTACTTTTGTACTGTAATCTTTTCTCAGTAAAGCTTCTGATTACAAGTGAAGTTAAAACAACTGGCTACGACTGATGATAATTTTCATAATTAATATGATGATTTTTAATTGTTCACTCTAAAATGTCAGAAAACATGAGACAAAAAAGGTGCCATGTTAAAATAGCTTGTTTTGAACTTGAGATTCTGTTTACAGTGATATAAGACAGAGAAAAGCAGCAAATCCTTCTGATCCATCCAATCCATCTGAGAAGCTGGAACCAGAACATGTTTGGCATTTAAATATAGGCTAATTGATTTGATTTTGATTTTGATTTTATTGGACAAAAACACAAATAAATGCATAAAAGATGCCAACAGAACTATCGAGGATAAATGTATATTGTCACTGTGTTGGCATCTTTTTAATAAATAATAAATTATCAATTAATAATTAATGAATAATTTATCAAAGTGATCTATTTTTGCTGATACTAATGTATTAACATCTAAACTGATGTCTTTTTGTGTGAAGCAGCACAACAAATGTTAAAGAAACAACAAAAGACAGAACAAACACACAAATGGTTGTTTCATAAAAAGCAGTGCATCTTTAGAAACCACTTTGCAAGGAGGATCTTAAAAAATGCTAATTGGTTATTTTGAATGTCAACACCTTTATACCAGCAGGTTTTATGTGGCACCAAAAGCTACCCGCTGTGGAACAAGGCAGCCTAACGAAAAAAAGTTGGATGGACCTTTCTAGCGGAGCTTCAGCCAAACATTTCTGGTCTGTTGCCTACAGCTTTCTCTTAGCCAGATATTTCAGTCACTATGAGCCTTATAAATATCCAGTAATCATACATCTGTTGAAGCATTTTCGTGTAGCCTACTATTTTAATAACAAAAAAAAACATACACACTCTTGTACTTAAGCAATGTCATGGCAAAAGCTTTATCTACACACTGCTTTATATTCACATTAAAACTTTAATTATATATTGCTGCAATGTTTTGATCTGACAGGATGTTCGTGTCTGATCAATAGATAATTAAATTTATAAAAGGTACAGATTTTATTTTTGCCTTGATATTTGATCTGATTTTTACCGTGTTCCTTATCTTTATTAGACATTGGCAGTAGCTTAATTCCTTGGCTTTAAAGATTCACAAAACCTAATGTTTTTTTCACTAAAAATGATAAAAGTACAATGGACATCATATTATATGATCAAATCAGAAGAAACACATTTTACTTTATACATCATACAGTCTGCCTCATACAGCAGTGTACTGCATTGAGGCAGATAGTTTGCTTCCCTAATAGTTGCACCCAATAAATCATCTATGTCACTGAAAGTCTTCAACCTTGACACCCACAGTGCTTAACATCTCGACTCAGCCTGTCATAAAGTGAAAGATCAAAGTCTTCACAGGCCTGGGGTATCACACATATAAGGAACTTTACTGACTCTGCCTTTCCTGTGGACCTACACAAGCACACAAGTTATTGGTTTAGAAATATATGCAGAGAGCTGCGTTGATCGATATGAGTGCTGATGTCAAAGGATCAGCACAAACCGAAGTGAGCCTGTTGTAAAGGCTGAGGAGTTGACAAGGATGATGAGTGTGTGTTTGGTATACTGGTAATCAGTAAAGGTCAGACACATTCAGGAGTGTGAAAAGCAATATGTATTGTTAATCAGAATTCAGTACTTTATGCCAGTGAATTGTCAAATCCAATGTGCTTCAGAGTCTATTTAATTATTTCTGCTATATATGCTCTAACTGGTCATTTTTACTTTGAGAAATCAACTAAAGCAGGGGTCAGCAAATTAGTCTGGCATCAGGCCAAATTTTTTTCAAGGCGTTACATGATGGGCCCAAACATAGTCATGTCCGCATTTATAAACCTATGGACGCTTATTTTCATTTCCCTGAGGAAATTCAGGGGAATCCAATCGCACGTTTACTGATGGCTTTTTCAGAGGTGTGTCAAGAAAGCCAGTCTCTTTTGAATGTCCTTCAGAATTCATCAAAGTAAAAGCTCTCAATAAACTTGACATAAAGCATTGTTGCAAAAGACGTTCTTGGTCTTTTATTTTGGAGGCACAATCACTTAAGAGGAAGTCATTGTGTGAGTAACTGCAGCTGTCATGACTGAGATCTACTTCAGCACCAGCTGCTATTAATTAATTATTTTTTTTATTTTTCTGCTGTCAAAGCAATATGCCCAAGGGCCAGATGTTATTGCTAGCGGGCCGGTTCTGGCCCACGAGCCACCTATTGTCAACCATGAAACTATAGTATACTTTATGTATGGAACCTGTCACAGTATGTTCATCATTTTCACTTGCCTTTACACTGGCTCCACTTCCCTTTCGGGGAAGGCCCTGGAAGGGATGTGGAGGAACATTATTATTAACATACTGCATCGTTTGCAAATCTGACAAATATCCTTTAAAATAAAAGTACCATCTGCACAAAAAAACATGTATTTGGCAAAAGAACTGGACAGATTATATATCCAAATATGTTTCCTTATGTGAAACTTATTCACAATATTAAAGGTGCTTTGCAATCATGTTACTGTTGTTAGTGCTTATTTTTCTATTTCCCAGATATTCCCTGGAAGAACATGTGTGTTTAAACTAATGTGAGAGAACGCAGAAATAGATCTTTTTTTCCCATGTCCCCTATTTAGATTTTTCTCCATGTCCCTTCTGGGGCTTCTTACTACACCCAAAGATGCTGTCCTCATCATAAATATGAAAGAAATGGTCATTTGTTAAAAGGCCCTGAAGACCTCATTTCAAATTAGCTTCATGTTATGAACTATGGGCTGCTGCACAGGCTCACATTTTTTGCTACAACAGTTTGGTTTAGAACAGTTGAAGTTAGAACCTTAAAGGTTACTTCACAAGGGGATTTCTGTATTGTGCTTTTGAAGTGGGCGGGGCTCTGCTGGAAAAAGGTGATGCACCAATTAAGATTTAGCAACGTTTGAGGGGAAACATGACGACTGTTGTAGGGTTGTTTGCTTATGCCACTCTCAGTCAATCAAACCACACCCACGCAGTCCTGATGAAGCAGATTACCTACATTTTTGAGTGTCAACCTAAATAAATAATAATTAAGGATTTAGTTTTCTTAACTTTGCTGGTTATTTAGTGTTTAATATTTGTGTTACAGAGAAATACAAAAACAACAGTCAGTGTTTTTAACCATGATCAATAGCAAGCATAACCAATTAGTTTTAGGTGTGGTTAGATTTGGTTTAGGCAGAGTTGGCAGATCAGAAAGCACATATATGTTGTTTTGGAAGGCCCTGACAAATAATCTTTTTTCTCATTTAGACAAAATATGAACAAGCATCATGAAATGTAGAAAAAACCATGACAACCAAAGGTAGGCTGTAGTATGCTTCAGTGACGTACAAGACACATTAGCGTGTGGCTCTTGTTGCAGAGTCTACTTGTTTTTTGTTTGTTTTTTTTGGTGTCCAGGCTCAGCTCCCAGTGCTTACTGCCAGACTTTGTTCTCAGCTTTGTGTCTCTGCCCATATTTCACTGCATGACTTCAATGTGCAGGACACATTGTTTTCGGGAAGTCTTTCACAGTTATTTTGGAATTTCAAGAAAAACACCGAATGAAGTAGAAATACAAACTTGGAAGAAGGGTTGCCATTCAAAATACCAAAAACCCAAAAACCCCCACAAATGAATGCCCTATACAGGTACAGTGAAAGAGTTCAATGTGATACGCTGTGCTTATAACGGTTTGATAGCATGTGTGGGTAGTGGTGAAGGGAATGTTACTAAACTGCTGCAAAGTGCCTGATAGGAAGTGTAAGTTAAACTCAGAATCAGCCCAACATGCCTCACACTGACAGCGTAATCCTTATTGATGGCTTCAGCTATTTTGAAAGGAGCTACGGCTGCAACCATTTAGGCTGTACAAGGTCAGTTAGTTTTTCTTTTTTCTTTGTTTTGCAGGTTTTTTCTTTATCGTATACAGCATGGCTCTGAGGACACTGTAAACCCAACCAGCTCAGAGCAACATTTTGTGTTACTGCTTTAATCTGTAAGATGGCGAGATCTTGTCTTTCAGTTAAGGGTATTTATTTGATCCAATTAAAACTTTGCAGTGTATGATAATGAATTTATAGAGCTGAGAAGCTAGATCCTCCTGTCTAAGACTGCATAATGGTCTCAAAGCTTCAGGAAAAGTTAGTAGTTTTGTGCCAATGGCAAAACTGTGAATAACACTCTTCTAATTATCTGCACTATTAAAAGCTTGAATACGTGGAATGGAAAAACTGTGTCCACAGGTTACTTAAAAAAAAAAAGAAGAAGAAATTCAGCTTATGTTTTCAAGAAATGTGCTCCCTGGACCAATTACTGTCTCTGTCTGCTCTAGGAAACGGATGGATTATTGAATAAATTGAAGGTTATTTGAGCGTAATTGCCCTGTTGCTCTTACTTAAGCAGTTCTACAACAGCAGATGAGTGTGTTCACTCGCACCATCGGGCCCCTGTGTTGTTCACAATGACTCCTGCATTACTTTCCTCTCCTTTTTCTTTCTGTCGGCTGAAAACATTGCTTCTTTGTGTGGTTCGCAGTTCTGTTGTTGTGGGAGGCAGCACTGAATATAAATTTAACAGCTTAGGCCACAAATGTATCAGTGTTGGGCTTGTTAGTCAAAAGTATGTTCCTCCTTACATTAGGCCAGTAGCACTTACATCTGTTAATTATAAGTCATTTGAAAATAGGATGGTTCAACATCTCAACAAAGCAAAAGGTAACTCCAAGGATCCTTTTCAGTTTGTCCACAACTGCAGACTGTACCAATGTGTGATGTTGACTGACTAATTGAATGGTGTGGCAACAAATACTCTTACCATCAAAAATAATAAGACAGAGGACATTTTTTTGGACTTCCTCCTGATTGTCAGCTACCTCCAGTGACAATTCACAATGTAAGTCTCTTCAAAAAAAAACCTGGCAATTGCCACCCTATCATGGATTTGATCCAGATTCAGCAGCATGTGTACTTAATTCGTAGACGCAGATCTTTGGGAGCCAGTAGCAAGATCCTTTTTCTGTGATTCAGAGCGTCATGCTGTACTGCAGTATGGCCTGTGAATCTGTGAATCTTAAAAACTAAACTAATCAGTGCAAATATCCCAATTTGCGCGGACATTATTGGCCAACCTGTTGCATTCTCTTTCCAAGGAACTTACAACAAGAGCATGCTCAAACTTGCTAACAATATCTTTTCTGACTCCTCGCATGTTTTAAACGGAGAATACCAACTTCTGCCCACAGTAGGTGATGTAGAGTCCCTCCATTTAAACACAAAAGGCTAAAGAATTTTTTTTTTTTTATCAGTCTATCCTGTTGCTAAACCAAAATCATTGCGCTGCTAACTTGCACCCAACAGATATAATATGATGTGTATAACTGTGATGATTGTTTGATGTGTTATTTATGTCTACAAAAAGTGTCATATGCGTAGCTGTATGTTCAATCTAGGTGTACATAACTTAAACGCAACTGTGCCACAATGCAAAATAAATTTCTGTGTAAACTGTCAATAAAGTTGTATTGTATCTTTTCATACCTATCATTTTTAAATAATAATATATTACTTGATACTAGTCTTGAAAGGATTAGACGATTTAAATTAATTCTCAGCCAAGTGACCATTTTTTTGGCAACAATTGTGATGATCATTTATGTAATTTATCAAGTGAAAATGCCACACATTCTCTAGATCCAGCTGTTGTTTGATATAATTATAAATGAGGCAATTTGGTGTTGTGAATTGTGGGTGTTAGATTTGAAGGGAAACGTTAAAGGGCATTATTCACACTTAGACTACTCTAACAGATGTAGTTGCTACAAATATTGCCAAACCTGGTTCTACCCTTCTGTGTGGATGATCTAGACAACCAAACTTCAGCCCTGAAGGCAGTGAAATCTTTACTTTGGCTCTTAACCTGTCCCTGAGTGAGGAAAACAAGGACAATGGATGAAGATGACATCGACAGCTTCAGCCAGAAGTGTTGATATCCTAACAAATGCAAACACTTATTTTGGCTTATAGTCATTGTGGTGACATAATTAAATCTGCAATAGCATGTGCTCATTAGTTGCACTAAGCTGCTCATTACTTGGGAAAATGCCACAATTCCGCACAGATGTGTGGGCAGCATGCATCCCCCCAGCCTGTCTCAGCTTTTCAGTAATTTTAGGAATAAAAATAAAACAAACAAAAAAAAAATTAAACAAAACAGCAGCATAAATCCAACAAGTGACAAGGCAAGACAAACAGAATGAATCACAGTGGTGCAGTTTAAGAACAACTCAAACGGCTCTCTCTGCACCTAGCCGCCTACCAAACATGCACTGTGCACGCGCTCGTGCGTACCTACATATGAATAATAGTACTTTACTGAGATATTCAAGAACATTTGACAAAGTTGCACAGAAAGAGGGGACATGAAACATCGTGAGGCTTTCTATTAAAACAGCTCCAGACTGTTTGAACGTCGACATCCTTTCACCGCATATCAACTGACTATTCTGGACACCCACAGTTCGTTTGCCCCCCCCAAAAAAGGTATAATATTGACTGGAACGCAAAGCTCCTGAAACACTGAAGAGAAGTGTGGGGGTTTGGAGCACCCGCAGCCAGTAAAATGGAGGAGGTGATAGGCAGTGTGGGATGAGATTGTAGGTGCACAGAGCTGTCAGGAGAAGGGGGGAGGTAGAAGAAATAGGACGGAGTCAAAACATGTCAGAGCTTTGAGGGGGAAAACGGGAAGGAGGCGAGGGGGGAGGACACAAAAAATAGACACGTCTCACCAAATCTCGGCCATTTAAAGTCAGAAAAAACTTGTCCTTGCGGCTTCATTACCAAGGACTTCATCTGAGAGATGTATTTGGCTTCAACTAATTTTGCACTGGAACCCAAGTCAACTGATTCAGATTTGGGCTACATCGCTCCTACATCATGTAGGTGAGAGCATTATCTCCTCGCCTTGATTTTCAGAAGCACCAACACTCCCGCCGGCAGTATTTGTGTTTTTAAAATTCATGAATAGGGAAGGAAACCCTCTCAGTGGGGATGTCGATCTTAAATGCAAAAAGAAAAAAAGGAGGGAGATTCTGCTTCTTTAACACTGGAGCTGGCAGCTTGCTATGCAGGAATAAGCCGCGAAAGACATCTGAACATCACACTAACAGATGCCAGTGGAGAACAAACAACCCATACTGTTATTGTAAGGACCACGAGTGCGCTCAGAAAATAATATAGATGATTTGCAGATCCATGGGCTCTCCATCCTCTGGCGGCAATCGTTTCAAATGAAACAGTCCTCCACTTACTTACCCATGTTGTCTCATCGGTCCGTTCCCTCCGTCCTCCGTGGCGCAATCCGCCGCTTAGATCACGACTTCCTCCGTGTCGCCTTGCCTTTTCAGTACCTGGAGAGCCCCGGAGCTCTGTGCGCCTCTCACGCAAGTGGTGACTCACCTGCCTTCATTCTAAAAACTGTCTCTCGATTATTAAAAGCTTTTAAAGTTTGCGCCCATGCTCCTTGACGCAGCGCAACTTTCCAGACCTGTCAAAAAATAACAGTGCCATCAAGCCCCAACTTGGTAGTCAAACGCCTGGCTCTACAGCGTTTTTTCACCCTAATGAAATACAGTGTTGGAACAGGTGTCCGCAACAAAATCGGTCAAAAGTTGAGAGGCTCAGAGCTGGATTGTGCCGCGCGGATCGGTGCAGTCACTCGCGGAGGCAGGTGTCCTCTGCGCAAACATCCAGCGGAGCTGAGGAGAAGCCAGGCAGCGATCACTGGCAGGCACGGGCACTGTCAGGGGCTCCTGTCCTGTGCAGTGCATTGGTGAGCAGGTTTGCGTGTGCGCGCCCGGCTGCGTGGGGACGCGTGCGCGTGTGCAGGCGCGCGCGTGTGGGAGAAAGAAAAGAAGAGAGAGAGCGAAAGCATTCAATGCGGTGTTTAACAGCTGCAGGCATGATTTGGTCAAATGAGAGATTTGCTTTTGTTGTTTTTTTTTGTTGTTGATCAGATGTTTCCTCATCGTCACCGCCAACACAAACAAACCACTGCAGGAGCTGTCTCCCCCTTTAGCATGCTTTTCTTCCATAAGTCTATTATGCAGGTGTTGTGGTGGATATGCTGTGGGCTATATGTGGTCATCATTATAGCATGAGTGGGTAGCCTGCCTGATCCCACCTCTTGTTGTATAATTCTTGCAGATGGGAAGGCTAAATGCAAGAGTTTTGTTAGAGCAGGGATATGTTGGACAGGCTTTCCAAGACTAGATTTTATTTTTACATTTAGACTGTAATGAAACATTTCAACATTTCCCATTAGGGGGTATGACTTTGTCCAAACCAGAGAGAAAATTCTTGTTTCAAGCCATAATGTCCGTTTCTGATTTTTTATAATTAAAACAGCTGTAATTAAGCCCTTTCCGCAATAACAGTCCTGAAAGTCCCACTGGAATGACATTTCTCTCTAATTTTAGTTCAAGTTATATCCATAGTCCATAAGACTTTCAAATATTTGATTTAGTCTCACCTTTTTTAATCACTTCGTGTTGTGATTAATTCCTGAGATGGTGTTATAGTCTTCCAATTGGTACTTATTTGAGATGATTCAGACACAAGAGATGAAAAAAGACAATAAATTATAAAAGTGTGCCCATTATAAAAAATAGCTCCAGCCTGATCTGACTTTCTGTTTAGCCTTCGTCGTACTATTTAGTGACTGGGAGAAAGTTTTATGAAAGCATAGCACTTGAAGAATGAGGTTCAAAGTGAACAAGTACAGACTATAAACTCAGTCAGGCTTTGAGTTTGGATTGTGAACAAAATTTAAACAGTGGAGGAGTTATTGCTGCATATTAATGCCCATGGTTTTGAGATGACTTGTACACCAATCATACATTGGTGTGTTCTTCTGGCCATGCAACATATCTCTTAAATTTTCTGCTACACCCAGAAAGCTTGGGCTACTTACCAGGGGGTGGATTGTTTACAATTCAAGCCAAACCATCACATTTGCTTTTTTTTTTAAAGCATTACTACTATTTGTAGTCTCTCCAGTTACATTTCTAAAGTAGTGTGAATGTGTGGCAAAAAGCTAGGAAGAACTGAAATATCTCAATACAAACAGAGCAACAGAGATACAAAACAGCATGTTTTCCAAACTAACTAGTTGTTTGTTCCTATTGTGAGCAAAACGGCTGCAGTATCCGGATTTGTGTGGTCAGAGTGACAGTATCACAGTAATCTTTTATGGGTCAGAGCTCCTTCGAATGTCAGAACTGTTCAGCTTGCTTGAGTCAGTCACATACTAACAGCACTTCATTGTTTTTTAGATGGAGTTCACCCAGCGCATTTATCTAGAAACTCATCTAAATGTGTGAAGGACTCAGCCTTTCAGGTCTTTACATACCATACAGTGTGACTGTAAAGCACTCAGCTTCTGTTGCATTTCGAGTGAATCTGGTGATAACATTTGGTGAACTATTGCTCAGTCAGGACTGACACTTGTGACAAGGGGTGACAAGAGCCATAAAATGAATCTAACAAGCACAGCTGCCCGATGAAGGTTTGACATTGGCCCCTTCGCCGGGAGCCACAGTCACAAGGAGGCGGGGCTGTAAATCAGTAAGGCTATAGAGATCCCTCCTCCTCCCCGTCCTCCTCCTTATCCTTGACCACAGATGGGGCCTCAATGCTGGTGATGAGGAAGAGGAGAGTCACACTGCAACAAAGTGCGGTGTCAGCAAAGAAGTGTCAGGTAAATACAGGAGCAAGGCCACCATGAAAGAGGAGTAAAGTAATAACACAGATGAAAGGAAATGCAATACCTCTCAGGTGAGCCGGCAGAGGCAGGTGATGGGTCTTTACGCTTGAACTTGTGCAAAGAGCTTCTTTAATGACATTGGGGAGAGCGGGGTTAATTGAGCAAGTTTTTACTGGAGGTGTCTTTAAAGCGAGGATATAACAGTAATGTCTCCAACTAAAATATGAACATATATTTTAGGATGTGGTGTGTCCCTGGGAAGAATCAATTTGGATCTAAAATAAACTGTTTTCCAAAAATAAATTGGCAAGGGAGAGGGTAAGTTGAGACACATGGGAGTCAGGGGGCATCAATTTCATTTCATTTTGCAAACTCAAATGCCAGGTCCCAACATGCAATTGCACTCAGATAGTGAAACATTGCAGCTATGTCTCCTAATTGTTTCATATCAATGTATCACTATAAAGTCATCCTGTTTATCGTCATGTCTCGTGCCACCTGATGTATGGACTTCCGATTTTTGTACCTCTCCCACTACTCTGTCCAAATCCACAAGAGGAGTTGAAGCCTGTCTGCCTTCCATTTATAGAAGCATTACATGATGGTTTCTGATCTAAAATGCATTATGTCACATCATTTCGGTGATGCATAAGAATGTAAAAATACAGTAAATTACAGTAAAACATCTGTCTCAACTTCCCCCAGGTCTTTTGACTCAAATGACCCCATCCCTGCCATTTTAACAAAATTGTGTCATCTAGCACTTTAAGGGTTATGTAATGCCAACAGCCACAGCCTTGTATTGTTACTTCCTAAAGCGCTAACACATGCGTAAGATTTTATTAAACCTATCTGTAAATGTTCACACACAAGAATGAGGACTCCATAAAAAAAACTGTTGATCTTACAGTAAATGTGCTTATAACTTATTCCGTGGGCCTCTCTCCATCAAAGGATGAGTAAAATGGATGAATGTGTGGTCACATGACCAATTTTTGGCTATGGTTGCCGAGAAACAAGGGGTGGCTTGTAAGGGCAGAAAATTGTTTTCTTCTTACACTTATCATCCATTTATGCAAGTACTTATAATAGTGCTATTTTTCTTCTATTATTATGTCTTATACATTGTTTAAGCTTCAACATGTTCCTTTTATTTTTATTCTCATTCTGCTAGTCTGTCCAGCTTGGCTTCCCCACAGGCTCAAATCACCAGGCTGTCCCCTATATAGTATGTTTTTGTTCAAGTGACAAAGCGCCCTAGTGGCTGTAGCAATTATGACTTTTCCGTTGTGGCCTTTGCAGCTAAATAATCGTATAATCCCTAAAAATAAGTATTTATGTTTCTATAAAGATCCTAGCCCACATTTTTCTATTGTTCCGTATTTTTTATTGCATTTTGTATTTTTATTGTATTGTGTTATTTTATTCTGTTTTATTCATTTTATCTGCAACATTTGTGGACATGCTCATTAAACAGATGTATCAATCATGCAGGCTGTATTGTGGTTTTCTATTTGTGCCTGCTTATGACAACATGCAATGGAACTGTTAATCACTGATACTGTTGGCCTTTAATATGAAGCATTCACTGGCGTGGAAATATGCATACCAAGATCGGAGTTCAAGTATAAAAATGTTTCCAGTCCTTTGAGACAGTGTGAAATTTAAGAAGTATTAATGGCAGAACTTTGCAATATTAATAGTTAAGTTTGCATTGCTAATTATACTTTCCCAGATCACTTTAACTTTTAGCTTGTGGTAAGGAGAACAAATTGAACAGACTTTAATTTTAATTTCTGTCTTTCTGCTTAATGCTTTGACTCCCTGCTATGGTGTAGGCCTATGTGTTTAATATTGTGGTGTTAATAGAGGTGTAACGGTACATGTATTTGTACAGGACATTCGGGGCGGTGCAAATTTAACGTTGAATATAAGCCTTGTTTTGTGTGGAACATACGTAAATTCACACGGACATATTAAGTGGTCAACCAAATCTCTGTGTTGCGGTGCTACACAAGCAGCATGCTTTAATCCCTCGCTAAGTAGCAACTTGAGTATCATGGCCAGTGCAGAGAAGCCAGAGCCTGTATTTTTAATAGCCAGACCTTATTTTTAAGGTCTCCTGTTTGGGAACACTTTTTTATTTTATATAATGTATTATGTGTAATTTGAAAGTTTGTTTAAAAAAATGTTAACTGATTTTAATGTTTACAAAAGTTCAGAATAAACAAGCAGGAATTTAATGTTTGCATTTTTCCCCTTACTGTACCGAAAATAAACCGAACCATGACTTCAAAACCGAGGTACATATCGAACCATGATTTTTGTGTACCATTACACCCCTAGTTCTTATTAAAGTGTTTTTTTCAAATCACTGGCTTCTGTCAACTATAATGTTCACACATGCGTGGTACAAACTGGGCAGGAATATAAAGAACAGACTATACAGAAAGGTGATGTGGCTACAGCCAATCATTACAGACTCTACTGCAAGGGGGCGTGGTGTGAGTGAGGGACGCAGCATGAGGGGTGCTACAGTCCGCAGCCGGACGTTATTGGTTGTATGGCAGCCTGTTCTCATTCCCACGGCATCAAATACCTGCGCTTTGTTACATATGTTTTTTGGCATCTGGTACCAACACAAATGGCATCCTTAAGCTTCATAGTTCAATGCCGTGGGAAGCCGTTTAGTGTTATTGCTGAATGCTAAACGTAATATAAATATCAGCAAAGTCAGAGGAAAGAGGTGGTTGAGGTGGATGGGTGAGTCAGAAACAGAACTTTCACCCTGGAGATTTGCAAAACAAAAACTAAATATTTAAAGTTACAAAAATTACATAAAAACGTTACTTAACTTACCCAAGTTATACTTACTTATGTAAGTAATATGTTATTTTACTCCAACCATGATTTTTTTTTACTTTTATTGCCTAAACCTAACAAAATTTTCACAACATTAACCACTACAATTATTTTGAAAGTGTAACCGGACGATCATATTTATTGCCACTAGAGTGACCGGAAGTTGCATATTTATTCTTTCTGCCTAGATCGTAGAGCCCTACATGTGCAAATACAATGCTAAAGGGCACCCAGGGCGTGAAAAAGCAACAGCATCAGACCCATCCAACCCAACCTTCTCCCTCTCCTGGCTTTCGGCTCTATAAAGGCACGCTATTTCCGTCTTTACTTCTAACGGACAAGAGACATAATTCCTCAAGACAGATTCATCACAATGCTTTTCGGCATTTAGTGAAACGGTTGATTTTTTCTGGAGAAGACCATTTTAATATCGGTGCTAAATCAAAAATGTGCAAGTAGTTACAAATTACATATTTTGATATATAATTTGGAGTACTTATTGAGACAGGAAGATAGTTTTGGTTTTATGTATTGGGGTTTTGTCCACCCCCCTATAGATGTGTATGATGAAATTGTCTTATTATTATTTATAAAGTTGCTGCATGTATATGTTACCATTCTGTATTATATAGTACCTCATGTTGTTTCTTTAAAAGTTTAAAATAAGCTTACTGGCAACAAAAGGGTTTTATCTCATTATATTTCTGCATTAATTTCTTTGAGGACTGAAGCTGGCATCAAAATTCTCTAAAATGTTCAGTGCTCTGTAGTTTTGACACGATTAGGATAAGGATCTGTGCATGATTTGGTTGCTGAATCAGTTGCAAGTTTAAGTCAGTGATGAAAACTTTATGTCGTATCTAGGACAACAAAATCTTGTTCTGTGAATAACAAATGTTAAATGTCTCAACTGGGCAGCCATCTTTTTTATCACATCACCCCTGCTGTTGTAAGCCTTTACAAACTGAAAATGATCATGCAGAGTCACCACTCTGAAAAACCGAAGAAGGAGAGATGTAGTCTACATATTTTCCATTGTTAAATTTGTTAAAATTGATTGGTGATGGTGTTTCTAGGCCGTGGTTAGTTGTGTATTTTTCGAAATAATGCAGAAAATGCAGATTAAGTGAGATATCAGAATATCTTTAGCTCAGTTACAAGAAGGGCAAAGGCTTGTTTGTAGACTTACCATTGATTTGACAATTACTTGACAATTAATCGACAATTACAATTGGATAAATGTATGATTAAAATTATTGGTGATTAATTTTCTGTCAATTTACTAATCAGTGTTTCAACAGTACTGAAATTAAGTAAACATGAAATTTTAAATAAAACAAAAACTGTGGAAAGTTTTCATAGGAAAATGGTTGACTGAGGGCTGTGGATTATCCAGACAATCATGTATCAGTAACACAGAAACCAGCACATATCTATGAAACGATTGTCTCACACCAATCGCAGTATGTAATAATAATATCAGTATAATAATATCAGGCCCTTACATATACTCAGTTCAAGGGCCTTGCCCATTGAGCCTATGCCATGGAGCAGCTGAACACAGCTAAGAGAGGAGTTTTTCTGAACTTGGGATTGAGACTCTTGTCTCATTTATATCAAAGAAAGAAATTCTGTTTGTCAGTCTGAAAGGTAGCCTAATATATTACAGTAATAATATTATAGCTCAGGTCGCAGTTCTTAATATTTAGGTGAAAAAAACATTGTCACACCTCAAAGTTGCCACCAAGCGTGCTCTTCTAGTCTGTGTGCTGCCTGACACTGACCCCGACTGGTTATAGAATAGCTGCTTTCATCAGGTTTGCATCAATGTCTGGCATAAGTGGGGGAAGAGACACCGACGCATTAAAGTAAAAATTTAATATCATAGGGAACTAGTATTGTTTTGAAGGCTCTAGTAACACTATTATGTTCAGCCGTTGCACTGAGACGGTGAAACAGAGGTTTCTAGGCCCAAATGCTGACACCTAAATCAGTGGTGTTAACCAGAACAAATGGTGAAACTTACAGTGTAGATGAAGTAGTCCAAACAAAGCAACGTAGTCGAGAAACAGAAGGTGAAAAATCCAGAAATGACCTGGTGTTACGACCATAAGGGTCATGTGTTTGAGTTGGGGCGTTGTCTTCCTTCTTCCTTCTCTCTCTCAGGTAGTGGGCCTTCCCACCAGGCCTCAGCTGCATGAGTGAGTGGCAGCAGGTGTACTCAGTGCCTGGAGGATAAGAAGGCTTGGTTTTTCATAGTACTTGGTCTGTTTCCCTTTCTACCTGTTGCAACCACACTGCAGATCAACACCCGTGAGCAGACCACTGGAACGTAACACCTGGCGACTAAAAACACAAACACAAAGTGAAACACAAACACTAAAAACTTATATACACAAGAAGGGTGACCACAATCAGGCAGGTGGAACGCATTAGGCAAAAATGAGAACACAGACAGGAAGAAAAACAGTAAACACTGCAAACATGAAACACCACCACCCCAGAACCGTGACATTTAGTTTATGTATTTTTTATTATGATACAGATGAATCAGAGCCAGGCACCAACATGTCTCACAGCCCTCCACAAAGAGCCAGGATCCTCTTCAGCTCCACAAAGCAATCTGAAGGCAGCCTAACAGAACCAGGCGACTATGTCCTCAGCTGTCCCACCACGACCCTCAATTGTAACAGCACATGTCCGGTTAATCAGCCTGTTGTCATCTCAGGCGTCACATACGGTAGTTATTTATCGGAAAAGGTACCCTTCGGCATGTGCAGGAGATGCCCCAGGTGCGTGTGTATGAGACGCTTCCGTGTGTATGTGATACCCTGGGGTGACTGGAAACTCTACTAGCACTTCCGGTCGCTAACTAGCCAGCTAACTACTACGCTAGCTAGCGACGTTTGTGTTTAAGGCGTTGACAGCACCCCAAAGCGCCGCGCCTTACCTTAACCATTACAAAAGTATGTCCATCCATCCATCCATCTTCACCCGCTTATCCGGGGTCGGGTCGCGGGGACAAAAGTATGTGTCTAAACCTAAGTCAGTGAATAAATGCATGTTGACCGGCTAACCCTCCAGCTGTGCACATTGGCCTCATGGTCGAGCAAACTGCCGCGTTTCATATGTATGCTGAAGGGTACCTTTTGCGTAAACACAAAACACATACTGTCTAAACATTACAAAGTATTGTGTGTTAAGGTATACTTTACATTTTAGAAGTGATGCATTAGGTCCGGTCTCCTTTGTATAGCTCCAACATTGCAAATTGAGTTTCCTGCCCATTGCTTTTAATTTCTTGATTGTAATTGCATGTATGTATGTCACCCGTTAACCCCCTTTGATTGTGAAGTCTTTGGAAATAACTACTTGTTGAAATATGACACCTAGTCAATATAGGACTTAACAAAATAGATTTTACCATAGGTTAGGCTACATATTTTTACGTGATGAATATGACTGTTACGTCCTGTAAGGTCCTGTTCTGCGATTGTTTGTGGGTTTTTTTGTCTTCTGGGTGTTTTTTCTCTCTCTCTTTTGCGAAGAGTGTGAAGCCGTGTCGGGGGGAGCGAAGAACTGAGTATAATAATAATCTTGTCTTTTTCTTTTGTTTTACAGATGCTCCCTTATTTTTGTTGTGGTCGTTGAATTCCCCTTTAATCGTCTCCAGTGGAGATTGTTTTACTTTTGGCCTTTTCTTGTAAGAAATTTCAGTTAAACGTAAACCTGTGTGTCTGCTGCTTGACTTTCTACCCCGGGAACACATCAATTGTTAGTCCCACACCCCCTGGATGCCACCGGGACGTAACAATTTTGGGGCTCGTCCAGGGGGGGAATCCTTTCTGGAAAGTTAAAGCTGGTCGCCGTCGGTTTTGACTTAGTTTTTTGTTGCGCTTGTGTGCATTTTTTAGTGGTAAGTTGAATAGTGTTGCCCTGTGTCACCTCTGCTTGTGACTGTTCCTCAGCTCAGATAGGCAGTGTCCAGCTGGGCTGATTACAGTCCTTCCATCGGGCACTGATTTATTATTTTACCTTTGTTATTTTTGGAGTCAGATCCTGAGCGGAGACGCGTTCTCCAAAGGGGGCTGGTGTTTCAGGGCTTCGGACGCTGATGTGTGCCTGTAAGACGCCCCAAGCTCAGTACGGCTCTTTTGATTCATGATGAATGTGACTGCATATGCTTGGATGCCAGTCAAATATAACTATATCTGATAATAATTCTCCCACTCAGCCAGGTTTTACTCGGCTGCATACAGCTGCATGCATATCCCCTCTGACCCTAAAGTTGCGTACACAAGGTGAGACTTGACATAAGATTTGATCATTGCTTCTGCTCACGTTGAGATTGATAAAGGCAGATCTTTGAGTTGAAATGAGCATATGTCCAGGTTTCTGTTGTGGGTTTGTTTGATAAATGAGGGCCAGCGTCTCTGAAACGAGTGGTTGCTGCAGAGTTTTGACAGGAGTCTTCTCTGGTTGCCTGGAAATACTGGGAGACAGAAATACTCTGAGAAGTCAGTACGACAGTCTGCGGATCAACAAGACATAATTACAGCATGCAACTCCCCATAAAACCAAAACATGATATTTGAATGAACAGAGTGAACTGTTTTCCCCAATTCCAGACTTTTTGTTTAGCCAAGCTAATCAATTCTAGGCAAGACAAGACAGAAAACAAGCGCTTTTTCTAAAATATCCAACTAGTCATTTAAATAAACACTTGTACACTTGAAATGTATTGAACGTCAGGGTTAATTTGTTCAATTGTTTTTCCCTGAATGAGTATCCTGTCTTAAGTGAATGTGCTTGAGTTTGTTGCTCCCCATAGTTCACCTGTGTTCATGTTTGCAAGGCCAACAGTTCTTTACAGACGTGAAGTACCTGGTCGTTGTCATATTTCTTTCCGGCTGCAGCTTTGAGTGACGTGCTGCATATTAGTGGTTTTCAATTATGGTCCTCGAGATGCAGAATCCTGCTGGTTTTCTATCCTACTAAGTTGATAATTACATTTGTCTGGTTTCCAAAGTATAAAATCACAGCCTTATTAGATGGCTGAAATTAAAGGCAGCAGTTGGTATCCGCACTAATATGACTAAAAACGCTGCTGTCTACAGGTTTCCCTTTTATTATTTCATGAAGTTTAAGTGGCCAAAGTTACTAACTTTTTGACTTTATGCATAATTTTAATTTGTGTGCACAAACCTCAAAACTACTGTATAAGTTTAAATAATTTAAATTTATATATATATATATATATATATATATATATATATATATATATATATATATATATATATATATGACTGCTTGACCTTAAACTGCCATTATAGCTTTTAAAAAAGCACTTTTTATTGACTGCTATAAATATCATGAATCATGATATCAGTAGTTAGAACAACTGAAACTACAGCAAAAAATCAATATTAGCTCAAACCAAAGCCTATTGTAGCCCTTCAAGGACAAATGACACAGCACATAAGTGATAGCTAAGTGTTATCGCACTAGTTGCCCATGCATTGACAAAGTATTTATTTGTTATTTTGTGCAAGCTTACAAATGCAGGATGAACATTTTTTCTATTTCTGTAACTTATTCTGTCATTTAATTATTCCTCCTGGTGAGAACAGCATGTGCTAAAGAGGATAAAAAAAATAAAACTCTACACAGATGATGGCTACATCATGGTTCAACACGATAGTGGAATGTTTGACGGTGTTGTACAAAACAGAAAGATGGACTTTGCAAAATATCCAGATAAATATTTTCTAATAAAGGACTGAATGAGTCACTCATTCTTGGTAAAATGTTACTGGGAATTAAATTTTCTACCAGTCAGTTATGCTGCTATATTATAATTGAGTGAAACATATAATACACAGTATATTTGCAGTTAATTGGAATTGACTGCAATGGCAAACAGCAAGGATTTATATAAAGGTGACGAAGAAAGGAAAATAAAATACTTAATGCAGGAATTTCTAATACATTCTAATAAATTTTACACTATCAATTATTAGTATTAAATTTGATATCAAAGGTTGCAAAGCTAAGTGCAGGTGATGTAATGTTTTGTAGTATTGTCATTTTGAGGCTTCAGGCCTAATCTTTTTTTTGACTAGACTAAATGGCGCATGTTAAATTTGACATGAACTGTGAACATGCATATTAATTATTCTACATTAGAAACAGAGGTCAGTCAAGCAGATAAGGTCACATTATCATAATAAGCCACCAGTCATCCTGTCTACTGACGTTTTATCAATACACAGCACTGACAGCCAAAAATGATTTCACTGAATGATCTCAAATTAGTGTATAATATAATTTCTCAAAGCAAACATATGGATACAAATGTTACTGGGGTTCTGTGAATTCTGGATCACTAATCAGGAGCTGTACTTTGCAGTTGCATGCAAGTTCAGTATCCACCAGACTTTGCCAAAAGCCCATGTATTAAAGACCCTAACCCACAGATAACATTTCTTTTGGGATCGTGGAATCAGAAGGAAACCACCACGTACACATCTCAAACAGATTTACAGTATATTCCAACGTAGCCTTGGTTGGAGGGATATTTGTGGGCATTGGGCATGAAAATGACAACCACATCAGTCGAAAATACTTACGCTGGACTGCTTTACGCCATAAGACAGAGCCCATATTTGCACAGTTTTAGATGTTGAATTACGTCAAAATTAAGCTCTCTGCTCAAAACCATTCAGTCTTGCTGAAAAACCAAACTTTGCCCTCAGACATAACACACAAGCCCTCAAAAACACACATACTACAACACAGTCTTACATTCTGGTGAGATAAATTCAAAACAATACTACAAAAACTGGTTATTGGTAATGTTGCTTGTGGTTCTCACCCTCAAAAACCTTTTCACATGATGAACACACAAGAAATAACAAATGTATACATTTGCAGACATTTTTTATTCATTAGTATGCTGCACAGTAAAACACACCAAACAAATTATTTTGTGCCAGAATCCTGTCTTTGGTCCGGGACAGGCCAGAGATTCTTGTTCTCCACCTCCTTCTTCACATCCTCCTCCCTCTACCTCCTTCTTCACCTCCTCCTCCCCCTCCCTCCTCCTCCGCCCGCATCCAGCTCCGTCTCTTCCTACTCCCGTCCTCCCATGTCCTCCTCCATCTCCTACTGTTTCTCTTCACCTCTTACTCCTCTCCATACTGTGTTTCCTCCTCCTCCTCTGCCTCTTCCTCCTCTCTGGTGTCCTGCACCTCTTCAGATTTATCTGGATCCATTGTTCCAAAACTGAATGAACTGACTCTGGCCCTTTTATCTATCTATTGAAGCTTCTGATTGGTGTGTTATCAATTATGACTCTTTGTGTTTCCACCTGGCTGGTTGTGTGCTAATTGAGCTCACCATGTGCTGACATGAGTGAACAATTTTGAATGGTGTAGGCAATGAGAAATGAAGGTATTTGACTGTAGAGTTTAGGACTAGATGGGTGTGCTTTTTGAAAAATGGAGGTTCTGAAACTTTAGTTAAAAAGCCTGGTTGTTGTGTTTAAGCAATTGAGAAAAACTAATATTTTCAGATACAGATTTTCTCAGTTGCTTAAACACATTTCTTGAGATTATAACCTCTTTTTCTCAAAACTCTAAACACAAATCCACAATTTATCTTCCCCAAACGTCTCTGAATAGTCCTCTGCTTCATTAGAAGTAAGAAAAGAAGTAACATTTGGACAAATGAACGAGCACACACGTGTTATTTAGTACGAGAGCCGACAGCGTGTGGATCTTAATAAGATGAAGCCAGGAGGAGCCGGGAATACAGCCAGCTGATGACAGAAATCACAGATATAATCAGTGTGGATTTTCCCAGATGGAAGGCTTTGATGTGGGCCACATGTTTTCAAAGCGGAGCTGAAGTTGTCTATTTTCTGCTGGACAGATAATTAATTTAGTTGGACTTTAGCAATGCAATTGAAAGCTATTGTTTCATAGCTCTAGCTAGAAGCTGGCCATAATCACGGAAAGATGTGGCGTGTTTCCCCGGTCAGTGGTGTAAATACATAGTTGGATTAATTTCATGTAGCCTTGTTATTCTTCAGTGCTGTGGTTGGCTTTTCCAGTTAAGTTAGCGAGACAATCAGCTGATCAGTAATTGGCAATAAAATCTTAGCTTATAGCATGGAAGCATCAGCCAGCTAAACTTTTACTGCTCTGTTAGAAAAAACAGTAATTTTCCAGCGCTTGTAGTGTAAAATATGTACTGTTAGTTGGATTAGTTTCATGTAGTGACTCTCTCTCTCCAGCGCTCTGGCCAAGTCAGTTACATTGATGAGACAATCAGCAGACTAATTGGCAATAAAACGTAGCTTCTAGCATGAAAGCTCAGATCAGCCAGCTAACCTTCTGGTAGAAAAAATATGTTGCTGGATTAATGTAGTTATTCTACAGCGCTGTTATGGCTTCGTTATGTGGACAGAAATGTATCCTTACCTTCCTGAAACAAACTGCTGATGAATATTATTGGCAATAAAACGATAACAGCATGGAAGCTCAGATCAGCAGCTAAACTTCTGTTGAATACTGCCCTGGTATTTAGTTTGCTGCTAATAGTGACACATAACATGACCGTGTGCCTATTAAATGACCAATACAGAATACTCTCCAAATTTGCATTAAAAAACATTGGGGTTTTTTTGACACAAATGTGTAAAGTGAAAAGTGTAAAGTGAGAGGAGCCTTGATCCTCACCTGACAATGTATTTTTAAACTTGATGTATTATGTGGTTTATAATGGACTGTGGTGCAGAAACAGTGAGGCCTACATTTTCCTGTTATCTGTCAGTGGTCATGCTTTATGCACTAGATAGTGATAGTTTTTGAGGTGTTCTTTGCTGGTATGTTTGTTCAGATGAGCCAACCCTCACAAGTTGTAAAATACTGTATTACAGGAGAATGAGACATCATGTAGCGCTTCATTTCTTGATGTGGCTGTTGTTTGATGAACAAGTAACTAATAATATTCACAATAAAATATGGTTTTATTGAATAATCAAGTAAATATAATTTGTTAATAAATCAATGTAAAGAAACCTGATTTCTTGATCTCTCTGCTATCTATGAGATAGCACAGAGTTGCCTTTTGTCCTGTCTCAGGCACAGCAGCTATACTACTCAGGCAGACAGCAGCTATACTACTCAGCAGACATCATTGCTGGCAACTGCACTTTGAATGACCAATAACAGACAGCTATGATGCAGAGATGGTGACTCGAAGTTAGAGACTCGGACTAGAGTTCAACTGAAGTCGCACACACAGTGACTTCAACGACTTGACTCGACCTCAAAGACTTAAGACTGACTCGGACGTGACTCATGAACAAGGTTTATTTTTTAGGAAATGATGAGCTTGCTGTTATTCCCTCCCTCTGTTACCTATAACCTGCCTACGTAACACGTAGCATCCGCTGCGTGCAGCAGCACGTGAGAGAGAACAACAAATCATTCACCATAAACCATTCATCATAAACTTTGGCTTTAAAACTTCATACAACACCCAAACAAAGAAGCGCTTAACGCAAATAAGTTAGTAACCTGAGGTTAGAGAACATGTTTAGCTCAGCATTGGCCATCTAACGTTAGCGTGCTTCTTGCTTCAGCTACGACCTACGAGAGGTTTACACCGACTGTCATTCGTTATAAAAAGATGAATGGGCGTTTGTTTACTTGCCAAACTTGTGGTGGTCGATTAACGTAATTATTTACGTCCTGTTGGCTGCTATCACCTTAATTGTTGCCGTTGGCTGGAAAGAGGTTACAGGTTTATTGTCATGTCATGTAGCCTAACAGTTAGCCTTAGCCTACAGTTTAATTTAGTTATAACATTACACTGGTTTGAGAGTCTACAGGGTGTGTTGACTTACAGTAGTTTAAGCTGTCATTGATTGCATTGCACATCATGGTTGTGCTCTGTAAGTTAAAAACAGGTTACAGCTTTATTGTTGACCATGTAACTTTACAGTTTTATTTAGTTATCTTTACACTGGGTTTGAAAGTCAACAGTGTTGCGGTGACAGCCCGGCTGGGGGTGAGTGGCCTGTTTCTCCTCTCACAGTCTGAACAGTCACACAACAGGGTTTGTTGACTTACATTAGTTTATAATTAGTCAATAATTGTAGACACATTGTCCATTAGGCTGCAACAGACAGGTTTATTGTTGACTATGCAATGTCTCAGTTTTATTTAGTTAACGTTACACTGGATTAAGAGTCTGGTGAGTGTTTTGACTTACAGTAGTTAATAAGCTGCCAATAATTGCATTGTACGTTACATGGTTGTGCTCTGTAAATGAAAAACAGGTTACAGTTACAGTATTCCTTATAGCTATGCAGTTTTATTAGCAACTGGGATTGAATGCAGAAGGTGATACAACATTCGTAATAACCATAAGAGACTTGAGACTTGACTTGGACTCTTGCTCAGGGACTTGTGAGCATCTCTGCTATGATGTCGATTTTTAACCCTTCCTCATCCCCAACTTTGGCTGTTTAAAGTAAAGATAGTTTTCTGCGTTTGAGGAGATTTGAATATAGCAGCGGTGCGAATCATTTAACTATTTAGCAGCAGTGCTGCAGACAGACTGCTCTTTAATAGTTAATATTGCCACAAATTAGTGTAACTTAAAGATTTAATTCTAAAGTAGTTGATCTGCTACTGTGCAATGAGGCATCAGTAAGTGCTCTGGACAGGCCACTACCGGAGCTCTGTGGGAAGTGAAGGAGAGACCTGGGGCTGATCAACCTGGGACTTGGCCTCAACAAAAGACATAATAAACGTTAAAGGCTTAATGGCTGAGGAATCATTCACTGGTCTGGGACTGTCATTTCATCTAAGAAATTACAATTGTTACCCTGAGAATTAACTGTAGAGAGGTATTCTCAACATCCTATTCCTCTTCCTCCACATCTGGTCATAAAAGAGGTTGTCTGAGATTTCAGTTAATAAAAAATCCTCAGCTGAATGCAAGGGCTTGAGTATATAATGCACTACGACTTTCAGAAATTCCTTATTCCTTTTAAATATGTACTCACATATAGTTCAGCATTTCTCTTTAATAAAATCCCTACTTAGTCAACACACATGCTTAGTCTTTCTTACTCTTTTGTGTCTTTTGTCTGGAGATGTAAAGTCTTAAAATGTGTATGTAGCTCTATTTACAACACTAATGAATTTATTCATACTAGAAAGCACTTTGCAGTGTTTTGCGAATGTGATATGTTGTGTGGTGAAAAATACCTGTAGCATAGGTGCCTTTGTTATAATAGACCCAGCATCTGGTGCAAAGCACCGTAGCAGTTGCCATGAATGTCCACGAGGTCTGGACCTTGTGACTTTGATAAGTTACTCTTTTTTTGTTGTTTTTGTGACTGAATTTTGTAGTCTACATAAATATGTGGGGTAACAGTGGTTATTTCGGCTTGCATTTATTAGTAGTCACCAACCAACCAACCCCATTGAAATGTTTCACATGCAAAACATATAGGGGCAAATATCTAACTGGTATCTGCTGCATTGTAGATTGTTAGCTAATGTTATTTCACAGATAGAAACAGCGTCCACTTTTCAGTTAGGTGAGGACAGGTGCAGCAATGAAGTGACGCAATAAGGACTTGGTTTCCATAGCAACCATTCTGCCAGCGACTTGTGAACAGATTCTCCGGACTGAGAATGATCCAGGCTGTCTGGTTCTTAACAACGCCATAATGATTTAACAATAACATAACTTATGTAAAATCACAGAGACCATAGAATTCAATTTTAAAGCCTAGAACCTAAAAAAAGTGATTTCCCATTAGTAACATCACGTAATAAAAACTCTGCTTTTTTGCTAACTGTTTGCTTATTGTATCCCAATCTGATTTAATATATGTTGAATTTAACACATTTATCACAAGTTACAGTGATATACTGTATTTAGCTAGTATTTGACTTGTAGTGCCAGGAGTCCACTTAGATTGAGAGAAGGAAGAGAAGGTTCAGAGGACACGACAGATTAAATGTGCCTTTAAGAATAGATGGAAGCTATTGTACAGGCACCCCCTCTAGCAGTAAAAAGGGATGGAAATAACCAATTTTAGTATACATACTCAAACTAATCTTTGTCTATTTACAATCGTGATAACTTTTTTTTCAGGGCGGAACGGACTGTGATGTGTGGCACAGTGAAAAATAGGGGTGCAACAACTAATCGACATAGTCGACAAAAATTGATTATTAAATTCGTTGTCAATGTATTTAATAATCAATTTGTTAATGACGTCATCGGGCTGTAGCGCCACTGTCAGCTTAACAGAGTAAAGTGATGTGAACAGTAACATTAAAGTTAAACAGACAGCTGTTGGACAGCACTTTGTGTACGAACATTTATATAAGTTCTGACAAGTACGCAGAAGTGCTAATTTTTCAGTAACTGTTGATACCCCGATAGCCATCTTGGATCATGAAGTCGAGGTAGTGTGGGTTGTCCCGACTTCCCAAGTCGGAAATCCAACTTTGGGGGGCGTTCCAGTTGAAATTTCCAACTGGGAACTCGGAAATTCCGACTTCCCATGTCAAATGGAACGTAGCATTAATATTAGGCTGTGTCCCTTTCATTTTTGTTGTGTCCGATGAACCTACACTTGCTGGTAAGTTGATGAAATGACCGACATTTTAACCCATCCACTGACCTCTTGTGAATTTAGTCAATAGTGGTATTTTATGTAGCCAGCTTTCAACTTTAGTTTAGTTCGGAAGATATTAACTAATTTCATTAGATTCAAAGTGCATCTAGCTAACCTGAGCAACACTTAACTGGTTAAGTTACCGTAAGTTAATGTTACTCCCTGTCAGTTTGCCGACATTTACTTTAAATGTCAAGTTATAAGTGTACGTTGGTTCGTTGGCATTCAATGTTTATCTTCTGTTATTAGAATTATAGTGGAAGTTAGCAGCACTTAGTGGCTGCCGTAGTAGTAATGTAATGATGAACGGTAACGTTAGCTGTGTGAAATAGATGGCAAGCTTGTTAATTCAGTCATTAACCTTTCACACATTGTTTGTTGGATAGTGCATCGGCTGACAAGATCAGCAGCACAAGAAGTAACGTTATAACTGCAGCAGATAACTTCATATGTTTTTCTGTTGAGGCTGACATATGAAACCATCGGAGACTGACTTAAATGAGTGAGCAAGCCAGCTATCGACAAAGGATCCAAATATCAACGAGGTATGTCCCTGTCAAAAACAGCTCTCCGTGTTTAATCGGTGCCTCTAAACAGCTAAAACTGAATATTGTAACCTTCATGAAGGTCAGATTATTGCAGGACTGCATTATTTTTACCTTGGTGTACCTATTAAACTGGCAGCTGGATCTGCTTATAAGCGTCGTAGTGCCAAACTTGTATATTCAAGAGTAAGTTAGTGGAATGCAAAAACCATGTCCAGCCAGCAATAACCAGGACAAACTTTCTTCCACATTGATGCAAATATAAATATAGTGACATGAGACATACAAAAAATTTGAGCTACAGAGGCATTTTCACATCTTTTCAGCTGCTGGTCTTACTGTCTTGAATGCTCTCAGTGGCCTTAATAGGTGCACCTTTACAATGTAATGCAGTTCAGTATAACAGCTGTGCAATTATTTAATTAAATTTACACATATAAGCATACATGTGTAAATTTAATTAAATGTTTAATACTGAGGTTAAAATTAAAGGGTGTTTTACTGAACTACATTGTGTTTGATATGATGATTTTTTGTCCTCCCTATTTACATAATGTAGATTACAGGGCCAGAATATCAGAAACTCCTCTAAATATAATGCTGTTCAGTAAAACACCAACATTACAAAGTGTGACCTCAGTGATAAAACATGTAAATGAATTAACACTTGTATGTATGTCTGTGTAAATAAATCCTGAACAGTACAGGCATCATAAAAGCAGATTTCATGGCTGAGCTGGTGTATTTATTACATTAGATTGTATAGGTGTACCTAATAAAGTGACCACTGCAGACACAATTTAAGGTTTTCCCTGTTGCTCCTCTGGGATGTGTGGTTGAGTGTGGTCATCTCAACAGTGATGACCGACAACCAACCCTCTTCTGGTATTTAATATTTGGTCATTAAATTCAAAGAATTTGCAACAAAGTAGTAGTACTAAATATGACCATTTTATTAAGGTATAAAGGAACTTGTCTTACAACTTTTAGTCCACTGAAATACCGTGAAAAAAGGTTATAGTTATGTAATATCAAATTCTTTACTGGGGCACAGGACCAAATAACCGAAATCATGCCAATGTCCAGATAAAACTGGACCTAACTGTGTACTCTCACTGCTCAACCTCATGACATTATTTGGGAAACACTGGCTTTCCATGTATATTATAATTATATTAAAATCAATGTCTTACATATATTAACCATGTATTAACATGTATTACCACTGTTTCATCTTTCTTCTCCCTGTTCTTTTCAGCAGCACCAGGCTCGTGTCTCCTCAAGAGCTGGTCTCATCTGGGGCCTATGACCTGGTCTGCTTCTGACAGTGGAATGTCCTCAACAAAAACAACCTCACTTACCCTCTCCGTGTAGATAATATATAATAAAGTGTTTTGTTGAATGCAATTGGTTGCCTTATATATTTTGCACTATTGACCAAACTTCTCTCTTGACTTAAACTGAGCAGCTTCAGTTATTTATTGATATTTGCGGGGGATGTTTACATGAATGTGTCTTAACACAACTTTACATAGGGCCATGTGATATACAGTAGACTAATTATAAATATTGTGCATATGGTGCACATTGTAAGGGCAGAAAATTGTATTCTTCTTACACTTATTATCCATTTATGCAAGTACTCATAATAGTGCTATTTTACTTTTATTATTATTATGTCTTATACATTGTTTAACCTTCAACATGTTCCTTTTATTATTATTCTTATTATTCTTATTATTATTCTTATTCTTCTAGTCTGTCCACAGGTGTGTAGGGTTTAAGTCAAGGATGTGGAGTTGTTTTCTGTTCCTCTCCTGTTTTGTCTGGGACCAGGGTCAGCAGGCAGAGGATCCTTTGTTACCCAAAACATAGATACTCAGACTGTGTAAATGACTATGCATCACTTTGTTCTGGGCCAGACGTTACTGACTGTCTTAGAAGACAGAACCTCTGGTCCAGCTGATTCTGTTGTAGTACTTCTCTGTTATTCTCTTTTGTTAAATAAATTCTTCAAAGACAACGGTTGGTTGTAACTCCATTATTTGCCTAATCTCTCACCAGGAATCTAAATTTCCACGACACACATTCTATGCATGTGTTTGTGTGTATAGTTTATTCTGTGTTTCGGGAAGGATAAAGGGGTAACGCTACAATAGCCATTTTGAAATAAATTAAAAATCAGTAATTATATGGATTGTATTTAGGAATAGAGTAATTCACTCAGTAGCCTAACCATCTATGCAGTTGCATTTCAACAGATAACACTGTTAATGCTGTCTCTAAGAAAAAAAAAAACTACTGTAAGTACAGTTACTTTAGTAATCAATGCACATTATACGAAAAGTGCTGCAAATATAGTCTGCTGTTAATGTGTTGGAACGTCACACCTCTTTCCTCCAAAATTAACCCCAAATGGATGATAATGGTTTCCCGACTTTCCAGAAGAAAAGGTCAGCTATCATATGTAAGTATAAGGGATAGTAGTCCAATGAAAACACATTATGCCTTCATATATATCTGAAAACTGCTGCAAATATAGTCGCTGCAGGTTTATGTCCCACCTAAAACTGTTCAAAGTATTTGACAGCTGGATTGGTTGGAACTGAGAGCTGCATGGAGCACGTGATTGCATGGCGGCAAGATCAAAGAGTGTTGCAACTCTCTTATTTAAGGGCTCTGGTTGTGATCACGTTGAAAGTGACCAAGCATAAGAGGGTCAGTGCCCTCCTTGGTTTCCGCCGCCAAATTGTCAAAAGTCCTGTAGACTTGAGCCAGCCGAAATCAGCTGAGCGAGCAGAAATCCATTGCGCGAGCTAAACACCACTCCGCGAGCAGAAGCACACTGCGCCGAGCAGAATTCCACTGTGCAAGCAGAGTTATCCTTTGAGAACAAACCAGGCGCCGCCACAGAAACTTGTACAACTCTCAGTTGTTGAATTTGTGCATGAGTACTGTATCGTGCGCACGGGAAGATTAATTTTTGCGCGTGTGAAATAACATAATGTGCTCGTGAGCATGTCTTACACGCTCATAACATTTGACAAAAATATAACACCATATTCCTGCCCTCTTCCCTTGCCGGTCGAAAGCAGCGTGGCGATGAGCCCCGCTTCCCTCCCCTCACCAGGGAGTGGCATAACACGGACAAGCTGCAGCTGGCCGGGTGGCTTTCATGCAGTCTGGCTCCAATGCCACGAACAGATATTTCCTCCTCGGCTCTCCACTGTCTGTACGGCAGGGGACCCACGAAGGCAACTACGCTGCCTCATGTGGTCCCTCCCGCCACAAACGGGAGTACACCCAACAGACCCCTCTGACTGTGTGTGAAGGTCTCTCACGATGTGGCCCGTGCCCCACCGCCCCCCAGGCAGCGGAGCCGCAGGGACCTGGTGGAGCGAGTACTGGCTCGCCTCCCCCGGTGGCCGTGCATTGCCGTCACATTGACTCGCACATGCACGCCACGGAGGGAGGCACTCCCTCTTGACTGGCTGCGTGTGTTGGCGCCCATGGCCCTCCCTTCCCCCTGCCAGGTGCTAAACTCTCCTGTTCAGTGAAACAAGGAGGTTGCTGCCTGTCAGCCCCCCCACTTTGAGGGGACCCTCCCCATGCCCCCCCCACACGAATCGCGACGGCGGCAAGGGCAGCAGAGGCTACTCTCAGTGGCTCGCTTCCTGCTCAATGCACAGATGGATGAACAGCCTGATCCGCTGGATCACAGGCTGCAGTCCGCCCCGCTTCTTCCTTCACCGGGATTGTGGAGACTGTGCTCTCCTTCTCGGCTCAGAACGCTGGCCTCTGGGCGGAGCTTCAGGAAGAAGTGGTTCTACTCCCGCTACTTCCTGGTTAGGAAGAAGACGGGCGGTATGAGGCCCATCCTGGACCTGACACTGTTCAACAAGGTGATTATGGCAAGACCTTCTCGCATGTTAACAGGAAAACAGGTGATTGAGTGTGTGCGCCAGGAAACTGGCTCTCCTCCATCGACCTGAAGGACATGTACTTTCATGTGTCCATCATTCCCAGACACAGGAAGTTTCTGCATTCTGGATCTGTTTGCCAACAAGGAGAACGCTCAGTGCACCCTCTGGTTTTCACTGAGCCTGCGGGACATCCCCCTGCTGGGAGTGGACGTCTTTGCTCACCCCCTTTGGCCCCCAGGCTGCTGTATACCTTCCTGCCGGTGCGGCTGATCCCGCGCCTTCTGGATCGCCTGCAGTTTTTCATCCTTGGCGGTGATTCTGGTGGCCCCAAAGCACACCAGTCCTGTTTTTCCTGTCTTCAGCGGCTGCTGGCGGGCAGCCGTAGAAACTCCCCTGGGGGACTTTTCTCTCAGGCGGGGTGTGATCAGGAGCCTCTCTGGGTCTAACCGCTGAGAGGTGATGCCTGGAGGGCTTAGGTCTCTCAGGGGAGCTGGTTTGCATCATCCAAGGGTCGAGGGTTGCCTACACTCAGTCTTCTTACTCCTTAGAGTGGTCGGCTTTGTCGGTCTCTTGTCCGCTGCTGGCGGTGCTTTCGTTCCTCCAGTTGCTCATGGATGGGAGACTGGTGTTCAGTATGGTTAAAACCTACACTGCCGCCATTTCGCCCTGTCAAGAGGGCTTCAGGAGCAGGATCTGTGTTCTCACACCCCCTGGTGAAGCTGCTTCCATAGGGGTGCGGAGGCGGAGTTTGTGCTCAAGGCGGCGGTTAAACAGCCCAAAACTCCTTTTAAAAAAATCATGGAGTTTTTGAGTTTGGGGAAACTATATTTGTTGTGAAAAAGCAGTCTACTACAAAATTGTTATTATTGATCCCCTCTTGAAAAAAAATCGGCAGACCTAATTCCTTTCTTTGTATACTGTGTCAGTTTGTCCCGGGTGTTGCAGTACTGGTGTGTAAAAACTACTCCGTCACTAAAGAGCAGGTCAGCTGCTTATCAGGACATGATTTCAGTGGAAATTTCTGTTGCTGCAGCAGAAACGCTTATTAAAAGATGCATTTTTTGAAAGCAGTATTTATTTTATTGTCTTGACTGTTAATTAGCACATGCCTAAAACAACCTCAGGTTTAATTTAAAAAGGCTAATGGCTAAATGAGAGGCATTGTGTCATTTTGCGATGCATAATCCGAATAGTCGATTATTCGTTTCAATAATCGATAGATTAATCGACTATCAAAATAGTCGTTAGTTGCCCTAGTGAAAAATACCTGCAGCTTTCTGACATTGAAAGTCCAACTCTAGACTCTGCACCTTTCACATAGCACCATCCATGGCCATCAGAAAGTATAGAACAGCACTGAGTATTGAAAATGGAAAGCACGCATCATAGACCATGAGGCAGTGGAAATAAAACATAAGAGCCAGACAAAAAGCCAGAGGCCTGTGTTCAGAATAGATAGAAGTGTGTGTTCAAATAGGTAGAAGACCATAGACACGGGAATGAAAAAACCTTGAGAGTCAATGGGTATTGACAATGACTTTTCTGCACTTGCTGGTTTTAATGAAGGTAACAGTTGTATTTCTCTTTGCTTAGTATAAGGCAAAGGGGTCAACGAGGCTCACCTTGCCTATTCATTGTAAAATGTTTGATATATTTAAGTGTTAAGTGAGACAATGTTGTGTGAATGTTGATGCAAACCAAAGTGTGGTCCTATGTGTACACCTTTGCCTTAGCTTTAATTACTCTGCCTTTGGGTAGTTTTTCATTAGTCTACATTAGGAGAGAGTCAGTGACTGGCCAGCTGCAGAAGGAAATAAACTGTTCTTGTGCATTTTGGTCATGATGGAGCACAGTCTCCTGCTGGAGGGGAGTGTCTGAAACAGTTTGTGGGAGGGGTTGGCCACAGTCTTGCATACCTTCAATCCTGGAACCGTACAGGTCTTAGAGGGATAGTAGATTGCATATAAATACCTTCTCTGCAGTGTGAATAACACACTTTAACTTGGCTAACTGAATTATCATCATTTAAAAAATCCAAGAAATCATCTCCTATCCGGTGCATATATTACCACTTATTCTTCAGTGTAGTTTTTGTGTGTGAATTCGCTGCATTGAACAGACTGTGCTGTTAGACGCACAAGGTGGACTGAGACACCGCGCCCTGCCCTCTCCCCTCGACTCACTCAGCACATCTTCACCACCTGCACATATGGACTGTGTAAATTAACGATGTCTGGAAATAAAACCAGTGACAGCTCTCACACAATCATTACACTCCATCCCCATCATTCCTCATCACAATACAGGCCAAGCAAACAAAACTGACAAAAACCGACATCTTCAAATTTATGAAAGGCTGGGGAATGTGATTGTATGTATATGAATGCTGCTTGGCTGTGCTGTGACACTGCAGAAGACAATGCAAAAAAGAAGAATTAGAGTGTCCACAAGGAACCATAACAATTTCCTGGCCCATGATGATGACTGGTTAATATGTCGATTTAGATTCCCAAGAGCGGTGCTCTTGGATCTGTGTGCTGAACTGGGTCCAGCATTAGAAAAACCAACCTGACAAAACGGCGCCAACCTGGTAGAAATACAAGTGGGCTATAACCACTGTGGGGTTTCTGGCAGTGTTTACCTTTCTATGTAAAGCCTTTGTTTGGAATAATATAATTCTGTTTAACTCACTGAATTTTCTGTTGTTTGTGAACAAGCTGCCTCAAACAATATGTGCTTTCTAACTTCCACCTCACAAGCACCTCGATTTCTGGATCAGAAAAGTTATTTTCCTGTCTTTCTTGAAATTCACTTTTACACTGGACCGTTTTTTCTTTATTTCAGCAATTGTGTACGGGTCTCCTTGCCGGCTGCATTGACAGCCATTGTGACACTCTGCCACGCCGTCATTTTTCAATTTGTTGCTGATCCATGAGTACAAACCATCAAATAAAATATTTCTTCTTACGTCCAATTTAATGATCAGCACCATCTTGCACTCAGGGAAGTTTCTTTTTTTCATGTGTTTTGCAGCAAGATTGGTCATTGTTATTTGAACCTTAGGCTACATCCACACTACTACGCTTTTAATTTTAAAACAGAAACAATCTCCGCTCACACCAACGCTTTAGCTGCATATTATTATTAATCTCTGTCGATATTAAAACAACTGAAAATGCACATTTAGAGGCCCTTCTCGGACACTGGGCATGCGCATGCCGGTGTAATCAGTAAGCCAATTGTCTACTCCGCAGAAGATTTGACGAAAGAAGAAAGTGCCACAGATGAACGTAAGAATAGCATTGGCTTAATAAAACAACAGAGATTTTGTTGATTGGGCAGACAACGGCGTGGAACTGGGAGTCCAAAAGCTACTGTTGGGGCAGAAATACACTGGGAGTCATCACAAAGCAAATACAGTGACATGCGCAGTACAAGTGTATGTGTTATTTGCAATACGCAATACAAAATGCTTTAATAAAAGTTGTTTTGAAAGTCCTCCGTTTTTGCCTGTCAGCATTAATACACTACCCCAGAGTTTTAAAACAAAAATGGAGTTAAAACATAATAGCGTGGATGTAGCTTTAGGAGGTGATGGGGTCGTAATTATAGTAATTTATATATTCATGTGTGGGAGGAGCCAAGGCGGGGAATTGGGCTTGTGCATGTGGGCTCAATTTCATGGTGATTAAGATGTATAAAGAAAAGGAGTGCAGGATCTGGTGTACATCCGGTTTTATACATGTGGGAAATTTCTCTGCGTATGTGTGCATAGACGTGGATATTTCACTGCAAAAATTCTTTGAGTATGCCAACTTTCAGTATGAAAGCTGTGCAGTCTTTTATACGTGAGGCCCCAAGACACGAAATGGCCAGTGTTCCAAGTAGGGATGTAAACGGTTAATCGATTATCGATTAATTGTCGACAAGAATTTGCTCGATTAAATTAAATTAATTGTCGGCTAATTAAACATTGCAAACCACGAGATTCTCGCGGGCAGCGAGAGACCCGACACAAACTTGAGGCGGAAAAAAAGAAAACAAACATGAGGCGGTCAAAACGGAGTGAAGTGTGGGAGCATTTCAAATTAATTAATGATGACAAAGACGCCCAACGTAAACTTTGCGGTACGAGTTCGCTAAGATACCACCTTCGTAACTTGCATGCAGCCGTGTTGCAGGGAGGAAGTCTGTCGCCTCTGAACCTACAATCGATGCTGTGGTGGGAAGGCGGTATGTGACCACAGGAAAGCGGAGGGCATTACTCAGAGGATTTGCGGCATGATCGAAAAAGATATGCCAGTTAGCATGGTGAGGGATTTCGGGAGTTAATACACTTCATGGAGGCTGTGGAGCCATGGGGACTCACCGGGTGTGTAATAGCCTGTGTGCGTGACAACGCTCGGAACATTGTCTCAGCACACAACCCCGCACGAGTCAATTGGAAATCAGTTTCTTGCTTTGCACATCCTTTAAATGCGGACGTGAACGACTGATTCGTTGCTGCTGGTGTCATCCGAGAAGTTGCAGCTGCTGGCAGGACAGCACACTTCAACCACAGCACACCAGTAACGAAAGCGCTAGAAGCTAAACAAAAACAAATGCAGCTACCAGCTCATTGGCTCATTCAGTCCTGTAAAACCAGGTGGAACTCTTTTTCTTATAAATAGTTTACCGGCTAGATTATGTAGGCTTAATATAGTGTAGGCTAAGCCTACCCATATCGATTTTTATTTAAATTTTATTTTATGTTGCTTAATGTGTCACATGCAACAGGTGAGCCAGTGCACAGTTATTTTTTATGTATTTAGATTTTCTGTGCATAATTTATTTTGTAAACTACATAAATGCCTGTACAGTATCCCAACTGTTACAATAAAACATCAACTGAGCAATATAACATGCATTTTATTAAGTATATAAGCAATATGTTGGGGTTTTTTATGTTGAAGACACTATTGATACCGTGAGAAATTTACATTCTCAGGAAAATAGACGCTTATCAGTTAATCGTTAATCGATCGATAAGGTCAATCAACTAATGATTAATGAATTAATCGATAATTTACATCCCTAGTTCCAAGTGTAAGTGGACTCATCCACACAGGAGATGATCCCAATCAGGGTGGTGTCATCTACAAACAATCTCCATTCACACCAGTGTTTTAGCTGCATATCATTATTGATCTCTGTCTATATGAAACTAGATGAAAATGCACATCTAGTGGCCATTCACGTACATTGGTAATGCACATGCCGGTGTAATCAGTAATCATGACTGGAGGTGTAGATGTTGGTGTACAGGGAGAAGAAGGGGAAGAACATAGTCTTGAGGGAAACCGTTGCTGATGGTTCAGGAGACATGTTTTGCCAGTTTCACATGGTATCAGAAAAGAAGGTACGTCAAACTCAGCTGGGTGAGCTTGTCCTGCACCAGAGCTGGGGTGATTGCATTAAAAGCAGAGCTGAAATCCACAAACAGAATCTTGACATGGGTTCCTGAGGAGTCAAGGTGCTGGAGAATGATATGAAGGGCCATGTTTACTGCATTGTCTACACTAATACGCTCTCAGAGTACAAACGTTTAGCTTCTCTCGCTGCCTTGCTAAACCT
The DNA here is from genome assembly GCA_024633595.2 of Lepomis macrochirus. Lineage (NCBI taxonomy): Eukaryota > Metazoa > Chordata > Actinopteri > Centrarchiformes > Centrarchidae > Lepomis > Lepomis macrochirus. The sequence continues at coordinate 7,214,958 of JALXJV020000019.1, read as the reverse complement.
GTAAACCTGGCCTGGTCTTTGCTCCTAAATGGCATTTCAGCTGGGAACCAGGGTTTGTCACTCACCCTGGTGCGTCATGGTACAAAGATGTCCTCATAGAAGCTGATGTAGGATGTCACGGTCTTTGTGAACTCATCTAGACTGTTGGTAGCAGTCCTGAAAACATCCCATTGATATAGTCCAAGCACGCCCAAAAGTCCTCCATAGCACCACTGGTCCACTGCTTTTACATCCTCACAATAGGTTAACACAGCTTTTACTTTTTGTGTGCAGGAATCAGGTAGACCATGACGTGGTCTGAGTATCCCAGTGCAGCATGGAGAGTTCATGGCTAAGATTTCCTTTGTTCAAGTCACCAAGGACAACAAAAAAGGAGTCAGGTTTGTCCAAACGAATGCACAATAAGAAAACATGCAATGCAATTGAAATATCGAAGAAACAAATGTGCACTGTCCAACAGCTGATTCCTGCATTATATTCCATAATAGTTTTATATTTTGAATTGTCACTTGCCACCTTCATTTTGTTTCTCTTCATATAAAGACATTTCCATCATCAGTTGGTGCAGAAATGAAGTTTTTAATGCTCAAAGTCAACCCCCCCACCACCACCCTGCACGCTGATATATTTCAGCATTGAATATTTATTCAAAATACTCTTAAAATATCTTCTCTTCTCTTTCTTGTGACCTACATGTGCTGTCACACCTCTAATCTGAGCCCTTATGTCTTCACCACTTTACAACACAAAGTGACGCAATCAGCAAACTCGTTGTTCTGCATGAATGGTTCTGATTATGACAAGTTATTACTTACCATTAACAAATCAGAGACTAACTACCATGTACAGCATTTTTCTTTCACAATAATTCAATGAATGGCAGACAGGCAGTACTTGCACCTATGTTTTTTCCTCTTCAAGCACTGCCTGTGGTAGAATGTACAGTGCTACACTGTCACATCATTACACAATGTTAATGTAAAAACAGGTAACAGACCACCACTTTTTGTTTTTCAATCTGTGTCTTGATCCACTCTCAAGAGTTGGAAGCCTGCAAGCTGCAGCGCAGAGTCCCGTATCAATGCACAACCACATCTCCGTGAAGCATAACACAGAAGATGAATACAGGTCTTTCTTTTCCCCCACGAGTAGCTGAAGTTCATCCAGTTTGCTGCACAGTGAGCGCACTCTGGAAAGAAATATTCCTGGTGACGACGAACGCACTGGCACCTTCCTCTCTTGTCAGGCGTTTTCCTGCACGAGCAAAGGTCATCTTTGACCATAATGTCCCACAATTCCACAGATGACACAAGAAAAGTGGGAAATAAATCTGTTGGCATTGTTCCTCTGATATTCATTGAACTCTTCTCTTGTGACAGAGCCTTAGGCATCACAGCAGAAAACAGAATTTACAAACAAGACAAAACAATGTGCAGTCATCTGCGGCGCCATCATGTTGTAATTAATATTGATTGGTGCTTTGTTGGCAACAGTAGTATTACTAAAACTACGACAATATTAATCATACATGCAACACTTCAGTGACACTGGACAAGTGCCTTTTATAAAGTTTTGGTTTTTGAAACTGACCAGTTTAGTTTATGCTCTATACTTATGAAATGGTAAGTCTAATGGTTGTAGAATGTTTTACATTGGCATTAGAGCAAATCCACAAATGACTTTTAAATTCTAGGTGGTTGGCAAGTATTCAGATTGCTGAGATGATTTTCCTTCTTTGTATTTAATCTGTTGAGGATAAAGAATCAAGGACTTCCTTTTCAGCAAACTGATAAAAGGAGAACCTCTTGCTTAGTGTACTTTATTTGGAGCTGAAGATGAAGTTTCAGTTTTTCAATTTGTACCATTTCATACAGGTTAATCTTAATAGAATCTTCACTGTGTGTGTGTGTGTGTGTGTGTGTGTGTGTTGTGTGTGTGTGTGTGTGTGTGTGTGTGTGTGTGTGTGTTTGAAAGAGCTGAGACAAAGAGAAACATTGGAAATGACAAAGAGAAAAGAAGCTACTTCTCATGAATCTAGCAGGCAGTCATCAGTGTACATTTGTGTGGCTCAACTGGGGCAAACTGTCTAAGTGCAACTTGGTAATAAAGCAAACACAATTGAACAGAATGACTGCTTTTGCTGTTTGTATGAAGGTCAGCTAAATAGCCATCTATTTATTTTGCTGTGTATCACAGTATCAAGTTTGAGATGTTATACATCACAGTGCATACAAGGAGGGAGTCTAACTAAGGGCCATTTCCCATTTTCCCATTGCTCAGTTTAGTCTGCCTCTAAGTGGGTGTCCCACTCATGATGTAAAGGCATAAGCTGCAGATTTGGTTGCTAGGTTGCAGAGCTGAACATGTACAGTGCTACACACAAAAGGAAACCAGAATGGAGAAGCAGTAGCAGCAATGATTAATTTAAACAGTGTTGGTTTCCTCAGTCCACACACTGCCACTTCCTGCCCTTAGAGTAGCTGCTGTATAGGGGCTGCACAGTGTTTTTTCAGCCTTACCTTGAAGTTCCTATTATAATTCATAAGGTACATTATGTTGACTGGGGAAACTGACTAAAACAAGGTTAGTGGATGAAACCTAGCTTTAATTTCATGAAGAATGTTCACTTTAAGTCTGTCATTCAGTTGAATCATTCAAGATACAAGATATGACATGGGTGCTTTTGACAGCACTAATACATCTGGCAACTTAAGACAGGCTAAACATTTATGTGTATAACTTCTGTCTGCAATCAACAACCAGATCCACAGTGTGCCAGCAGGCAGGAACCCCACTGTTCCCCCATGCTAGCACCACACCTCAGTCCCCTGCTGCATGTCAGCGCCTAGCTTTGTCAGAGCTGAGCAGAATATCAGGAGAGGTCTAACTTTTTACATGGTTCAAAGTGTGGTGTTCACTCTCCTCATCTGTGCCCATTTTTTTAATAGGTATTAGTCATAGACTGTATATAAAGATGGATGAGATGACAGCCCCCCAAAAGTGAAGCCAAAACATCTAAATCTCCAGCTGGTCGCTGGGTGCAGTATAGATCATAAACATTGCCCCCTCCATTTGAGCTCTTGGGACATGGGCCAAACTAAAATACAAAAGTACACGTAAAATACATTTTTCTCAAAGATGGTGTCTGTCACATTTTTCTGCCATTAGTTATTTGATGCTGTTAAAAGGGGTCTCATGTTATGATTGACAGCTGCGCTCTGTTCACAAAAGAGTGCCTAAGTCCCTCGCTTTGCCCAATGGGACCTTATTTTGAAAAACAAATGTACAGTAGTCAATGGTGAGAGAACTTATTTTTATATCCTGTTTGAAAGTTGAAGTGTGTTGCAAAGCCGGCAGCCATATCAATACAAACCCTGCTTCTGCTGAAATCCAAAGCTAAGCAGGTTTGGCCTTGGCCAGTACCTGGATGGGAGACATCTTGGGAAAACTGATTTGCTGCTGGAAGAGGTGTTGATGGGCCAGTCTTCCCTCTGGTCCTAATAATAATATCCCAATCCCCCAGTGCAGTGATGGGGACTCTGTGCTGTAGGAGATGCTGTCCTTCGGATGAGACGTTAAACTGAGGTCCTGACTCACTGTGGTCATCCCATGGCACTTGTTGCAAAGATTAGGGGGTTCCCCGGTGTCAGGCAAAATTCCCAACCTGGCATTCTCCATCTGGCCATAATTGGCTCAATGTTTCCCTCCCTCTCTCTAAATGGCTGCTGTGCCTCACCCCCATCATGAGTTCCATGAGTTTCCATGATAAAGCGCTACATATATGTAATGCATTATTATTATTATTAATGCATTAAACAGTAAAGTAACATTTAGTTTTGTGTGAAAACCGTTCAATGAAGTACATCTCTCATCTCACACAATATACATCGACAATATGGTAATGCTAGCTAATGTTCATTGCTTGGTTGCAACGAGCTTGATAGTTCCACATAGAAATGTATCTCACCTGATGTAATTATTACAACTACTCTTTTCCATCACATCATCTGCTCATGTAGGTTCTCTGACATTAGCTTCAGTAAGGTTAGCTTCAGACATTGAGAGAAAAAGTTATATCGCATAAGCAACTTTTGGGTTTGTGGTCTTTGGAATTATGTAATTTCAGTCTTATACCTCAATAGTTTTACAACAAACTGCGACTTTCATAATTTTCAAATGTATATTTTAAACAAACATATGTGTAATTCAGAGTACAATTCAAACTGGATAAAAAAATCTGTTGTTTTTTGCCATTGCCTACCATACATATTTTTTGTAGAATAAGGTCCCATGGTGGACTTAGTCTCTGTTTTGAGTCAGCCTTGGTATCACAGTGCCGAACCCAATCAATACTGCGCAGACTCTGGCTACAGATGACATCACCAGCATAACATGGCTGCCCTCAGAATGGGTTAAATTCACTCCGTTCCATAAACTTAAGTAATTTTTTTGAGTAAATTGTACTTGTCAGGTTAGTTTTAATGCATGATACTTTTTACTTTTACTTGAGTAGATGTTTAGAGTAAAATATCATTACTTTTAATAAGTTACATTTGGATACATTCATCGTTCTATTTTGCTACCTATTTATTATTTTATGCATTCATGATCTGTTACGAGTTAGTTTGTCAACTGGTCCCAAGTCAGCTTGTGCTTTGTTATCCTGCTGCAGTAATTAGCTGAAACTACAGCACGACAGTATGGCTTTCAAAGAGCGCTCGTAGCTAATATTTACAGATGAAAATGTAGTGCATCGTACAGCCTGCCCGGTCTCATCTCAGGGTGTTCAATTCTGACGCTTTGTCAGGCTTTCTCAAAACGTCTGTGAGACCGTATCGGTGCAGTGGGCTATGGTTCTGTCAGTAACAAAAGTTACTGTAGCGAAATTCACTGTACCACAATCCTTTGTAAACCATACATTAAATAAAGTTTATACAAACATTGACAAGGGAAACACATTCATTCTCTCTGTGATTACCCTCCCCAAAACTACCTACCAGCAATAATATCTGGCCCGCTGGCATATTTGGTGCTTTTTGCTTTGCAAAAAATATAAATAAATACTTTGATACCAGTGCTAAAATATATGAGATATACTCACAGAATCACTTCCTCTTTTGTTGTTTTTGGCTACAAAATAAAAGTGCAAGAAGCTTGTTTACTGTTATGCAGTATTTGGAGTTAAACTGAGCTTTTACGACATTAAAAGAGTCTGCTGGACACACCTCTGAAAGAGCCGTCAGAAAATGTGATTCCCCTAAATGTCCTCTGCCGGGAGATACTGAGGAAATTAAAAGGCGTCCGTAGGTTGATGGATGTGGATGAAAAACTGAAACACAAACAGTGCAGCACATGCCATGATCTGAGAAACATTCGCTGCAGAATCAATTTGTTGAAGAGAGAATTTTTTCCTGAGGTGGGATTGAAAACTCAACCCTTGGATTGCAAGTTCTACACCTGACCAGCTGAGCTAACCAAACAACGTGCTGACAAAAGTCAATATTATTTCTTACATTCTCATCCAACATCAACAATGGTTTAAAATATTGCTCTGATGCAAAACGTATTTGCCGACCCTTCTTGTATATTATTACTACCACTTCATTGAACGTACATATTCAACATAGTGATGAGTGTCTAAACTGCCTGAATTCTTCCAGAAGTAGAACAAAGTCAGCTACTGTGGAAACATGACGATGCAATGTGGCAACGTCCATGGAAGGTGGTGCCCGCGGTTATATAGATATAAATGGCTCATTCTATGGTAATAAAAACATAACAGTTTATTATGTAAGGTCTTTATACACCTCTTAAAACATAGTAATAGATATTATGTTGCATTTCTGTCACTAGATCCACAAATATTACACACTGGACCTTTAATACGACGTCCTAATGTATCTAGTCTGACTTACAAACCTCTGCAGGAGGTAGTATCAGCTGGCTGCAGTCACCTCGACACTAGCAATAACTTAAATGAAAAGAATATCGTAATATCTTATTTTTCAACACTGTGTAGTCCTTCAGTGCCTCATTCCCTGAACACATTACAACTGTAACACGCAAGCTGCAAGAAGTACTCTGCCACTCTTAACTTACTGATACTTTGTATCATAAGCGATCATCTCACATCCCATTCACTATTCAACTTGCTAATGCGGCCGACAGAACACATGGCCATGTTCATCATTCATTATTTTTTTGTGTAAATCTTGATATTGATTTGGGGACAATAACATTGCTAGGTAGCTATCTAGTCTTGTTGAACAGTCTTTATTTATTGTTTGTCAGCTGTAGGCATTGTTATTGATGTTGAATCTTTCTAGCATAACTTTAGGTTCCTAGTCATAGCTGATTGATGTGAGCTTCATCTCTCTGTTGTGAGTCTAATATCCTTAACTGCTGTTGAAAATCAACCATGAATTCCTGACACACTGTTCGATAAGTCCTTCATTGAGTAAAGAGCTGTGGATGCAGTTCACGAAGAGAGATTTTTAATAGACTTTTTTGCAATTGAGGCCTTCTCCTCTTTGGGTTTTAGGACTACTACACCATCGCCTCCTTGAGTGACAAGATGCCACCCAAAGTGCAGAAATATCCAGAGAAAGAGCTAGTGACAATGTCTACTCTTCAATCCATGATGGAACAACAAAAGGCCTTTTACAGAGAGCTGCTGGAGCAGCAAAGTCAGCAGTCAACTTTAAATCTCGTGTAGAAATTATCTAAGATGGCGTGCATAAGAGACTAAACAGTGCACTTAAAGAGATACTCAGGTGCTATGTGAAAATGGAAAGAAACTGAAACAACTGGAGGAGGAACTAGCTAAATCTGGGAAGACCCTTGATGGAATTGAGAAAATCAATCGGAGATCATCTGAGAAGCAATATTTTTAATGACGGTGCCCTTTAGGAAAAAGGCGAAAACTGGGAAATAAGAAAGAAACTTAAACAAACGTGGATTTACATCAAGGGAGACTACTCTGACCTTATTAACAAGAAAAAGAAGGAGCTGTTGCCTGTACTACGTGCAGCTTGGGAGAGGGGTGATTCTGCAGTGTACTAGTATGACAAGCTGATCATCAAACCCAGACAAAGTTCCTAAACCATGCAAGCCAGACATTAGGTCTAAGGCTGCTTCCAATCAGTAATAATGACATTGTGCCCTTTGCACAAATTGCACATATGAACATCTGAGATATAAGGAACAAGATACATGACTTAATGATTTCTCACTCTTTAGGAGGGACATATAAATGGTGGTGGGGTAGCCATTGTTGTACAAAGCCATCTTCCTGTTACACTACATTCAGAACGTATGCTGATTGATGTAGAAGCATTGTGGGTTCAGGTACATTTCCCCCACTTGCTGCTACAGAAATTATGTTGATACTGACTATCTCCCTCAATTATGTGAAACGACTAACAGACTCATCGTTGTGAACAGTGAAATATATTTGATTGGTGATATTAATATAGACTGGTTACCCAGTGACTGCACAAGGAAGAAACAATTACTATAATTTATTAGTACTTTATTAGTAATTTATTACAAATTGTTTCCTTGCCAACAAGGCTTTTCACTAATCCGGCAGGCTAAACAGCCTCTACATGTACTGATCATATTGATCATACATACTATCTCTGAGCTTTGCTCAAATACAATCTCAGTACCAGTAGGTTTTAGTGACCAAAATATGGTAGCTCTAAGTAGAGAGGCTAAAATTTTCTAAAGGAACAGCCCAAGTTGAATGTAGACGGTCATACAAAAGATTTGTTGATGATGACTTTGTGGAGGATGTTGGAAATATTGATTGGTTGGTGTGTACAGTGGTGATGAGGTTTCCTTGACTGCTTTTATGAATATATTGTAAACAGACATGCACCTATGTACGTCCACAGCTAAAACTAAAATAGCCCAATAGATTGATTTACGTCAAAGACTTTAATGAAACAGAGGGAAGAATCTTCTGTAAATTGGTAGCAGTCAAATCAGGTTTATTGGAAGACAGATTAAAACACTGTAAACTAAGGAACCAAGTGACTTAATTAAACAAACAGCACTTATACAAATGACTGATGACTTCGTTGAGGGAGACTGATGACTCAAAAATGGTGGGAGCCGTTTCAGCACAGCGACTGATGTCATTGATCATTATATTTTAATTGATAAGTTTAGGTGTTATGGTTTTAGCCTATCTTCAACTATTTTGATGAAGAGTCATCGTTCCTCTAGAGCAGTGTTTCCCAGCCGGGGTAATATGAGCAGTCCCCAGGGGGTATGTGGGACAATTCTCAAAACATTGTAATCATGTTATAAGATGGAAACCATTCAATAAAGTCACCCTGTCATTCCCGCCAATTGACTCTCAGCTCGCTCGTCCGTGGCCGCGCAGATCATGGCCGTGCAGTAGTGACTTACCATTGCACCAGGCAGACAGGCTAGTTTTGAGTAGAACAGTAGCTAGCTGTGGATCAATGGCTAAAAAAATGTGCCGTTCCAAGCAGCAGCAGTTCTGACAGCAGCTCGAGTAAATCCATGGAAAAAAGATTATTAAGTCAAAGTACCGGCAATTTAATTAACAGTATGTCGTTTTTGGTTTCACATCCACACCTACGGAACCACCTCAGCCGCTCCCTCTGCGGTGATGTGCTCCCTTTACTTTAAGCGACTTCAGTGTTGACCAATGCATTGGAGGCCGTAGGATTGATGACATGGCCGTTGATATTGTTGATCAAGTAGTGGAAAAGTTCAAACTTTCCTGTCCATTCGCACTGCAGTTTTACAAATCAATAAATGTTAGCAAGGAAGTCCAGCTCATTGCGTTTTTGTGATAGAGACATTTCAGAAATTTACGTGCACATTCTATTCAACAAGAAGCTAAGAGGGAGCAATTTGGGTAAAGATATGGTTCACGTTATCGACACCTTTTTCTCACTGCAAAATCTGGATTGGAAGTCCTGTATTCACGTGTGCACGGATGGTGCAGCATCAATGACTGGAAGGGTGAAAGGATTAATACCAGACGTTCAGTGGACTCACTGTATCATCCACAGAGAGGCACTGGCCAGTAAGAGAATGAGTCCTTAGTTACATGAAGATTTGGATGACGCAGTGAAAGTGATTAATTTCGGCCTTTGAATCACAGACTATTTGAAAGGCTCTGTCATGACTGTTGGACTGAGCACCAGCAGTTACTGCCTCACACCGACTTATATTGGCTTTCGAAAAGGAAAATACTGGAGGCTTTTGGAGCTGCGCAACAAAGTAAGTGCTTTTCTGTCCCCCTTTGTGGCTATGTGGGAGATAACAGACTGGGTAGCCCACCTTGCTTATCTTGCTGATGTTTTCAACCTGAATTTAACTTTGCAGGGTAAAGATACACACCCTAAACATGTATGGCAAAGGGTGTTCATGAAGAAGATCAAGTTCTGGGAGAGTAAATGTGAAAAAGGGGATATAAGTTGTTTACAGCTGCTCAACAGCTACCTTTCTGCAGGTGATGTTGACAGAGCTCCAATAGTGCAACTAGTTAGCACACATTTTTCCAAACTCAACGATGAGTTCAACTCCTACTTCCCTGATATTGAAAGCAATTCTGCCAAACTTGACTGGGTCCATAATACTTTCATGACTGAAAGTACGGATAACAACATTCCTACCAAACTACAGGAAAATCTGCTGGATGTGTCCTCAGATCGTGGACTGGAGATGAGGTACTCAGAAACAACCCTGTCACAGTTCTGGTGTGATGTGGAGAAGGAATATTTGGGGAAACATGCACTGAATGAACTCCTGCCATTTGGATCTACATATTTATGTGAAGTGACATTTTCATCCATGGCTGTAATCAAGACCAAGCACAAGAAGAGACTCAACTTTGAGAAAAGCCTGATAGCTGCTGTTGCCACACTGCCACCCAAGACTGACCAAGCTTATGAGTGAGACAGGGTCAAATTTCTCATTGATTCCTTTTGTGCCATACACAGGTCTAAACATATCGGTTATATTTAGAGTAGGCTGCTACTATGTATATAAAATGTGGTCTTTGTTTTTGAATAATTGGTCTGGACACGTGAAGATGTGAAAAAGCCATGTAAATATTAAACAAAGACAAGTATGAGTTGTTACAGGAAATATCATTATTTACATGTAAATAACAGACAGACAAAAAAACTAAAGATTTTAGACTGCAAACATAAGATTTACGCCTAATCTAAAAATCACTGGGTCTACTTCAGGCAGGATAAATTTTTGGGAGTAGAGTACCCTAAAAAGGTTGGGAACCACTGCTCTAGATTACAGAAGGTCTTTTACAACTGAAGTCTATCAAATTGTAGTTGTTTAGCATGTGGTTTACCTCCAGGAAGTTTTATGGGACCACTCCTTGTTTCAATTTTTCTAAAATGACTTTCCCTCTGCTGTGAAAAATGCAAGAATAACAATGCATGCTAATGAATCCGCACTATTGTCTGAAGTAACCACATGCCATAAATTAATTCAAGTTTTGTCTAGTGAGGTAAGTATAGTATATGACTGAACCAAAATACTTAAACTAGCCTTAAATATATCCAAAAGTAAAGGTATTGTTTGGATCATGACGCAGTTGGTTTTTAAGCCTAAAATGGAGCTATCCATACCTGGGGAACCCATAAAACAGGTGGACAAAGCCAAATTGCTGGGCCTAGTTCTTGGCACATAAACACAGCTGTTAGAAAAATCAGTCGAAGTATTGCAGTCACAAGAAAGTTTTCTCCTTATGAGCAGTCACACATGCTGGGAACATGTTTCTAAATCATTTTGTGCTACCTTGACTATTCCTCTATAACAGGGGTTTTTAACCTTTCTTACCCCCCACCCACCCACTCACGCACACACAGAATGCAGTTTTTGCTTTTTTAAAATTGTATTCTGTTGGCACTGAGCGTTCTGCGTTAATGCGCCCTCGGAACATCACGCTTTGGCCTCCTGCTGCACCTCGCGTTTTCAAACCTGCTAAGCGCTTTCTGTCTGATCGGGGCCTGATTCTTCTTTGTCATTTTATAGCTGTTGGCATGACCGCCACCTACTGGATTAAACAGTGCAAAATATTTACAGTGTCCACCCAAAGTGATTCCATTCACATCTGTAGTCTGTCTAGTTATTTTTAAGTTTTTTGTTTCTATTTTTGTGTCTATATAAGCATTCCCACGACCACCCTGGGACCAGGTTGGGACCCCCTGGGTTAAGAACTACTACTCTATAGTATGGTCACCCTGTCGGCATCCAAAACAAATCTAGCAAAATTACAAGTCGCACGAAAAAAAGACTAACTCCTTCATATCCGTCTAAAAAAAATAATTATCCTTTAAAAAGAACATTAAAAGATATTTTGGATACGTACATGACAGACTGAACAGTAAGAGGTAAAACTGTGCAGGTTTCTCACTATCTGTGGTGTAAATCAGCAAAAGACAATACCAATTAACATGCCTTTCCATCCACTACTGTTATGCAAACATTAGAAGTTTAGTGGATCGAGATAAAGAGCTGGTGGGGGCAATTTCTTCAATCTGGTGCCACTAAATCAATGTAGAAGAAGAGGGTGCAATTAGATGTGGAAAACATGATGAAAATTCAGCACTTATGTTTCTTTTAATTTGAGGAATATTACAAATACAAAAGTCCAAGCAGCATTGTTTTTATCACCAAAGAGTATTTGTTACGTATGTAAATAATCTGTATAGATAATATTGATTGTTGTGTCTTGTGAGAAAAATTCTCAATTTCCTGTTGTGGTTCTTTGTTGACATTTCTCTGACATGTTGGGGGTCAATCCTTACAAAATGAATAGTTATGATGAACTTTTCGTTTGATCAACAACTCAGCATGTTACCGTTGGTCTTTTATCTGCATGGGCTCCACTGGCATGGAATATTAATAAACAAAAAATAAACACAAAGCAGTGAGTATACACGCATTTGTATGCTGTGCTGTTTTTGGCTGTGTTCCTATTACAACTTCGACTTTATCGTTTTTAGTATTGTTGTAAGAGGAGATAGTCTGGAGATCCCCACAGGATGTCAACTATGTCTAAACATAGCACTCTTAGCATATCAACTAGAAATGGAAAGGAATGTAAATGAAAGAATATATTATAATATTTTAAATTATAGTTTGCACGCATGAAACCTTTTTAGAGCACTTTTCATGCTGTACTGATAATAATCTCTGTTAGTTCTATTAGGTAAGACTCTCTAAGTGAGATAAAGTGGCCAGTGGTTGCTATGGCCATTTCTATGGAGTTACTGTGTTTCTATCATGCTATCAAAAATTGTTTTGATGCATGTTGCATGTCTATTCATTCACTTACAGTACAGTGGTACAAATAAAAATGACAAATATATATATATATATATATATATATATATATATATATAGTTGTCAAGTCTTGTTGAATGTGATACACCAAAGAAGTCCTAATATTTGCTCCAACTCTTCTTGTGTGTTAATGGACACTATGTTGGTATCCATTAACACGCTGTATGTAACTAGTGACCTTTAAAGAATCAGGGATGGAGTAATAGTTTTCTTTTTTCTTTTTTTGTTAATACTGCAGACTCTCCAGAAAACATGAAAATCCACTTTAGTGGTGCAAATATACAACCTTGCTTGCTCTACCTTTCTCACCTGGATTAGAGGTTGACACAAGAATGGATTTTCACTTGTGTCCCATTACAAAAAAATACTTATGTTCTGTCCCAATCCTGGAAGAATAACTCTCATCCCATCCTTTTTGCGGTAAAAAGAAAATACATTTAAAAAATCATTAAATGTCCTTTATTTATATTAGAACTGTATATATGTCTGTCAATTAGAAGTGAATACGTGATGAGTTGGGAAATAAATGAATAAGAAAGTTGATGTCTAAGACAACAATGTCTCCATTACAAAGTTTGTCAAGCTTCTGTAAAATGTATTTTTCATATGTTGGTCATATTTCTTTAATAACCAAATTTAAAGGTTCCTTATCAAAAATGTTTGTATATCTTGGTGTGTATAAAACAAACTGGTTTTTAAAATGTTCAAATAGTGATATTATTATCAGCCTTTGTGGGAATTGTGTTTATTTTGGACGATGTCACACCTCACAATTTACATCCAATATTCAGTGCCAATGCAGGAAGTAGAGTTCCTTTTATGTAGAGAGGCGAAAAAGTAAGGATGCGTTGGTAAGATTAACCTTTTGATTAAAAAACTGAGATCCCATAAAACAAGCATTAGAGCGACTGCAACTTTTTTCGGTCACATTCAGATTTTAATCCTTAATAATATATGTATTATAGCGGTTATGACAATAGTAGACCAAAAAAAAATTATTATTTTTTGTTTGTTGTCCATTTTTAGAATTTGTTCCATAATTCTCTCTCACTCTTTCCTTCCCTCCCTCCATTAATTTACGTAAATGTCAAATATATAATTTAGACGCAAACATATAATAAGGAATATTTACATTATGCCAGAAAGCTGCTGTTTTAAAGCATGATACTGTATTTATGCATGTAATTTGTAATACCAGGTAAACACACTCTCTGCTTTAGGTCAGCTCGCGTACGTGCAGTGCTCCGATGTACTGACCTCAGATCAGCATTCACATCTGGAGTCTGAGCTGTGGCTGATTAGCAACCAAATGTAATGGAGCAGTCTATTCCAAAAAAATACATTAAGTATTATTGTACTGTAGTGCAGTGCTCAATCAGTTCACTTTTCCAGCTGTAATGGCAATCTTTCCCTTACCTTAACCACGTGTTTTAGTTAACCGTACCTAGACTATTTCTTTCCCAAATTTTAAAAGATAGATTGTCTTAAAACAAAACTCACCTACTTATGTGTACAATGAAAGTGAAAGGGGACAAAATCCAAAGTCCTATTTCTGTGCAAAAAAATATTCCAAAGTTCAGCCAAAGCATATATATATATAGAGGCTTCAGCAGTCTGGAAGATACACAATTGATTTGCTAAACTCAAAGTCTTTTTAGTACAAAATGTGCTCTTTGTGTTTCTCCAGACAGAGTTTCCTCGCTGTGCTGCAGTGGAGGGATAATAACCAAAGGAGAAAAATATGTCCTAAAAAAACTAGCTTTGGAAGATCTGCACTTGATTTGTTTAACTTAGACTGTTGAAGCTCCACATTATCTTCAAAATTACTTTTTTGCAGAGAAGGAAGACTGTGGATTTGGTCCCCCATTTACAGTGAAATTTCTTTGTGTAAGAATTGCAAAATTTTGCCACCTGTTGGATTCATACTCCAAAACAAATAAGGAGCAGCATATCATCACAGTAACCGCTAACTGCTGCTAACTGTCTCTGCCATTTGCTAATTTTGTTAGCTGCGCAACTCATGGCGGCCCCATTAGCTGACTCTGCCCAGACTGAGCTTTGGGGGAATGTTGGTGTTCACACCTCTAGCACAGGAGCTTTTGACCCCCAATTGGTGGAGGTTTTCAGGCCCTGGGTGAGGGTGTCCCAGCAGGAAATGCTGCTGGGGAGTGGCCCCAGAATGAACATAAGAAATGGAGCCCAGCCAGCAGCAGTGGAACCGGGCTCAGCAGCCTCTCAGTGGAAACCAGAAGACAGGGACCACACACAGTCTTCGAGACCGAGAACAGAGATGATTTACAGCGGCTCCAAGCAAGGGAACTTTAAATTTAGAGATTTGTAAATGGAGTTGGTGTGACATTCATATGAGAAAGGAGAGTGTCAGGACTAAATGTAAGTAACATCCTCTCCAGATAACCTTACCCTCCAACCACTAAACCCAGCTTCAGAGACAAACAACCTTCCACTTCCGATCAGCTGACTCTGTTGCTGCTTTTAAATCTTGTTCAACATTGGAAAACACTTTGTGATTGTTGCTTGAAAAGTGCTGTGTAAATTAAATTATTGTTATTAAATGATAAATGTGCTGCCTGGTCTTTCAGTTCTAGGGAGCCGTTAAGTATAGTCCTATAGCAGCCATGTCAGGTCATCCTTGCTTGGCCCAATCAATGCCACTGAACACCCACAATGCACTTAATCTAGCATTGATTACCTGAGTCATGGTGGAGTTTCACCTCAGGGGGAGTTGGATTCATGCTGGCTCCATGTGATTGGCGCTTAGTGACAGTGCTGAGCAGGACCCCTGCAGACCCTGTCAAACACTCCTCACTCTGCATCAACAGCCCACTGACCAGGTTTCCATCTCTTGTTGAATGTCTAAGACTCAAGTCACTGCTTGAAAGAGGTGTAAGTGAATACAAATCACTGTTTCAACATGGCCTACAAATATGTTGTTGGTCTCACATTTACAGGAAATGTTGCAATTTTTAGAGCAAATGCCTTAAAGACTGAGCCAGCAGTTTTGGCAATGAATCACACCCAGCTGTTCTCAAGTGAATCACTGGAAATCATTCAGAAATTTGTATTTAGGTGGATAAGGTGAGTGTTGCATCCTAACAAAAAAATATAATTTAATGAAAATGTTTTTTTAAGTAAAGTGTTGCTGCCAAAATATAAGACATTGGAATCAATGTGGTGGGTGGTGATGGTGCAGTGGATAAGACACATCCCTTTGGTGTGAGAGACCCAGGTTCAATTCCCCATTGTAAGACATCCACTAATGTGTCCCTGAGCACAACACTTAACCACTGGTTGCTCCAGAGTAGTGCGACCTCTAACATATATTGCGGATTGAAAGTTGCTTTGGATAAAAGCTTCAGCTAAATGTAATGTAAATTGCAAGAGACTTGCTTTTGTCCAAAAGGGATTTTGTATTTGCCTTCAATTCCAATAACAATATCTTCAATATTTAATATTATAGATTAACAGCTCACAACGAAACACCTTGAATAAGAAACTTGAATATTTTTTCACCATCCTGAAGCCTTCCACATATTCAGAATGATTTTTACCACTTGTGTATGAATTTTAATTGGCTGCAACTGTGGATGTCACTTCTTTGAACATACTTTGGGAAAATACTCTTCATCATTGTCTGCTTTCAAAACATCTCCTCTTCAGATCTTGGAGCAGCATAACCAAAGAAAAACTACTGCTTTAAGCAGCAAACACACAAATGCTAGATGATCTACAATTCCATAAAACCTGCACAGAGGTTGGACAGATGTTTTCCAGACGCCATTGATGGTCACTGTTCGCCTGGTCTGACACTGTGTGAGTTCATTTTGCGCTGAGAGGAAGCGTGAGTGGTCTTCTAATTATAACCAGAGGAAAGACAGCTTGCATAGATGATGCTCATTATTCTAAATATCCCCGTTTTTGACCGAGTGGCTGGTAGATGGTTTGCCGATGAAATGGCGGTTAATTGTGAAGTTGCGAACCCCCCGCAGGCATACTTCCAGTCAACACAACATTTCAACTGTCAGCCCAACCTGGACTACCCTTTCTCATTGCTCTGAATATGATTCATTCATGTTCACCTTAGAGCGATGCCTCCTTTTTTTTCTGACTCGGAGAACAGGCAGGAATGACAGCCTTGCCTCTGGCTCATGAGTGTCAACCACTAATGGCCTCATACTGCAGGGGTAAGTGAATCCGTTGACCAGACACCCGGCAGCACAAAACTCCCAGCCTACCCATGCATCAGTGTCTGTGTTGAAAAGCACACTCCTAACTGCTGTTCCAGTCGTGTGACAGAAGACAAGATAAGCAGGCATTGATTTTTCGCCTCCCTTGACATTGGCTGAAAGGAGACTCCTGCCCTGATATAATTGTGTTGGGTCCTTGCTTTGCAGTTGTTGAATAGGATATGAGCCAACAGATGTGTGTAAAGCACTGAATGACTAATTTGACATACACTACACAGACTGAACTAACCCTATAATCTTTGCGCTTGTTTCCCAACGCTTTAAGGCAAATTCATCTCCACACTGAAATGCCTGTGCTTGTAGCATTCACTGCAGGCTGAACTGCGATCTGTGCAAAATGGAACACAGCTGCTAAACATATACATTATTCAGCTGGTGCTCCTTCATGTTCCTCAAATGCAGCGGCCACATTTCAATCTGCATGAAAAATTTGAGGATTTATATGATATTGTTCTTCATAAATCATACTCTACATGCACACACTGTGCCGAGAAGAAGCCTGCTATAATCTTTGTTGTTAATCTGGATAAATGTATTTCTATAAACACTTTTGAGAGATACTTAACATTCAGTTCATTTATTTCTATTTCTGAGAGGATGAAATCCCAGCAGTGAAGCAGATCAGACACATGGCAATTTCATGGAATACATTAATTTATTCATAGACCTGCTATAATGGCTTATGTTTTGTTTTTGTGCATGGCCATAAATAGATGTACAGTGCATGTGGTGATTTGTTCCAAAGAGAGTGTAATATTTTCACCACAACTGAAACGCATCCTGTTGCAGTGACTTTGCAGCCAAGCTGATGGACCAAAACGTAGTCCCTTAAGGATTTCTCCAGCCCTCCAGTTTATGAATGAAGGTGTGATTCAATTTCCTGAGATTTAGACGTTTAATTGTTCTTTTTCATTTTCCTTTTCCTTTTTTTGTTGATGAACTCCCCCTATACAAGTATGGGAATATTTCTGGATTCAGTAATCGTATTCAGTCAGTCATAACTATTCCTAGAATTATCTGCATAATCAATTTCTGAGTTGTTGAAGAGAAGAAAATTAAGGGGCTTTTGAAAATATACGTTTAACAGAATCTCAGTATTAAATTTTGTGTAACACTGTGATTTGTGTTGGTAAATCAATGAGCCGTGCAAGAATGTAGGTTAATTCAGGTTTCAAATTGCATTCAAATTCCTCCATCTCTATAGCTGAATAAGTTATTTGTTATTTCTATAAAAAGGTTAGATATTGGCCTTGACTTCACGCAGAGAGAACACGCTATCAGGGAAATTAACTGCATAATCGGAGAGCAAAGTAACCTCTCAGCATGGTCATTATCACAGTGAATCTGGATAGATGCTGGATGCTGGATAGATTCGGAGGAGACAGTGGTCGGATGTCGGCATCAGCATCAGCGGTGTTTCAGGCAGAGAAATACAGGAAAAGCTGATTGGGTTAATAAAGAGCACGCTGATTAGTGACTGGCTCCTATGTGTGTAAGCGGAGGAAAAGGGGCAAGCTTGAGGGTTCAATGGATGAAGAACAAAATGGAGTTTGCTCATGATAAAGTGCCAAGTTTTCACAAACTGAACAGTCAGTTAAAGTCACACTGGAAGTTTGTCTTTGTCTCTGATCTTGTCGGCCAATGTATCAAAAAACCTTCTGACTTCTTCAGTCCCCCGTCAGAAAGGGCTGTTTTACTGCAAGTTAAAGTGGTAAAAATGTTTTAATTATATTTTGTTTTGTGTTAACATCCCAACTGTGTCCCCAGACTGACAACATTCAAATGAACGAGAGAGCTGATTTTCTTTGCTGCAGTGCTACTGTTGGCCTGAACGTGATCTGGCTCTCTAACATTGTCTTACCAACATATGTTAATCATATAATTTTTTGTTTCAGTGTTACCTTACGTTTAGAACTTTCTATTGCAGCTGGTTCTGTAATACTCAAGATAATTTATTTATGCAGTCAAAGGCTCTTGTGTAGTTCTGTGTAAAACTGTCTTCAGAGATAATGATGATGCTCTCAATATGATTGCTTACAATAAATAAATGCTGTACCGTATGTCATTTCTGATCCCTTGTGCTCTGAGCAGGTTAAGATGAAGACATGAATGCTGATTCAAATATTCAAATGATTGCCTTTGGATCTGAGCACATCAGAAAACTAGTGGCCTGCCTTCTAATTAAATGTTTTAGTTGAGCAGCTTCCACCACTGCATCTCGGGATATATGGCTGACGTTTTTACCAGGCCACTTAGGAATATTTGTGCCCCCGGCAGCTTGGCTTTTCAGCAGTGATGCTGTTTAGACTTCTGCATCTGAGCGTGCTGCTCCTTGGCAGTGTTTAAGCTGCTGCTAAGCTCTGACGTGTAGTTTTAGGTTGACTTTGTTAGTCCTGTGTCATGATTATAATAAGAAGACATTATATGACAGGATCTCAGGAGTGCACTAACCTGGTGTAATTATATGCCTTGATCAAACACCATCAGTGTACGGCCGCAACAATTCACACTACAAGGGGGAATGTTTCTTTGTTTCTGGTGATGATACAAATGGTGTGATCTCCTCTAACAGTGAATTCTAAAAACTAAATTGTGAACTTAGATTGGAACTTTATGTACACGATGGGGAGGATTACATCATCACACACCCAGTTTCTTGAAAAAGCTTATCTCACAGTAAGTGCTGCCTTGCTTGGTGTTGATAAGAACAGACTTACATGTCCTTTCTGTTTCTGTGCAGGACCCAAGTGTGTCTAAGATGAACACACAAAAGGATTTTTATAATTTTGATATTCTGGAGATTGTTATCTTCCGTTCAGCATATTACACAATCTGAATAACAGCCCATAGCAGTTTTACAAAGTTAAATATATAAATCACATTTTCATATCAGGGATATTCTGTGGGCTCCTAATTCTGATTATACATGCTTAGTGGTGCAAGTCTAGTGTTGGACAATTCTTAAAGACTTTAGTAACTATAAAAATAGTTTTATTGATATCATTAGTGTTAGGTTGACCCACCAGTAATACAAAAAGTTTGATTTGTTCTGTATGTTTTTTCCTCTCATGTTATTATTTTTTGAAAACTCTTTGACTCTACTCCTTAATTACTCCTCTTAAGTACACTTCAAAGCATTAATTAACCAAATGTTTCATTTTTATCAGATGACATTACTGCATTACATTCTTAGAAGTAAATCATTTTCTCCGTTTGCTGTTATGCAAATGTTCTTTCAACTGACTGGTGCAATTAAGGCAGAGTTATTGTAAAAGTCAGTAAATGGAGCCACTTTCTTCATGAACCAAGTCGACATGGATGTCAGACCGTTTCCTCAGAGAGAAAGTGTGTGAACTGAGCTATGACAAGTTTCATTAATAACTTTCTCACTACACCTCATAAATTTCCATTCTGGCATCATCTTAAAATCTTCCTAAATTAAACAGAATGTGTCAGACTCTGCATGTCAGAAGCATCTAGGAAAAGCCCCACAACTGTCTGCCACTCTTCCTGCATGTGTATGTACCTGTAGGCCTATATCTCATCCACCTCCGACATGTACATAACAATGACAATAATTTTACTCCTGCATCCTTTGCACTCTGCTCATTGCACCATTGTCTCGTTTTTGTTTATAGTGTGTGTATATATATACATATATGTTCTCTATACTGTAGCCTGTGTCTGATTTTGTTATTGTATTATTGTAAGTAAGCACATCGTGAGCAATGTACAATCCTGAGTCAAATTCCTTGTATGTGTACATATACCTGGCAAATAAAGCTGATTCTGATTCTGATTCTGAATCTTCAATCCAGAGTTGTAATATCCTTTTGTCAGCCACTGTTCACCTATGGGAATCTAGCACTATGTAGAACTGTTTCACAACATTAACCACATGTTTATCGTCACTTGGCTTACAAAACGTACTTAAGGTCCAGTAATAAGCCTGTTGCTATACTGGTACTTTCTAACGACCGTGTATAATGACCTAGCTTGTCGTTTAGGTATGAGGGCGTGTTGCAATCATGGATGACATTTTCATGGATGCATATTAATGCGATGAAGTTTAATCATTGGGTTCTCCTCTATGATGGAATCAGCAAACCATCCCCATATCCTCCTCACCGCAGTCCTGCAGAATGCAAGACGAATAGAAGCTCTTTTCCCAGACCCACTGTCACACAGTGTTGTATCAATGGACAGTTTTCTCAATGCACCTTAATAACTACTAGTGATAAGCCTGTTTACATATTTATACTAAATGCACCCCCACCCCACCCCTGCCTTAGCTGCCGTAGCAGTTTTTGTCTTTTGTGTTGCTCTGCTGCTGAGTCACTACATGATTTGTTCTTCTTGAGAGAACAAATCATTTTTCTCCTATATCCATTTTCACAGTCTATTTAATCGGTTGAAATTGACTGCAGAATATGTTAACATAATCCCACAATTATTCAGTATATTGCTCGATTATTTCATTACTTCCACATTCTTTGTATTTTAGTTGTGTAGTAACTTTGCCACTAGAATGTGCAAACTGAACTTATTACTTTCATTATTGATCATTTTTTAAAAGATGTTATCAAGTGTCTATTACGACAATTAAAAAAAGTCTCTCAGAAACTGGCCTAGGGAATCCTCACATTTGAAAAGATGGAATGGTTGGCGTGTTTGCCTGATAAATTACTTTCATGAGTAATCATTTATCAGAATTGCTGTTGATTATTTTCCTGAGAGGCAACTAATCGTTTCAGTCATCTCATATATTCTTCTCTGAATCTGTCCTTGTTTTTTCCCACAAGTCTGATGTGAATCCTGGGTTTTCCTCCATAAGGTTGGTAATGCAGGTTTGCCATTGTTTGGTTTAGTGAAGACAGCTATACAGGATGCCCTGATGTTCAACTTACCTTGTAAGACAGGTCTATGGGCCTTTGGACGGATAAAAAATTCACTTTCAAAGTTCAAACAGGAAATCCAGTGAAAAGCTGCACAGACACAGCTTTCCAACAGTTGGTAGCCAGGATGTTTGCCCGTTTTATTTCTTTATGTTCATAAAGGAGACAGTATACAGGCACACATCACATTGATGCTGTCAACATTTCAGCCTTGTAAACATAACTAGTACAAAATAAAGCTCACGTAATTGTGCGTTCAATAAAAGTGTCCTATAGTACTTTCAATGCAGGAAAACATTCATGTCTGGCATTTGTTTACTTAAGCCTTTCTCCAAAAATTGCTTTCACGCTTCATGTCACTATTTGAGTGGAAGGAAAGAGCTTGTGATCACCACTGTGGCAGATATTCGTAAACAAAAGATCCCACCTTGAATGTGCTCCAATTTTTAAATAATGTTTATGAAGGCATCAGCTGTGTCAGTATGTTCCTCACTGTGGCCTTCCTATCTTTGTGGGTATGCACACATTTTATCATTTGTCTATAAACTCCTCAATCTTCGTCTTGTGCTCTTTGTGACTTGTCAGCTTCGACAAAACACAATTTGACAAAGCTCATTCTGACTACTTTCAGAATAGTCTTCTGTATCTTTCACCATATTGATCACAAGAACACAAACGCTTCTGTGACCAAAGAAACAAACACAACTTCTTACTGCCACTTCCAAGTAGTTTTACATTGCATTTTGTTTAAAAGTTCAAAATCATTTGTTTTGATCAGATATTCCCATTAGGAAATCTAATTAATTGTTTTTAGAACAATTGGAATTGTTTTTCAACTTGTTTGAACTCTGGAAACTCTGAAATAATATTAAAAGTGGTTAGCAAGGATTGTCTCAAAACAAAAGTGTGTCTATGTTTGTGTGTTTGTGCATGTTATGTATGCTTTCTTTGACTTTCCCTCAGGATCTCCTTTCTTTGCCGGATCAGCGTTTATTCTCTACCTGTGCCTCCTTGTCCTTTATGCACTTCACATCTTTCTGCAGTTGTGTCTCTAGGCAATAAGAAACGAGAAGAATCAGGGTGTGAGTAAGGCTGACAGTAGTAGAAGTTGTGGACATTATTATGGATTTCTGTGCAGCATACTTGCACAGACTTTTTCTCCAGAAATTATGCTGAAGACACGAAAACTCACTGTTTTCAATAGCTGAAATGGGATAATTTGTTTTCTTTCTATAAGTTATCTTTGTCCATTCAAATGAAAACATACAACATCACTATAGCGCACAATTTAGTATGATTCATGTATCATTATATAGACCGAGCTTCTTTCAGCATACCTGTGGAAGACTTGGTTGGCTGGCACACTTTTCACTCTCTTTATTGTCTCTTTTCATTTGCTAACTTGTGGAGCTTCTCAACCCTGAAAACATTTAAGCACATTTTGGATTTGCCACTAACTTTCGTAAAACTGCCAATATTCAAGTTCAACACAGTTGATTTCACACCTTAAAAACCTCTCAAAAGTTTTTTTGTGATGAAATAGCGTACAAAATTTGTAAAAACACCAAACGTTCTGCTGTTAGCCTCTTTCTCCTTTGCTTTCCGCTTCTCGCATAAATGCATCTTCTTCGTGAGTAGTCTGACAGTCAAGTTAGAAATGAACAACCAGAAATGTTCTTAATAAGAAGATTGCTATCTCTCCCTTAAACGGCATCTTTGTAACGACGTGTCGATAATGAAATTTCACATCGACAATTTTTTTAGAATTGACGTCATCGATTAAGTCAACTAATGGTTGCAGCCCTATCAATTAATCACTCAGTTTCAAACATCCTGGCAAGAGATTTATGCCAGAGGGCCGAATTATTCTGTTTTATTTCATGAGAATTAAATGTAAAATTAAGTAAAGTAAGTAAAAGTATTTAACATAACAACATAACAATTTACATTCTTTAAATGTCACCAAAATGCAGGAAACAACTAAATGTGACACTCCCCGGGGTTCTGAAATACTCCCTAATTTGAGGTCTCAAGGTTGGCAAGTTAAGTTCCAGTACTGTCAGTCTCCAACTAACGGTCATCCTTCCTCCAAGAGCCTTCCAACATCTGTTATTATATGACTGAAACTGTTGTTTTTCTGTCCGTCTATGTAGACAGAGAACTTCTTCACATATTGAACATTTCATTTTATACTGCATTTGCATAAAGCAGCAACAGTCACCATCTTACCATCTGCGACACAGTTTGTGATCACAAACAGTGCAACAGATTGTGAACTGCAGTACACATTAGCTTTGTAAATTCTATCTAATGTCTCAATCAAATAAAAGATGAGACTCAACACAAAACGGCAATGACCGCCAATAAATGATGTGCAAATGTCAATATTGGTCAGTTTAAATCAGTGGTTCCCAACCTGAGGGTCTTATAAGGAAAAATATGCAATGTAAAGTACTTACTAGGGCTGGGCGGTATTTCAAAAGAGACATAAAATTAGATAATACCGTTTTTATCAATATAGATTGATGTTGAGTTAATTAATATATTTCCTTAAACTCCTGCCAGAATTTGCTCCTCTCTCTCACTTACTGCGCAGCCCCACCCCTCCCTCTGCATCTGCACACAGCTGTCTACACATAAAATCTATTACAACATGGAGTGAGAGACTGCTGGCTTGTAAAAAAACAACGGTTCAGTCAGTGTTTCCCAAACATACACTTTACTTCGGTAGGCTGCCCATTTATACTATGGGCAGTCCATGTAAATTTTGGCAACACATTGTAGCATTTTTCAGAGAAACACAGAGTTATTATGTTACTAGTCTTGACACAGTGGATATTCTACAAGAGCAGACCAGGTAAAGCGACAGTGAGCACACCGGTGAGGTGTCATTCATTAGCTACCATGTTGCTTTTGTTTTGAAAGGCTACATCGTCAACACGACTCATCAACATGCGGCCCAGCTGCTCTTGTGAATGGAATCACGGGTGGAAGAGAACTGAAGGACACAGATTCAATAAGTGAGTGACACTTAAATGAGGTGGAGAATGAAGTATAATTAAAATGGTGAAATAAGTAACAAGCTACTACAAATAGTAAAAACGTCCGCTATTATGCCCCGTAAACCCAATTAACAGAAAATACATACAAATATATATATATTATATTCAGCCTAACAGTACCCAGATATGACTTTTGGTCCATATGGCCCTGACCTAGTACTTAAGTAATGTAATAGCTGGATGGTGTACATGCTACTTAACCTGAAAAACAAATGACCTTCCCATCAGTCTCAGCTGTATTAGCATGATGACAAGCTTGCTTGGGGTGGTGATGGCGCAATGGATAAGACACATGCCCTTGGTGTGAGAGACTGGGGTTCAGTCCCATACTGTGACCCATCTGCCTTTGTGTCCCTGAGCAAGACACTTAACCCCTCGTTGCTCCAGAGGCGTGCGACCTCTGACATAAATAGCAATATGCAAATAGCAATTGTAAGTCGCTTTGGCGTCAAAGGCGTCAGCTAAATGAATAAATGTAAATGTAAGAAGATGATCACAGTAAACATTATACCTTCTTAGCATCACCATGTTTGTATTTTTAGTGTGAGCATGTTAGCATGCTGATGTTAGCATTTAGGTCAAAACACCACTGTGTGGAAGTACAGACCCATAAAGCCGTTTGCATGGCTGTGGACTTTTACTGTTGCTTTATAATAGAACTACTTACAAAACAATATCTGTATTTGCTTTGTAAGGTACAATACAAACTATTTTTAGTACTCTGACCAATTGTTTTCTGTAAAACATTGTTTTAACACAAATCTGCATTATTTTATTTTGTGCTGTATGCCAGAGCTGCCCCTTCTACCTTCCTGAATATTTTCTTTTACTATTATTGAATTATTTGACTAGCTACACTAGTTTATACATAATGACTCCTTGTGAATCTTGAAACTAGTAGAGAATTACATCTTATTTATCCCTTTGTTTTTTCTTTTTCATGCTCTCTCTGGATTTTTCCTATCCATTTTTGGTGACGTTGAATAATATGTTCCACCTCTCTCTAAACCCAAGAAGCATTAATATAAAACAACCAATAGCCTACTACTGTTTTATGTTTGATTTACAACAGCATATTTCATTCAGCTGATTCTCTTAGATGTGTTTTTTTTTCATAACACTCACTGAACAGAATGGAATTTGGTAGCTTCCTTTATTTTTCTGGCACATCCTCACATTTGAAAAAGAAATGACATCAGGCATGCCTGGGTCCAGACCTTTAAATATGCCCACTCCACCAAGTTGACTGATTCTGGTCTGGCAGCATGACATGAAAAAGCAGTCTCAGTTAAAAAAAAGATTATCCAATGAGCGGCAGGGCCAGGACAAAAGTTGTTGTCAAGCCATCGTCACTTTGCACCACAACCAAGAAGTTGTAATAACAAACAACTGCGATCACTATGGACAAGATAGATGTTGTTATTGAGGATGTTCTAAATCTACAGCAGCCTGACATCATAGTTTATTTTTTCGTTGCTCCACTGCAGTCTTAAAACCTCATCGAAACTAGTATGTTGGCATGGCTACAGATCGGTGATGGCTTAAAAAGATGAATTCCACCCTCCACCAAGGAATTCTCATTTTTTCCTTGTACTTAAAGTTTCGGCTTGATAATTAAAAAAAGCTTAACAATTCACTTGTGTTCTCTTTCCAGTGTATGCTCTCTTTAGTCAACAAAAGAAATTTGCAGAACAGGTGGGAAGAGGGCTCCTAATGTGGTTGAGATGTAAACTATATCAAAACAGTTTAAAGGTCTATGGCTATCATCTTCTGCTTTTCACATTCATCAAGAAACATGTTAGGTTTCTTCAGTCAGTGGTTTGACCAGACACTGACATAAGATCTGGAGTTGGTCCCCGGGCGCTACGCACCGGCTGCCCACTGCTCCCTTCGAGGGATGGGTCAAATGCAGAGAATGAATATCTCAACATGAATGTGTATGTGACAAATAAAAGTTGATTTGATTTGATTTGACATTTTTTAATGATCCTCTGAGGCATCAATGGAATTTTCTGTTAACTTTAAATTGTACACTGAGCAACAAAAGCAAACAAAGACTACACAGAGAGAAAATTATCCCGTATTCACAGCAGTTTTTGTTAACCTTTTTCAGAGCAAGAATCAACATAACTGTCACACTGACTACACCCAATTCACCCCACCCCAGCACACACAGACACACATCACATCATAGCATACATGCCACTGTGAAAAGTTCAGGTGTTTCCACTCATTAATGTGTGATAATGATATGTCAGTGGTGTCCAACCTATTTATGTGGTATCTAATAATAGCCTGTGCCATGGGGCACAGAGGAAGTATGGAGGCTAGAGTGACGGAGATATTTCTCTGATAGCAAGCTGTTCTCATCCCACCTAATGAGGCAGGATATCAACTTGTCGTTCTTAATATAACACCGGCACACTGACACAGGCTCACACAAACACTTCAGTCTTTCATGGGCTGGCATTTAAGCAATGCAGGGCAGTATACACAAGATGCCAAACATTTAGAAGCTGTTCGGAATGTTTGCATTGAATTAAATGTAAAATGTATTGTGTGAATTAAGTTTTCTAAAGGCCATTCATCTGAACCCTATAGCACATATAGTACACCAACACTAAAACATTGATTAGAGAATGAATAAAGTCCTGTTGCAAAATCCCCAAATAAGGAAGAAGAAGATGAAGAGAAATTAGAGACAAAATACAAATGAGTGAGTATTTAGCCAACCTAGTTGTAGGACGGTAGGGATGATGTGGTCAGCCTTTTGGATTATTTCAAATCAAGGGATTGGGAACACCTGGTCCCAGTGCCCGCAGGAGATAAAACCTCCACTTCCAAGATCATGTCCCTCTCTCATCCACCCTACCTTTTGGTTTTCGTTACGTTTGTTTTATTTGACCACCATAACACTCTACACCAGGATCACCCATCCACACTTACACTACTGATGTTGCTGACTAACCCATCCCATAATTTAAGCATTACTTTTATCTTATCTTATTACAGTAAACCTTGTTAATTGAATCAATGTGTTTTTTCCCACTTTTTGTCATTGCCTTTGAGCCTGGTCATGACACAAATGAAAAAACTGTATTGAATAAAGAGTTAACCTTTACAGAAAAAAGGCAGAGGTGCAGTTTCCACAAAATTATTATAATTTTATGGCAAAAACATGATCACAATTATTTTGGTCAATATTGAGATCACAAATATTTAACAGGATTGGCCTACTCATTGACTTAGGAAACAACATTAATTTATTGAACTTTTAAAATGTAATACTTCGTTTTTAAAAATTATTATATAGCCTATGCATTACCCCAAAATCCCAAATAGCCCATGAAATAAGAAATAGTATTCCAACATTATCAACTAGGCAGCACATAGAGCACAAAAGGGTGACAGCAGCACAGTTTTCCCCCAAGTTGACAGCTTTAGGTGTCAAATGGGCCACTAAGGGGGCTCCGTGTGTGTGTGGGTGCAACTTCTTGAGTTGCAACTTACGTGGTGATGGCCCAATGGATAAGCCAATGCCTTCTGTAAGAGAAACCGGGTTCAATTCCCCATCGTGACCCCTCCACCATTGTGCCCCTGAGCAAGACACTTAACCCCTAGTTGCTCCAGAGGTGTGCGACCTCTGACATAAATGGGAATTGTAAGTCGCTTTGGATAAAAGTTATAATAAAATTTTCATTTAGCTTTGGATAAAAGCTAAATGAATAGATGTGAATGTACAGAAAGCTGAAATATAACCTTGGTGTTTTGTCTAGATGAAGTTACTTAAACCAATGGTGATAAAACTATAAATTGGTTTGACATTGGAAGCAGCAGACACAGTGGATATTTTCCATCCATTAACTATACCACATATTCTTTGGCCTATAGGGTACAGTAAAATGCCATGGGTTTAAGCTATTAATGTTGAATAGGAAATTATAGCAGTTATAACCTTGTTATGTTGGCTCAAACTGAAATGAATATTACAGCCTGCTGAGAGGGAGTTTTGGCTTTTAGGGAGGGTTGAGAGCCACAGCTGTAAAGGAAAGGGGTGCAGTGGATTTAAAGGACAAAACATGCGTCAGTGTGAAACGGCATGCATTTTATCTTAATTATCTTAAATTTTTTAATAATTGGTGTAAAGTAATTTAGATTAAAATTTCATTAATTGTACAGCGCTATGTTGATGCGGTGGAAAGTTTCTTTCTATATCATTATATATATTTGGGGAGGGTGTCAAGTCAAATCAGTCAAAAGGCTCAAGTCCAAGTGAAGTCACGAGTCACTGGCGTTAAAATCAAAATTGAGTTGCAACTCCTTGATTTTGTCAAGTCGAGTCTAAAGTCATCGTTTTTGTGACTCAAGTCTGACTTGATGCCAAGTCATGTGACCACACATGTCTGAGTAGTGCAATTGAGTTTTGTTACTCCCTTCTGCTACCTAGTAGACAATATACATTAATACAGAAGCAATTATGAAAATGGTAAACAGAAATAAACTATACAGAATGGAGCAGTGCTGAGGATGAATTTGAGTTTAAAAGTCTGATAGCTTGGGGGAAGAAGCTGCTCTGCATTGTGGTCATGTGCTAGCTGAAACCTTTATATCTCTTCCCAGAAGGCAGCAGGTTGAACAGGCTGTGGCTGGGGTGGGTGTTGTCCTTTAGTATCCTTCTGGATCTGCATAGGCATCTCACCTCACCGATATCACAGATGCACGGGAGATGTGTACCAATGATCTTCTGAGCAGTTTTAATCACCTGCTGCAGAGCCCTCTGGTCCCATTCTATGTTTTTGATGATGTAGGTGTTGGGTTTTCCTAGGTATGTGAGGTCTGAGTAGAGAGCAGTGGAGATGGTATCCACTGTGGATCTGTTGGTTCTAAAAGCAAACTGGTGAGGGTCCAGGCTGGCTGGGATGTTGTTCTTTATGTGCTGAAGAACCAGTTTCTCAAAACACTTCATCAGAATGGGTGTGAGAGCCACAGGCACTAGTTGTTCAGACTAGATCCTGCAGATTTTTTAGGCACAGGCACGATGGTGGCTGTCTTGAAGCAGGTGGGAACCCTCTTCTGAGACAGTGAGATGTTGAAAATGTTGGTGACAACATCAACTAGCTGATTGGTACAGGTTTTTAGTACACGGCCAGGAATGTCATCAGGCCCAGCTGATTTAACACATATTCACTCTCAGCAGGACTCTCCTCACATCAGCTGTGGATACTGACAGAGCCCTGTCCTCTGGAGGTGGAGTATACTTTACAGCTGGCTCCTTGTTGAGGAGATCAAAGTGAGCATAAAATGTATTAAGTTCATCTGGTAATGTGGCCACACATGATGGGGGCGCTCTTGCTTTTGTAGCCTGTGATGTTTTTGATGGCCTGCCACATACCTTTGGTGCTGAGGTCCCTCTACAGTCTCTGCTGATGTCTCCGCTTTGCCTCCTTGATGCCAGCTTTCAGTCTTGCTCTAGTGGTGCTGTAAGCTTCTTTATCATTTGACCGACAAGCAGCTTTTTTGGCTCTGGATAGAGCCCTCACCTCTCCATTCATCTAGGCCAGGGGTATTCAATTAGAATTCAAAGAGGTCCGGTTAGAGAAAATTTCCAGAAGCAAAGGTCCGGAACATCATAACGACTAACTTGCGTTATCATTCAGTACCATAACATGTAGTTGTATCAACATATGTTTTTAGTCAACAACTGACATTTCAACAATAATCAGTTTTCACATCAAACTGGAGGGATAAACAATAAAAAATACTCTAATAATACATTCTAAATTTAAGTAAACTAAAATAAAGTGCTTAATATTTAGGGGAAAATTATAAAACTGTAGCTTGAAGTGATGAAGTGTAGTTTTATACTATTTATACAATTTTATACTAAACACTCTTCTCTTTCATTCCCTCTCATAGAGCTACCACTTTCCTACTTTCTCTTGTTCACTTGTTTAGTGAGAAACGTGAGCTCTAGCTTGTCCTGCCAGCTAGCATTGGAGTTATGAGATATTCTGGTGTTAAACTGCCTGTGGGAAGAATGTACATGTAAGAATACATTCTTGATTAAAAACCATGTGAAATATCTTCTCTCAATCGCCTCCTCACTCCGTGTGTTTCTGGAACGTCTCCGGTGTTATCGCACTGGCGGACTCGCAATGCCTGTTGGAATGCACAGATTTGACTGGCTGAGCAGCATCACATGAGGCGATTAGAGCACATGCGATTGGTCTGAGAGTTTTCTGGGCCGTGAAATCAGTACAGTAAATGCTACAAAAGCTGCGCGGGTTAAAAAAAGAAATGCCTCGTCACAAGGTAGTAAGTCTCTGAAATAAATTGGCTGTAGGTCGGCGGTCCGGAAAGGACGGCGGCTGCGGTCCGCCTATTAGTGACCTCTGATCTAGGCCTTCTGATTGGGTAATGATTTTATAGTTTTAGTGATTTAGTGAACATATTTGCTGATGTATGATGTCACTGATGATGTATATTCCTCAAGGATGATGTGGCTCTCCTGGGCAGTGGCCTCTCTGAACCATAGACTTTATATAAGTAGTGGACGTAGTCATCGTGACCTCACCTGTTGGTTTGTGGACTGTGGTTTTGAAGCCTCGAATTTGACCAATAGGTCGCCGCTATGTTGAGTTTTTGCAACCAGGAAATGCCCGGAAGTGAGCATATTTGAACAAGACGACTGAGCTAACAGGTGCCAAGCTAGCTAGGTTGCTTTGCTAGGTGCATCTGTAATTCACGTTAACTGTCATTTTAACAGGGCTGACAACTTTGTCTAGCGAACAACAGTCTTAAAACTAAATGTACTTACCAGAGAAAGTGAACAGCCAACTTCTAAAGCTCGTTAAATTTACACAGTGCCGTGGTGATGAGTCGGCTCTAGCCCGATTGACAGGTCGCCGGGTAACGACTTGTCAATCATAGATAATCCCATCCTGAAGCATACTCTGATTTATGGTCTATTTTAAAAATAAATGGGACCATAATTTACTAAATGAACATCATTTTGTATTGAACAAGACACAAAACTATCCACTGAACCCATGAACTCACTACGAAAGTGTTTACTGAGGTAATTATTCAGTTGAGAAGTAAGGTCATTTTGCCATTATTTCTAATGAAGCCGGACTTCTTTTTGCAGCTAGAAGAGTCGCCCCCCGGCTGGCCGTTCAATAGAATGCAGTATTCACATTAGATCGCTGACCGGAAGCTTCGTGCTTGTTCTGAACACACTCGAATCTATGCTCCCAAAACAGTCCTGTAGAGCTGCTGTAGCCTCATCTGTCCACACTTTGACTGTTTTCATTTTTGGCTTGACCCTTTTAATCAGCTGGGTGTAAGTGGGCAGAAGAAGCAGAGAAATATGGTCTGATAAATCAAAATGCGGACAAGGGAGGGCATTGTAGCTGCCAGGAATATTGGTGTAGACGTGGTTGTGACGGTGTACCGTCACTATGGTTGAGAATGTGCTGTTAATTCCATACCAATAAGCCTGGCTCTTTGGCATTGTGATCAAGTTGCATGTTTAACACCCTGTTGACCTGGGTTTGAATCCGGGTATGGTGACTGATTTCGCCTTTCGCTTTAGTGGTCCAATGTTTGTTCCTCTGGTAGGGATGTGGACATGCTGGAGGAATTCAGGTAATACTGTTCTGAGATTTGTTTGATTAAAATCACCAGCAACAATAAAAACTCCATCAGGTTGTTTGTCATGTGACTGCTGATGACCTCATACAGTTCCTGTAGTGCATTTTTTGAATTTGCATCTAAATAATGTTGACATTATCGTTCAGGGTAAAAGGTGTCAACAAATATTGAATAGATTGTAATGGAATTTGGCAAAGACATTGTCCTGGTTGAATTGTAATAACTCTAGTGATGAGTCCAAAAGACAGGTGCAAAGACGACCCATTTTATCACAGGAAATAAGTTATATAAAAGGATAACTCTGAGTTAATTTGCGCAAGGTCCCTATTATGAGAGACCATTTCTTCAAAGCCTGCTTAACATTTCTCTCTGCTTCAATGAGTTTCAGAGATACAGGAAATGTATTCCATTCAATTGCAGTGGTTTTGACGGAGCAATGTTTTTAAGAGTGGGTGCTTTTTTTGTTTGTTCTCACACCCCTCATTATTCAAGACTTAGAAATTGTTATAACTTTTCCTTCTGTTTTGAAATGAGCAGCTCACTTCATCCCCTTTCTTTTCTGTCTCTGGATATCTTCTTCTTTTACTTTTTAGCTTTTAATTCTCCCACTGACACAGTGAGTGATGGCAATCCCCCGTTCTCTCACTTTCTCTCTGCACAGGCACATGCACAGTCATCACTGTCTCTCCCCTAGACGGTTAGTGAACAGTGTACTATATTCACCACATCAATTTAACTCACACTGCAGCTCAAACTCCACAATGGCACTTTCCATGAGGGGGGTGGGGGCACGTAGGAGGCGATGATTGTGTGTGTGGGTGTGTGTGCGTGTGTGCTCTTACATGCATTAATGTGCCTGTATTTGTGAGGATTGAGGACATCTCCTTGAATTCAGATCTATCCAAAAAAGAAAAAAGAAATCTACATCCACATTCAGAGGCTAGGCTGGTGAAAGCCATTGACAGGCAGCGTGTCGGTGCAGCATCTATTTTGTTTTGGCAACGCTGTATTTTGGGCTGCTGCTGTGCATCAGCCAAAAGCTGCAGAATGCATCCATGGAAACTCCACCACATTATATCTCTGGCAGATAAAGAACATAGCCTGACTCAATTTGTAGAGTGGTGTGGAGGTTAAAAAGAGCATTTTGGTAATGGCAAAAGGAGCAAACTAATGGCTTTGGCAAGGATGTATGTGTGGCCATAGAGTTAAAACCCCAAACTTTCAATTGGCATAGGTTTGTAAATGCATCACTGGGCAACCAGGAAAAGATACACTCAGACAGAAAGATGTACTGGCAAGGTACATGTGCGTCTGTTTAATCCAAGTTGCTCTGTGTTTTTGTGTGCTGTACAGTTTTTGAATAATTGCTTAACTAACCCTTTTGGTTAAACTCTTGCTTTGCATACTATATGCCAGTGAGCTGCTCTCAGCCGTCCCTCTGCACCCATGAAGATCCTAATGAATACTGCTGTCTGTTCTTGGGAGAAAGCACCCACTGTTTCTCTCCGTCTCAGAGGAGGAGGCAAGGTGCTGCTGCTGGCTCACTAATACTCGGCATTGAATATAGAGCACTATAAAGCTATCTCTGAGGGATAAATACACTTCAAGAGCCAATTAATGAAAGGTACAAGTTTAAACTGAGGCAAGCAAATAGCCGAAAGGTAAACAAGACACAAATTCCAGCTTGTTCTTTGTACTATGCCTTTTGCTTTAATTAAATCATGCGTTTTAACGGAAGGATTAATGTAGCACTTTGGGCTAGAAAAAGGCAAACAGAAGTAGGAAAACACACCTTGTGAGGTGAAAGTCATCATATAAAAATCAGTAAAAAGTGCAGCACAAAGGGAAAAGGTCCCTGCTTCAGGAGTGAGCTTTTGCCTCAAGTGAACAATCTTCAAGATTTTTGAAGTGCTGCATCTCCAGTCATGCAGATGCTGGACTGTTATGCTGAACAATGATCTGAGGCTGAAGCTCTTAATTTAGTCCATCTGGGTTCCAACCCTTAATTATAGTCACACGCTTTGTGTAAAGATCAACAGAGGCCATGGATGCAAGTGGCTGAAATTAGGTTCCTCTGCAGGGGGTCTGGGTTCCAATATTTTGAAGGAGCTCAGAGTAGATTCCTTAATGTTGAAAGCAGCAGATGTGGTTCCTGCTGCTTTTTTGAATGTCTCTCTGCAGTAGTTTTTTATGCAACGTCTGAAAAATTCCCCATAGCAATTGATTTGGGTAACAAATGACCCTTTCTTGTCATGATATTAAAGAAAGTGGTTTATTCTCTCTTTCAGGCTTTACTTCATAGTACAGAGACTACACTTATAAAGGTCAAAAGTGACATTTGGCTGAATTCAGATGCTGGTTGGTTGTTGTATTGTTTTAATATTGTTTGACCTTTCTGCTGCCTTTGATACAATTGATCACTGCATTTAAATAGATTTAGAACTAGTAAAATGGTTGGGTGTAAAAATGACTGCTCTTGATTTTAGTTTCAATTCAATTAATTTTTTCAAAGAGGAAAGTCTTATGCCCACTCTAAAATATGGAGATTGTGTCTGCCTCCGGAACCCAAACTGGGACTACCATTCTACTTAAGTGGTTGCCTTTCTCTGTGTCTGTAGAGAATGTCTTCTGGCAGTGCAAATATTACCTGTGGGGTCCTCCAGGGGTCTTTTCTTTCTTTTCTTGGCCCTTTATTTTTTTTAGTTTACATATCACCTATATGTCAAGTCATTCACAATTGCAACACGTCATTTCAATGTTATGCTGACGACACACAAATCTGTCTGTCCATAAATCCAACAGACCTTTTCTCTGTGACATCACTTACAACCTACCTGGCACATATATAACCATGGAAAGCTACTAACATTCTCATGTTAAATGCAGATGAAACTTACTTAGCCCTAGGGAATACATAACGCAGGCTTTAGCCTCTTTGGACTTGCACAGTACACAAGAGGCTTAAAATCTAGGGATGAATTTGGATTTATTTTATACTAATTTCTGTAACTTATCAAGGATATCCATCTGTCAGCTTAGGAGCATTGTTAGGATTAGAGCTCCGAGATGGGGACTCGAGTTTGAGACTCAGACTCAAGTCCGACTGAAGTAGCATACACAGTGACTTCAGACTCAAGAGAGGGCAAACACCAGCAGCTGCTGTGTCATTCATTATAAACTTTGGCTTTAAAACTTCATACAACAAGGCCCACACAAAGAAGCGTTGAACGCAAATTAGGTTAGTAGATTAGTAACCTATATTAGTATAGGTTAGATTGTGCATAGCTACAACTTGGTCAGAAAGTGAAAGTTTGTTAGATGTCTAAGTTGTTTATAAATGTTGTTGAAATGAAATTTCAATAAACAATTTTAACTACTATAACTTACTTATGTTATGTAAAGACAATCTCACTACACACTGAAATATAGTCATTGAAATTGTGATGAAACAGTGGATGCAGTATAACGTTGACATTTTGAAAAATCTTTTGAGTAAAATTTAGCTAAATTTTTAACCTGGATGTCTACAGCACTTTTGGCCTATAAATCATCAAATCAACATTGCACACAGAGTCTGATGCATGTAATTCTTTTGCTGTATAAATTGATTCTATGATATGGTTTGTGAGGTGGAAAAAGGGCCAAGAGCAGGGAGAGTTCACAAGCAGATACTGGAGCAGCAGAATATCAGATCTACAGAATCTGAGATGTTTGAAACATTCCCAAACACACCAACCAATTAGTGCAATCCAGTTGATCCTGAACAGTTATTGGCAGCGTGACCGGCACACACATGACTACACTACACTTCACCCAAGGGAATTATCTTCAAAAAAAATGCTCATGTCTAAGTTCATTTAAAACCAATAAGCCTTTTGACAGATACGAAAAAGTACAACAAATCACAGATCACTCTTCTGAAATGACGTGTGCCAGTTTTTGGTTGTAAATACATAAAAACTAGAGTTGTATTTATTTTTCAAAGTTTTGAAACAAAAGAATAGATTTGCAAAGGCCTGTCTCCCTTGGAGGAGATCCCAAGGTATATCCAGAAGACACTGAAGGGATAATATATCCCTTTTGTCCTGGAAATGCCACCTCAGAATGTGACTTGGAAATGTAAACTGTTGCCATTGTATACGTGCCACTGAAGAAGTGGCATAATGCAAAATGTAGAATACAGAGTGTAGTGGTGAAAGTCTAATTTATCAATTAATCAATCAAAAGAAAATTATTTAACAATAATAATTACCAATTCAGCAGTTTATTAAATGAGAAACAATTCCTGGTTCTTTTGTCTCAAATGTGAGGATGTGTTGCTTTTCTCTGTTTCTCATTATAAATTGAATATCTGGGTTTTGGACTAGAATGACTGGATAAAACAAGCAATTTAAAGATGTCATACAGGGTTCTCAATTTGTGATGAGAATTTTTTTCTATTATTTGACAATTCATAGACTAAGCTGATCAATAAAGATAACTAGTGGGTGTTTTAAACTGCATTGTGGGGCAATGATTTTGTGAGCACTGGGAACGCATTCAGCATGTTTGTTAGACTTCAAGGACATACGCGGTGGTTGGTTTAAAAAATAACATATAAACATAGCATGTTTTACCTTTACAAAAACATTTAATAAGAATATTATATAACAAAATCTATAACTTAAAATAATTATAAAATAAGCAATAACTAATAAAATGTTTTGGTGCATGGATGGATGCATACATTAGTATTAAACTTACAAAGACATTATGACCTAGTTTTACCATTGCAGCAGAAAACTGGCAGGACTCGCCCTCTGTACAAACAATCCATAGATTCAGGGGAAATACATATTTTCATAATTATGAGCTGAATTAGGTGCCCGCCAGATATTACACATACTCCAGGATAGAATTCAAAGCAGGGAACTTGGGCTGAAGGATGCCAGTTGAGTGGAGAACACAGGGCTGGATCCCTAAAAGGGCTTGCCACCCACTCAACCAGAAGAGGTATCAGTGTTAACATCACATGGTCTTAGGCTTGGTTTAGAATTTGTATTTATAGAAGTAAATTCTCATTTGCATGCTCATTTCCTTAATGAAGTTAAAAGTAATTACTGTAGCAATTTCAGCTGATGGTCTAATCCAAAGCAACTTCAGAAGAGAAATAAGAAAATACTTTTTTGTTGTCTCACCAAGCGGCTGCTGTGATGCCAAGAGCAAATTGTTTATTGAAGGTTTTTATCTGTCACAGAGGCATTAGGGGGATGTTTATTGGGTTGAAACATACTCAGGGTTAATCTTTTTTTGGTTGACTGGACCAGTCAGCTATACAATCTGTTTCAACTGGACTAATGTTTAATGCAATGGCCCCGGTGTGTGTACGCGTGTGTTTTCTTGCTCCAAGCTGCCTTGGTGGGAGGTGTTGGGAAGTCTTATTAATCCTGACAGTGTGCGTCATTTTCTATGGTATTATTTGTGCCTGTTTGTTACATGAATGGGCTAATAGTATTAGCTGGGAGCATGATTTTTTTTGGTGACATTAGGCAGTTATGGAAAACGACACTCTGGTCTAACTGGCTATTATGGAATGGGCAGAATGTTGAAGAGATTTCTTTCTCTAAGGAGTTTATTAAAGATGCTGATTTCATTTCTGGGTGACCCTCACACAGAAAACAACAAAAGCTGAGTTAAAAATTTGCCAGATTTTTAGTGGTCTAACACAAAAATATCGTTAATGTGGGCAAACAAAAAAATCTTCAGTACAGAAGATGAAAACTCTTGGTCACCAAAGGAGATACTGCTGTGATTTATTTTATTTGTAAGTATACACTTTTGTAGAGTCGGTTGCCACCAGCAAATAACTGCAGTTGTTACAATTGAAAATGAATATACATGTAACATATAAAGTTTCTTGTGTATTCATTACAGCTTCGGATACAGAGAGACAGAACAGAAACAGCTGGCAAAATTTGTGTCATGTACAGTACTTGGCAGGGAGGAGACTGGTTAAAAGTGCAAGAATCATATTTGTTTGCTGGAGGAATGCATTTTTAACATTGTTCCATGTTTTCACCCTCATTTAACATGAGTAATTATAGCACAGGATGAAGTCACAAACAATTTGTCTACAAGATACTTCATCTTCAAATTCAATTAGCATTACCCAAAGCCTGTGAGCTTGTTTCCACACTTGGCTCGCTACATTATGCATGACGATTAGCTGTTTGTATAAATTAAATGTGAGAGCATAATGCTGCTCTCTTATGCCAAACTTGCAGGGGAACTGAGATTTGAAATTATTAGAAAGAATGAGCGATAATGAAGCAGATGGAAGAATGTAACCTCAGCAGATGACG
This sequence comes from Lepomis macrochirus, assembly GCA_024633595.2. Lineage (NCBI taxonomy): Eukaryota > Metazoa > Chordata > Actinopteri > Centrarchiformes > Centrarchidae > Lepomis > Lepomis macrochirus. Next base: position 7,176,385 of record JALXJV020000019.1, on the reverse strand, counting down.
CAGCTTAATTCAGGAACAACAGACACGATGATGCAGCTTCATATAGCTATCAAAACAAAAGGAACTAAACAAAAATGTAAATAAAAAATGTACACCGGAACTTCTCGATCACCATGGTGTGCACATTGGTTTGCTGAAAGATTTGGAAGAGTCATACATTGTTTGTTCAGTAACCTTTAATAAAAAGTAAACCTTCAGTTTGGAATTCAAACACAATAGCTGACCCTGGATATTTAAGTGTTGTGTGTGAAAGTGTCAAATGCATTATTAAATATATAAAACTATTATTTCATGATCCTGTGATGGACTGGCGACCTGTCCAGGGTGTACCCCGCCTTTCGCCCTATGCCAGCTGGGATAGGCTCCAGCCCCCCTGCGACCCAGTACGCAGGATAAGCGGTTGACGATGGATGGATGGATGAATGGATGGATTATTTCATGATTGATAATCAACTACTCACTTCTATGAAATATAAGAGAAAAGTACAGTGAGACCAAGGTAAAGTTCAACTACAATAACATTAAACTCAAATAAAATACTTTGAGATGCTAGAACTAGTCATTATGTATATATTAATATCTTTAATGATTAATTGATTGCAAAATTAGCCAGAAATTTCTGTTGTTTAATCGATGGTTCAGCTGTAGCCATCATCGGAACATGCAGATGGGTAAAATCAACATAAAATGGGTTATTAATGAGCCTGTGGCACTCTGTTGAAGGGATGAAAAGCATTCCTTTAAAAAAAATTCCATCAATTTGTGATTTGATGGTGGAGAGAGCACCTCACTCTAAAATCTCCCAAAAGGTGTTCAGTTGGGTTTAGGTCTTGTGATGGTATAAGTCATTGCATTTGAGTCACATCGTCAAACCATTCAGTGATGCCTCATGTCCGATATGTAGGCATCTGCATGATTTTACTCTTCTTATTTATTCAGGGTTTTTTTTCTTTAGGTGGTCACCCAGCGTTATGTGTTAATGGTACACATGCTGTCGGATATATGTACTGTGACCTTGCCTTGTGGTAACGTGTATGCATATAATAAATACCTTTATAAGATAAATGGTTAGTTGTTATGTAAGTTGCTGGTGGCCAACTTGGCAGGGATCTTTTTTTCTCTTCCTGCTGGGCCAAAGTGTTCCAGATTGGACCAAGAATCATTTCAGTTCAGTTTATTGTCACACACATTAAAAAGTGCAGCAAAGCCTTCCAACGCAATTAAATGCTTGTGCTCTGGCAACACCCCTCTGCAAAGCTTACAACCCAATCAACTGTGCATAAACAAATACAAGTAAAATGTTGCATAAGCGTGGTGGTTCTTCATATCCATTTTAAATGTTAAAATCATTTTAAGAAGTAGAATTCAAGATAGGCCCCTGCCTACTTTTAAAATGGTAGCCAAGAATCAACATGATCCGCTAATTTTATCCATGAATAATCAGTAAAGAGTATCTTCCTCTCATCTGTGACCCTGTGGGCTGACTGTTGATGAGTCTCACTGCCTGTGGATAAAAGCTCTTCTTAAAGCAGGTGGTGTGAGACTTGATAGTGCGCTAACAACCCTCAGATGGTAACAATATAGTAAATAGATGATGGCTTGGATGAGTATTATCTTTAATATCTTATCTGTATCTTTAATCTTTAATACTGATTGCTGTCCTCCTGCAGTGAGAGCAGTGTATTGCTGCAGGCTGTGGTAGTTTGATACATATGTGTCATAGTAGAAACACACTACTAGTTTTTTTGAGCTGCTTCAGATTTTTTGCAGATGAGTTAACACATGACACTATCTAGCCAATGCTTTCCATTGTGCACTGATTGAAGCAAACCGTAATTTTTGTTGGCACATCATTTTTTAAGACATCCAAGGTAAAAGAGACTTTGTTGATCTTTTTGTTGGCCTGCCAAGTGAACAAATAAGAAATCTTAAAAATTTAAAACTGTTGTTGGTCTCAACAGCAGCACCATAGATAGACAGTAAAGTGAAGCTAAAATAAAGTTTCCGAAAATCAATGAAGGTTTTGTTTTGAGAGACAGGCTGTTTTCTTCACACCACAGGTACAGCTCCCATCTCTCTATCCTATAGACCCCCTTGTTGTTAGCATGGATCAAAGAAATCACTGTGGTTAGGATGTTGACCAAACAGTCAGTGGCACACTCCTTCTTCATGTTGTTTTATTCTTTTTGTAGCTTCATCATGCACTGCAGCTACTACAGTAGCTGCAAATGATTGATAGAGCATTCAACATTGTCTTTTGCATACAAAAACCTAAAATTACCTCCTAAGTGAAGGATAGCCTACGCTTCTCTCGCAAAGTGACTCCACATTGACACACACCAGTGCAGTTTTTACACTGTCATGCTTTCCCTGCCACTTGTAGCAGTGCACCAGCTTCACCTCATCACCCTGCATAGTAATCATTTTGTCCACCTCCACAGCAGTGTGTGAGGTGTACTGCAGGTAGAGCAAGGAGATTCAACGCCACCTGTACCTTGACATGGTGCAACACATCAAACAGGCTTTGCAACATGTCCTACCATCAGTGTGTGGGTTTATTCTTGAACATGTGTTTCCACCCAGGCATTTTCAGCTGCGTTGGACATAAATGTATTTTGAGAAACGAATGCAATGCTTCAGTTTGCTGTCCATAGATTCTGATGAAAGCTACAGACCTAGCGTAGATGCCTCTTCTTGGTGGGCTTTCACATTTTGTATGGCCCACACAACCCTGTCTTCTAGAAAAATAATAATACGACATATTTGCTACAGAAAATACATAGAGACAAATGCAGCTTAATTGTCTTTCTGTCAACATAAAGAGTAAACATTAAATATAAAAAAAATTTATCTGCAAAGTCAAACAATATACGCTCACAGCAACTAAAGCATGACAAACATTTTAAATACTGAAAATACTAACGTTGACTTAACGTTTAAAATTAACGTTGCCCTTGGGATAAGGATAAGCAAAATCAACAGTGGCTAGCAGTTAGCCAGAGAATGAATTGACATCTGATTTGGACTAGCCACATAAAGTGTGTTGCCTTATTGATATTAGCTTCTACAAACGATGCAAAAAATATGACTCTCATTCAGCAAAAGAGGGGATCTGTCGACTGAACACTGCTGTGTAAAAGTAAAAAAAAAATGTATGCACTAACACAGAACTCAGGACCTTGTCCCTGTGTTTACTTTCTTGCTCCCATTTCAGTCACTAATAAATGAGCAGCGTGAATGTTCTCACATTGCCATAGCAATTTCATTAGCTTACATCTTTCTGTGTGAAAGGAACAGAACCACACGAAAATGCAACTAGATAACAAATCATTGACAAATTAGGACCAGAGAAAAGGAACTATAGGTTTGAAATGCTCTAAGTGTTTCCACTCATACCACTGGACTTTACACTCAGATAATGTCATGCACATAAAAGGCTCTAAGAAAGTGTAGAAAATCTATGTGGATTTAAATAACCATGAGTAATAACTGACCTTGTTTGCAGTTCAAGGTGTCCATTCAACAGTTTTATAGACATGTCTTTTATATTGGTTCTTCATGGAGAAAATGCTGTGTGGGTTGCAGTGGATTTTTTTGTTGCAGTACAACAGTTGACTACTGGAACAAATTGGCAGAAAGACTGACTCACTGTATCTACTCACTGTGTCTTTAACGTGGGGGAAAAAGAGGGGCATGCCATGTAACAGCGGCCTCTGGCTGAAATCAAACCAGACACTGTAATTATATGCTATGCTTCTTAAACAACAACCACCCCCCCTACAAACATACACACACACAACACCTATATTTTCAGTTCTCAAAAATAATCCATGCTTTAAGGTCATCCACATATTGACACAAACACTGTGTTAATTGGTGTGAACCTGTCTTGGAAGGAATGTATACGCGATTTACTTGCACAACAAAGCCACCCAACTCCTGCCTCACCCGGATGGCAGTGACAAGGAGGGGACAGTGAGGGGGCAGTCTGAGGCAAGCATCCTTGAAAGCTCGAGACAGGGGATTGCGCTGTGGCTTTGACCCCTGGTGTGATGGACATGATGGACTTGATAATCCGGCTGACTGTAGCCACCGGTTCGTTTCCTTCTATTTTCCTTCAATTTACTGCTGCAGTGTGCTGTCAGTCCTCTCTCACTAGGTGTTCTGTCTGTGCTTTAGCCTCTTATTCAGCTATCTTTAGACAGGCATAGCCTTATCACTGTCTATTGTCCTGAATGCTCGTTTTTTTTCCTTTACATCCCTTGTGATCTAGAGGTTGTGTCACATAGAAAACCGTGAACTTATTTTTGTTGGGATAAAACAACATGTACCATAAATTCTACTGATATTTATAGTCTAAATTCTACTGATCTGTATAGTCTAAAGTGAATAAACAATGAGATACATTTTCTGTGTGTGGTATTTTTAAACAATATACTGTATATACTTTAACTATAGAGTTATACTGACATACTACAACAAAGCAAATACTGAGACATTTTACTTTTGCCATTAACCCTTTCTCAGTAGTAGTCTGAAAGCATCTTAAACACTAGGGATGAAACTAACAATCATGTGCATGATCTTTAATCTGCAAATTATAATAGATTATTTGTCTTCACAGTCCAAAACACAAAGATTTTTATTTACAACTATATAAAACAGAGTATCGCAGGAAATCTTCATGTTTGAGAAGTTGGGAGCCGCTAATGATTCACAAAATATATTATCTGTTTCAGCTGACTCACCTGGGGCTTCATTACAGAAAGATTTCCAAATTGTTACGCTATTCCTCTCTCAGATTTGTATCTTAAGAAATCTTAATCAGAACTATAAACACGATTCATCTTCACTCGTCCTGTCATGCCTGCATCCGTGACAACGGATCTTACTTTACTTGTCACTGACTGGCTAGCTTGCTGTTAAAAACAAGAGTGTTCAATTTTAGTTTAAATTTTAGCAATGAGTCTGACATCAATCATGCATTATCAGTGTCCCATGATAAAAATTTGAACAGATGATATTGATCCATATAACCATTAATAAATCGTCTAGGAAATTCAAAGCGTCCTCATACGGTTTGAGTAGTCTTTCAATGATAATATTTCATATTCATGTTTTTCCCCATCTTAATTTTATTTTTCATAAATGCCTAACAACAGTGATGTATTTTGAATTTGTGCAGGGCCTAGGATTCCTAACTTGGGAACAGTTCTGTAATGGTTAAATTCCTAATTTAAGATATGACATTTTCTATGTTAAGAAAGTTTTGGAAGTTTTTGTCACCGGTGCTGCAAATTGCCACCATGTCACATGCCAGCTGCAGTTTTCTGCGTCCGGTGACTGCAGTTGCTTTTCACCACCTGCACAAAGTTGGAACAACCTTTTGCCTGATGTTCTGCAAGATTAGTTAAGCTCACTGTAAGCTCACACACTGTACGGGAGGTAGAATGTGTCCGACTTGACGGCAGTGTTTTTATACCCTGACGGCAGTCGCCTGCAGCTCACGTTTGACTATCAAGTCGCCAAAAGTCAGCAGCATCTCAAACGCACCTATTGACATGAAGGTGTATTCAGGTCGAGAGTCTTATCAAACATGTAAAGTTTGGGACAGATTTGAGCATGTTCAGTAATGTTACAACACCTTCCTTTTTTATGGCAAAAACATCAACTTTGACATCATGCTACAGACACACTATTCAACAACAACCCACAAGCTTCACAAGATAGCATCACCAATGTCTTAAGGTTTTTCTTAGACTGAAACTGGGCCAAAAGAAACAAGGAAACAGGTCATGTGCAAACAAAAATATTATATTTATGTGCGAATGTCATAGTAGTACAAAGAGCAGCAAAGTCTACATAGGGAGGAGGTCACAAAAACACAGAACATTGACCAAGGGGGCTGGCTGTTCGTGTCCTGAGTGAAACCAAAGGTGAGTTTTGACTTTATTAATTTTTTACTTAGTGACAAGTATTTTTTCAATGACACTCATGTTACAGCATATTATGTGTCATTATTTTTTGCAGTCTAAAAGCTACCTTCTCCAACTTAAACATTCCTGTTGCTTCAGTGATCCATTCTTTTTGAGTTGGTGTATTCAAAGAAGTCCGGTTATTCCTGATTACCTTCTTTGTGACCACACATAACAAGTGAAAGGTATTTGTATTCTCTGAAGATACCCTGCTGACATTATGCAAATTGTGATGTGAGTGGAATGGCTTTATTAGTGTGGATCATAGCTTGCTTTGTTATACCAAACCAAAGCTAATTTTATTGCTGCCCTACAACAGACGGAGCAGAGTTCCTTCAGCAGCACCACATTTTATAAAGCTGTGACAAGGTTTAATATAATCTGTTAGCCTAAATATTTTAAATTTTTAAAGTTTGTTTTTTGTACAATGGTCTGCCTTCCCTTAAAGATGATTTTTAATTAAAACTAAAACCAGCCTCTGTCATTGTTTGCACTTTACTCTTTTAAAATAGCATATGTCTAATACCTTCTACAGCCTCCTCATCCTTACACCTTATGCGTGTTAAGTCAACTACAGCAGTGATGGCCAATCAATATCCATAGAGGTCAAATAATGTGAAGGTTTTTCTTCCAACCAATCAGCAGAGCACCTGCTGATGTCATTGACTGAAGATCTTTCACTAATGAAGCTATATGCACCCTTAACATTTCACCATGCGCCAGTATTTCACATATGGGATGACTGTAGAGAAGATGGAGTGTAATACACAACTTCCTGTACTGACTGATCCTGTACAACAATGATTAAAGTGATTCACAGGGCATTAAAGTTTTTACATGTGGGCCACACTTTTCAAGTATTTCTTTTCCAGGAAAAAATAAATCTCCACAGAGAAAGAGATGTATTTTATACATTATTAAACAGCAAGAGCCCCTCCTTTATTTTTACTGCCCTGATGCTCTCTCTGTCTGCTTGCATCAAATCCTTAAGCGTGATCATAGAGTCTGGTGGATTTCCCTGTAGCAAAGACTCTGTGAAGCACATAACTCTGCATTCACAGTATTCCTGCTGGGTCCTGACCAAGGCAGGAAGCTCATCAATCTTTTTTTGCCAGTGATCTCACTTTCCCCATCCAGATAGATGGAGGGTAGGGTTTAAATCTCCTTTCGCTTTCTCTCTCCCCACCTTCACCCCAGCTCGCCACTCTCTCCATCACGCAAGCAGCTCATTCAGTAGATTCTTCGGCCCTAGGCCAGCTGCCAAAATCAGTGTGATCAGGTCCTGCCAAGTCTAAGGCTATGGACGGCTTGGAAAATTCAGTTAGAGTGTCCATTGTTCAAGTAAGTCCCTAATTATTCTGTTTGTCAGTTGTGACCGCTTCTCTGTAAAACTGATTGAAAGCGTACCCTACTGTTAGCTGAAATATATTTTTGGTAATCAAGTTGGCTAAAACTTGGCGGCATGGTGGTGCGGTGGTTCGCACTGTCGCCTCACAGCACCAAGGTTGTGAGTTCAAACCCGGTTGCCCCAGCCTTTCTGTGTGGAGTTTGCATGGTGTCCACGTGAATTCTCTCCGGGTGCTCTGGCACAGGCTAGGTTAATTGGTGTCTCTAAAGTGTCGCTGGTGTGAGGTGTGAGTAGTCGTGTTATCCACACTGGATAAGCGGTTGACGATGGATGGATGAAGTTGGCTGAAACTGATGATATAGCCCTTCTGAACATTATGAGTGTGGAGACGGGTCTTTGGGCTCATGCAATGATGTTCAATGTAACTATGTCGGGAAAGTGGTGTATAGTTATCCGCATCGACGTTGAGCTGTTTCGAACAGGGCGCCTGGCCTGGAGAGCTTTATGGGATGAGGATTAAGGCTCCATTTAGGGCTTAGCAGAGTGATAGACAAGAGAGCCGAAGAAGGTTGTGCATTGTATGTTCAATTGTTACCGACTGTTGCTTCAATGAACAGCTTACAGAAAATAAGGTTGCACACACGTTTATGAAAGCTAATTTCTGCCAGTAAAATAATCACAGGATTTTAAAATATGCTCACAGTAAGTAAAACATTTTAAAATGATTAAATAAAAAGTCAAAATGATGTGATTAAAAAGTCAAAATTTTGACTTAGGTCAAAACATAAGACAACATTTTGATTTACTGATTCAAAAATTTGAAATTTGAACTTTTTATCTTATAATTTAGAATATCTCATTATTTAGAATAATAATATCCTAATTTTCATTTGGGAACTCAAAATTTTTACTTTTTATCCAAACATATTTTTAACCAATACCCTAACCACAGAGGTAGCAGATCCCAAAATGCTTGTTGGAGTCATTTTTTGGAAATTGGCAGTAGCTTTTGTAAGGCAAATAAACTATATTGTTGTTTAGGTAGAGTATGGAGACTTTGGATGCAGTCTTTTCATCTGACTTTTCATAACACCAACTCCAACCAACTGGTGAAGAAAAGAGCTTGCAGTGTACTCGCAGTGTACACTTGCAGTGTTTTACATATTTATACACCTATGCAGACTTGGTTAATTGCTGTAGTATGGCTGTTGGGTTGTCACTTGCATAAAGTTACAAAAATGGCCTTTAAAAGACACTTCTAATTGTTTTTTTTAAAAACAAACCTTTTCAAACCTTTCAGTCTGTCTAAAGGTGTGGGGCCAAAAGCTGTCTGCAAACAGTCAGGGATTTCAGGAGGAAGATTGTAAACCCTTAGAAGATAGTGATCTCAAATGTTGGTGCAGCAGTCAGAGTCGCAGAACACTGTGTTTGTTGTAGTGCTCACAGTGCCACTAGAGGATTCAGTAGAGGAAGCTTATATTGAATAATCTGAAGTGAATAATCTTCAATTTCTTCACTATGCCAGCTCAACAATCTCTATTGACTCTCAATTTGAGAGCAGATTCGGTTAGTCTAAGTAATATGACAAGACGGATAAGTGGAAGGCTGTTTTAGTCAGAGTAATGTTGAATGTTGCAGTCCCCAAACAGTAAGATGCTTTAAAGTGACAGGATTTTTAGAAGAAGAATCCAATGCTGCTGTCAGTGGCAGTTTATCAAACCCGGTTGCAGCAGCTGTATTGGTTTAAAGCTTAAATGTTACAGTTTGCCATTATTAATATCAGGGAGATAGATTGATATGCAATGTAGTTATTCTACAGTAATCTCTGCCACACAATAAATTTCAGTTTAATTCATTAATAACAACTCTAATCCCCAAATCTGGCAGTGTAAATTATGCTTCAAATCCCAGTGAAATATCTCTATTTTGTTTATCCTTTTTCTGTCCAAAGTAAGGATACAAATAGTGACAGAAGTCAGTAAACTGAGTTTGAATTTGACCATTGCTGAAAGAATAAGTTGATTAAAGGAAAAGACTTCATGACAGTATATTTTGCTGCAAGTCTCAGCAATTGCTTCTGCAAGTATTATAACCTTTGTAACCAAAGGCTGGTGCATCAAAAATAGAACCAAGCTAGAATAAATAACTTTTTTTAAATTAAATTAAAATAATCATTCGATGAGGGGCAAAGGGGCTTGAAGAAAATAACTATAGCTTAGCAGAGTGATAGACAAGAGAGCCGAAGAAGGTTGTGCATTGTATGTTCAATTGTTACCGACTGTTGCTTCAATGAACAGCTTACAGAAAATAAGGTTGCACACACGTTTATGAAAGCTAATTTCTGCCAGTAAAATAATCACAGGATTTTAAAATATGCTCACAGTAAGTAAAACATTTTAAAATGATTAAATAAAAAGTCAAAATGATGTGATTAAAAAGTCAAAATTTTGACTTAGGTCAAAACATAAGACAACATTTTGATTTACTGATTCAAAAATTTGAAATTTGAACTTTTTATCTTATAATTTAGAATATCTCATTATTTAGAATAATAATATCCTAATTTTCATTTGGGAACTCAAAATTTTTACTTTTTATCCAAACATATTTTTAACCAATACCCTAACCACAGAGGTAGCAGATCCCAAAATGCTTGTTGGAGTCATTTTTTGGAAATTGGCAGTAGCTTTTGTAAGGCAAATAAACTATATTGTTGTTTAGGTAGAGTATGGAGACTTTGGATGCAGTCTTTTCATCTGACTTTTCATAACACCAACTCCAACCAACTGGTGAAGAAAAGAGCTTGCAGTGTACTCGCAGTGTACACTTGCAGTGTTTTACATATTTATACACCTATGCAGACTTGGTTAATTGCTGTAGTATGGCTGTTGGGTTGTCACTTGCATAAAGTTACAAAAATGGCCTTTAAAAGACACTTCTAATTGTTTTTTTTAAAACAAACCTTTTCAAACCTTTCAGTCTGTCTAAAGGTGTGGGGCCAAAAGCTGTCTGCAAACAGTCAGGGATTTCAGGAGGAAGATTGTAAACCCTTAGAAGATAGTGATCTCAAATGTTGGTGCAGCAGTCAGAGTCGCAGAACACTGTGTTTGTTGTAGTGCTCACAGTGCCACTAGAGGATTCAGTAGAGGAAGCTTATATTGTCTAAGGTTACAGCTTAGAAGGAGGAAAATAGTAGGTTGTACTCTGTGGTTGTAAGTTGCAGGGACACTGGAATTCCCAGTTGAGCCTTCTTGCAGTGTTGTGGGCGTAATTCAGCGTATCAGTTAAGGAAAGTGCCCAGGTGATAACTGCAGTGACTTAACCATTCAATCAGCCGACCTTATGAACCCCTAGAAGACCAGGTGATACCTCAGGGGTTACGTGGAAGACGTATGGAGCTCAATTTATTTGAAAAATACAAATTATAATTTCATTAATAAAATGTTTCTTTTTGTTTAGGAAAAAAATAAATATCAAACTAGAAACACATGGGTGTGATACTGATTTTTAGTAAATTTATGAAAGACAATCCAACCATCTATATAGGCATTGTGTTCCCAATGAGAGTGTATGAAAACTACAGTGCTCAAAAAAAATAAAATAAAACGGAACACTTAAATCACTAAATTAACTGAAACCCGTGCCTCTGCGATGTATCTATATTATTTTGGTACAGGTACTTGTTTTTTTATCTATTTTCAATAAAAATGGTTATCTATGCTAATGTTTTTTTTCACTTCTATCTTGCAGTTAAAAAGTAGATCTAAAAAAGTAGATTTAAAAGATCTGGACCATATTTTGAATCCTGATGCTGGGGCCCTCATATACATGCTGAACAAGAATAGCAAGAAGCATGTTTTACAGCAACATTATGAGAGAAATTGTGACATATGGTTCTAACTTGTTTTGATCTCGCCTCTTACAAACAGCACTCGTTGACAGAGCTAAGCAAAGTGAATAATCTTCAATTTCTTCACTATGCCAGCTCAACAATCTCTATTGACTCTCAATTTGAGAGCAGATTCGGTTAGTCTAAGTAATATGACAAGACGGATAAGTGGAAGGCTGTTTTAGTCAGAGTAATGTTGAATGTTGCAGTCCCCAAACAGTAAGATGCTTTAAAGTGACAGGATTTTTAGAAGAAGAATCCAATGCTGCTGTCAGTGGCAGTTTATCAAACCCGGTTGCAGCAGCTGTATTGGTTTAAAGCTTAAATGTTACAGTTTGCCATTATTAATATCAGGGAGATAGATTGATATGCAATGTAGTCATTCTACAGTAATCTCTGCCACACAATAAATTTCAGTTTAATTCATTAATAACAACTCTAATCCCCAAATCTGGCAGTGTAAATTATGCTTCAAATCCCAGTGAAATATCTCTATTTTGTTTATCCTTTTCTGTCCAAAGTAAGGATACAAATAGTGACAGAAGTCAGTAAACTGAGTCTGAATTTGACCATTGCTGAAAGAATTCAGAAGTTGATTAAAGGAAAAGACTTCATGACAGTATATTTTGCTGCAAGTCTCAGCAATTGCTTCTGCAAGTATTATAACCTTTGTAACCAAAGGCTGGTGCATCAAAAATAGAACCAAGCTAGAATAAATAACTTTTTTTTAAATTAAATTAAAATAATCATTATTTACAGCCAAAAAAATATATATACCATACTGCTTCATTAATCTTCTCTGAAACATCCATAAGTTAATAACATTGTTAAGGCCCTACCATTTTCTCAGCTTGCTATAAATTCAATCCAACACCAACATCTGGCATTGTGCTCTTGGAAAACTATGACAATTACAGCTGTTTTAGCTAAACACAGTTCATGCATCACCTAAACAGAGTTCATCCCATTTTTTCCTTCGTTTGAAAACTTTGGCATTTGGCATGCATAACCAGATAGTCCATCTCTGCTATAGTAGTTGTGTCAAAGCCAGTTGACCTCGAATCCCACTTGATATGAATTTTTTCCATCTTGGTCCTTCAAAAGCGTATGTGTACATGACCTGCTTTTAGGGGCTTTTGTTCCATTCTCTGTACAGATGTTTTAAGGGATTAGCAGCCTTGAGGCTGCAAACTTACTCTAAGTTGTTATCTGCAAAAGATGACATTTTTGTATTTGCATTAGTCATAATGCCAACACCAGAGAATGACTTCTGGGTGTAGAGAGTGTTTATTTTGATATGACAAGCACAGCAATACAGCAAAAGCTGCCTGACATCTGCTGCAGAGCCCTTTCTGCTTTGTAAATAAATGGACATATTCAAACCCAGTTATTTTACTTGTCTGGGTGAGACAAGTGGAAACATTAAGCTGTCCAACCAAAACCTGAGCCCTGCTCTGCTGGGGGAGAGATGAACCAAAGCTGACTGACTGTTGACTTTTAGCTGCTCTGCTGATTGTTTACCCTGTTGTTCTACAGGATGCAACCAATCCATAAAGACGTTTAAAAAGCTGAATAAACCCTTGAAGAACCTCTGTGGCTTCTTGGAGGAACAAAGCTTTGAAGGATGCACTGTGAGCTGTTTGCGTAAGTACTCTTTCAGCTATATAATGGCTTTTTTAGCCATTGCTCGAGGGATGGCAATGTCAGCCTGTCTGTAGGGTGGCCTACCACTTTCGTCCTGACTGAACAAGCTCAACAACTAGTGGATGATTAACATGACATTATTGACAGATATTTTTAGTGCCTAGAGGTTATATTCTTGTGACTTTGGTGATCCCCTGACTTTTTCTTTACTACCACCAGCAAAGGTAAAAGTGTTTATTTATCCTGTGAAATATCTCAGCATATGCTTGACCATGATTGTCTGTACCACATTTGGTACAGACAATCATGGTCCCAGGATGAATAGTCCAACTGACATTTTATGTAGTACCCCCAAGAGTTTTACATTTGCATTTTTTAGTGAAATGTCTCAATAACTGTTGGAAGGATTGTGATGGAATTTGATGAACACATTCCTATCTTCAACAGGATGAATTGTAAGAACTTTGATTATCCCTTGACTTTTCATGCAGCACCACCATCCACTCAAAAGTTCAGTTTGTCTAATAATTCATGGCCAAATCTCCAAATTTCCATCACCCTCAGCCATACTTTTGCTAATTAACAAATGTTAGCATGCTAACATGCTAAACTAAGATGGTGAACATGTTAAACATTATACCTGTTTTACGTCAACATGTTAGCATTGTCATAAACATGTTAGCATGCCAGCACCACAATGCCAAGGACTTATTAAAGTGGCTATCCGTAGTTTTTTCATTAAATTATTTGCTTTTTTATTGCCTAGTTGTGAACAGGTTGTAACCTCACATAAAAATGAATCTCTGACAGGCTGTATGCTGCTCCCTATATTTACATTTACTCATTTGGCAAACGTTTTTATCCAGAGCAACTTACATTTCAGGAACAACATAGAAGCGACTGTAAGGTAAGGGATCTACAAGTAACACTAGAGCAGCAATAATACTTGTAATAGCTATTAACATATACAGCCTCAATGGGAAAATGAATCTCTGACAGGCTGTATGCTGCTCCCTATATTTACATTTACTCATTTGGCAAATGTTTTTATCCAGAGCAACTTACATTTCAGGAACAACATAGAAGCGACTGTAAGGTAAGGGATCTACAAGTAACACTAGAGCAGCAATAATACTTGTAATAGCTATTAACATATACAGCCTCAATGGGATAAATACCTTGGGGAGGCAAAAAGAGATAAGAAATAGTGCAATCAAAATAAGCGAGTTGAAAGGAGATAGACGAAGAAGAACAGAAAGTGCATGTTGGCTTTTATTTTAGAAAAAAATCTAGCTTTACTTTCAGTACCAAAAAAACTGGTTGAAGCTCCTTTTTTGTCTGTGATTGATTATTGTGACAATTTATATATGCACGCAGCCTCCTCCATCTTACGGAGCCTTGATTCAGTGTATCATGCAACTCTACGCTTTATTACAAATGCAAAGTCCCTCACTCATCATGCATTCTTTATGATCTGGTGGGTTGGACATCACAGACAACCTGCAGAAAACAGCACTGGTATGTTTTTATATATAAAGCCATGTTAGGTTAACTTCCAGCTTACCTCTGTACCCTTCTCTGTCTCAGTTCTGCTAGTAACCAGCTGCACTCCTCCAAGTGGTTGCTTTTTAACCAGGGTTTTGACACATCTGGGGAAAAGTGCATTTTCATACAATGCACCTGGGGCATGGAATAATTTGCAAAAAGATCTTAAACTAGAAATGTGTATATCAGTAGATAAATCTAAGAGCGTCATAAAGAATGCGGTGAAGGAGACATAACGTTTTTTTTCTTGAGAGGTTTTTGAATAGATGTGTTTTTTGTTTTGTTTTTTTGTGAAATTTGTCATGATTGTATGTAGCATCTTAATATGTTTTGTTTATGTATGGCAGCTACCTTGGCCAGGTCTCTCTTGTAAAAGAGATTTTTGATCTTGATGAGACGTCCTGGTAAAATAAATGTAAAATAAAATAAAAATAGAGATATCATAAGAGGAAGTGTTTTAAGAGGAAACGCATTTTTAAAAGCTTCATGAAATGCTCAATCCACCCTTCTGAAGTCAAATGAGGCAAGATTGAAATTGACTTCTTTGTAGGAATGGCAGAGCCAGATTGTGTTTGTTGGAAGAGTGCAGTGGCTGAGAAGCAACATAAGCTTGTATTATAGAGTTTAGGTAGATAGGTGCAGAGCCAGTAGTCACTCTATGCAAGCATTAGTGACTTGAATTTGATTAGGGAGGCCATGGGCAGCCAGTGGAGGTCACTTAGCAGTAGAGTGACATGAGACCTTTTGGGTTGATCGAAAACCAGATGCGGCGTTGCGTTCTTGATCATTTGTAAGGGTTTCAGTGAACAAGCTGGAAGTTCATTGAAGTAGTTGAGGCAAGAGATAACCACGGCCTGTATCAGAAACTGGGTAGCATAACGAGTTAGGTAGGGTCTGATTTTCTTAATGAAGATATCGGTTCGGATTTTCCGCGGTATCCATTGATTTGCGTAGGCAGTAACGATGTTAATGAACTCTGAACTACACACAGAATCAACACTGCAGCTGACAAAATGGAATCTGCAGCTAAAATTAAAGAAACAGCTTCCAACACAACACAGACTACAAGACAAACTCCTCGTAAGGATGAAAAACAACCATAAGTTTATGTTGAAGCCCATCAGGCCCAACAAGAATCAGGTCGATGTCGGGCAAAAACATTCAGAGGAAGCGGAGGTAGTGTACGTGGAGGCAGAAGAGGGGCAAGCGCGGAGGAAGCCATGCAGACTGCCATTACCAATAATCCTGCTCGCTAACTTCTGCCGATTGGAGAACAAATTGGACCATATCAGACTGGACTTCGCATCAAAATGGGAGGTACAGTAAGTGGCTGTTGTGCTCTCATTTTCACTGAGACCTGGTTAAATGACACAGTAACAGAGAACACCGTCAGCATGGAGGGGCTAACTACCTTCACTGCGGATGGAGCCCTTAGTTGTAAATGTAAAGGTAGTGGGGTGTGCAGCTCTATTTACAATAGATGGTGCATGAACACAAATGGAACACACCCTCATTGCTCCAACTGAGCAGGACATTGAGCTTTTAACAATTAAATATTGCCCTTCTATTTTACAAGGGAGTTCTCTGCCGTAATCAACACTGCTGTCTATATAACTCCCGATCCACAAAATTATCCCTAACAACTCTGTCTCATTGCATAAATGAGCTACAAAGTATACATCCAGAGGGGGTGTTCATTGTTAATGGGGACTTCAATCAGGCAAACAAGAAGAACGTCCTCCCTCACTTTTGCCAAAATGTGAACTTTGCCACAAGGGGAACCAACACACTGGTCATGTTTGCACAAACATATAAAAGCATCACCCCGCACCCACCTTGGCTCATCTGACCACATCTCTGTCATAATATTTCCAGCATACAGACCCCTGCTCGTCAGAACAAAGCCCTACTTAAAGCCAGTGAGAGTCTAGCCAGAGGGAGCCAAGTCAGCTCTGCAGGACTGCTTTGAATGCACTGACTGGTCTGTTTTCAGTTTTCATGGAGGAGTATGCTGATGTCCAGTGGTGGAATATAATGCATTCCATTCCATTTTATACTTTGTTACTGTACTTAAGAACAATTTTCAGGTATTTGTACTTAAAAGGACTATATGTAAGTTTTTCAATGAAATTAATCAAATTTTCATTGCCTTACTGTCAATGGGCTCAAAAATCAGACAGCTAGATGCATACTTGGCACAGCTACTACTATGGATGTACTCAAGTCAGTGCCTGCAGTGTGCAGTTTGTAAAGATAAACACACCCTTACCTTCCTCTGCAGCATGCGAAAGACTGCTCAGTTCAGCAGGACAGATCAGGACAGATGACAGATCCCAAATGAGTCAGATTGGACTCTGGAAAAATTGGACAGATTGGAAAAATTTTGAAAATCAACTTTTACTGAAGATGAACAAGACATTCTGGTGATAAGAATCATATTCATGGTTTATTCCATATTCATGGAGATTTTGAAAGACTTCAAATGTCCATGTATACAAGGAGAATTGTAGGAGTTGACAGAGTGGAGTTGATCATATGGTAAAATACAAGAGTTAAAATACATGCAATCAAATGTCCTGGAGAATTATGCAAAGCACAAATAAATCCTATTACTGTAAAATATTTTTTAAGCTATGCATAGTAATGCAGAGAAATAAATAAAAATGTTTACAGGTAGGCCTAGTCCTTAAGCATAACTGCATGTTGCTTTTTACTAGCTGTTTTTTGTCATTAAGGTTTGGTAGTTAAATTCTCATTTCACATTCATTCGTTCTCATTTTCTCATTAAAAGACCTACCTTTGTCTTAATTAGAGTCAGATCATTGTTAGCACATGCAAATAGTGGCCCTGCGATGGACTGGCGACCCCGCCTTTCGCCCAGTGTCAGCTGGGATAGTTCTCATTCATAGCATTCGTTTCGATGTCTCACTATGGGATGCGCCTCCCCGCGTATTCCTCAGAAGCATTTATCTCATTACGCCAATCCTGATTGGCTGGTGATCGTGGTGTCTGCGTCTAGTGGACCCACCTGCCCTTAAATAGCTTGCGCTACAACACATACACCATTCAAACACCTCTTCTCGCTTCGGAGCATATCTCGATCTGTCGCACGGGCTAGCTAGCTTAACTGTCCACAGATAAGAGCTGACATCTCGGTCGCCGGGCGCTAGCTGCCTTCGACACGCTTCGACTCTTCGGTCTCACCACAGACTGGAGCATTACCGCCTAGCCGTTTCACAGTAAGGTCGAATTTCTAACGTGCACACCAGCTAACGAAGATGGACACTAACGTTAATTCCCCTCACACCAGAGGAGACGGTGATCCAGGGGCTCGGCTCTGCCGCTGCGGGAATAAAATTTCGAGCAGGGACACACACCAGGTCTGCTCTTCCTGCCTCGGGCTGGAACACGCCCGCTTGGCCGTTGAAGCCCCCGGTTCATGCAGGCATTGCGCCTGCTTCACCATGAAGAGCCTTCGACGACGGCTAGCACGCCAAGCTAGTTTGTCGGGAAAGGACCTTTACCTGTCCGCCAACGACTTGCCGGCTGGCAATGAGGGGACCGGTGCGGGCGCTGAACCATGTGCTAGCGCTAGCTGGGGCTCACAGCTGGACCTAGCCGCGGCGGCCCCGCTTATGGAAGATGTGCTAGAGCTGGATTATGAGGATGATGACGAGGGCACCTCGGAGCTCCTCATATCTGAGGATGATGACGATGAGGACGAAATGTTCATCCCCTCTGCTCAGGCTGCCAAGCCCGACGCTGTGTCTGCCTCCGCTGGCGAGGGACGGAGTTCGCCGACTTCCCCGCTCCCAGTATGGATATGCAGGACGTGTGCAAACGCGCTGCAGCCAGACTGAATATTCCCTGGCTCTGCGGTAGTAACGGAGACCACCAGATCCCGTTATGAGGGGAAGAAATTGCCCCAGGCCAAGAGGATGGCAAAACAGCTACTCCCAGTTTTTCCTGAGCTGCTGGACGAGGTCTCGGTTTCATGGAAGGACCACCCGCTCAGCAGCAAGACCCCGATACAGGGAGCTTCCTCCTTGGATTTTGAGGGCATGGAAAGCTTGGCATGCTCCGCGATGCCCCCCATGGAGCCGTTAGTCGCAGCCCACCTGCACCCGCGACAGACCACGGCATCTTCCAGGAACCCCACACTGCCGCCAAAACGGACCGCTTCCAGTCCGCTATGACAGAGAGGGCCTACAAAGCGCCAGCTTTGAGTATCAGAGCCCTGAATGTCTCCTCCATGCTCACCGCGTACTCAGCCGGAGTTGATGGAAGACATGGCAACCAAGCCTGACCCCGTGGTGTGGGAAGAGATTACCATGATAACGGACATTTGCCTCCGCGTGCAGCGCTGCTCTGTCCAAGCCACAGGTAAATCTATGGGAGTGATGGTTTTACAGGAAAGAGCGAGATGGCTCAACCTGACAAACCTGTCCGACAGGGAGAAGGAGGACATCTTGGACATGCCGATCGTCCCTGATGGGGTTTTTGGCACCGCTCTGGCCTCCATGCAGCAGAGATGTGAGGCAAAGAAAAAGGAGGACGAAGCTCTCCAGCTCTGTCTACCTCGGAAAGCTGAGGCCCACCCCCCAGCTGTTCCGCGCCAGACCTTCGCTCAGGCTGTCTCGCGGCCCCCGTTTAAAATCCCTAAGCGGCCGAAGCCCCAGCCCACCCCAGCTGCCCCTCCACGGCAGGAGGCTAAAGCGGGCTGGCCCAGGAAGGCCCCAACGCTGACTGCTGCGCCACAGGGACAGCCGGTCCAGGCCGTCAGTCAGCAGGCCAGGAAGAAGAAGAGGGCGGTTTGACAGCCTCCCTCTCCCCAACGGTGATGGCGCTGGATGTTCCCCGTTCTCCAGCCCCACCTGTTCTGTTCCGGAGTGTGATGCGGAGGCTCTCCCGCCCCCCCGCCTTCGTTGTGGCGTGCAGTGCCAGAGGGGCACGGGTACGTCTCGGTCAAGGAGAAGAGAGACTTTGCAGCGGAGGCAGCAGGTTCTGTCCTCCCTTTAAGTCGCACAAGCACACACTCTCACTCTTTATTAACAATAAAGCGTGTTCCGCTGCCGCATCCAGGCCTATGGTCGAGGGCGCAGTTGAAAATAATGAACAGAAAAAAACATTAAGCGGTTCGGCGGCCTCACCGCTCCCGAGGAGAGCTACGGTTCTCTTCAGGACGCGGGACGCCGCCGACTCCGTCGGTGCACGAACACCTCGCGCATGCGCAATTTCGACCAGGAGTCATGCTCCCGCCCCGCCGCTAGGTGGCCCCATTACGCCATTATTGACGGCGCACAGTGGGGAAGACACACCACTGCCTGCCGCCCCTCTCTCGCTGAAAGGGGAGAGGTGGGCAGCGCTCACGACCTCGGCCTGGGTGCTGAGAACGATATCAAGGGGTTACAGGCTTCAATTCGCTGTCGTTCCCCCTCGTTTCTCAGGCATTGTATGCTCCCGGGCGCAGGGGGAGTCGGCTCGTATTCTACAGGAGGAAATTGTCTCGCTGTTAGAAAAGAGAGCGATATGTGCAGTGCCTCCCGAACAGAGTCAGAGCGGCTTTTACTCCAGGTATTTTCTGGTCCCCAAACGGGGGGGGAGCGGTCTTCGCCCTATCCTGGATCTGCGAGCTCTGAACAAGTACCTCAGGAAATACAAGTTCAGGATGCTCACTCACGCATCCCTGCTTCGCCTGGTGCGCCAGGGCGATTGGTTCACGTCCATCGATCTGAAGGACGCCGTATTTCCATATTGCAATTTATCCTCCGCACAGGAAATATCTGAGGTTCGCTTTTGGGTGTATGTTACGAGTACAGAGTACTACCTTCGGTCTGTCCCTGAGCCCGAGAGTGTTCGTGCGGTGTACCGAGGCGGCTGTGGCCCCGCTGAGACGGCAGGGTTTCCGTCTGGCTACATATCTGGACGACTGGCTCCTTCTGGCACAGTCGGAACAGGTGTCAGTGACACAAACGCGCGCACTCATAACACATCTTACAGATTTGGGTTTTATAATAAACACCGAGAAGAGTGTGCTGACCCCAGCACAGAGTATAATATTTCTGGGGTTACGCCTGGACTCGGTGTCCTTTACGGCTCGCCTGGCGGCAGAGAGGGTAAAGGTTTTCAGGGCTTGTCTCGAGCATTTTCGCCTGTGCGCATCCCTCCCCTTCAGATTGTGTCTGAGGTTACTGGGGCTGATGGCATCAGCCATCCTGGTGGTCAGGCTAGGCCGCCTGTTCATGAGGGATTTCCAGCGCTGGGTGGCTTCCCTCGGACTGGACCCTATCCGTCATGGCGCTCGGAGGGTGACAGTCACTGTGGAATTCGTGATGGCACTGCGCTGCTGGCGACACCCAGCTTTCTTGGTGCAGGGGTGCCCATGGGCGCCATCCTGTCACGGAAGGTGGTCACCACGGACGCGAAGTTTGTCGGGCTGGGGAGGAACGCACGAGGGCCGGTCTGTGAGGGGCATCTGGAGCGAAGATCTCCGGCGCCGCATACAAATTACCTGGAGCTCTTGGCAGTGTTTCTCACCCTGAGGCGTTTCTTCCATTTCTCAGCGGACATCATGTTCTGGTGAGGACGGACAATACGACTACGGTAGCGTATATAAACCGTCAGGGGGGGCTGCGTTCCCATCGGTTGCACACGCTGGCACGCAAACTGATACTGTGGAGCAGCAAGCGTCTTCTGTCTCTGAGAGCGACACACGTCCCCGGGTTTCTGAACCTGGGCGCGGATCTGCTGTCCTGGGGCGCACCGCTGTACGGCAATTGGGCTCTGCACCCAGCCATAGTAAGGCAGGTGTGGTCGCGTTATGGCCGGGCCGAGGTGGACCTGTTCGCATCGAGGGTCAATGCGTGTGTGTCCGCTGTTTTTCTCAATACACGATCCAGATGCGCCTCTCGGCGTGGACGCGCTCGCGCACGTGTGGCCGCCGGTCCTCCTGTACGCGTTCCCTCCAGTTGCTCTGATATCTCCCACTCTGTCCAGGGTGAGGGAGCACTGCTGCAGACTGATCCTCATAGCTCCGCATTGGCCGGCGATGCATTGGCTAGCGGAGATATATCTACTCCTGTGCGGGCAGCCATGGCAACTCCCGCTGCGGCGGGACATGCTGTCCCAGGCGGGGGGGGGGACGATCTTTCACCCACACCCAGAGCGCCTGGCACTGTGGGCCTGGCCCGTGAGTGGTATAATTTAAGTGTGATGGGGCTTCCTCAGAATGTGGTTAACACTATTCAGAGCGCCAGGGCTCCCTCCACCAGGTCCCTTTATGACTGTAAGTGGAGGGTGTTTGAGGAGTGGTGTCTCAAGGAGGGACATGTCCCTTTTCAGTGCCCTGTTGGCTTGATTTTGTCATTCCTGCAGGCCTTGATTGACAAACAAAAGGCTTTCTCCACAATTAAAGTGTACCTGGCTGCTATTGCTGCTTGTCATGTGGGGTTTGGAGGTAAAACAGCTGGCCAACATCCCTTGGTCTGCCGTTTTATGAAAGGGGCACGGAGGTTACTGCCTGTTTCCAGGCCATTGGCCCCACCGTGGGATCTGGCAGTGGTTCTGGATGGGCTCTCTGGCCCCCCTTTTGAACCCCTGGGGGAAGTTGACTTAAAACATCTGTCTCTGAAGACGGTGTTATTGCTGGCTTTGGCTTCCGCAAAACGGGTCGGCGACATTCACGCACTCTCGGTGCATCCTTCATGCACTCAGTTTGCTCCAGGGATGTCAGAGTGTCAATGAAGCCTAACCCTGCCTTTGTGCCCAAGGTGGTTGGCTCGTGCTCGCCCATTGACCTTAGGGCGTTCTCTTCGCAGCCTTTCTCCTCCCCTGAGGAGGAGCGGCTGCATGTGCTTTGTCCGGTCCGAGCCCTACGCCTTTACATGGACAGGACTAGGGGGTTTCGGAGAAGTGACCAACTCTTTGTGTCCTGGGCTAGCCCCTGTATGGGCAAGCCCGTTACCAGGCAACGGCTCTCCCACTGGATTGTGGGGTCGATTGCTTTGGCCTACACAAGTCAGGGTCTGCAGGCTCCGCCAGGTCTACGGGCTCACTCAACTCGTGGCCTTGCTGCATCCTGGGCCCTGTTTAAGGGAGTCCCTATCCAGGACATTTGTGCAGCGGCGAGCTGGTCCTCGCCCCTCACCTTTGCCCGGTTTTATAAACTGGATGTCTCTGCTCAGAGTGTGGCGCGTGCAGTGCTGAGCACAGGGTCCTCACTGGAACAGAGTTCTGCTTCCTGAGAGCCGGTGGTTGCTAAGATAAGCTTGTCTGGCAATTCGGGAGTCTCCATATCCCATAGTGAGACATCGAAACGAATGCTATGAATGAGAACTTTAGGTTACTTGCGTAACCCCGGTTCTCAGAGTAGCATGAGTGAGATGTCTCACCAGACAGCCCTTCTTGCTGAGGCGAAGCGAGAAGAGGTGCTTATTTTGAATGGTGTATGTGTTGTAGCGCAAGCTATTTAAGGGCAGGTGGGTCCACTAGACGCAGACACCACGATCACCAGCCAATCAGGATTGGCGTAATGAGATAAATGCTTCTGAGGAATACGCGGGGAGGCGCATCCCATAGTGAGACATCTCACTCATGCTACTCTGAGAACCGGGGTTACGCAAGTAACCTAAAGGCTCCACCACCCTTGCAACCCTGTACGTAGGATAAGCGGTTGATGGATGGATGGCATGCAAATTGTGTGCCTATTCCTGAGCTGTTTAGTAGTGTGTTTGATTTTCAACAGAGTACAATAATTTACATTAGACTGCTGTTTTACAGTTAAATAAATCTTTTAAAGAAAATATGTAATGGTACCAAGCAAATGTGGAATGTTTTGTTTATATTAGCCTATAATGATGCAAGGCAGAGACAGACAGGTACATTAGCATGGATCTGCCTGATTTGCTTTGTAACGTTCAATTTAGATTCATTGTTGTTTTACCGATACTAAGGTACACAGCTTCTTCGCAGGTCTGTCAGCGTAACTTACTTATGGGACCCACATAATATGCAACATAACAGTACAGGACAATAACGCAGAGGAAGACCCATTCAGTAAGTTACAGTAAAGTTACTTACTTACACTCTGTTATACTAAAGCTTGTAGGGATGAGCGAGTACAGCATAATCTGTATCTGTATCTGTATCTGTCAACCATATGAATTATCTGTATCCGTATCTGTACTCGGACTGGGCGGGGGCTACCCCGGAAGTGGTCAGGATTAAACACGGAAGTGGGTCGGGTTGTCTTGAAATGGGCGGGGCCTTAACCGATATGTTATTTTAAGCATGCGATTGATATGGGTTGATCAGAAATTTTTATATTCATTGCTGATTAGAAAACTATTTACATGACAACATCAGCATGGAGCTTCAGATCAATGGTTTTGATCACGATAGCAAACAAACTATAGACATAATAAGTTTTGCAACAATGAATACAACACATGCGGTTGCAGTTATGAAGTAAATGTAATTAACAAGACTTTTCATACTCAACATAACTTTCTTTTTTTAACTTTTAATTTTTTTATGATCAGTGTTATTTTTTTTTTGTTTCTTTTTTATTTCCACACCAGAGGCCTGTACCACGAAGCAGGATTTGAGCTTATCCAGGTTAACCCTGGCACAAAGGTGGTTCACTTCTTATCAGGGTAGATCTCCATGGTAACTTATGCTGAAGGCTAACCTGCTCCAGAGCAGGTTATGTTCCAGAAAAGAGATTAATTCTGTGAAAACGCCGCCTACTGACCAATCAGCTCTCTGGAAAATGACATCACCATCTGTAGGAAATCCCACAGACTGTTTTAGCCAATAGGCTTCTTTATGTTTGCAACGGTGATGTGGAGAAACTCTTGACTATGGCGATCCTACAGAGACTGATTAAAAGCCTTAGGCTAATGTTGCCTACAGGTTTTTACAGTACAGCAGGATCAGCCTACTTACTGCCTTTAAATGTGTTTAATAATTTTTATTTGCTTCCAGTCCGTTTCACACAGCCTGACACAGCTGTTAAATAAATGGAATTTATTTTTCCTATGTAAGGCTGAATATTATGAGTTTGGTAGGGATATTGACTATCTATTTAGGTTAGTATAGCCTTTTTTTTAATAAAATACAGCAAGACACTCAGTGCCTGAAGTGAAAAAAACGGGTTAGAGCCAGCTGGCAGTTTAAAAAAAAAAATCTCCAATGACCGGCAGAGAGAGGGAGGGAGATAGAGAGAGCGAGTGTGCAGACACAGTCAGCTACCCAATGAGGGTTTTTTTTCAATCCGAGCACAGATATTGACTCGTACCTACTCGTATAATACTCGTACTCAGCAAAAATGCTTTATCCGTACCGGATACTCGTTTCAGCCGAGTATCCGGCTCAACTCTAAAAGCTTGGCAACAATCTTTGTCACGATCCTGTCCTGTGTGCTGTGTTTTTGGATTTTTGTTCTGAGGGTTTTGGTTTTGTATCTGCATGTTAGTTATGTCACCTGTTCTGAGTTTATTCTTTTATCAGTTAGGAATCTGTTTAGTTTCATTATTCTGTTATTTAGTCTGGGTGTTGGTTCCATGTCTTAGTCCCCAGTCCTGTTTTCCTGTTGGTCCCGTCTCTGTTCGTTCTCCATCCTGTTAGTCAGTTGTCATGTTCCTGGTCTTGTGTTCTGTTAGTTCTGTGTCTCAGTTCATGTCTTAGTGTTTACTTCTGGTCTGTGTTATTTTGCCCCATGTCTACCTGAGTTCTGTTTTGTTCTCAGCTTCAGTCTGTGTTCTTTGTGTGTTTATTTGTGATCTGTTTGCCGGTGTCTGTTCCTCCTGTAGTTCCTCTGTTCCTTTTGCTTGTCCACTAAATACCTTGTGTTCCAGTTAATGTATGATCTTGTGTTTTGCATCTGTGTGTCTCTCTCTTTCCCCCTGCTGTCTCTCTGCCTGCCTGCTTGTCTCTGTTTTCCCATGCTGTCTCTCTGCCTGCCTCGTTAGCCCTGATCCCTCTCACCTGTGTTGTCACCATGTGTTGTCACCATTTGGGTCCACCAGCCTGCCTCACCACACACAAACCCCGCACCCAACCATGACAGTCTTATTCAATTATAACATTCAGTCTAGCTCACGTACCATTTTCGTTATCTTCCAAATAAATTTTAGCTATGCTGACAACGCCGACGTAACATGTCTAAATGCATTCATTGTAATGTTGTCATGGAATGAACATGGATAAGTTCAAGGTCGACCTGCTAAAATATTACTGTAACATTGCAGTAGGAATTTACATGAGCTTCCAGCAGTTTGTTTGATGTAGTCTCTTGTTACGTCTCTGTTTTGGCTCGCTCTTTAGTTCAAGCACACATGGAAAATATAGTGGTTGCAATCTGAAACCCCAGTGCTAGAGGCCACTGATAACTACACGTGGCCCCTATCAGTACAGAAGTACACAGGGCTGCCAGAATTGCTCCACATAGCCATTTTTAACTTAACATGGTGATAAAAATGGGACTTACTGAGCGACCACTGGATTTTGGTTTTACTGTACCTTCATACAATTCTTGCTGAGACAAAGCCATAACTTAGTGTCAATGACAGAGCAAGTAACAATGAAATATTTAACACCATTTAATATTGAATAGAGTCCTGTGAGGGTTGGAAGATGATGAGACTTCAAATGTAGCCCTCACAAAATGCTTTTGTGCATCGTAAAATTCCGAGTGCAGGGTAGGAGTAGTGGATGAAAGAATGGAAACATAAACACTGTATGTTTCCAAGGATGGCTCAGTACATGAGAAAACAGCTCTAATCTCAGATGTCAGCGTTAGATGCTGTCAAGACAGGAAAAAACTGGCACAGCGAGACGTGTGGATGAGCGTAGTCTCTTCCATTTGATGCTAGATATAGCACTGTCTAGAAGCTGAAAGCTTTTGACTGTTGTTATGGATACCATCTAATCTACAGCATTAAGGTTAGAGAATTGGATTTTGTTTGTAGCATGAACAGTATGTCAAAGCGTGATTGTCACACTAATGGGGTTGGGTTGCTCTTATAAGCTAAAACTGACCTTGTGAAAATGTCAAACTGCACTACTGTAAAGTTAACAGTGAATGCAATTGCTCCTGAAATATATTATGTAATATATTTTTTGTGAAGACTTAATAAAATGACTCTTACTTCCTACTACTGCTGAAATTAGAATTTAGAATTATTACTATTCTGCAATCTGTGGAGCTTCGCCTATTTATGTCAATCGTTTTGTTTGTAAAATAGATTTACTGTAAGGTTCAATCTAATTACTCTTATGAACCCTGCTTACAGTCACAGGCAGTTGTCTCCATCCACCAGATTACACAGTGATTATTTGCCATACGTATTATATTAAGATATTTACACCACTAGTGGTCTGGCAAATATAAGAAGGAGATGACATTTATGTCACTCCATTGTATTATTGTAAGTGTAGCAGTGTTAATAATCTAAACATTGTAGATGCTTGACTCTTACTTGAGTTTCAACACAAAGACAGACGCTCTCTGTAGAATAAAAAAACAACCCACGGCTGTAATTGGCATAAGTGGAGGTTTCATGTTTTTTCTTGTATTGCTAGTCTTTCAGTCAGTCTGTAATAACATTTGGTCTCATAGCATGGTATGGATTAAGCAAGTTGATAAAGACAGAAAGTAAGATAATCAGTGAGCAGCAGTCCTCACTCAGACATTTTTTTTGCTTCCTCTAGGATGGAGGTCAAAATTCCCCAGGGCCACAGTGCAATAAATTCAAAGATTCCTTTTTCGCACGTGCAATAGATTCACTTCATTTGCCCCCTTTGTAGTTTTTAAACGTGGTCTTTTTACTGGTTTCAGCTTGTTATAATTTATTTTACTAATGTGTTTTTACTTACTGTTTCTTATTGCCTTATTTGTATGATGTGTTTACTCTTTCTAAATGACATTGCTTTTTTAATCAGAGAAATTTGTTTTGTAAACTGATTTATTGGTGCAGGAGTATGCTTTAGTTTGTTTTTGCCATGCTGCCAGCCAAATTATCCGTGTGAGACAACAAAGACTGAAGTGAACTTTTTCCCCTGCTTTAAAATGATCCATTGCCAGTCACTTTTCCACTTCACCCGCCTCATGAGTCAGTAGGTTTGAGAAACATTTTGTAAAATTGTTCCAGCTCACTGCCTGGGCAGTGACTCGGCACAGTAGAAGATGCAGTTTTCTGTCTCAACTTACTCAAATTACTAAAGTTACTTGGGTAATCATTTCAGCCTTAGAGTGGGGATGGTTCGATCACATCAACACTTTTAATGGCAACATTTCTGTTCGAAATAAATACATTTTAATGGAACAGCCACAATAAGTGGATTGGCTTGCAGAGTAAAATGCACAGTACTTTCAGCTTTAGTGACCTTTGACATGCAAATCTGTGATGTTGACCAATTGCAAACTGTCTTGACTGTGATAACTTTTGAGGGAATAGAGAGAACTAGTTGTGTTGTAGGACCCAAGATCCACAAGCAGCCGCTATGTCACTTCTTCCAGCATTACCTCATTGCAAGGACACATGAATGACTTTTTATTGTGCCTGGGCAATACGCCACGTTTGGCCCTGTCCTACACTCTGGAGGCATTTTTTGGATCTTTAAGAATGGATGCACTTAAGGGGAAACAATGCCGTTTAGTACCACTTTAAAAAGTAACTAGTGGAACAGACCAGAGAGGAACTGGCTGGTTGAATATACAAACAAATGTGGTTTTAAAAAAAAATACTTCAAGACCAAACAAAACTTTGGAAAAGAAATGTTTATGTCCATGGCACTTTTGCCCTGAATAAGCCCATAATCTCACAGCAGCTCAAAAAATAATGAAGCTTGAGTGCATTGTCTTGTTGTGGCTCTGGTAAAATCAATGCTCTTAATCGTTCATTTGGAATAAATCTGGTCCCTTGTTTGTTTCTCTCAAGGAGCATCAACAACAACATTCACGTGTTGACAGAATATACATCTCGGAGCCCACTGTTTTACTTTTATTTATGCATCTATTTTCCCTACACAGAATTATCATTCATCCTCCGCCTTCTCCCCCGTTCCAAAAGACACACTTACTGCCTTTCAAATCAAAGCCATTACCATAATCAAGTAGTGAATAGTAAATTACAGTTAAAGAAATTATTGTGTTGTTAGAAGTTGGGTGTCTTGTACGGTACATTTCAGTGATGTCAATACTATGGAGAAAACCGTGACAACAAAACGCACTCACCCTGTGATTGCCTCTTCATTAACATGCTTCTCCATCTTGATTATAATTTCCTAAGCGGTGGATGGGCCTTCATAATTCAGTGATTCAACGTGCAGAGCACAACTTGAACATGAACTGGAATACTCCACCTGACGTACATCCCGTGAGATGGATGTCTCTAATTAGGGGAGGAAATGTGGTTTTCTAAATAGACCTTGAAAAAAACTCAAGCTTTTGAGTGTGTACATGAAACACTTTATTCAAGCAGAAAAGAAACTAATTGCGCTTTACATGATCAAATAAAAATAACAGTTCTTTATATATTAAACACTATATATAACAATATATATATATAGCAAGTAAGTAGATTTCTTAAAAAAACCCAAACCAATCTAAATTTTGTGCAGAAATCATATAGTCAAATAGCAGAATATTTCTGTTAGAACTGCTGTATTTAAACATGAATCTATTTATTTATTCTTTACTCTTAGTTTCTGTTCAGTTACATTAATCTTTTCATTTTACTTTTCCTCTGTTGGTCATGGTCTACCTGCACTGTCCTATTATAGGTGTCTTCCCATTGACCATGCACTTGTTGTCCTCCTGTGTCAAAACTCACCCGGTAAGACCACGGGTGTTTGACCACAAATCTGAATTAAATACCCACAATTCAATGGAAGTAGTGCTTTTGTTGTGTGTGTTTTTTTTTGTTATTAGCATAGTGTGGAACTATCCATGTAATTTTGGTCCAATTACATGAAAGAAGACCATATTTTTAATACATTTGAAAACGGGTCAAATTTGACCTGAACACCTGAAGAACACAAGGCTTAAAGATACCCGTGTTTACCGGCCCTAAAACCTAATGCTTTATCCCATATCTTCCATAAATGTTTAATGTCACTATTTTCATTCCATTTTAGCCCATCTGTATGCGCATATAAAGATACAAACCGGCACATACACAATAGAAAGCATAATTCTCCCAGCAAAAAATAGTGCTTATGTTTGTGGGCAATAATGTTCATTATGAATTGGCTGCTGGCTGTCACCTCATCTGCCTGCTATCTTGGCCAGAAAGCAGGCAGCAGCCCCCAGGGGTCCTTTGTTCTCTCGGATGTTAATCCTGTATAAACATTAGGCTTGCTAACCTGCACTTCAGAGTTTGCCACCAGCTTTTTAGAGAAAAAACCTACAATTATCGCCCCGCGTATGTATGCCACCGCCTACCTGTCAAGTTGCAGTTTACAAATGTCATTCCAGACTCATAGTATATGTAGTGAATACTTGGAAGGAACTGAATAATATGTATAACGTTTGTTATATAAAGTACAGCTTCACAAAATGTGGTGCTTTTGTTTTTTCCTGGCATTTTTAGATGTGAAGCCTGAAGAACTGGTTTTATTTTTGTTTGCAGTCACATGAGTCCGATGAAGTTCAAAACATGCAAGAAGTGAAAGGCAGAATGGATGAGGTGAAGGACAGGTTCTTGTAGTTGTAACTGGCTGCCCCCGAGTATGTGTTGTACAGTCCAGAATTAAATCGGCGACATCGGGTATGCGAGGCAGATGCCCTGTTGGCACCAGTGTCAGTCACCAGTGCATCTCTTAAGGTGTCGGGGAGTGAGATTTTACTCGCTGCACAGCCTCGCTTACACAGACCACTTTGTTTTTCCATTGTGTGAATCACTCTTGGGCTGACTAAGACTTATGACGGTTGCTTGCTTGTAGAAAAACATGACCAAAAAAATGTAATATCCGAACGGTGTGTTCCAACATATTGGTGTTTATTTGCTTCTTGCTTACAGAGGCTGAAAAGAAAATTATTGCATGAACTAAACATTAAAGGCAATGATACAAGCCATGCAAGGTCTGAAAATTGTATGCTCCTTCCGTCAGCTGTGCCACTAGGCTGCAGCACACTACCTCATGCCTTTTGGACCTGCAAGGAAATGAGCATTAAAAAATCATGCAAAAATATCTAAATATACTGATTTATAATATATATAACTGGCCCCTAATTATGTTTTGGGTTAACAATAATCACAATATATTCACAGGACCCTACATTAGCAAATACTACAAAAATAAGAGCTGTGGTTGTGTGTGTTACTTAGCCTTAAATAGGGGACATCATAATGTTGCCATTCTTAACAGCCCAGGAGAAGAAAGGAATTTGCTGCTAACATTTATTTTCCAGCAGCAGGTAGATTTTGGTTATTAGCCTCTCCAGAACGTTGGTTCTTATCTTGACCTTTACAGCTCGCCATCATCCTTTAGATTCTGTCTTTGACCTCCAATACTCTTTCCAAAATCTAGGAGCCACTTGGAGCAGAGGGACTGACCACCAGGACCACACCTCCACGTGTGAAGTTTCACACCATTTTTGCCTCTCTTGCATGAGATGTAAAAATTCCTGACTCCATCACTTTGAAAATAAATCTGCCATGTACTGCGTCCGCTTCTAGCAGCCTTGTCAAAGACTCCAGGTGGCAGGATGGGCTTGGTGTTGACCAGATGCAATTTGAGGGGAGAGGCTCCAAATCCTGGGGGTCATCGGAGAAGGTGCTGGGCAATGTAGCACATCCTGTTTTAATTTCAACGGGCTCAAAATCATCAAGAACTACACTACTGGTGAATGCAGGTGAATCTGGCTCAAGCCTTTCCTGTGGCAAGTTCGCCATCTTTTGCTCTTCGACTCTTGCTCTGTGCCTTTTGCAAATCATACATTCACTGATTGTTCCATTGCAGCTGAATTTGCTGTGACCATTCAGGATTTTTTAGTACTTTTCCTGAGTTTAGAGAGAATGTAGTTCATTCAGCCATGCCCTGTCTTTTCTTGAGAATGTTTCTTTGTATAAGTGTGGATACAGGTGAATCTTTGAGGAGTATGAGAGGGAATTTGATTTCTTGTGGCATGGCTGCTCCCGTAAAGCAACCTCCCACTGACCCTCATTTATCATTCTTGCTTAGATTGGCGATTATGTTTACACTTCTCTCAACGCGTGACTTATGAAGCTGTGCGTACCTTTGAAATCCAGGTGTACGCAATACCTGTCCTTGACAGATGCCACGGCTGAAAACAATCGTCATTAGAATAACATCTCCAACATGCAGATCAAGACCATCACCAGGAAAGTGGAAAGAAATAAAATTGTTTAATTTGGGAGTTTAAAGAGTGGCGCCCACAAAAACAAAATATGGACCCTGTTTCTATTGCTTTAGAAACATTTTATTATTCTCTTCAAAATGTCGAGAAAAGCAAAACACTGCGGAAAAAAAACAAAAAACTTTAGGTTGATTTTGGGTGCTGACTTGTGGCTGGTTCTGTGAATCTGCAGGTGCATTTTTCTGTTTTTAGGAAACAATAATAATAGGCAATAATATAGTTAGTTTGGCCTGCAACTTTTATTTGTGTCAAAACCTATTTTGGTCTGGATATACACTGAAATAAAAACTACAAATGAAGGAATACATATGCCTACAAATCAAATGCTTTTTTAACACCAGCAGTTGTTTGCAATGTTGCTTATTCTTCTGAAAAGCATTTATTTGAGTGAGATTTCCTCATGCTCTAGATCTTTCAATGTAATGACCTGTCCACGCAGTGTGGCTTTGAAGGTAGTCATCCTTTGATCCACAGCATTTATTCATTTGCACGACTATGTTTGATAATGTTACAGGGCACAGAAATGAGGAGCTCTATTCCTATTTGTGGGCTAGCAGCTCCTACAGTTGTACTGTGACAGTTTCTTCTCTCATTCTCACGTTTCAGTCAGCGTATGTGTGATTTCAGGAATCGCAAAATTCATTCTCAGATTATGAGTAAAGACCTTGAGGTCATAATGACATTTGTCAGAAGTGTCACCTAATCAGTGTCCGACCGATAATTAAACATGGTCACAATCCACCGGTTCCGTTCCTGAGTCATGGTGTTGAAAAATGGAGAGAGAAAGTTCCTGGACATGTGATGTCACAGTGAAGTTGACCTTTAACCTTTTGGGGAAAAACTGTCATGACTCCCTCGCTGTATCCAATTAAACATCTGTGTGAAATGTTGTCATAATTATCACATCAACTTGACTTATGGAAACATGTTTGTAAAGGTCATTCTGAGGTCACAGTGATCTTGACTTTTGGACAACTAAATTCTAATAAATTCATCTTTGAGTCCAAGTGGGTGTTTGTGCCAGTTTGAAGAAATTCTGTTCTTGTAATATCTCCTTCATGAGAATGGGACGGACGGCTGGACAGCTTGATAGCATAATACTGTCCATGGCTATGGCTGGCGCATAGGCATAACAAAAGCAAGGGCTTCTTGGCATGCAGGAATCATATCTATACGAAAACAACAGAATAGGAGGACACACGAAGGCACAAACACACACACACACACATTTGAGCTGACACGCAAGCTTGCAAATAAACAAAGCACAAGTACATGCATACAGTTGCTCACATGTGTGCTTGATTTTCTTTTCGAGACAAACAGGAGGATAGAGGAACTCCCGTTAGCCTGGAGGGGATTGTGGGCACAGCTTAACACAGCGGATTTCTTGGCCGAGGACAACTGCCTCCTGCCAAAATAACGACATATTTCAAGCTAAGGGACACCACAGGAAGCATTTCATGTTTTGATCTCTCTTTGTTTGTAATCCGCTTGTGAGCAAAAAAAATAAGATGAAGCTAACTCTGTGACTCACGTCATAATGAATCTGTCAGTGTTGGCATGTGAACGCCAGCATAATTTTATCTGTTGACTGACTCAGATTGCATCACCACCTCATAAATTAGTCTTTTTATGATATAACTGCTACTTTGTGTTTGCAAAGAAATTCTGAAGTTACTAACGTGGTTCAATTATTAAACACCATATTTATATAAATGTTTATTACAGATCAATATATTTTTGTACATTAATTTACTCTATTGGAGAATTATGTCAGTACCATAACCACTGTCAGCAATGCAGATGAATTGTTTGTGGGGAACTGAGACAAGAGTTTGAACCCTTCTCCTGGTTTCGTAATGTAACCTATGTTTTGTTTTTTTCTATGTTTTGTTTCTTTTTGATTTCCCACTTTTGATATTCCTACTTTTGATTGTCAGCTGTCTGAAGTAAGTTGGGGAAAGGATGAAGCCACTTAAAGGCAAGCTAAATGTATTTACAGTTTTGTCTGGGAATTATTTATTAAAAATGGTAATTGCGTAGACTTACCTGACAGGTTAGATTAAAGTAATAAGCAAAAAGAGAGACCGTGGTTGCTTTGATTTTAGAAAAGTTCAAAGGCATTGAAAATCCCTGTAAAGCGGCTTTTATGAAATACCCCACAGCGAGACAGAGAAAAAGCACATTTTCATCATATTTTAATTTATTTTTTTAATGAATAGAGCACTGCCAGTGAAGTGTTGACCTGTCCAGAGTGGTTTTAGCCTGTGGTTTTTCGCCACAGGCTTGTTTTGTCATTTAGTTTTATAAGTACAGCAGAAGGAAATACATTGTCTTTTTAAGTACTGGTGCAGTCGATGTGCAATAATAATAATAATAATAATAATAATAATAATAATAATAATAATAATAATAATTATGGAGTTTTACAATGATGATAAAAAATAAATTAACCTGCAACAATGAACCCTATTTTTGTGGGGGTGCAACAATTTGGTATTTTCCTGACCTTGAAATTCACTTTGTCCCTCTCCCTTTAGGTGAGAGGAGAGGTGCAAACCAGTGCAGGGTTCATTCAAAATGAAGCAGCACAAAGAGAGTTGTTGGTATTTTGGTGAAAATATGGTCTTAGTCATAGAACTGAAAATAGACATCTCAGAACCACGGTTTGGGGGCAATTTGGTGATTTTATCAACAAGAGGAAACTAAATATTTGGAGCAAATCAGCAGCAATAAAGGAACAATGTTTCAAGTGTAAACAAACTACAATAGTTAAACACTCTCTAATCAGTCGACGCATTTAAATTGCCATTAAAAATATATATTTAAAGCAGGAACATTGGTAAAGTAGCTCATATTTATAAACAATTGAACTTGAATTGAGTGATTCTTACAGCATCTGTTATCCACTCAGCTTTATACTGTATGAAAAGCTTCTCCTTCAGTTCATTAAATCCCTGCAGCCGTCTGAAGGTAACAGGACACGTATGTTGATATATTTGCAGCCTCGTATTTGAGATGTGCCGCGCCAGAGCGCAGTGCTATTGCAAACGGCCATCCACATTGTTGACCTTCATTAAATCATGTGCAAATGATACCAGGTTACTACAAATCCACCACACAAAGACCTCTGTGACTGGTGGTGCCCACCGCTGTGTGTGACACAAATTTTTATTTGACCTGTCTATTGGCATGACCATTTACAACATTAGAAACAATACAATTATGTGGCAGATTTGATGCTATCATGT
Organism: Lepomis macrochirus; assembly: GCA_024633595.2. NCBI lineage: Eukaryota > Metazoa > Chordata > Actinopteri > Centrarchiformes > Centrarchidae > Lepomis > Lepomis macrochirus. Next base: position 7,141,350 of record JALXJV020000019.1, on the reverse strand, counting down.
AGGCATGAATGACTTCACCAAAACATTTTCTACATTTATGTTATTTATCATGATTGTACTGCTTAAATGTAAAAATCCTCCTGCATTTGTAGTGTTGTGTCCTCATGATACCACTCGTGATAGTGACAGTATTACAGGAGATGAGGGGAGAGGTGAAGGTTCCTTACCTAGACTTTGTATTCTGCGTGTTCTGTCCTGGTTGATCTGGCTGGTGGTAACAGCACATGCAGTTTAAAAATACAGGTCCCAGAATTCTGGTTGCAGCAAAACAAACTGTTGTGGTTTTAATAAAGAAGTCAGGCAGTAATTGGTCTTTTTCCATATCTGACTTAATACAGCAATTGTCCTCACAGACACCCAGTTCGTAATACCTCAAATATATAAATGTTGCAATACTTTCGTCAGTCACCATTGTATTACCTCACTCTGCGATAGTGACTTAAAAGACATATATTTAAATGAAAATTTGTTGTGGACAGCCTCAAGTCAGCTCAAACTCATAAAACAAAAAAACACAAAACCCCCTTAAGCTGCCTGCATGTATGGAAACAAAGTTTATAAAACAGTAAACTCTCTCAACTGGCAGAAAATCATGAATACAACGTCTTGAGTTCGGCCCTAATTACTCCAAAAATATCATTTCCAAAATCAACAGATTGTGCTTAAATTCAGTTCATGGAAATTCATTTATCTTTTTCATATTCAGATGTGGAGGAAAAAAATCCCACAACTAAACAGTTTTGCACCTGCCTTCCTCAGCCGCCGTGTGGTAAATGAAACCACACTAACATGTATCCTGTTACATCTTCACTGCCAAAAGAGTGGGCAGCTAATAGGTGTTAACCAGTGGTCATTGTTGCGGGCTGGAAATACCTGTCATGTTGTGTTTGTGAAAGTATAACATAAAAATAGCTGTGGAGGGAAAGATGCCATGTGGTTGGTTCGTCTCACCGGCACAGCTTTGAAGGAAGACAGATGCTAAAATGTTGACACCTTTTAACATGGCCAACATGAAAAAATGATGGAAAATACCGTATTAAAACAGAATTGAACGCACTGCTCTCATCTTAACTTGACTTGGTCACCTTTACTTTTCAGTGGCTTAGTGATAGCTCATGAAATGGCTATGGATTTTTGCCTCTTCACCTTTTTACAAACACCCAAACAACATCAAAACAAGTTTATTGGTTAAGTGGCACGACCTGTGTGTGCACATACTGCCTAAAGTGAATGGTGTTTTCATTTTTCTATTTTCTTGGAGATGTCAACAGACTGAATGTTAGTCCTGTGCAAAACTTTCCAAACTTTCTCAAATATTGTACCTTTTTCAAGATCCACAAGACAAAATGGGTCGTCCATATGTCCTGACAGACATAAACACAACTGGCAGTCCCCGATTTGTGTGATAATAGAAGAGGCTAAACAAACGGACAAATCAATCATATATTTATTAAACCTTCACAGAGTACCAGAAAGCATTCAATGACCAACTGATTTTATGTTTGTCACAACTAGAAAACAAGTGTCAGGCTAGAAACATGTTGTATAATAGATTACAGTTTTGTTTTAGATCACTTTGTGATACATTGAGTTTCCTCCTAATGAATGATGCTGCTGTTGATTATTCTGTCTTTGTCCTCTTGGACGGATGTGCTGCAGAAGTCTAACTGATACAGACAACTGTGACATACTGATAAATTGTACCAACTATTGGTTTAGCATCAGTAATGTGTCTTTATTCCCTTATTTGCCTGTAAGATTTTTAGATTTTGACATTAACTTCCTCAGCATATATTCACTGCTGACCTCCACAGACAGATAAATGGTAGAACCACCTACAAAAAAAGAAACCAAAAACTGTAATCTATCATGTTATTTAACCAGTACTACCTGCACCAGCTGATATTACGTAAAGCCTGCCTTCTTGAGACTGACAACCAATTAAAAGTGACAAATGACAATCTGGGCGGCGCTGTCGCCTGTAGGCGACAGTGTGGGTTCTCTCCGGTTGCTCCGGCTTCCTCCCACCATCCAAAGATATGCAGATTGGTGTCTCCCAAATTGTCCTTAGGCGTGAATGTGAGTGTGAGTAGTTGTTTGTCTGTATGTGGCCCTGCGATGGACTGGCGACCTTTCCAGGATGTACCCTGCCTTCGCAATGTCAGCTGGGATAGGCTCCAGCCCCCCGCGACCCTGTACGCAGGATAAGCGGTTGAGGATGGATGGATGAAATGACAATCTGTGAACATGACATTCAGGAAAAAGAAAGTGAGAAAAGATGATAAGATACACACAAGTGCTCCAAATGAAACGAAAACACGTCAAGTATAAGTAAATGCAAAACTGTCACTAATTTCTGAAAGTCTCAAAGCCTGTCTTAATGATTTTGCAATGCACTCTAAATGTTTTTGTTGTCCTGGTGAGAAACACTGCAAATGCTTGCAAAATTTATTGCAGTTTTAATTCATCCAGACACCACTTCTCTGCTATTTCTGGCCATTTACAGTATTTGAGATTCCATTTTTATTGGATGTTTGGAGGTACACTCTTGAAGTGACACAAGTTATTTTGAGGAGTTTAAAAGCTTTGAATGTGACTTCAGTTCAGTTTACAAGGTCTGTCATAACGTCTGTAAAACCACCGGCAATAAAAGACATATACAATTGGGAAGACAAATGTCTCCCCTCTTAAAGTTAAATACCGTATGTGCTGACAGCACAAGGTGAACAATCACATGTTTTAAAGAATCGCTTATTGTACATTTTCAGCCAGGATCAAGAACAGCAAACATCTCTCCAGCCCTCGACACCTGATAAAAAAAATAAATAAATAAAACACAAAAAGTCTAGTCAGCAGATCCTGAAGTGGGTGACAGCGTGATAAGCCCGGGGCTGTGCTTTCACTGTCATTAGCAAAAATATGTACACTCATTCATGGACTATGCTGCAAGATCCATCTCTGCTTGTGCTTTCACCAGACCGTGCTGAGCCGAAAATAATGAAATACATTCCACATTTTCACCTAAGTAAATAGTTTGATGTCAAAATAAGTGGCGTGACTATCAGTGAAAGCCTGCATCTCAAGTCACATGCAGTAAAACTGTCATCAAATCTTTCCAGGAGAAAGAAAGGGATTTGTGAGGGCATTTCAAAGACATCAATCTATTTCCACCGTCAAAGGGCCGGGGCGGGTAGGAGTCAAGCTCTGAATCCCCCTGAGGGAAGCGCACAATCATTTCGTAGAGTGATTTCACTCCCACTCTCGCAAACTACTCGTCATATGCAAATGAAACAAGGATTACATAAATGTTTCTACATTTGAAAGCATTTTCCTTAGAAAAACAATTTTACAGTGTCGCCCCACAACACAGTCCCTGACAGCTTGCAATAATAAGCTGCAGGAGAATACGGAGCTGTTGTTTAAGCTCGTGCCTATGCGAGGGCATGCTAATTTCATTTGAATGCATCCATCTGTGCATTAATGGGAAATAATGATGCAAACAAAGGACAAACAAATAAGGTGTGGGCAATCACAGACTTAATGATTACATGTTTATGGAAATGTGTTTCTGGAAATGTAAAAAATTGTTTAAGTAAGAGGAAAACAGGAATACAATAAAGGGAATTTATATCAAAATTTATAACCTCAGGTATGGAAGAAAAAAGCAACTAAACAAAAACAAAATGTTTTCTGTATTCTAAAGGCAGTAATTAGGGATCCTTGCTTTACTATTCTATTTGATCCAGTCTGCACCATGTACTGTAGTTTGCCAAGTCCTACGCTGTATTGACTGTTACAAATACAAAAATGGTGACTGTGTGCAACAGACAAAATCATTTTAATGATAAACCTGTCAGCCCCGTAGGGATTAAAAGATGCAAACAAAAAAAGCATTAGCAGCAGTGTGCATGAAAGGCCTAAAATCACTCCAGTTAACCGGCAACTTTCACGAGCAAAAAATTTGGTTGAATGGCTGATAAATAATTATGTTAGACCACGCAATTAAAGCCTTTTGAAAATGTAGGGGAAAGTCATCAGGTCTCCAAAATAAAGGTGGCTTCTTCCTGTTAAGAATTTAAAAAGGAAAGTGGCAAAAGAGAAATAGCAGTTAATCATCATGTGTCATTCAAATAAATGTGCAACATTTCAGAAATGCAGGCAAATATAAAGCATAAGGCACTGTTTTACCTTATTATTATTTTAAACAAATCCCCTGAAGAGAACACTCCGTGTACCCACATCCTGATAAATAGCTTTTTCCATGATGAACATAGCCTGTTAGCAAAAACACATACCTAGTATTGAGGCATTTAACCAAGTTTATAACATTTTCCCAAACTCACAAAAGTACTTTTAGTTCCCTTACATAAACATGAACACCTTAATTATACTTAGTTGCCACAACTAGATATCTAAGGGAAACATAAAAAATGCTGTTAAAAATGTTAATATGAACGTATGGTGATGCATTTATCAAAAACTTGATCCAGGTGGCAACAGTTTCTCTAAATTACATTTAGCAAATGCAAAATAGTTGCATATACATATGGTTGTGGACCACAGTTTGTGAAGACTGACAGATAAAAAAGAAACTCAGTCTTTAAATGATGTTTTAACTTCTATCAAAACACCTGATGTGTCTGGTGTACAGCACACTTTCCACCCCAACAAGTAACACTATAGTACACACAATTATACACTTTGCTGCGCAAGGAAAGGCAAAGAAGTATGAAATACCGGGGCCATAAACACACATGGCTGTTATCTACCCATCATTGCTCACATTCATTCATCTTCTTGCTCACCAAGCAACATTGTTGCCAACTTAGCAACTTCTTCACCAGATCTGGCGACTTTTCAGACTGCTTTTAGTGACTAAACATCCGACAAGAGCCAAGCAACAAATTTAGTGACATTTTTAGTTGGCATCAGCTACTTTTTCACCATTGCTCACAAATCTCCAGCTCACATAACACTGCTGGCTCACATAACATGTTGGTTATGTGAGTTGAGAAGAGATTGCCAGATTTGGTCGATCAATCAGCAGCGTGGCTGAAACATGAATGAGCTGCTCCTGCAAAAGCAACAGGATGGAAACACTGAGGTTATAGATCTTGAGGGGGATGAGCTTTTTCATGAGCTGATTCCACAAAGAAATCTACAGTACATGGAATACACGCTACACTGTTAGCTGATAATAGAACTTTACTCTATTTCATGAAGGCATTACACTGACTTACACTGAGTCTTTTTCCCTCTCTGTTTCCTTGTGTACTTAAATACGAAATTTCAGGTCCTTGTACTTTACTTGAGTATTTTCTTTTCATGCCACTCTATACATCTGCTTCGGTCCAATTGACAAGAAAATATTTATTGCATGAGACTTATTTGATTGCTTCAGTTACTTTACAAATTAAGATTTTTGCACACAAAACATAGTGTATAAACTATGATATTTTGTTAGTGATTAAACTATAAATATGTGCAAGCTGAAACAATAAGTCAAATAATCGACTGGCCAAAACTAGTGGCAACTATTTTGACCATTTAAATAATTTTTCATGTAAAAATACCAAACCATTTTCATGGCTCCAGCATCTCAAATGGGATTAATCGAGAAAATAATCATTAATCCATAAGGAAAATAATCAGTTGCAGTCCATACAACGTAGTATTAGCCCTACATCAACCAACTACAACCATTGCCGTAAAGCCTCATAGCCCTGGTACATTTGTATTAAAACTGTCTCTCTTTCCCAGAACTGAAATTACCTCTAAATTTCCTCTGAAATTACCAGAAAAAAACAACACACTTTTACTCTCTTTTAAGTTTTCATCTGGTGGGTAAACTATGATCCTCACTGTGTTGCATCAGTGCAATGAAAGCGCTGAACTTGAGCATGAAACCTTATCAGAACTGTCTTAGAACGATGTGATCCTCTGTTGAGCTTTGGAAATCCTTTTATCGCTTGCCCCTCCGCAGATGGGTCAGTGCTGCTGGAACTAAGAAGAATTCTGTGACTTTGAACGACTGTAAAGCTTCCCAGCTGTCTGCAAAGTCTTACTTGGTGACATTCAGTAGACGCATCCTTGAGCAATTCCAAATTCATTTGCATTACAGTAATGTAACACATGAATTGTACAGTTTAAGGGCATGGAAACATCACGCAGTGAAAAAACGTTCTCACCAGAAAAATGACAGGATTCATAGTTTGCTTAAATCCTTAAAGCTACAACAGTCTTGTTCGTCAACTGGGGGCAGCAGTTACAAGTTGTGAACACAAATCACCTTTTCAGTTGTTTGGTCCAACTTGTTAGCAAACAATTTTTACGCACCAAGCAGTTATGGAGCAACATTAGCATTTAGTCTGAGTCATGTTTCTGGCCATCTAATGTATGTCAGTCAAATATTTACTCTCCTTTTAGCTCTGTTTTAGTTTCCACCAACTCCTGCAGGAAACATCTCGCTCCACACTGTTCAGCAGCATGACGGTGTCTGTCTGTTGTTCGGTGATGCTCAGTTAGCATTGCAACCTTGCGCTGTGCTGAAAAGACTGAAGCTCCTAATTCCACAAATAGTATGAATTCTAAATTTCCGTGATCTTTGAGTGTGCACTGCATATGGGATGAATATTATGTCATATTTCAAAACTTGAAAGTCAGCATTTGAAAGCTTGAAATCTAATATAAAAGGTTTCGCAAGATTGAAACAAACTTTTGAAGGATTATGTGACTCTTTCTTAAGTTGAATTGGCAGTGGTATTACACAAGTCACAGTTTGATTGACATCCAAGTCTTTTTACATGTCCTGCTAGTACATTACATAAATGAACACTAATTTCTTGTATATGAACTGAAAAAGCAATTAACTTACTAGTATAGAATTGGGACATGGCTATATAATAGCCGTGTGTAGGGAAAATAGGCTGTGCATACTGTTATCAAACTACATATAATACAACCATTAGCAACAAATCACATTTCCCTCTGAGGTGCATACACATACACACATAACTTGTAGCCAGAGGTAGCAGAGCCCTTATTAACAAATGGGGGTTGAGTGTCTTGATCCAGAGTACTTTAACAAGGATATTTTAACATATTGATTGTTGTGTGAATCAAACCTGTGACTTACCAGGAAACAACTCCTTGCCACAAACTGTCATTGCTCCAAGGTAGATTGAGTGTTAAGATAGCTCTCTTATTGCTGCTTGTTTCAAACATAATTAACATTATTGACCCCTACCGTGGAGCTAATTTGCATTCATCTTACACTGATTTTTTTTTTGTTGATAACACTTTCCTAAAGCAACTTGCTGTATGGACAACGTGTATATGCTGCATTCTTCATGATTTAGAGATGTGATGCAAAGAGGAAACTATAGCTACCAGAACATGTTGGATGTCAGCTGTCAGAAGTCAGCTTGTACTGTATGTCAAAGTTTGCCTCTCTGCAGTAGATGGACACACAGTATGGCACTGTCAAGTGAATATATACAGTATATCTATTGTGAAAGAAAGTAGGGACCCTGTCTGGAGAGCAAAAAATCACTTCCCACAAAAGCAGAGAAAATATCATTTACTCTTTTGTTGTTGTGCGCTTCCATCTCCAGGGTATATACAGTATTAGCAATACCAAGGAAGAGGAAAGTGTCAGAAACAGACTGTGGCTATATAACACATTGCACTATCAGCTGAATTTTATTGGAAAGTCACTGTGGAGGATTTTGAGTTCAACTTTTCTTATAGCAGCAATTAAATATCGTGCAAATAACCTACTGGTTATAAAATAATCTAAAATATATAATTTTACATCTAAACAGTATTTAAAATCCCTTTAGTATATGAGGCAGCAACAAAAATGACTCCAGTGTTCTACTTTTGTAGTACTCCCTCTAAAAGCATTTTCAAATTAAGACAAACCAGGATGTTTTATGGGTAATGCACAGGCAAATATACCTACTGTTATCTTCCGCTGAAAGCTCTTCTCGCTAAGATTTCCTTGGACTGCAATGTGCTTGGTCTGCATTTTTCTTGATTTAGGCCCAGCTTATCTTAAGCTTATAGAGATGTCAGCAAAACCCCCTTTTAATAGCACAAGGCTCTTAATTCATTACCAAATGTAAACTTTGCTGCAGAGGAGAGCAGGATGGGCTGGGGGTAAATTAGAGGGTGTATTCTACTCAACTAATTACTCTGTAAATTCAAGCCCCCCTTGGGAGGAGAAAAAAAACACTCAGACATTTCTGTCCGCATTTATTAAATCTATCTACCCAAAGGGTGTAATGTCCCTTATTTTAAATGCTATTTAATAAATCTTTTTTTCTTAAGAACTGAAAGGCACATCTTCTATTTGTGCTTGTATCAAAGTTTCTCCGGTTGACAAGAACCAGAAAAGAAAAGAAGTAAGAATAATTATCAGCTTGCCAAACCATTGCCCCTGTCATAATCCAACCACATAGGACAGAAAAAGATTTCAATGTGGTTCGCATAGACGTGCAGCTTTGTGCACATGCATTCAACCTAACTTTAGCTATCAAAAGATGATGGCTGCTGACAGGTTTATTGCTTAACGATGCTGCTACAGTCACAAAGGGGAAAAATTCAGCTACCTGCCCGTGATAACTGTGATGATTAAACCCTTTGATGCAGAGCTGTCACCCTGTCAGGCTAAAGTCTGATGTAGGCGAACTGGTCATTTAATAGCAGACATCACACAGCAGGATAAGCCAGACCAAGTGCTGCTCCTGTCTGCTGCTCCCATCCACCCTCTTATCTTGTCTGAAGAGACGGATTTCAAGGTCAGTATGTGACCCCTCAACTGTCGCACTGCACGAACGCGCACACACACACGCTGCGCGCGCGCACACACACACACACACACACAAGCACACACACTTCCTTATACAATCATCTAACAAGGACACATTTTGCTCTCAGTGTCACTGTTTGTGTGATGGAAGGCTTTTGGGTGGCCCTTAAGACCCTATGAAATGGAGACACTTTCCCAAGTGACAGTGAATCTCATGTGGAATACGCTGCTGAAAATTTTTAGTCAACCACTCACCCCATGTAGGCTTAAAGTCGGTCGGTCCACCACTTTGGTCCCGATGGATTAGAGAAGACAATCATAGTTCCTAGAAGATGTATCCTAATGGGTTTGGTGTGCCCTTTTCATCTAGTCCCGTCATTAAGTTAATGTTTTAATTATTTGATTCATGAAAAAAATACCTGTAAAACTACTGACATTTCCATCAGCCTCGGCTGCACTATTTTGCAGTAATTAGCAAATGTTAACATCCTAACATGCTAAACTAAGATGGTGAACATAGACATCATCATGCTTCTATTGTAACTGCATGCTTACATTTAGCACTAAGACTGACAGGATGGCCTATTAAGTAACCCTGGGTCAATCCTCAAGACTTCTTCAAATGATGAAATAGTTCTTTTTAAGATGCAAGAGGTAACTCTTAATTATTACTGCTGCAGCCATTTGTAGGAAGGAAAGGGTAAATATGAAAGCATGACTGACTGCATGTCATAACCTCGCTCTGCTCATCTGTAGGTTTGTATCTGAACAGGAACCCAGCTGCAGTGTATTTTTGGTCTGCTTGTCGTGGGTGGGATGAGGAGTTTGTGTTCACTGTATTTTTTCTGGGCATACTGGGAAGGTAGACCACGAGACTATAGTTGTACACTTTAGATATAAGTGTAGACAAATGATGGATGGCTAAATGGGTGGACTGTGTTCAGTTTAAATCTGTTGTACAGACATAGATGTACAGTAAAAACAGTATGTACAATAAATTGCAGCATAGTGGAGGATTCTGATTAATTCTAAACATTTTTAAATGGGTGATTTTGCAGTTAGTGTGCATTTTCATCAGTGCTGATTTCCAGTAGCTTTGCAAACACACATGATGTGCGAATGGTTACACTCCTTTATTATCAGAAAGCAGGATCATATTTTTGGAATCTTTTTTTGTTGTTGTTGATGAGTGGGTGCACAGTTACTGTCAAGAATAAAGATTAAATTATAATTCACTTAACAATCAGGTAGTCATCAAACATAGAAATGTGGAACAGTCTTTGCTTAACTATTTCCAAAACATAGATGCAAAGACACCAAAAACAGGCATATACTGTAGATGGAAAGCAACCATACAAGTCCTGAGTATGGTAAATGCAGCTACTAAATGAATTAATATACTAAAAACACAAAAAAAAAAACAATTCTTCTTTAGTTAAAAAATAAGCTGATATAATTTGTCCATTTTCATTGAGATTTTAATTGCGATTTGATAACTGTGATAACTAAGTGTTGACAGCCTGTTAATATAGTTAGTTGTAACCACTTAAATTTTATGATATGAACACTAAAATATAACTTATTAAATGAAAAAGAATATTCTATATTATAATACAGAACTTTTATAACAGACATAACCACATGCCACATAAATGAAAGTGCTAAACAACATGATCATGTTCATGTTCTAAAAATGTATGTGTAAAATCATGTATATACAGTATATACATGCTATATAGTGCTAATATCTTCAGTTTGTAGTCATGCATGGTCATTGAAGAAGGGAATGGATTAGGGTGTGTATTTGCATTGATAATGAACATAAAACAACTTAGTGAGAGTTTAGTAATCCAATATGCTGTGGAACTAAAAGTATCCTACATATAATTAGCATGCACAGCCATTAGTATAGATTGGGTTCCTCCTCCTTGAATAACAAAGACCTCAATGCTTTGCCGTGACAGCCCAAGGAGTCCATTTAATTGCCTTTCTTGTAGCAATATTTCTCAATGCATGCAGAGACTGATAACAAAGAAGAATATACATGGCTGACAAAATACAGTTTACAACCCATTTGGGGGAACAGAAGACATGAAATGAATCTGTGAATTATTTTATTTTTTTAAAGAAAGAAGACGGTCATGCATCTCTCAAAGTTAAAGTGGCTTTTGTACACTTGTATGCCTTCAAGAGTGTACAGTAGAATGGTTTCTTCTGCACATGACTGTAATGATGTGAGTCTGGCACAGATTGCCATCCAACTTTTGAGAAAATTTAATGGCATTTAAATGTTACAGTATCATACAAATCTTGGGAGGAGGGTAAGTATCTTCCTAAAACAGGGTAAATGAAAGTGAACAAATCACTGAACATGCACTGTTCCCTTGATGTTACAGGATCTGAGACAGTACATGGTCTGTCTTTTTCAGGTGATTATACACCAATAAAAACAAATATTATATTCCATTTCTGCAAGTAGATCCTCCTAAATGTTACACACGGGATGCTTAATTGTAAGTCAAGCATACTATTTGCAAAACATGTTTTGGTACAGTAAAGAAATAAACCTGAGCTGTCTAAAATATCTCTGTCCCATCTCCCATATTGTTTAAGTTTTTTGGTTTATTATATAGCAGCATTATATAGCATACAGATTAGCAGCAAGACACACCCGTTCATTGAGTGTCTATCCTTTATAGCTGTGGTCTTTTCAAAACAGTAACATTGTGTATGTGGGTGTGAGTGTGGGTGTGGGTGTACGTGTGTGCAGCACTGTACAGTAACAGCAGTGTAACGTTAAAGGCCCATGTGTACAATATCAATCTAGATAATGTCATATCTGGATAGCATACCAAGACCAATTTTGTTGAATCATTCATTGCAGCGAAATGTTAGCAATCCGAATCAGCTATGTGTATTTGCTGTCTTCAGCACACCCCATTCATACTGCTAAGTGTGAACAAATCACTTAAATAACTCACTCAATGAGTGGGTGTACCTGCTCGCAACTGACTGAGAGCTCACTGAGTGCACATATCATTTCAGGAAGTGATTCAGTTTGTTCACCTAACAGAAAATGTTCGCAAACAACACAACACTGGATTACTGCAATGATGTAAATAGGCAAAGCTTCACTCAAAAAATGCATTAATACAGGATTTATATTATTATCAGCCACATATTTTTTTCTCAATAACATTCTAAACAAAAAAACAAACAAAAACAGCACTGCTATCAGCTTTCACCAAGTTGCACATTGAAACACATGAAAATGATCACCAAATGTATGGCAGACTTAAGTAGGCTAGTTTACTGAAACTAAGGTATTTTACCTAGTACTGAAACTTTCCGGACCTAAGTAAGAATAGTTTAACCTGTTATCAATGCTAATAAACTTGTTTAAAGGGCAAGTTGTAGTTATGTAACTCCTGTATGGCAGCTTTGCATGATTCAAAAAAATCATTTTCTGTAAATCATTACAGAAATCATTACACTGGCTCCTCATGCAGGGCTTCAATTCAGCCTCTGTCTGAAACAGGCTGTAGATGCTCCTGTCTCTTTAAGCCCCCCAAATCCCATTGTCTTCTGATTATTGTTACAAGGCTATTGTTGTCTTTGAGCAGTACAGTCAGACTGAGCATTGTTGTGCTGCTTTCTGTGGGAGCAAAATACCATATATGGAATTCCAGCTCTGTCTAGCTAATTTTGAAAAAGCAGTTCAAACAGAGTGTTCAGAACAGGAGGAAATCTGAGGTTGTGGCTCACAGGCTGTTACGTCCCTGCTCGCTAGGGGTAGGGAAGACAAAAACATAAACCAGATGTTCTTGGTAAAAGTGGAAATGTTAAAATAACTTAAAACAACTAAAAGTCAAAACAGAAATTGGGCAAGTGGGTGCTACGTTAAACCAAAGAACAAAATATAACCAAAAGAGATCCCTCCTAAACAAGGGATTAATAACTACAAAAAAAGGAGAACCAAAAACCTCTCTAATTCGTCATTTTAAACAGAAACAAAGGGAGCGAAGCACCCTTAAACCTAGTGGGTCTAATACAATAAATGTCTAACAAGTGTAAACGGCATCAGTAATAAGCTGATCCCGGGCCCAATTTTGCAGACCAAGCACTAATCACTTAATTGTTCAAAACAGGATGTGTTACCAACTCTCAGTAACACAACTAACAAGAAGGGGTTTGCCACTAAAGACATGCACACACAGGATTCAATACAATGACCAGCACGGAGGTAAACTATATGGCGTATGGTAGGTGCCTCCTCACAGCAGCAGACCAGCCTATTTAAACAGGAGGAGCTTGAAGGGGGGCTTGCAGGCAGCTCAGGGATTTGAGTAGGGTTGCTGCGCCGCTCCAATCAGGGATCTCTGATGTGGGAGGCGGGACTAGCCAGAACTTCCTCAGAAACAGCCAATCCCCAGCCGGGAATCTCACAGCCTCATTAACACACAGAGAAAAATAGCAGCAACAGTACCAATGTAAACCCTGCTACTGCTGATTGACTGAAGCTAAGCAGGTTTGGGTTTAGGAAAACTAAGTTGCTGCTGGAAGTGGTGTTGGTGGGCCGGAAGGGGCAGTCTTCCCTCTGGTCCTAATAAGAAGATCCCAGTGCAGTGATGGGGTAACTGCACTGTAGAAGCTGCCGTCCTTCGGATGAGACGTAAAAAACCGAGGTCCTGACTCATTGTGGTCATTAAAGATCCCATGGTACTTGTCGCAAAGAGTAGTGGGTTCCCCGGTGCCATGGCCAAATTCCCAACCTGGCTTTCACCATCTGGCCATCTAATCTGTATATGTGTATCTAATATGTAATTCATTATCAATATTAAAATAAGAATATTTTCTAAAATTGTTTCTATATTCTAATGCGGCAACCTGCCTTCTTCTTTCTAGAACATGTTGATTTCTACTGGAAACAAGTAAAAATATTCTTACTACACTGGTGTATTTTTTCACATCTCGAAAGAAAAGATTTTTGAGGAGTCAGAAAAATAAAAAAGGGATTTGATTGAAGACATTGAATTTGTAAGGGAAGGTTCAAAAGCAATTTGACGCAAGGAAACCATGGTGGAGCAGGGTTGAAGTGGACATAGAAAGAATAGGAGGAAACAGTTGCAACAGAGTGAAAATGGAGGTTGTTTGTTGAAGTGTCAGTGTGACAGCACGTGTTCATATTCAGTATTTTCCCTGTTGCTGCCAACTTTCAGCATCCTTAATTCGGTTCCTTGCAACTGTTGCATTGGCATGAAACCAAACAGGGATATCAGTCCTCATGACTGTATAGCATTTGTGTCGTTATCCCTATAGAGTCCGTGAAATTGTATAGATTTTAGAGGCATAGGGGAGCACACTGGGAAGCTGACAAGTCAAAACAAGCACCATGCCTGATCTTGACTTTTAATTACAAGCTGCTTGAGAAGTGTAAATACATCACGTACTGGAGAAGTAATAAGTGGCTTTATTTGATGCAGCATTATCACTGATAACACCTTGCATGGTGAGTCATACTGCATGCAGAGCAAGTGAAGCTGCTGTAGAGAATGGGAAAAGAGAGACAGAAGAGGGAAGGGGGAGTTGGGAAGGAAGAATAAAGCGTTATCTTACAGATGGGAGCAGAGATGCCTTGTCTGGAGTAAATTACCAGTTGCTATGGGGGGGGATGTAGCCTGTGTAGAAGGGGGCTTGTGATGTGAAATCACTCCAGTGGTTTGTGGCCTGCAGGGAGCCATGTGGGGACAGGAACAGGGCAGTGAGCGATGAGTGGCAAACAAACAGTTCACTGAGTGACACGCAGCGTACGCAGCATGGACAACCCGGGTTGGAGGTTAAAACAGCAAGAGCAGTGAACTCTCCAGGGTGGCATGAGAATGATCGAGACAGAGCCAGAGGGAGAATGTGTATGTGTCAGACGTGTATGTGTGTGCACTCCAGAGAGAACGAAAAACAGAGGTTGAGGTAGACAAAGAAAAAATTGATTTATTCTCTAATTACATGTAATACTTCTTTGATTACGTGATGTAAAAAAATTCTCATTTTGTTTGACTACTTTGAGTTGTGAATTATTATAATTATACATAATCACACATAATCACACACAAAAAAGTATTTGAAAAGACACTAAAAATATCAAATTAAAACTGTAAAGTATACTTAGTGTGTATCTGTGTGTTCAAAATGCCATTGACCTATTTTGTCAACCAGAAACATGCATAGTCTGTAATTCTTCTACAATAAATGAAACTAGCTGTACTTTGAGACATAAGCTGTCACCATGTTAAACCATGCTAAAGATGACAAATATACAGATGTTTAGCAGGTATAATGTTCACCTTCTGTTTTTAGTGTGTTAGCATGCTAAAATTTGCTAATTAGTTCTAACACAAAGTACAGATGAGGTAGAGAATGCTATCTAATTGTGCAGGAATATGGCCATAAAGGCAAAAGGGAAATTAAATTACTCTTTTCACCTGATCATGGTGCTAGATGAAAAGGGATCTTCTGGGGACCATGAATGTCTGTCCAAAATGACAGACCAAAATTGACATCCGTAGATGCCGCTGGCTGTGTGTGTGTGTGTGTGTGTGTGTATTATACATCTTGTATATATCTTGTATTATATGTCTTGTGATGCCTTAAAAACTTTTTCAAAGGGTTTGTAAAAAATCTTAAAGCTACATGGAGCAGTTTGTGAGGCTTTTTGTGATATTGCTCCAAATAATAAGCAAAATAAAATGGTCATGTTTCTTTATGTCCAGTTCAGCCAGCATTTCTGTTTGAAAGTTCGCTAAGATGAGTAGAAGATAAACGCTGACATTAAATGTGCATTTAGTGTGGACCTTTCAACAAAATGACGGCCAAACGGCGCTATGGCTCTTTTGATATTCAGCTTCAAAAGACTAAAGAGTGAAGAGTAAACTGAATAGCTCAGAAATGGACAAATGGAGTGACTGGCATTGACATTCTGAACAAAAAAAATAAAATTGGTGAAGGTATTTCATGTTTACATGTAAAGTATTAAAAGAATTTAGCTTAAATTTCTGTACTCATTTTTCATTTGTCATTTGCTCATATGAGTTTGAAAGATCAAACCGAAAAATTTTTTTGAAAAAGACCATCAACAATTATTGTTTGACAATATATCAGCATTAAAAACTGTGCAAGCTGTGGTAGGCAGTTTATTTTAGAAACATTTTTTGTTATAGTTGTTGAAATTATTTTTACATCTCAACAGCAATCAATAAATCAAATGCTCTGACACAAAAATTAATAAAAGCTGAGACCTGTGGCTGTCGCAGGACTGTAATAAGCACAGGCTGGCCTACCTACCTGTTTATCGACCTGCCTACCTGTACGCACTCTGCCTGCCTGACCATACTTCATTACATTAATCATCACCCTCCTAATCAACAGTTCACGGTGTTTGCTAAACTAATCATGAGCGAAGCTCAGATTTCATTTAAATGTATAAAAATAACTGGACTGCGGTCATTTGTTGGGCCTGAGCAAGTCTCTTTCTAATTAAAATTAAACACTGAATGAATCTAGCAAGCGACTCATTCATTTATCCTGATGATGTTCTCTTTAGCGTATAAAATCACACTCATTGTGTGCGTCAGTTTACAGGGACAAAAATCCCACTTTTCATGTAATGACGGGTCTGAATGTGGCCAACTAGTGGAGTCACTTCACCTCACGTAACTCCTGAGTACAATTTCAGATGTTGAAACTTCTTATTAGCAAGTGAGGTAAAAGTTGGAATACTGTTACACAAATGGCTAAATCAACTTTTCTTTTTTTTTTAAATATGCAAACCAAAAGCTTTACCAGGAGGCACCTCAAGGCTCAGGCTCCCTTGCAGTGGAGGATCTAAAACTTTTTCAAGCTTTAAACCAAAATTACATTTTTTTTACATATATGTCAGAACAACATAATAAAGAGGCACTAAGCAGTTTAGCATTGTACTTCCATTAAGTTTGAAGTCTCACAAGAAACAGATTTTAAAAATGGAGTGGTCAAATAGCAGAGTCCAAGAAAACTGACTTTTAGTCCCTTGTATGGGGCAAACTTCAAAAACACAGAATCTTACAGTTCTCATAATGCATTGGCATTTACCAGATATAGACGGTATATATATCTGGTAAAATTGCACAGGATTTTTGTTAAACTCCCTCCACAAAAGACATTAAACAACTGTTTTCATAGGCTGATCTTTATGTTTCAATGTCTGTGTTTGGCAAAGTTTCCCTTTAAAAACACATTTTTAATATAACTAGTAACTAGTGCAGGGCCCGTTCCCACTGCAGTGCAGTGCTTGTTCAAAATATGAGTCTCACATTAGTTGCACATACAGCAATAACAGCTCTGACACAACACGACAATGGCGGAGCTACTGCAAGATATTCAGCGCTTCCTTAGACCTTCATAAAACTCTTACAACCCCAGAACACATTTGTTTCTAACGTATATCAAACCTGCATGATGACGATAACTCTATTTCATTACCACATCAGAGCATATAAGCCCCCCTCCAGCGTACCCTGTAGTTCATTCAAAGTTTATTAATTCTGAGAGTGCTGCGTGTCCAGATTGCACCAAATGCGACACTGCACTCCCTTGGGTCCACAGCAACACACCTGCCACATGTGAGGTCAGCTGGTAGAACAGTTCTCAACATAATCAAAATACACACACACACACACACACACACACACACACACACACACACACACACACACATTCCCGCCTTTATTAGAGATATGCAACACACAATACTACCACCAGAAAAGATGGCCTCTAAAATAATTATAAAGTTTAATCAACATCTTTTCCACAACATGCCGCCAATAAAAAGCATGTCATAAGCTTTACAAAGGTGCTGTAGGTTCAAGGCAATTATAAAATCACATTGTACAGGCTAGTAACTGAATGTAAAGTTGTGAAGTGCCAAACTGAATCAGAACATAAGCTGTACTCTTTTCAGACAAGCATGAGAAAAAAGGCTTCTGCAGCAGAGAAGCCCAGATCTGTGTGAGGGCACTTGTCTCACAAATGATCTTGTTGCTATTGCTGACTTGAACTGTCACTAAAACCCCCATCTGTGTAAGGATAAGGACAACAGGACAGGCTGTGGCTTGAAATGCATACCTCATTCACTGAAGTGTAGAAAGTAGTGTTCAAACTTCTCTTGCACTCTTAACAAGATGCTTGGTTTATGTCTGTCCTCTTTTCTCACTACGGCGTGGGCGATTCTTGTGGTACACAGTGAAGGAAGAAAATCTCATGGAGTCAAGTCAAGCCTGTTGTAACTTCAGGTGTGCAGTCATCTTCAAGCTACAAAAAGCTTGATTTCTTGCCCTGTGAAAGCCTGCGTTAAGTTCACTGAGGTTTCTAAGATCTGTATGAAGTAAATTAGTCTAGCTCGCCACAGTTTGTCACAGAAAAGGTCATATAATCCCGATCCTCGCTCTTTGGGAGGGCCCTCTTGTCCTTACTCAGTCCCGACAGTGTGTCCATGACCTTCCTGCTGAATAACCACTTTAGCACGCAGTAGAACAACAGGTGCTTATGCTCTGCCTCCACTCTTCCTGCATCATTCTCAGAAAGGCTAAAAAAATATCTGTGGGGTATCCATTTCTGATCAGATTCTATACCTTTGCAACATAACCCATTTGTCTTTGGTTACCTAGCAGGAGATGTGCTGCAAATAGTGCATAGCATACTCTTGTTAGGCATTTTCCCTATAATTGTCATTTATTTAATTAGTTTATTTTCAATATGTTGAAAGAATGTTCATGTGTTCACATTGTTCACAATGTGTTCACAATGTTCACATTCAGCATATGTTATATGTGGAGAATGCTGTAAGTTAGGGATAAGTAACAGATAAAAACATTGGACCCAAGTTACTTCAACCCTGTACAGCTGTGCATTCAAAACGATTTGAATTTTTCCTAATAAGGGTCAAATCCCTCTCCAGTGTTGATGACTTGGCTCCTCTTTTTCTGCCTGTTAGAAATGAAGTGACATGGCAAGCTATTTTAGTCCCTATACAGAGTTTGCACCAATCAAATTGCAGTGTCTTTTTACCTTGTTACCTAATTAAACTTTTATTGCTTCAAATATCTTAACTAATCATAATTGTGGTTGTTTTTCATGAGTGTGTACATCCATCCATTCATCCATCCATCCATCGTCAACCGCTTATCCCGTGTACAGGGTCGCAGGGGGGCTGGAGCCTATCCCAGCTGACATTGGGCGAACGGCAGGGTACACCCTGGACAGGTCACCAGTTCATTGCAGTGAGTGTGTACAAGTCTATGAAAATAAATTCTTTATTTTTTGACTTGCAAGCTGAAATGTTAGAATCTTTGACAGTAGTGGCTTACCGGATACATGAATGAAGCTTCATATATGACTTTTCTTTTTGACTGTTGATGTCAGTCAAACTCCTCCCTTTTCCTGATTGTTTTTTTTAATCCTTGAATTTTCTTTTCCTGTTGATCCAAATGTTATTCTTGTGAGTGAAGACCTTTTGGACACTATGGATCACAGTGTGCTGTGATTGGTGTTATTTACCTAAACCCTTTTCCCACTTGCATTTTTATGGTCTTTTAGTCAGCTACACCGGTGCATAAAGATGCAAGATGACTGATTCAGGAAACAAATTCCAGTCTGATTTCCTGTTATTATCTCCTGTGCAGAATGATCTGCACCCACCGACTCAGCTTCCTCTCCATCACGTCATCATTGTAACTGTGATTGCTCAAGGACATTCTTGAACGCAGCCTTGAAGAAGTCCTACTCAATTTCATTAGTGGTTCCTGGTGTAATCCTGCAGCACTATACCATATGAATTATCTACCAGTGGTGCCAAATGGCTTTTGTCCCTGTTTCAGCCAGCAGAGCAGTGCCAGCTACAGTGCAGATGAGGACAACCATGGAAGCTTGCTATCTCCATTCAGGATTCCTCTTTGATGTTACATTTGGTCCAAAAGAGTGGTAATGTAATCTGACTTAAGATTTTACAGCATATATTAGAAACTTGTCTTTGCATCTGCCAGATGTCCTCAGTTGTAGTGTAATAATGACTGGCAGATGTTGTCTTTTCTGTTTGACAGAAGTTATGGACAAGTGTAAAGTGATGTGCGATCTGAAAGTTAGAAGTGACAGGCCGACGTGAGGGATGATGTATGAACTGAAATGGCAGAAGTGATGCATGAACTCAAAGGACAGAATGAACAAAATCAGGCAGCTGGAAAGACAGAACATTCAGTAAAGGCAAACGACAACGTCAGTCCTCAATAAACAGCACTTCAAGCAGATGTGAGCCCCACTGAAAGGTAACACAGCACACGTCAATAACAGCCAGTGAGAAATGTCAAAACAATAAGACAATATACCAAAGGAAAATAATGTGTGAATGCTGATGAAAATGAGCAGTAATATATTGCATAAAGTAAGAAAGCACACAACGACACTATGCTGGCAAGAATTAAACTCAGTAGACCTCAGCACACCAGACTGATTGCATTCACTTTTTATCTAATTTGTTGTTTGGCCAACACAGTCGACCCCACTAACCCATTTGTAATCAATTTGACTAATGGAATAGTCTATTTGCCTGAAACAGTGAACATTCATTGTTTAAAATAGCCTATTGACAGCTATATTTGAAGGTGAAAACTCGTCATCATAGTCTATACTTCAGGCCGAAAAAAGTCTCATGAAAATCATAGAAAATGTTAGGTTCTGATGTATTCTCATCCCTAGACTAGCAATTATAAAGTATGAGGCAACAAGCTGTGCCTTTGTGCATTCCTGCAGGACATTTTGCTTGTTGTTAGTGTCTGTATGTCAGCTCACACTGACAGCACTGCACTCCTATTTTTTTTTCGTCACATTTGGTATCATTTAGTTTACATCTGGCATTCTTATCTTTGAAGTGTTTTGTCTGTGGAAAGAATAGGTGTGCTGTTGTGCGATGCCGCTAGCAACCAACAAACTCCATTTTATTACACAGTATAGATATCACAGGCAACTACAGTCCAACTACATTTCAAGGACAGTCTCTTCACAGCATTTTCTGCTGTTGGAGGTGTTTGGAGAGATCTGGAAGCAAATCAACAGGTGCAATATGGAGATTGTGTGGACATGTGATGTTGTGCAGCTGCTCTGAATGATATGAACAGCTGCAGGCGGCATTCCATCTCATCTGATTGAGGGCAAACTGTCATGGGAGTGACAAGTCAGACGGGATCACAGTTACACCTTAAGCTGGAAACATCCCTGAGGATTTATTGAAACCTATGAATATCAGGCACCATCCCATATGACTATTTATTTCCACTATACGGGTTTTTTTCCCAGTATTCACAGTCAGAGAGGAGTGCATATTGACCAGTATTCAAGTCTGTCTGTACAGAAATGGACATTCATCAAAGCCTGCCATGCTAATTTATAATGAAACAATAAAGAAACTGAGGGAAAGTAAAACAAAAAAAATTAATCCATTAATACTGACGGTCTCATAGTGCAACAGGATCAAAGGGAGGAGGTTGGTGCTTGGTGGGCATACAGTGGAGAGCAGTATGTGCCCTGTGTTCTTTGTGTTGCTACACTTTAAGGCAGTGATTCCAAACCATTTGACATCAGAATAAGTAATATCCACAGGTTATGCCTTAGTGTGGACATGGGTTCAACCAAGGTGTACCTTTTCCTTTCTCAGATATTTCACTGCGTCCCTAAATAGGTGAAAGTATGCAGTATTTTCCAAGAAAAAGGCAAAATGTCTCACAATTCTCGGAAACATATATGTTTATCTAGCTTTTCCATTTAACCATTTATAATAATCATAATAATCTTGGGACCCTTGGGGCATTGTGAAGCCCAGATGAGAGACCACTGCTTTGAGGTTAAGGTGATAACATTTTATTTTAATATTAAAAAAGTCAGTTTGCCCCATCTTGCACTTTAATATTAATAATATTAACACATATGTAATAATAATATGTACACTGGAGATGCAATAAAGTCTTACAAATGTGGTTCTGTCACCACAGAGAAGCAAGAAGTATTTGGATAAAACATATTACCACAATATAACAACATATTTCATAGTTATTATTAGGATTAGTTACCTTGACTTAAATATTCTCTTTGCAAAGGACACAGCAGCCAGTCGCCCTCGCTGTTCTCTGACAGCTCTATAATTACATCGACAAATTTGTCATATTTATTGCCATTATTACTAAGGAAGTTTGAAAATGTCCACTCAACTCTACTGGTAGTGTAGATATTTATGACCAATTAGGTTTGTTTTTTGGTCGCTATTTAATTGTATTTACTGCATATGGTTGTCTGACGGTGGTCCATGTTAGAAACGTATCATTTCAAATTCATGACGTGCAAATTACAGGCTAAATAATCCTTTTCATATTGCGCCTATTCAATTCTTGAATTACTTTATAAACCATGAGTGCTTCACAGACATTTCTCGAACAACAAAGAGTTTTTGTCAGGCAACACATAAATCACAGCAACTGCTGAGCACTGCCTGGAAAGGCTTATTATGTATCACAAAAAAAAAGTCAGTAATCATGTTCAAAGTAGCAATGATGGTTATATCTCACTCATCCACAAAGCGTTATTAGTTTGTGGAGCCACAGAGTTGCCATATAACATTGACACTAAGTGTTAACATAACTGGTGTTTATCACTCATAACGTTATTGCTAAGGATTGTTACGTGTGTGTGTGTGTGTGTGTGTGTGTGTGTGTGTGTGTTTATTTGCTTTAGTAGGCCCTGTACATCTCACCAGATAAGAACTAAATGCATATTTTTTCAATATGCCAGTTAAAGGGCTTACCTGCTGACATAGTTAAACTACTGTGAATTCAGTCCATCTCCAAAAGTGATCCATGATAATCACACCCAGTCATGGTCACAATCTAAATGAGATGGAGACAGGGCAGATGGAAAAGGAGCTGAAGCTGTCAAAAAGGAAAACCATCATCTTTAAAACCATCTTTTTCCTTTGATGGTAAGGCTTCTTTGGAAATATTTTGCAAACAGAAGGGGCACTGCGAGCTGAAGGTTGCACTTTCTCACAGTGTACATCCACTTGTTATATCGTTTGAAAACAAACTCTGGTAGTTAATTTCAATGCCAGTGAGTGCATACCTTCTCCCAAAATAGCCACAGTTTTTCAAAGGGTTTGGATCAACAAACTTCCATTGATTTTGAATGTATTTCTGTATGCAAACCACTCAAAATGAGCAAAGGGGAATACCAATCAGTTTAAGAATTCACTTTATTTCTCTGGGGTACGAATGTCCAATCGATGTTTGTAAATTTATTCCAGTGTCTGATAAACAGCGTGATGTAAAGAACCTGGATGTTGCTCAGGTGGAAAAATCTGAGGCTGGGTGAGATATAAAGTATTCAGGTTTATTTATTAATACAAAAATTAAATACATACAGTGCTGCCCTGTTAGGCTTTAAACTATCATTTACATAGGAAAAATAGATCAGTTTGAAGAGGCAATGACATACAGAGGACCAAAGAGAGTTACAAATATATGATACAAAGAGGCTTCTTTTACTGTACATGAATTCTCAAAATGTTGCATTTTTATTTGCAACAATGGAAACCCTGATTCAGGGGTTGCATATAAGTAGTTTTTATTCATCAACTATCACAAATATATCATTTTTACATGACACACATAAACACAAAACAAAAAAATCCAATCTAAAAATTACATATTCATATCTAAATGAGACGTTAAAAAATATAACTTGAAAAGTAAGCCAATACTTAAAAACTACAATTTCTCATCCAAACATCAAAGTAGCCCCTAATATGTACATTTTCTGAAATGTTTGATATATATTTCCATCTTGATGAGTCATTTTGTATATTATAATATTAATTTATATTTTCCTTGTGAACATTGTTGCAACCTTGGCTGCAAGTTTAAGTTTAAGTTTTTAGTTTAAGTTTACTGAAAGTCATTAACCATAAATGATAGATGTGAGAACAGAGCAACTTTGTAATTCCTTTACAAAAGCAAACATGTATACATAACCATAATATGTTTCATTCAATAATATAAATCTTTGTTGTCCTGTTTTTATAATGTAAGTGTATATATTATATGTGTCTTTTTCCAAGTATGATGAAGTCAAAAGCTAAAAGGTTTTACTTACAATTGTTTTAAATTTATTTAAATATAACAGGCGCTGTGAGGAATGGCGTTCACTTATCGTTTTTGTGCAAGTGGATCCTCGCGGACATACTAAAACCACACGTTACACTGTAATAAGATCAACAATGTTTGGATGAACATGTTTTGTAATCAATGAAAGAATAAGAAACACTTATTGCAAGGTTATTGCCCTTGGGGATAATAAGAACACAGATGCTTTTCAAAAAGTAAGTATCTTGGGCAAATGCCTAATTAATGTGAAATTGAGGTTAAGAAAAAATCTGCTTTGCTTTAAAACCAATACAACAGTAGAAAAGTAATTCTCTCCCGTGATGCTATTATTCCACACTCTGCTGGGAGGCATTCAGTGAGGTAATTAACTTCACTGACATGTTGTGAATTCTCGCCTCTCAGATGGAATGCTGGATGTGCAGATAGACTGATTGAAAAACTCCCATTTAGGTTTCAATCTTTAAATTATCCACGTCCGACCATATTTCTACAGTACTATTGCTGATAATCGCACTAATTTTACACTTGGCAGGAGATAATAGTCGCAGCTTATTCTGAGCAACAAGCACTAATTGCCATCCTCATTCTTTCTGTCACGCAAAATAAAATACCTGATGTAGTCCACTTGAAGATGGAAAAACACAAAAATAATTATGTCGGCAAGGTTACATGAAACATAAATGCCTTCATCAGAGTGGAACACAACAGGACAATGTCACTGTACTGCAACTAGAAACTGATGTGTAAATTAAAGATGTTACTTTGCTTTTTTACTGCAGACCAATGTTTTGTCAATCTTTGTTAGCGATCCTAAATGTCTTGTGAGTTGACTATTAGTGCAGCAACTCTTGCTTTAATTATGTATTAATCAACATACAAAAAATTGTTTAATTAGAATAAAGTATAGGAACATAGGGGGCTTTCACACCTGAATGTCCAGCACCAAGGTCCGACCAAAGTTCATGTTTTGATACATTTTGAAACATGTATCAAAACAAGGAGAAGAGTGCAAACAATCCTTCTTCACTTCCATTTGAGAAGAGACCAAAGAGATGAGTAGCAGTTTGCTTCCACAGTGGCCATCGTTCATTTCCGGGTTTACATGATAACCGCTGAACTTACACGCTAATTTTGGTTTGGATCAAACTGAAGTCTGACAGTCCGGACCAAACGAGGTAGGTGTGAAAGCCCCCATTGTAAAAATTGTCCTTTACAATATACTAAATGACTTGTTTTATTCAGTATTATTCAATAGTAAACCAAATTTACAATGATGTAAAACTGAAAGCACTGTATGTTTAGCTTCTGCTTGTTCAGTAACTTAACCGATTCATTATTACAATTTCTGTCACTTAATTTTCTGCAGATGAACTTGACATTCATCGTCACAGCTCTAGTTGACATGGGTCATGACTAAATGAGTGTGGATTAAGTGAATGACTTTAAAATGAATGAGGGTTGTAAACTCATCTAACTTACACCCCAAAGTTTCCTCTGAAGAGAAAAGTACAGACTGTCAACTTTTAATTGAGCTCGTTTTTGCCTCCAGGTAAAACGAGAGAAGAACACTTTCAGTTTCTGTCAGTAATCCTGCTTTGAGGTGGGCATGAGCGAATTACTTGAGATAATGGAACAAATTTACATTCTGAGAGTTTGTCTTATAGATGACTTACAAGAGGACATAACTTTCTGAACTTTAGTTATAATCCTTTAGATTTTCATGAAATTAACCCCAGTCAACATTCTGTCATTACATCTTTAATTAATTGGTTTTCATTGCTAGTGGCGGAGTCTGCCATTTGAATTGCCTCCACAACCAAGGGTTCACGGGAAACAATGCATGTATTTAATCTAGGGTTACTGTTTTTTACTCTGACAGTAATGTAAGAGCTACATTAAGTGGCTTCTGATGCAAACAGAACATTTCCTACTGCTGCTGCTGCTTCACAATAAAAGCGTTCAACTGTCGAAAGTTGGGGTGACTTTTATTGTGAAGCAGACACATGCAACACTGTATTTCTCAGGGAGGTTAGCACTGACTATGATTACTCATTAAAAATGCATCTGATCACTTTTAAATATTGCACAGAGTGACTTTGGGTGACTTCTATTGTGAAGCAGTCACATGAAATTCAATGTATTTCTCAGCAAGGTCAGCGCTGACTGATTTCTCATTAAAAATGCATGTGATCAGTTTTAAATATTGCAGTGAGTAACGGAACAAGAAACTAAACTGCACGTGCCACTTGAACTCAGATTGCTCATGACACAATGGAAAAAGGTAAATTATTGACTGGTCCTTTTGCTAAAACAACATGAATTTGTTTGGTTGCACTGTAAACAGATACACCAGTTGATCTTCTGTATTATTTAGTTGCTCTTCTTTATTATAGTATTTCTGAAAAGTAGCTGCTCAAGAAGTGTTTGACGCCCCCAGAATTGTGGGACGAGGAGTATTAATCTGCACTTGATCCTACCACAATAACCATGGATGTTACCATATCAACCATGGCTGAACACTTTATTTTACTGAACTCGTAATGATACTCCATGAAGTGACTCAGATGTGAAGGTTATTAAATAAAATAAACCTATAACTACTGTAATTGTGGCTGCAAACCATCAGCTCCTAAAACATTTGTGTTAAGGGTCAATAAACACAATGGAGATCACCATCACCAGCTATATATAGCATCATACCTCCAGTCTTTTGCATCTCCTCTATATAAAGCTGATATTAAGCTGTCATTGAGTTACTCCTTAGATAGAAAGCTTAGAAAAGGAATCACAGGATGAAATAAACGTCTTCAATGAAAAATATCACTTTATAAACCACCAGTCACTGGTGGGTTGACAGCTACAGATTGAGCTACGAAAAAAAAGCCCGGATGCCAGTGAATACATGGCTAATAAATTCACACCATGCACGCGTACTGAAAAACAAAATATGTTGCCTGTCAAGGTGAACTGCTGTTTTGTCGTTTGAATGCTTTGAGTGTTTCGCCTTTTGAAATAAGCTGTTGAAGTACCCGTGCCCAGGCTGCACTTACAGACACTCTTTGCTGCTTTATTTGTTTGCTCTCAGCGTTGTGAAAACTCTACGCCACAGCCACAGACAAGAAATACTTGTTTGTCCCACCCCATAATCTTGCGTGTCAATGTGTTATAAAAGTTTAAATACATGGAATTGCAGAGGATTAAAAAAGATGACTGTGACATTACCTCTGATAATTTTCTCTGAATGGGGGTCGTCTGGTGTTGCAGCACTAATACCATTAGTTTAATTGGACGCTGGTTCAGATGTAAGACATGTATTTTATCAGTCAATGAAATCGGCTGCCCACTCAGAGTCAAAAGAGCAGAATGAAGCTGTATATCTCCACCCCATCACAGATTACCTCTCTCGTTTACACTGACGAAACGGAGAAGAGGAGAGAGAAGCATTAATTAATTATTGATAATTCCCATTATAATATTCAGAATTTTGAATATTTTGTTAAAAAGATTCAAGACAGATTTTTAAGCACCATTAAAGGTTCAGTGTGTAAGTTTTAGTGGCATTTAGTGGTGAGGGTTGTGGATTAAAACCAACTGTCCCATCTACCACTGTCTCCTACTCTTTCAAAGAGCGTAGGACAGCTACGGTGGCTGACACAGGACAAAAGGTGTCATCTCCTGAGACAGCAGAGAGTAGCCAGTCAAAAAATGAGGTTTCTTTAGGTACATT
This sequence comes from Lepomis macrochirus, assembly GCA_024633595.2. NCBI lineage: Eukaryota > Metazoa > Chordata > Actinopteri > Centrarchiformes > Centrarchidae > Lepomis > Lepomis macrochirus. The sequence goes on along the minus strand of JALXJV020000019.1, from coordinate 7,113,581 downwards.
TATTAAGAAATTATATTGACCTAATTATTCAGTAAAACCATGTTATTGTGACTTGGCCACTGACAGAGTCTGAAACATTGTCACTGTTTCTGCACCACAGTCCATTATAAACCACATATTAGATAAAGTTTATACAAACAATGACAAGGGAAACACATTGGTTCTCTCTATGATTATGGACCCTCGCCAAAACAGCCAGATTATGATGCTTTGATAGCGGCAAAAAATATAAATAAATAAATACTTGGATAGCGGTGGTGAAATAGATCCCAGTCATCACAGCAACAGTTACTTACATAATCACTGCCTGTTTAGTTTCGCTTTATGTGTTTCGATTTTGCTTTGAAAAATTCTGAACGACATTAAAAAGAGTCTGTTGCCTACTTGACACACCTCTGAAGGAGTTGTCAGAAAACGTGATCCACCTAAATGTTCTCTGCCTGGAGATACATGAAAAAGCGTCCGAAACACAAACACTGCAACACATGCTGTAATGTCAGAAGCAGTCATGCAGAATGAAAAGTGAGAAAGAAAAATTGTCCCAAGGTGGGATCGCAGACGCAGTTGTCAAGGTGAGAGACCTGCACTTTACCAACTGAGCTTACCCAACACTATAACAATGGCTAAAATTATTATGCCTTATATTCTCACCCACCATCTAATGATTGAAAAATTGCTCCGATGCAAAGCGTATTGGCCAACCCATGGTGCATATTATTACTACTTCTGCCAACGTACGTATTCAACGTTGTTATGAGCTCTACACTGCCAGAATTCTATAAGAAGAAGAATGTAGTGAGGAAAGGCACTGTAGCGCTGTTTGTCCGTTTTCAGCTACTGTAGAAACATGACGGTGCAACATGTCGTCGTCCATGGAAGGGGGGAGGGGGGCAGCGGTTATGTAGATAGAATTGGCTCATTCTAAGTAATAAAAACATTACATTTCATTATGTAAGGTCTTTATACACCACTGAAAACATAGTTATGGATCTTATATCACATTTCTGTCGATAGATCCTCAGAAATATTACACACTGAACCTTTAAAAGATTTTTCTTAAATGTATATGATTAAAATATACTTAGCGGCTCAAATGTTCTGATCTTTAACAGGTGTTTTGATGTAATCATTTAGAAGATTTCTTACTCGTAATCAGCAGCTTATTTGCATTTTTTTTCTCCATTTCTATCTGGACAGTATAATAGGAAGCAATTATTTGAGCTGTCAGTGTTGCAAATGAACCTTCTTTACTTCAGTTTAAAAAACACATTGTGACAGACAGCAGCAGTCACTGGGGCTCTAACAATCTCTGTATTTTGAAAAATGCTTCAGTTACTCACTAATTATAGCCAGTTTAGAAGTGCTGGGAGCGGCATCTGGTTACACAGTGAAATTTGTATGACATTTCATTTCATAGGACCTTGATTGGTTTCTAGCTTCAACAGTCACTTCCTAGCATTTGCAAATAATTCATTCACTACTTAATGGGCATAATAAAAGACTGCTCGCTTTAAAGCTAATCCCCCTAAGTACACACAATAACTGAAAAGGTAGCAGTATAACAATCAGGTTTATGAGCCCTCGTTGTTGTTGTGAGTCTCTTTGTGAACAGGTTTCCTTTGTGCTGTTATTATTCTGTATTCTGTAGTATAGTTGACTGAATCCTCCAGAGCACAACACACAAAATTTTTATCTTTTTTGTTAGCCCGGAATGTAAAAAAACAAAACTTTATTTTAATTATATCTAGTACATGGAAAAATATTTTCACATACATTTCCTTGTTTGATGTATTGGAAGCACAATATTTAGATTCAGTTTCAAAAACGTAGGCAAAAAAGTAGTGCTGACTACAAATCCCCAGAGCAGCACATGGGGTTTGATCATTTATGGAGTTGAGGTACAATATGTGTACACCAGAAAATGAAAATGTTCTTCAGAAGTGAAACATTGATTTGCTGTAAATGCTGCCTCTATGAGTGAATTTCAATTATAGGATGGATACCCCACAATGCACTGGTACACTGTGGAGTTCTGAGTTAATTATTTGGTTGACTAATGTGAAGGCCTTGAGCTAGAGCGGCAAGCAAAACCCAATTTTCCTTTTTTCACCCATTGTTCACGAAGAAAAGAGAGCATGAGGCATAAGTATGTTTCTCTCAGCAGGTTTAGAGGCAGTGGTGGCGGGTTAGCGCCTGGCAAATTGCTGGTTTTGATCCCCCGGAACTAACAGGAACAATTTTAATCTATGTTGGGAAGCAGGGATTGGTGAAATAAATGGTTTTAGTGTGTCCAGTTTTCCAATATCAATATGTACAACAATAGAAGATATATGTCACATGTAACAACATCAAATTGATGTTGGATGCAATGATCTGTGTTCCACTGTTACGCCTTACAACAGACACAACTCTTTACACATGAGAGTGCCCAGTCACACCAGAAAGTGGCAGGGCAAAATGCATTTGTGCTTCCTTGCTAAAGAGGTGGTGCTGAAGGCAGTGGTGGGATGTAGCACATTTTCTGAGTACTGTTAAGTACAGTACTTAGTAAATGTACTTGCTTACATAGTAGTAAACAGTTGTGACAATTTGAAGGTACTACATTTATCTAACAGCTTTAGTGACTACTTGCGTTGCAGATTCACATTGTTAATACACAATATAATCAATTAACACATATTGGTGTGTTATTTGTGGATTTAGCTACAGCACTGAAGTGATGTATAAGCCAATTGTATAATATTCTGACAAGAGCAATTCTCCCAAGTAGAAAGTGCAGGACTTCTGCTTATTGTTGTACTGTTGCATGTGGCCTACTTTTACATAAAGCAGGGGTTGGCCACCACCTCCCTTAGTGCTGTTTCTTAAAGAGAGCCACCAATATTTCTTACTGATGATGTGCTCTCTCTCATGTGGCTGTGGCTCTGTGGACTGACTGATCAGTGAGTGGAGGAGAGCAACAGAACCTTCAGTCAGCTAATCATCAGCCAGACAGAAGTGTGAATGTGCATACTTAACGACCAATCACTGATCCCCGTTGTTTGTCCGACGAACTCATCCTTCTTTTTGGCTCTAAAGGGCTGACCTTGACTATTTAGGTTTCATTTTCTCTCAAAATGCAAGGGTGAGTTTACAAGAGTGAATTTATTCCAGTGTGTGGATGCTCTCTATTCATGACACTTTTAGTTCCAAAGCCTACATAAAAAGATTTTTGAAATTAGCGGCAGATTTAGGTTCATATTATGAGATGAGAGCAACTTGAAAAATAATTATAGCTACCGATAAAGAGAGTTAGAGTCAGTTCAGCTTGACTTCTTTTTAACAGCTGGCAACACATACCAACTTCAAGTTGGATATATTGGAGCTTTGAGAAAAATCCTTTCCAGACATAATTACAACTTGATGTTGACAGCAACACTTTCTACACATCGGAAACTTGTAATTACAGTAACTCTTGTATACTGTAAAAAGAATATGGCATTAAGCACCACACAATTTTACTTCCCCACTTCGAGTTAAACCACTGAACATATGGTTTCCGCTGAAATGAATTAATTTGGGGCTGAAACTTTGCTGTTATAAATACTATGAATACTGATGTGACTGAGCACTCAAATAAAACTTTCTTGTAACTCTTAATGGACAACAGTATTTTGTAAAACAACAGATTGCTATGCAATTCTATTGTCTATAAAAAAACAACGGCCCTAAGAGGATGTGATTAGTACCTGCAGTTGACATGCCCTCAAACAAGGCATTTAACCGCTCAACTGGTGCTGCTTTTCAGCACCACTGTTGGCTCCCAAGGTGTCAGTGTTAACAGCTGTGTGAGTTTAATGCAGGTGTTGCTGAGAGAAAAATGCAGTCATCATTCAGTGAATTGACCCAGGGCCAATTAAAGACACAATAAAAAATAAAAGCTAATTTCCCTTCATGTCCATAAAAATTAAATAAAGACAAACCCTACAAGCTGACTTGACCCTCTTCAATTACCGAACATAATTAGAGGTCTTGCTTCACTGAACAACAAGACGGTCTGGAGAGTGAGCTAAGGCTTTCCTCCAGACTGAGCAGATTCTTGGCTTCCAGAGACCCACAGTATTTTAAGGGCGAAGAAGCAGATAATGATCTCTGTTGGAAAATTACACTTTTAGAAACAGAAACTATAGCAAAATAACCTTTGATTTTCTATTTATCTTCCTTATTTAATGGCATTTCATAAACACCTCCTTTGTTAAACTCAAAGGTGATTGATGATATCTAAAAACTTAATCATCCCCAGCATAGCCTAAACCAGTCACTTGATGATGACTGAGATCGTTTTGTCCCTTGTGTGGCCACTGAGTCATCCCTGATGATGAATGCATATCTAACTGCACACAGAGAATGTACTGAATCCATCAGCACAGTAAAACGCTTTGATATCGGCAGATTGGCAGACTGTCTCAAAATAAAATGTCAAAAGCATAATGGTGATGGGTCACCTAGCGAAACAAACCTTTAAAGCTCTGCATATGGGTAAACATGATTTTGTGTCTCCATTATGTTTGTGGAGACCTGTATTTTTGAAAACCATTATTTTTCAAGTGAAGTTTAACATAGAGACAAGTTATGCAGTGTTTTTTTTTTGGGGGTTGAATTGAAGAGAGAATTGAATTGTTCAGTCAAAAGCTCACTCTCTGCCACACGCACTTTTTGTCGCCTTGTGAGTCAATAAGTGAAAGGACACACTAGGTGAGATGAGCCGAAGGCTGGCGCTGTCAGAACAGCACGGTGTCTGGTTCTGGCTCAGCAGAGCAGCTGCTTTGATGGCCTGGGAGCAAAGAGAGCTGAGTGCAATTTTTCAGTGCCTTAGTGGAGCACTGCATGCTGGGAAGGCTACAGCACTGAGCAGACTTCAGTAGATTCAATGAAGGAAGCAGGCCTGTGGGTAAAAAGAAACTTGTGAAATTATCTTTAAGGTTTCCTGGTATTTTACCGCAGATGTTATTTCATTAAATGTCGGCACCCTTTTGGTTTGATTCCCTCCACCCCGAACTTCCACAGATATAAAACACTCACAAGTTAAATGTTGGATATTAAGTACTGGCTCCTGAGTGAAAATGCAAGTTAATTCAGACGAGCCAAAGAGTGTAAACACTTCTGACCTTTCTCTTATTTTTTTCCCTGAAAATATAGTAACAAATGGCACCTAGATCAGAATAGAACTTGCTAAGTGTTCCAGTAATGGCCTGTTATATGTTGCTCTCTAACATGCACTCCACACTGACACTGAAATTAAAGCTGCAAGTCTAAAAATAAATAAATCATGACAAGGTATGCAAGCCCAGTTGTTTGAACATTCATTTGAGCCAGTAATGAACACTATCCTGCAACTAAATCGTATAATTTTCCATACAAAATATGTATACTATATATAAGCACAGAGAAATCATCAAATATACATTAAATTCCAAGTATATATCATTTGTTTCCACCACAGCAACTTTTCCAGGGGCACAGGATCCATTTTAATCGGAGGAACCATAACCACTGGTGTAGGAAAAGTCTCTGCTCCCCTGGGTTGTACTTTCTGATGTAACAGAGGCCAACAAAAACCTTGCAGCTGCTACAAAGAGTGTGAGCTTCATTCACAAAGTGAGCAAGCCACTAAAGGGAAGACCATTTCTTTCATTATTTATTGGTGTTAAAAACAAAGCTAGCAGGGATCTAACCATAAAACACTCATCAGATCATCACTAATTTGGAGATTCTCTGCATTTTCTCCTTCTCCACTTTGCATCCATTCTAACATCAGAGTCAGACAGAATGACATTTTTTACACTAATGGGACGATCTACTAGTTCCACCAGCCTATTAGAAGTTTTTCCTTTTTATATAGTCATATTTCTCAACTTCTTTTTGAGAGGAAGGCACGGTGGGTTCAAATCAAGCATGACTGAAGGCAGTGCAAGTAACTAATAGGCTAAAACCCCTGTCCCCTATACCAAATGTGAGACCCAGCCCCTGTCCAGTGACATTTTCTCCATCTTTAGAAAGAAGTTATCGTTATTCATGTTGTGGCATTTCTACAGGTTAAATGGTGAGGCTTTGTCGGCTGAACTGAGGATACTGATCAATAGAGATTCACTTTGCAACAATCACCCGGCGTATCATCTCGTTTTGCTTCAGCATCGTTATGTATTGATTAATGATTCTAAACAGGCAAATGTGTCTCGTTCTTCACCTGGGTTTGTACAAAAATATGTGAAGTGCATATTATTAATAAGAAAAGAAAAATCCTCACCGTCACGGTCTCTAGGCTTCGAGCAGAAATCAACAGCATCCCACTCGTAATTCTCGTCAACTGAGGCCTTCCTGCTGAAGAGGTCACAAAACACCATTTAGTGTATAAGTACAGTTTAGATGTTTAATGCACACATGCACAAACTAATCACTGTCTACAAACAGAGCACTCCTAATAAATGCATCAAGCCCATTAGAGACTCTTCTCCCACAGAAGTACAATTTGCTTTTTGTTTTATACTCATGTTTCACACTTGGAGATTTAATCTGGCAAGAGGTAAACGGAGCTGATTATTGGGGGTATGCTTGCTAATATCTCTTCCTACAAAGACATTTTACTTCAGGAAATGTTTGATCAATTACCAGACAGTTATATGAAATGTTACCGTACAGCAGAAAGACACTGAAAAAAATCCTTAAAGAACATTTCTCTTTTATGTTTATATGTATATTTGTATTATCTCATTTATATTAGCTTGTTCACATTGAATTTTAATCATAGCACTTTGTACCAAAAGAATATGTACTAGTAATACAAATACATGTGGTACCTAGGCAAAGTTTGAAGTAAAACATCATTTCCCTCATTCATTATGTCCTCAATACCTTTGGCCTGGTTCCATTTGGTGACTGTGCCTGTCCTCTGTGCTCCCCTGGCTCTCCTCTACAGTCTCAGGTGAGCTGGTGAGGGTTGGGGAAAGGTGACACAGGGACAGACGTCTATTAGCGGGCTCCATGCTGCCTCGGCCGCTGCTGGCATAGCTGCTGTAGCTGTTCCCGGACTCTGGCACTCCATCGTAGCTTCCTGCTTCCACTTCTAGTCCCTCTTCATCATTGTTATTGGGCGGTAAGTATGTAGAAGCTTCCCTCATGACCTCCAAGGAATCTCTTGCATCTTTCGTGGCCTCCTGGTAGGCGAATGACCATTTGGCAGCATTGGGAAAGATTGGCTCATAGTGGCAAGGCACATCAGGATTTGGTATGGGTCTCTCTGGACTTCTCCTTGGAGATATAGAGTGCACAGCAGGAGATGAACGGGAGGCAGCTTGGATAGCAGAAGGAGAATTTACAGGAGATTTGGAGAGTTTCCTGGTAGGAGAGCACTGGGATTCCCAGGACAGAGAGTCTGGACGACAGGAAGATGCAACAGAGCAGTTCTCTTGGCTGAGAGAGTCTATCCATGCATCAGGAGTCAGGAAATTGCTCTCTTTCCGTCTCCTCGAGTCAAGACTCTGACTTCGCTGCTTAGAGTCCCAGAATTTGGACCCATGGGTCACAGCTCTCCAGAGTTTTGGTGGTTGCGGAGAAGCTGAGACTCGGACAATATCGTCCAGAGATTCAGGGCTGCGGCAATTAAAGCTTCTACTCATGTCTTCATACCGGCCTCTGCGAGTCAGCGAGTGCCCTTGTTGCACATGAGAAGCGATTCTGTGGTGCAGCATGGGCTTCGTAGGCCGCATTACACATACCTCCAGCTCTGGCTCATCCACACTCATCTCAACACACACAACTTCATCAGTGGGCTTTGGGAACGCTACCTCCGCTTTTGAAGAGTCTGGCACTGAATCGAGAGCCAAATTAGATCTTTCATTATATTTATTGCTATGGAAAGACAACGTTGAAAGGCTGCCATGACTAAGATTGTTCTGTCCCTGTGCCTCAGAGCATGAATCATTCGTTTGCATTTCTAAGAGTGTGTATTGTGGCGAATTATCATAGCCCTCTGGTGCTGCCTCTACTCTTTCATGTCTCTGGTACTTTGAGAGTAGATGTGGGAGAGCTAATCTGTCTTTGGAAAAACTGCCTGCCTCCTCAGATTGGAGTGGTGTCTGTTCGGTGAAGCACTGAGTAGGACGATGGTTGCCGGATTGAAATGGTTGAAATGAGGTCCGTGCTGAGATCGGAGGACGGGGTTTCCAATCCACAGAAGATGAAGAGAAAGGGCTTCGTGACTGGCCGAAGCGCTCCTTGCTGCCCTGGGGGTATCTGTGTGGCAAGGTGCTGCTCTTATATTCCCACAAAAGCTCATAACCACCAGCCTCTGTCCTCTCACCAGTCTCTCTCCTCTCCAAGTCTGAATGCTCCCTCCTCATTTCTCTCATGGAGCTTCTTTCCAGCGTGTACTTCTGGAGCTCCCTCTCCAGCTCCTCCCTCTCCTGGGCCAGTTTCAGGCAGTGACTCAGGTTTCCTCTCTCCCTCTCGTGCTCCATTTGGAGAACCAGAGTGCTGGCGGTCGTAGTTGGCTGACCTAGGCCGGATCGGATATGTGGGAGGACTGGAAATGTGGGAGCAAATTCTCTGTTGTGATGAGGAACGGTAGCCAAACTACTGTTTGAGCACATGCTGCTGTGGTCAGGAAAGACATCATAGCTTGCCTTCTGATCAAAGATATAAGGGACATGATAGGACAGGCGTTGGGCCATGCCACTAATCTGGCTTACAGGTTTGCAAGGTGGGAGATCAACAGAGAGCACAAACGGAGGCTCTTTCCTGTCATCCCTCTCTGAGTGCAGTGAAACAGACCTTCGGACTCTAGCAGGTTGGTCATACCTTGCGCTTTTCTTGCTGCTAAGGCTCAGTGCGTCATGGTCATACGGTGAAAGTACAAAGCGCCCATCTGGACCTCTAGCAATCAACTCAATTTGAGGAGAAATCAGAGAAGAAGTAGTCCTAGTAAGGCGGCCTCTGCTGTAGTTGGACAATGGGAGCTTCTGCCGATGATGATTTTCAGTGCTAAAGGAGGAACAGTCTGTCTGTGAGGAGGAGGAGGTGGTATTAGAGGAAGTGGTGGGATAGAGGATGCTGGCTGGAAGTAGGCTTTTCTTCAACACACTGTCTGGACTGCTGGTGCCTGAAGTCTTTCTGTGAGAGAAAGAAGAAAGAGGGGGAGGGAGGGGTGAAAGAAGAAAATTGTAAGAAAAACCGGAGGTGTAAGAGGGAGAAAAATAGAGACCAAGGATATAAGAGTGAGTGAGAGTGAAAGAGGGGGCGGGTAGAGATGTAGACAGAGAGAGACCAAAACAGCAGCAGCAACAATAAATGAAGATGAGCAAGAAAAAAAGATATGAAATAGAAAATAACTGAAGTGCTGGCATTTTCAACATATTTGTAATGGAAGCAGAGGGGAAGGTCAATGGGAGTTATTATAATGAAATGATAAGGGGGTACTTACATTGATGGGGAGCATTTATAGATGGCAGGATGGGGCTCTGAAAGTGAGGGAGAGGGGCAAGATGGTATCTGACTCATTAGGATACAACCACACTGACCAAGAAGTAAAAACATAATCAACCCTAATAAGAGCCCATTAAAGGGCCCGAGGCACCCAGGCTTGTCCAAAAAGTTAATTACACTTACATTTATCAGCCACTAATGAGAAATTACCCTAATTAGCAAGTAATGTAAATGACATCAATAACTTTTACAACTGAATGGATGAGAGGGGGGACAAGAGGAGCGCCAAATCTATGCAGCGGGGTATGATTTATATAATGGATTGAAAGTGCCTTCAATATTTTATTGAATAAATGATGATATTCATGATGCAGTTCATCAAAGTGAGTGTCTGCTGAGTCTCTGGGGTGAGGGGCATTTTACCATCCTCCTTTCTGCGGCGCTGGTCCCTCTTGTGGCTGATGACACAGGCAGACCCCAGCAGCAAGACCAGTGCCAAGCACATGAAGCCCACCCCGCCCAGCACGCCGGCGAGTAATGGTTCCGGGACAAACTCCAGAAGTCGGGAAGTTGCGGGATATATCTCCATCCCTGTTTCATGAGTGATATGTGTTAGGAAAAAAAATAATAAAAGGAAGCTAAGTGTGACTGTAGAGACAGCAGGCAACCATTAAAAAATACAAAACCATGTAATTAAAGGACCTGGGAAAAAACTTTGCTTGCCGTGGTGGCAACACACACTTGAAAACAATCACAAGATAATTGGAAAAAAGACGAGTTAAAATAGGCAAATATAATTCTTAAACATTATTATGTATTTTTATATCTAAAAAATATTTTTTCAGAAACAAAAAATATATTTATGATGCATTTCAATCATTTTTATAAAAGGAATTATGTCTTTTATATTTTCAAAATACACATTTCAAAGTAAATGGCCATAGGTCATTTTTGAATTTAAAATTATACATTTTATACAAATTTAAAATAGTTTAGACATTTATTTTTATTTAATTTACATTTATTATTTTTTTTATTTAATTTTTGTTTGTTGGAAAGACAAAAAAAGCTTTGTTCATGAAGCTGTACAATCATCTGATCATACTGGCTGACCTCCAATACATGCGTATTTCACGCCATTTGCATCAGTCTGTTAATAATACCGTGAACTTTGGTAGTCTCAGTTTTAAGTGGATCTTTATCAGAAAATATTAAACTTGATGGTTCTGCATAATCTGCTCAGTCAAACGTCAAATTTGAGATTATCAGCAGAGCTTTGTTAAACAATATACAATCTATGGCTCTGATTGTTGCAACAGTCCTTGAGTGATACCAGTGGGGGTTGTAAATCCCTCTGTTTAGTATCTCTGTGCCATATCTAATGAAACATTCATATTACATTCACTAAGAATAAAAAGGCTAGTACAAATTCTGTCACTAACTCTTTTCAGAAGTTATTAGTGAAGCTATTTCTATCATTCAGGCTTGTAATGGACAGCATTCCCCGAGGCACTGCTCTAATTTTGGTCCAACGCTGGGAACAGAGGGACGTGGGAAGAAATAAGGAAAAGAGTTTGAAAAGGAGACTGAGAAAAGAGGATGGGTTGAAACAGGGGTTGGGGAGAGAAGGCAAAGGGGGCAAGGTTGCTCTCGAACACCTACCCATAGTGGAGACATTGACTGATGGACTGGGCTCGCTCAGCAACTCCCCGCGACGAGATAGCAGCCGCAGCTCGTACACACTGTCCTGAGACGAGCATCCGCACACACACACACACACACACACACACAGCGGGGAGGACACAGGATAAAACCACACTTTGTCAACACGGGACTGTGCCTGCAATGCTAATGAAGTTCATTTGAATTTCTGTAGGCCTATACAGGAGAGAAAAAGAAGGATGAAACAGGCAGAAAGAAGAAAAGGCAGCGCACGCAGAAAGACGACAGAAATGATGGCTGCCATGTGTGGTGTGCATAACTCAGAGTGTACACAAGTAAAACCACGGAGGTGTAGCCTAGATAAAAATCTCCAAGGCATTCAACAAGCAGCATAGTCTGATTAGTCTCCCAGGGAGCAGTGTGAGTGGCTTGTTACCTTGTGCAGACCCGGAACGACTATCTCGCTAGTGTTGGCACTGATGTCCTCGTCCAAATTAAACCACTCCCCTTGCTCGGTGCGGGATTGGAGAACAAAGCCCGTGATGGGAGGGTGCTGAGCTTCAGGAGGGGACCACTGCAGAACAACACCTGCTGAACTCTGATTAGCAGACAGCGATGCGGGAGGCTTTAGTTTACTTCTCCTCGGTGGAGGATCTGATGCAGAGGAATAAAAAAGACCTTCAGTCGATCAGCCAGATACGTGCTGGCGGAAACATTTAATTACAGGGGAGGAAATTGCTACTACCACAGATGTTCAACCTTGAGGGTGAGATGGGAGAAGGGTTTGGGTTTATGTTGAAATATACAAATTACTGATCAGTTTCTTAAGTTTTAACCACATTAAACAAAGTGTGAGGCATATTTACTATATTCAGGTTTAAAAGGATTATTTCAGAAAGTTTGATACTGTAATTATTCTATCTACCATGATATTCACAGCGTGAACATTTGATACTGCCACATCCCTACTGCCACACTAAAATAACAGGTGCAACCAACTTCCTTTGCATACATTATTCACAAGTGACCAAACACTGGAGTTCCCAGTTCACAACTATTAAGTTGATAAGCTCAGTATCCTGATGATGATTGATTATGCCTAAAAGTTGAATTAGGAGATTCCGACTGCTGAAATTGAAATGATCAACTAGACTGTGTCATCAGAAAAGACCCCTCGCTCTGTTCCCAAAAACAACCTTTGGGGAAAAGAATCCAAATATTATTTTTTTCACCTCTTATCCAGCAGCAGGTTGCATCTTCAAAGGTTTTCTCAGATGTCTCAAGGGTGTCTACTCTCTGCTGGGAAGGATAAAATGTTTCCAGGGGCAAAATCAACATTTAACTCACAATATTTCCACAGAGTGTGCTGTCCACTGTCCTGTCCTGCCATAGGCTAGGGCAGATGACTAAGCATACCTAAATGTACCGTACATCCAGCTAACAAGAAGAGAAGAGCAGCAGCACGTTGTGTGGAAACACTGGGTTTGAATGTTGAAATCGCCCCCCGGGTGAACTTTTGATCACCCCATGAAAACTGTAGGTATCTGTAAGATCACTAAAAAACACCTTTGAAGATGCATCCTGCTGCTGGATAACAGGTAAAACAAGACTAAGTGTCAACAGCCACACTAGCAGCTCTTTTAGGTAAATGCCAACATGGCCTAAGATTGCTAACATGTTGACCTTTATAAAGGTATAATGTTTACCATATGCCCAACTTAATTTAGCATGTTAGCATGCCAGTCTTCGCTAATTAGCATTAAATAAAAAGGGGGATGGGAATGTCATTTCTTGCAAGTACTGGGCAAATTACAATAAAGACCTGATGATAAGACCTGATGATTTCGCCAGATGTACAATTAGGGGAGTTATGTCAGTTCATCCAGACAAGAACAGGAATGTCTATAAAAATGTCATGAAGGTGCATTCAAAGGTATTGAAAGATTCAGGTTTGGATCAAAGTGGTAACTGACCGACAGACAGACCAACATTGCCATTCTTAAAAAGTAAGTTTAGGTTTGTATTGGGAATGCTATGTGACCAATAGGTGGAACAATGAATAGAGTACAAAAGAAACTGATGAGGCTTCCTGAACTGCAAAAAACGTAGCGTGGCGTTTCCTTTACCTACAAATGTTTTTTTGTGCAGACACTAGTGTCACGATCCTGTCCTGAGTGCTGTGTTTTTGGGTTCTGATTCTGAGGGTTTGGTTTTGTATCTGCATGTTAGTTCTGTCTGTTCCGTTTAGTTCCGAGTTTATTCATTTATCAGTTAGGTATCTGTTTTAGACTGTGGTCTTGTATTCAGTCTTCGTGGTCTGTGTTGTTCTGTTATCTTGTCTCCCTTAGCCACCCTATCTTATTAGTTAGAATCCCTGTAGCTGTGCTGTTAGTTTAGACTTAAGTTTAGTTTGCTTGCTGCCTTTAGTGTGTGTCCTCTACCTGATTTTATTGTTTGTCTGGTCATCTGGTTATCTGTCAGCTGGTGTTTAGTGGTTTTGGTATTTTCCTGATTTCCATTCTGTTCCAGTCTCATGTATTAGTTTCTGTACCATCATGTTTAAGTTCTGTCTGCTTTTCTATTTATGTTCTCTGACAGTTTCATTAATTAATCTGATTTTGTTCATTCTACTCTAGTCTCTGTGTAGCCTGTATTATTATTATTCATCCACATCCAAGTTACTTAGTATCTGTCTTCTCTCGTATCTTAGTCCAGTACCTTACTTCATGTCTGAAGTGTTCACTCCTGGTCTGTGTATTTCTGTGTTTTGCCCATGTCTTATCTGAGTTCTGTTTTATCTTTGCTTCAGTCTGTGTTCCTTGTTGTTAGTGTATTTGTGATCTGTCTGTGTCTGATCCCCCAGTAATTCCTCTGCTTGCATGTCCACTAAATACCTTGAGTTCTAGTTAATGTATGGTGTTGCATCTGTGTCTCTCTGTTCCCCCCCTGCTGTCTCTCTGCTTGCCTGCTTGTCTCTGTTTTCCATGCTGTCTCTCTGCCTGCCTCGTTAGCCCTGATCCCGGTCACCTGTGTTGCTCCCGCCCTGCTCGTTAGTCCCTGTAGGAGCCATACTGCCTGTTTGCCTCCAAGCCACAGGGGGGCATGGTATTGTGTTGTGTGGTTAGGCCGATGCTAACCTCAGCCTTTTAATTTCCTGTATTGTTACAACCAGGTGTGGTTAATTGAAGAAAAGGAGCAAACAGTTTTTAACTGTGCTCGGATAATGGTGATCAGATTATTTTGTTTATTCTACTTTATATTACTTATTTATTGTAAGTGAATGCAGGTAATAAAACGCCAAACTGCAAACTTTATGGAAAAGACTGGACATTGTTTTTTGGGTACACGTTAAGAACAATAAATCATTTAACTCCCTGTAGCGGCTAAATATAGGGCATAGTCACTACAGTCCCTGTGTATATGGTGTTTCTGTTCATTCCCTGTCAGGTCATTGGTGCGTCTATACGCTCTCTCTTATTTGTTCAGCCTTGGATATTTGTCTGTAACCTTGCCTGTCTGTGTTTTGGATCATATTTTCCCCCACACCTTCATTTGGATTTGTTTTTGGATTCAGCCACTGACTGTAAGTGCGCTCACCTTTTGTTGGTATTAAACCCTTGTTCCTGTCCGTTTCCCATGTCTGCATTTGGGTCCACCAACCTGCCTCAGCACACATCCCTGACAACTAGATTCTAGCCAGCAAAATCAACCAACAATAGCCAAATTTAATTTCGGCCTTTGGGCGAGTTCCTCGGGAAATTCACTTTAATTACCAACAGTTGTGCAGATTTAATCTGCTGTAGCGGTTGCCATTTCAACCAGTGAAAATGACGGTAAGCAGCTAAAAATGAAAAGCCAGCTGGCTAAATGTTTTGAGCCTTGTTCACAAAAGAGCAAGGAGAAATATAACATAAGAGATAAGAGATAAGAGATCCAGCATGTAACCAGCTGCTGCAGGTACTGCACTTTTGTGTTGGATGTCACAAAACTTACTAATAAAATCTTATCATTTCAGCCTTCATGAGAAAACATGAAGATTGCAGTTGAAATGTCAATTACCTCATTTACGTTATATTCGTTCTGTATGGTACAGACAAATAATTTAGTGTTCACTTTGACCAACCTTCAAAATCTATGGTCGTAATATGTCAGGATATCAGAGCAAGGTGTAGCTGAGACTTTTATTTACAATGAGTAAATAATCTCATCGGATTTAGAGGGAACTACGGAATGGTACTGACCCAAGGTACGGGCGGTAGCGATCTCGCTGAAGGGTCCAGTGCCTATTTTATTGTGAGACAGGATGCTGAACTGGTAGTCGGTGTCAGGAGACAGGCCTGTCACCTGCCACCTGGTGCCAGAGGAAGGGGGCACGGGCATGGAGAACCAGTCCTGCTTCCCATCATTATCACTCGCTGAAATCTTCTTCACCCTGCAGAGGGAGAGAGACCGAGAGAAAAGAAGTGAGAACAAAAGAGCGGCGGGGAATTCTGGGCGTCTGATTTTATGAAACATGACAGAAAAGTAGGTTTCATTAATCATTCATACTCATCATCAGTTCCACATTTTGTGGCAGAGACAGTACGGATGTATTCCTGCAATTGCACAGAGAGCTTGCAACTCCAATTATGGTGATTTTCATGTTCCTACCAGCGCGCTGAGATTGTACTGTACATGTCTATTTTATATAGAGCAGATTACTTGACCCAAGGCAAAAAAAAAAAAAAAAAATCACCTATTCAAAACTGAAAGAACTTTTGAAAATTATTAATGTCAGTCTAAAAATGAGGCCCTTTTTTGTATTTGAAGATGATGGCTTTGACTCAACAGAAGTGGCATGTTCTTTTATGAGAAAATAGAAAGGGCAGCAGATCACTCATATTACTTGCCGCGCATAATTGTGACACCTGTAAATTGAGTGTAATTTGAATCCAGGCAAGATTATGTATGCTATTTCGGTGCATGAAGCAGGTCATATTTACAAAGAAAAATACAACAGCAGTGATTAGTTTATTTTCTAAGAGCAATACATGAGATTTGTGTGTTCCTTTTCTCTCCTGTAGTAATTAATTTTACAAGTGTATGTTATGAATATTGGCCCACAGAGCTTTTACAACTGCACGATTGGTATTGACACGATTATTATTTATTGATTCGTAATTATTAATTAATATTATTTGTTGGAAGTCACAAAAGTGCTATCATTTCAGCCTTTATGAGAAAAAATGAAGATAAATGAAGATTGCAGCTGAAATGTGAAGGGGAAAACATTATGTTCTGTACAGTATAGACCTACTGTTTAGAGCTGTTCTCCTGCATGTAGCATGGACGGGTGTAGCTGAGACTTATTTATACTGATTGGCTGATTTATTTTTAGATATTTTTGATGTAATTCATATTTACTTCTATGCTGCTCCTTGATGCATTGATGACCCAGTTCCCTCTCAGGGATTAAGATAGCTCTTATCTTCATCTGATGTAGCGCCCAGGTTACAATGTGATCAAACAAGAGCATTAGGAAAAGTTTTCTGTATACCATCACTTGCATTCTCTGACATCAAAAAATATTAACATCTAAATAGAGTTTTTCATTTGTGAATGTTTGTTTTTTAAACGTTTTCTTAATCAAACTAAAATAACCTGCTTTTTACGACATAATGCTCGATACTGTCCAACTTGCTGCAGTTTTAGTCCATTCATCCTGTCCACCGCTATCTTTTAGTACATCACATTTACAAGCAAACACAAGACATTCATCTTTGATTTCTAAGCCAATATAAAAGCTCTGATTCACAAGAAATAAATGTATTACGCTCTCCTTTGTCAGTAACCTTCTATTGTAGCTAGCACAGCTGCATTATAAAGCAATGCTCTGGAGCAGCGTTTTGCATTGTAGCTGCCAAGAAGTGATAACAGATAAATGAATTCCTCATCCCAGAGATCAATAGAGTAATACCAAAGCTGTCGATGGCTGCCATGGTTACAGATCAAGAAGAAAGTGGGAGGCTTTACACCCACCAAACTGAAAATGTCTGTGCTGATCCTCCATCAAAGCCTGCCTCCCAGGATATGTTGGCCTGCTTCACCCCTGGAGAGACGGACAGAGAGGTAGCCGCATGGGGACTGGTTCCTGTAAAGTAGGGAAGGGAGAGGAGTTGGTGGAAATCGGCCAGCACTTCAACTATCTGATACCACTAAAGTTTAGAGGGCATCTCTACATGCACTGCATTTATCCTTTGGAGGCGGCGTGGAGGCACAGGCATCCGGCCTGTGCTGGGTATAATAGAGGATTACACAGGTAAAAAGAAAACAATTTGAAAAAATTATTTTGGCCAGCTCAAGTAACAGCAAGTCCAACTTGTGTTCAGATAGGAATTCTTCTGTTCGCACTCACCCAGGACAAAGACTTGTGTGCTGGCTTTCACCGAGGCTACACGGTTAGCAGCGCTGCACTCCCACGTCCCCTGGTGGTCCTTAGTGAGGGGCTGTAGGACCAGAGAACCGTTGGGTTCTATGGAATAAGACGTGCGACGAGCCAAGTCGACCTGTCAGGAACACACGAAGACAAAGAACAAAACTCTCTGCATCTGTCTAAATATAAAGTATATACACGTGGCCGGAAAGAAAATCTAATTACCAACATAATGGATCTCTTCTTGAGCTTAATATACTGTTTTTTAACACAATCTCTTAATTTAACTGAAAACTGTTCCAAGTAAGGAAACACAATTTATGTATTAAAAAAAAAATTTCAATACAGTAATTGTTATTGAGGTAAATCTGACAAGGTATCGTGATATATTATGTTATATTATATCATATATTATATTTAACTCATATTGTCCAGATCTAATATGCAGTTGCAGTCAGAAAGTATTAGGACAGTGATTTGTTTTTCTCTGTTTGTTTTTCTGGCTCTGTAGTCTAGCCGATTACATTTTAAATAAAATAATACATTAGGTTAAAAAGTAACTTTAACACTAAATGAGAGTCCCACAGTCTGTGTGTCTGGATTTGAATGCTTTTTTTTTTTTTTTTTTAATTCAGGAAGTGCGTGTGTCCATGCAACAGAAAAACAGCGTTGATGCACTGATTTCACTGTATTAAAAGGTTGCACTTCAGACCGAATAAATCATCACAGTGTGAAGTGCTATACTGCACAGGTTGTGAACAGATCCTGTTGTAACTACTAGATCGCTGCACTAGCAGAATTATTGGCCTTGGAATAGTTACTCCTAAAGTTACACTGAAATGATAGAGGGACTTTGCGAGTTAAATAAAATATGTGGTCGAGGTATAATAGGGGGAAATAGTTCTGATTTTACTGGATCCTGACAAGTGAGCTTATACAGCGCAACATACTGTATGACTGTTTGCATCCATCCATACCTTCCTTGCAGAGGATCAGGAAGGTATGGATGGATGCAGAGGCAGAGGATCAGGTTTAAATAAATAAATTAGAAGTCAACCACTCGCCTTTGGAAATTTAAACAAAGTTTTTGCCAGCTGACACACATGATATCTCTCTGCTCGCTACCATGACCCACAAGCTAACGGTCAAGTGCAGTTTTACAGCTCGTCGCCCCAAATAACATTTAAATAGATACATTTATGTATACGCCCCCAAGTGCAGTGCAGTGACTGAAAAATATTTCCACATTTTACAGGAAGAGAAAAGAAAGAGATTTTGATATTAAAAACACGTTTTGTTTTTCTTTTCTTTCCAAAATATTTTTGGTAAACAGTATACCAAGAGATAACTGAACAATTAACAAATACATAAAGGATTAAAATTTGAAAATGATTTCTTTATTCACTGCGTCTTTAATGGTGTTAGATTGTGTGAACATCCATACAGGATGAATACTGTAGAAATTAAGACTCATTTTGTTCATATTTCTTCCCCTGGATTTGAACAGTGCTACAGAACAACCAAAGAAAAAAACATGTATCGCTGTCCAAAATACATTCGGACTGCACAGTTATATTTCAGCATGTGCACATTTCTGTACGCATTATTTTCTTGGACATATGTAAAAGTGCATGTTTGCATCTTACAAGCCACTATGTACACTTAAATGTAACATAACACAAGAAAAAAAACAACAGCAGTGCCATGAATAAAACAGAACTGATTACTTATTGAATGACCTATACTGGGTTATTTACCTTGCTCCAGGTCACTTTAATGGTTGGGTCCTCATTTCCTTGACATGGGATGAGCAGGGTTCTACCAGCATCCTGTTTGTACTGCTTCTCTGGAGTGATGCTGAATGATGGGGGGTCCTGTGAATTGCCAAAGCAATATAGCTGAATCAAGGAGATTGCGGCAATGCCAACAATGGATTTTAAGACTGGATTACTGCCGCTTTGGACAAGATTATCTTAATAACAAAAGGATTAGCCACACAATTAACTCCCCAATAGTGGAGCCATTGTAGTGAGTCTGAGTTGACTTCTATTAATGCCAGAGGGCTCACATGTCGGAGTGAAAAGGTCAGTAAAATGTCGTTTCTGTTAAGTTTTTTAATTTGCTGTGGCAGATGCCATTGTGGCTAATTAAAATACACGCAAGGGGGTGTAGATAGACAGTTTAGCAGAACTAGAAGGACAGATTCAGTGGCAGTTTCTGAGCTCCCTGAGCATGATTGACCAATAACTTGGTGTTTAAAGTGCAAGGGATGCAGTCTACTTTACATTAAGTATTTAAATGACTATCCACCGGGTGACTCAAGTGGCGTGCAGTGCACACTAACCTGAAGAATTATGTTCGTCGGCCCAGATGAACCCATGGTGCCGTAGCTGTTGTATGGGGTACATGTGTACACGCCTGCTGCATCATCATTAACTGTGGCCATGAACAACGAGCCCTCTGGTGTCAACGTCCATCCTGGATACTGGGAGAAATTCACACTGCTCACACCCTCTGATAGCTAGACAGAGAAGGAACTAGCACATGCAGTCTTGAATGATACATAACATTCATGGCAAAAAAGAAGTGAGAACTTAAAGAGCTAAAAGGCTGGAAATGTGTAACCACTCCAAAGCCACGAGTGAGCTCCTCAGCTGTGTTTGAAGGATTTAAAGAAATAAATGTTTGATATCTGTCTGTTACAGTCCTGCAGTGGTTAAGTACAAAAGTCCCCACTGGGCAGATTATTTCCAAACTTCCCTAAAATTGTGTATAATGTTGTCACAGCTCCAGAAAGATGATATCTAAAAAAACATGTAAAAGATAGTGGATGTCTGCTCATCTTATTCAAATTTTTGGATATTCCCCCGGTAATTTCTAAGGTCAATCCAAACACACATAAAAGAACAACTCTGGAGAGTTTTTTGAAGCATTTGCATTAAAAGCTTTAAAATTTTCACGTTTTTTTTTTTTTTTTTGTCTTTTAAGGCTCGTGTTGTGCTTTGACCGCGTTCCCACTCAGTTTAATGAAGTCAAAAAGCTTGTGACATCCAGGGTGGAATTGGAATAATTGCCTGAATAACAGCCTGACTCCAATGTCTGCTTCCTGCACTACAGGAATCTATCACATTTCCTGCAGTGTGACTCATCCACAGGCATGTCCATCACTTAGACCAAAGTGTTGAGGGGGGTGGGGTCACTTGGCAAATGAAGGCCGGAGAGAGGAGAAGACGGCGCGTGAATCTTTTGAATGCAAAGTAAAGAAAATGGTTTTAAAAGCCTCTTATTTCGAAAGAAAAAAAAAATGCAAATACGGTTTTCTGATCTGAAAGACAAAGGTAAAAAAAAAAGTCACACCCCCTGCCTGTCATCTATAAAGGTTCCTAGACCCATCCCTTAGATAAAACCATAGATTGAAGTGGAAGTGACAAAAAAAAAAAAGAAATGAGAGAGCAAGGGGCAGTAAGGAGTTCCTAGGGGATTGCTTCAAAAGCTTTTAAGATTGAACATATCACCCATGTCCATCAAGACATACAGTATGTTATTGAATGACTTCCCAATTGAAAAGCTAAAAGGATAATTCCATCAGTGGACACAGGAAATGTCTGAAAAAAATACCATAACATCTACCTCAGTGTTCACACTGTAATAGCAAGAAAAATTGCTGCTCTACTTTTCAGTAGGCAAGTTGAGTGGGATGACTGTTAGAAAAGCTTTTGCATGATCGGCTGCTGACGGCTGTCGCTTCATAGATGCCTGTAGTCAGCACATTTCCCTGCTAAAAGAAAATGAATGGATTCAGCCGCAGGTTCCCTGTGATATTTGCAGTCATCAGGAATTAATAAATAGAGCAGTGTTGACCGGACAAAGCGAGGAACAGAAATTTGAGTTTTGGCACACAGTAAAGGTCGGGCAGTGTGATGACTGCGCCTCCATCTGGAAATTATTATTTGTATTACCAAGGACAGGTCAAGTGGTTCTCCATCTTTTGTCCAATCCACACGAAGCAGCGGAGGCTGAGCTGCCGCTGGACAGGTGACCACGCCATCCATACCTGTGGGAAGGTACGTTTGCAGGGGCATTTGAAGAGCCTGGGCTGGGTCTGAGCAGAGGAAAGAAATTAACGTTATTACTTTTAAGAATTGCTATATAGACTCCCCTTACTCGAGAAACCACAGTACTGGAACAGAGAACTTTTTATTGTAATCAATTTTCTGTGAGTCTATGTTTTTACCACAAGTGCTGCTCCTTGTATTTACAGCTGGCTGAATGTGAAGGGTTTTACAGGTCTACAAATAGTAAAATGTTCTGAGGAAAAGTCATTTCTAACTGCCAATGATTTACTCCAGGAACATTTATAAGCAAATACATTGCAAAATGTGCATTACTTTAAAAAGGAACATGAAAATAGGCCAACACCAAGATTCAGAACACATGATTGCAACCTGCTGCTGTCACTCCCAAATGGATTAACATGTCGTTTAATACACAAATTACCAATAAACAGTAACTAAATCTCAGTTATTCATTTTATGATGCTCTTATAGGTTAAAGCGATACACAGGCTTATGTTTTTCATTATGATTAGTTGACACAAACCAGAAACAAAAATGCTCACATGTATGTCAATGTCAATTACTGTAAATATGTGAATATACCTGTTATTAATATGGTCACAATAATTGTTGGTCAACATACAACAATGTACAAAGAGGTTTATCACTACAATCTCTGCTAAAGCTAAATGGCAAAGCTAAGATAATAATCATAGTGAGCACATTATGACATAATTTATGGGTGTGCTTATGCTCGTTCCCCCTCCCCCTTCCCCTCTCTCTCTCTCTCTCTCTGTCTGTGTGAATGGTTTGCTTGAGTTGTGTGTCTTGTGTGTTTGTGTCTTCTGTCCTCTTCCAGGTCTCCACGGGGAAGAGGAGGTCGTGTGGCTCAGGTCTGTTTGTCGAGCAACACCTCAAGTTGCTTGCCGTCTTCCAGGATCCATTTTCCCCAGATGTGTGCTCAATCTATGTCTAATTTTGTCATCATGATTGTCCATATTGGGATTTTACATGGATCAATTCTGTTCACGTGATATCTGTTGCATGTCTGTCTTTCCTGAGGTTAGGGACCTCAACTCTACTGTTTTTTCCGTTTTGCCCTGTTAAAGGGTTTCCTGGAGGGAGGTTTACTTTATCTGAATCTAGGGTCTAGGGATGGAGGGTTTCATATATGTAAAGATTAAAACCCCTTCAGGTGAATAAGTTATTTGATAGTGGGCTATATAAATAAATTTTACTTGACGTCAGACAAAAAAGGTATTGACACATTGCTTTTTAGCATCATATACCTTGGCCTTTATTGTTTAGGATTTTAGATCTAGTAGAATCTAACCTATCCTCAAACACAGCAGTGTATATATGTGCTATGTCATTTTAGCGTGCATGCCAAGAGTGTTACGCCTTATATTTGCAAATAAAACACTAATACAACATGTCTCACATGTTGCAAACAAACTTGGGTCTCTAAAATTGTACTATACACCAAGAAATTGTTTTGTAACTGACACAGAAGTGGGGATAAAAAAAGCTGGAACTGTTTACAGTGGAGTCAGTTATTGGTTAACTAGCTGTCATTCCTTCTTCCAACTATTTATTCTTAACTGTGCTAGTTTCAAAAAAGATAAGACAGAGCCCTCCTTCTCCTGTCTCGTAAAAAAAAAAAAAAAAAAGATAAAAATCATATTTCAGCAGTGGCTAGACTGAAATATGAAACTTATGTGTACAAGATTGTAGAGTTTATTGTTGTTATAAGGTGTTGAAACTCTGAATAAATAAAATAAATAAAACGGCTCATGACTACAGAATATAAAACATACGCATCACTGTGAGGTTGGCGGAGGCAGTGGGCGGGGTCAGCAGGCCATTAGTCGGCATGCAGGTGTAGTTCCCAGAATCCTCTGGGATGAGGCTGGAGATGAGTAGAGTTCCATCTACCATGATCTTCACTCGCGACTTCAGAGACCTTGAGAGAAAACACATGGGAATTCTTCAATATATGAAGAAAACAGCCACTTCATAACAACAGCGAGAGGTAATTCAGCTCTTCCATTAAAATTGGCTCTCGGAGCATCAAAAGTAGGCTATAGGAGGCTTTATTTTTTTTTCTGTGAGTTATTTACCACTGTGTACAGATGGAGGTTAAGAAAATGTCATTTAATTTCAGTTAGAGTAGGAAGAAGCATGCCCACTCAATGTTATACATTCTTACATTTACAGAGAATCTAAAAAGAAAACCCGAGGCCTCTACCAGGCTGCAACACTTTACAAACAGGCTATGCACACTGACATTATGTGATCGTGAGAAGACCCCACTGTCACACATTTGGGCTAATTATCATACAGGTCAA
Source organism: Lepomis macrochirus (assembly GCA_024633595.2). Lineage (NCBI taxonomy): Eukaryota > Metazoa > Chordata > Actinopteri > Centrarchiformes > Centrarchidae > Lepomis > Lepomis macrochirus. Next base: position 7,089,645 of record JALXJV020000019.1, on the reverse strand, counting down.
ATGACTCACGTACTGTAACTGGTCTGCATTTTTCTCATCGCTACTCTCTCTTTTCGCATTTATATCAACATCAACTTAACACTGCATTTATTAAAGCTCCACTTACCAATATTTCTATATTAACAATTAATTGAATGACTAATGTGAAAGGGGTCACACGCAGTAACAAACCCACAAAGAACTAAAAAGAACTCTGATGCTCTACAGAGCTCCAATAAACTCACTGTACACTACATCTATCCAGGACCAAACAGTCGGAAAAAAAAGTGGAGCATCTAGCAGCTAAAGGGCCCAATATTCTTCTCAGTACTTGGTGGAGACCAAACAAGAGCTTGTCTGCTGGATGTGTGAACTATTTACCAACAAATTTAGGCTGCAACTGATATTTTCATTGAGGATCCTTCCTTTTTTGTTATATTAACTGATTCATCATTTAGTCAATAAAATATAGAACAAAAAGATCAGTTCCCAGAGCACAAAAAGGCACCTTCAAATTGTCTCTCAAGCAGTCTAAAGCCCAAACATATTCAAATTCCAATGATATAAATCAGAGATTATGGGTGATTACTCATTTTTGAGAAGCTGGAAACAGAGCATATTTGACATTTTTAGCAGAGCTAGCCATATGGCTCTATGGATGCCAGTCTGCCACTGTGGTCCACACTGAACTATCCATGCCTGCATGCGCCTTCTCTTCTCCATGCTCTTTTTTACGCCTCAACTGATTATAGGCAACAAAACATTTGATTGTCCAGGAGACACGCCTCAAAAGATTCACTGCTTCAAGAATGTTGCATCCATCTGAAAAGGCATTTTACAATTTTTGACTTTTCAGTGTCAGTTAAATTATTTTTTTTTGTCCAGTTTACCTGAGGTCATGAAGCCTAATGATTATGCACTTCTTGACATAGGGTGTTGATCTCCTTAGGCCACACCCTCCCTCATTACACAAATATACATTACATGATAAGCTTAAATCCAATAAGCATTCAGCTTCAGATTGCTTGGAGTTGGAATATATGCCTAAAAATGATGATATGGTCAAAATACTCACTTTCCTAATAATTGTGCACACAGTGTATGGAGAAAAACTAAACTGAAAGTCCATTCTGACATTCTCAAAGACCACCTCACTATTTTTAACAAAGCAATTACAAAAGAGCTTATTTCCCAAAATTAGTAAGAGATAATCAGAATAATCCTCGTGTGCGCTACTCCGCTGTGAGCAGCATTATATAGCAGCTCTAAAAAGCCTCTCTGAAACTTTTCTCCTCATCAAAATCAGGTTGAGCATTAACCTGAGTGTAACTGTAATGAATAATGATATGTGTGATAGAGAAATGCTCAGGAGGAGAAGTAATGCAAATGAAGCCCTCCACCTGCTCAACTGACCCTATCCCAGCCAACGTATTTTAAGAGAGTGTTCAATTGTCTGGTGGATGATGCGCTGGCAATCATGAACCGCCTCTCTGCTCACTCGGATCTTCTCCATGCCACTGAGCACGGCTATTGTGAAACCTCTCCTACAGAAAAGCTCATTCAGTGCTGCAGCTTCAGGACATTTTCATTTTTTTCTTTTAAAGTAACATGACTGAAGCTTTACCTTTCCTATATTTTAATTATATGTATATTGTATTTAATGTTGGTTTTTTTGTGCAGACACTATTACATGCTGTTTTTATTAAGTCTGCATTGATTTATTTATTTTTGGCCTTTTGGGAGAATAAGAAGCCAAAAACAAGGTGACAGACACGCCTGAAGTCTATATTGCCTTATAAAGTTATTCTGCCTAATGTGTTGTCTAACTACACAGCAGACACAGAGCAACATTAGCAGTCAGGTAGACCAGATGAATGTCTGATTTTTTTGTCTCTACTAAAAATAACTGGCTCTTCCGCTGTTCAACTTTCTTCATGAGCTACTACCTGAGTTTCTGTGCCGTTTGGCGTTGAACAGGTAGCTTCCCTACAGCGAATGCGCATTAAAACCAAAACAACAAACTAAAACAGGTGCAAAGAAATGTAGTAATGCGCCTACAAACGCAGTGAAGAACACCGCTAGCTAGTAATCATAAACCATAAACAATAGAAACACAATGACGTTGGGTAAGAAACACTGACTATAAACATTACTTTGTTTCTTTACAAGAAAACTCCACAGTGCACCTTCAATACCAAGCTGAAAACTGTCCTCCTGATTGCACCGTTATCCACACTTACCACTAAGTACAATTCACTGCAGTATGTTGGCTACTACCACTGGAGAGATGCAAAAACAAGGTGTTAAGCTGATGTTACTCTTTGATGTTTTTGACTCTGTGGCTGTATTGGTAATTGTGGGAAATGTTGCAAATTAATGTGCAGGATCTGCTATATGGCAATATTGGATTTCTTTCATTAATGTAGTGATTTACCTTGACTTAACTTTTCAGGTATTTAATTTGCTAAATTAGCCAAAAAACAGACAATCCTGTCTGGTAATTGTGATCAATAGATTTTCCAGCAACTTTAAGATGGTGAATTGTATTCATATCACCCACACCTACTTGCATCAGTGTCATTTAAAAACAGATGATACCTCTATATGATATGTATGATATGATGTTGAACTTATATCAACTTATGGAAGTTACCGTATATCTTGCCACTGAACAGACCAGAGAACAGACCCCCCCCCCAAAAAAAAGAAGCTGTTCTCGAACTGAAAAATCCCTGGCACAAAATGTCAAGCCCCAAGCTAGTAACCTTGGTGTGTTTTTCTTGATGCTGATTTGAATTTCACATCAGAACTGGAGAAAAATCCACCTTTTATCATCTCAGGAATATTGCCGATGTACAGCTCTCTCTCTCTCCTGGGCAGATACTGGAGGAACAAAGCATTCTTTCATCACTAGCAGGTTTGATTACTGCAAAGCTCTCAGTTTTAAGTGCTCCAATGTGACCCTTAGATGTGTGTTGGCCAGTGAAAAACATATTGTGCAGCCAAAGTTTTCTCCAAATGAAAAGAAAAAGTTACATTAGAAATGACTCATTGTTCGTCTCGATTCAACACCGCTTCTGTCGCTTTAAATGTTTTACTTGTACCTACATACCGTGGCAACCAAAGCAGGAATCACCATAGACACTCCCGGGGGGGGGCAGACTCTGTCTTCGTGAATAACAAAAACATATGGAGAGGTGTGTATTATTCCAAGGAGCTGTCTTTTTGATTTTACAGTTGCTACCTAAGTGCTGCTATTTTAGTGCAAGCTATAGTTAGCAAACTCACAGCTGAGAAAAAAAATCATCCATTGAGGGACTTCCAAAATGCAAAGGTTTTGTTTAAAGCCCTAACCTACAGTGGTCAAACCATGTTGGCAAGACATATTTTTAATAATTTAGCCACTCTAATAAAGGCTTTTCAATATTTCCTTCTCCATTGTTATTTTTTCTTATATATTTGAGTGCCTGGGGTTTCACTTTATAAGTCAGCATCCGTGTTGAGAGTCTCATAAGCTGACTTTAATACCTGACGGGCAGGGGTTCTGAGTGCGTAATAAATTATTGATTAACATACAACATATAAAATTGATGATCTTTTATTCAAATGACTGTAAATTTCATGAGTGCATTACGCGTTCTCATGTCTACCTCCATCTAATGTGAGAGGCAGGATCTCCAAATTGTCCCTCAGTCATCAAAACTTTGAGAATGTTTTTTAGAATATAGCAACACACATGTGAACGACCTAAAGCAAAGCAGGTATTGCACTTGTTTTTAAAATCACTCCACTTTCTCCATGTCAGTTTCAGAAGAAAATCCAACGTTTGTCATGAAATCATTCAGCGAACCGCTACATGAGCACATGTCAAAAAGGCTTTTAAGAAATGTCGCTTGTAGATTTGTCTGAGTTCCTCTTACTGGCTTTCATGTACTGTTGCTCCATGGGCCACAACTAAGACCTGTGGAGAGGCAGATTTTAGGTTTTATTGATGGAATTGCAGATTTTAGAATCTGTGGACATAAAGAAGGACATTTTAGGCCCTATAGATCTCACCCCGTACAGTCTGCCAGAGGACTAAAGAGGGAGATGGTTTTCATTTTCAAGCAAAATGTTAGGATCGTTTTTATCTTCCAATACACATAAAACTGTAGTAATAAGTATTAAATACAATAAGTAAAACTGACTGGTTTTACTTTTTATTTTATTTTAAATGACCCTTCGCTAAGCCATGCCCCAAATACACAGCTACCCAATCACAGCGTAGTACAGGGCTCTCTCTAAGTGACACATTGACTGTAATGCAAAAGAGTTGTTTTCTAGCTTTTTTTGGTTGTATTTTTTTAAGTTATGGTGAGAGCTGTTCCTTGGGCACTTATATTCTTCAAACGTTAGTTTGATAGCCGCAACAAAACCTTTAAATGCACAATGCACTTCAAAACGGTCTGCTTCTTTCTGAGATCACTTTTTCAAAAAATTAGACAATATTTCTGCAGTTAGTGCAGTAACAGACAGTGGCAGTGCCATGATAGTTGTGTGACAACTCCGACAGTTTGTCAGATTTAGCAACAGTAACTAAAGGGGGTGTGGTTTAGCAAAGGGTCAATTGTGGTGCATTTCTTTATGTTTTTATTATTTCTTGTCTTTTGTCTTTTTGAATTCTCTGTGAAAGAAGTTACCTGAAAAGCGCAACACTGGCTTTTAATTAGATGTTACAACCATTCCTGTATTATTGTATTCCTGGGTTACGCAAAAACCAAAAAAAACCCACAGAGGTAACCTTTTACTCTGCCTGCTCAAACACGCTACATTAAACATCAAAGGGTGAAAATGGACTGCTCAGGAACAAAGAGAAAAGATTGCACTCACTCTATGTGATAGACGTTTTCTCCCCTTCTCTGCCACACGTAGGTCATGTTGGGGGGATCGGCCACCGCCTGGCAACGGAGAAGCGCATTCTGGGACATGTTGAGAGAAGTGCTTTCGGGAGGGATGACAATGACAGGTGGACCTAGTGGGAGGTGGGATACAAGAGACTTTACACACGTATATTCACAAAAGGGCTGCAATTATTTATAGAACTACAGAAAATAGCTCTAAAATGTCCATCACAATTCCATCATCCACAAGCCCATTTTCTGAAACACCGTTGCAGTACTCGAAACATTAGAAGCAACTACCAGAGAGCACAAAATGCTATTTTTCCTGCAAAAGGTGCTCACTCAAAACGTTTAACTTGTCAAAAGTTAATAACGTCATCTTTAGGTGCATTACATGTATCTTTATCAAAGCTTAAGTCAAGACAGTCAAATGTCTGAGACTAAAATTGGGTTTCCTTGGGCACAAAGACCCAATAATAATGCAAATACAGTCACCCATTAACTGAATAAACTCATGTTATACACCTGTTTCAACATCGATTCATGGGTTTATCACTGTCAGTGTTCACCTTTCTTGCTAACGTGACATTTAACCAGCGAGACGGAATATCTTGGTAAGAGCTACACAGCTGGAAAAATGGGAAAACATTTAAAGACTCACAATCCATTCATACAAACAAGACATAGATTAGTTTAGCTTAATGTCTTACGTTGTATGTATTACGCTCCTTTTCAGTTTCATCAACACTACCCTTTAGTATCTTGAAAATGTCCAAGATGCAAGTCTGACTGACCCAGTGGCAGTGGCGGTGGAATGAACTCTTATCATGCTGTATCTCAGAGAACATCATGAAGGGGAAATTGGAAATGCTCAGGAAAATGTGGGGTTCTGTTATACAAAATGTTACTGCAACTGATGTAAGTTAGGGGTTAAAGTAGAAATATGAGATAAAGTAGGTAAAAAGTAAAACTAAATTTAAAGCTTAAGCTTAAACGTACAAGCTGTGTCAGACAGAGTTGGGTATCTGGAGATGAGTTACACAGGTTATAGGGAAGAAAAATGAATAAAAGGAAGAAGAAAAACATACACAAAACAACAGTACAATAAAACAAATGTTGTGAAATATCAAATACAACTAATTCATGTAAATTTGGAACCATGTAAATAAATATGTGAAACCTAAACACCTGACTGGCGATCCCAACTCTATCTGTCCGGTCACACAATTGTTTATGTGATATTTGCCCTAAAAGAAACATACACCAAAAATCTTTTGGTAAGATTCAGCTGTCTCTTTAAATAAACAGTATCTCACAAAAGTGAGTGCACCCCTCACATTTTTGTAAATATTTGATTGTCTTTTCATGTGAAGAAATGACACTTTGCTACAATGTAAAGTAGTGAGTGTACAGCTTATAACAGTGTAAATTTGCTCTCCCCTCAAAATAACACATCACACAGCCATTAATGTCTAAACCGCTGGCAACATAAGGGAGTACATTCCTAAATGAAAATGTCGAACTACTCACTTTTGTGTGATACTGTACTTATGAGAGGCCTGTTGTCGATGTCTATCTGGTCATTTGTGGCACAACAAGTAATACATTGCACTAAAGATTGAGCATGAACATGCCGCTATATGATTGTGAAGATTCACCTGTTATCAGTTCTTGTGGCATTAAGATAAAGCTAGATTACTGAAAATATGAAATATTTAGGTTTGAAAGGTTAAGATGGATTGGTGCAATGTTTTGCATGCGAGGATTCAGAAAACAAGCATGTGGATACATTTGCTTTAGAGCAACACAAACTAAGAAAAAGTCACTGGGTTGTGCAACAAGAAATGTGTATACAGCTGTGGATTTGAGAATTGCACACAGTTTTGTTGAGAATTGTGATTTTCATTTGCCGATTAAGTCATAGCAACTGAGAAAAGCTGTCAAGGTCCCTGAGACCGTGTGCTGTCAAATGTACAAATGTCATTTCCCTGGAAACTAATCACATACAGCTACTGCAGCTTTGTACTACAATGTCTCATTTATCTACTCCACCTACCGCACCAACCTCCAACACGTGTGCTATTTGCATAGAACTAATACACATTATTTATACATGTCTCATGTATAAATAACGAAATGAACTCTACAGCAGGCCTTGTTGATTAGGTCTATTACCTAGGTCTATAAATGCGCGATGGGTATATGCATGAGTGACAGTTTAGAGGATACTTAGGGTTTTAGTCTGACTTCATCCAGGTCAACCATTAGTCTGCTATAATCCATCCATGTGGCAACGCAATGGGAAAACACATCCAAAGCTCAGATAATGTGACTTAAAATGAACAGTATTAGGATCATGTAGATTATTATTGAAAATGTGACCACTGCGACTGTGAGATTCCAAATTGAAGTGAAACCTCATGGAGACCTCATTATGCTATAACAAAATATTTCCCCATGCAGCGCACTCCAGACACGTCCTGGTTCTCTGGAGAAAATCAGCAGTAGGAGTAGGAGTAGGAGTAGAGGAAAAAGTCAGAAATAAAATCCAAAATGTATTATGCAATGCTGTGTCGGTGTAATCCAATGATACACAGTGGCATATTTGCATATTCTACATGTATTTGTCCTTAAACTGGACTGTAAATTTGGTTCATCTGTAGCCTGTAATCCTGTGAATCTGTCAAGGGTATATTAGACCTGGATATAGTGAAAACATTAAACCTTGTTATATATTTTTGACCACATACCTCAACAGACATTTAGTTTTTTCTTATATAGAAAAATATATTGATGTGAATTTGAAGCTCAAACAGAGCTATTTGCTCATTTCGCTCTACTCATTTCAGCTACAGCAGCCTAACTAGCTCAGAAAACATGTCACGTCTCAGCCTTTGTATTGAGCAAAATGCAAAGCTTTATCGCGATAAAGCAGGGTCTCAAAACCCCAGATGATAAACCTGTCTCCTATCATGATATCAATATTATCTACACAGGCACAAAATAAGAGCTGAATTTAGTATGCGTTTCTGTTACCACTCTGTCATATGATGCAAGAGGGAGAAACAGAAATGTAAATTACGGTGGCTCCCAGCCAGTCAGGCACACAGACATCACAGAGACTGAAGGAATTGGCAGGCAGACAGACAGAAAGAAAGACAGACAGACAGACAACAACTGACCTTTGATCTTTACTTTCGTCAAGCGAGTCACGTTTCCCTCAGAGTTGGAGGCGTGGCAGGTGTACTGTCCTGCTGACTGCATGCTTACTGCTCTGAGAGATAAGGCTCCTTCCTGTTTAGATAGATAGATAGATAGATAGACAGATGCATATAGATTGCATATAGATGCATATAGATTGCATACGCAATTGTATAAACATACCTGATAATTTACTGTTTGAATCACACTGCCATCTTTTAGCCAGGTGATGGTTGGAGTAGGGTTGCCATTAGCAACACAGGCAAGTGTGAGGTGACTTCCAACCAGTGCCTCTGCCACAGGGGGCGGGGCTTCGGTGAATGTGGGTGGAGCTATGGAACAAAACATTAAGGTGAACATTTAACTAAACACATCTTTTCATCTTAATGGTTCAGTGTGTAGGTTTTAGTGGCATTTAGTGTTAAGGGGTTGTGCATTGTAACAAACGGCTCAGTCATCGCTCACCCCTCCCTTTTCAGCTACGTATGTATGGTGTCTGACATGCTCTGCGGCTCTTGGCATAAATAATACGTGTGGCACTCTATTTGTTCCAAATTTCACTTCTCTTCTTACTTCTAACAAACCAGATAATTACTACTTCTTCTTCTTTGTATATTTAATGTAGTGACGAAACACACTAGAGACTTTTGTCTGCTTTGGGCTACTGTAGAAACATGCCAACACAACATGGCAACTTCAAGGTGAAGGGACTCACGGTGTATATAGATAGGAATGGCTCATTCTAAGGTCATAAAAACAGAACAGTTCATTATGGCTGTGTTTGAAACGAAAGGCAGTTGCCTCACTGCCTTGATACCGTAAGCTGCCTCAGAAGGCATCACTTTCAAGTGAAGGCATCTCTGTTAACATTGCTGTGAGTGCTGCCCTAGAAGGCTGTTCGAACCCAATGTGTAATGTCAGCACGTCGTCTTGCGTCTTTTCTTGCTGTCCAAAGAGACGCTAGCCTTGGCATCAGCTAACTAGCTGATGAAAGCTACAAGACAGGAAGAGATTGGTCGATCCGTTTGGAACAGCACTTGAAGCCCCGCTGTCCTGTTAGACACCTTCTGAGACAGCAGTTTAGCCGGGTTTGAACACAGCCCATGTAGGGTCTTTATACACCACTGAAAACATAGTAATATATATATTATATTGCATTTCTGTCAATCAGTACCTAAATATTAATCCTAATTAATCCTAAATATTACACACTGAACCTGTAATATGAATAAACCACCTAATGTTAAAGATACACAACACAAGATTTTCTATAAAATGCATCTAAATCAAACCTTTTCATTTTCAAATAGATTAACCCCATTAAGGTGAATAAAACTGTAATGTAAGATGTGGACACTCACTATCTACACCAAAAGAGAAATCTAAAGCAAGATCCACCCTGTCTGCCAAGCAGCTGCAATAAGACAAAAACTGCAAAGAGCTGGACTAGCAGATTGTTACTCTTTTGTTTCCCTCGTCCATCAATGTATATACAGTGTGACAGCCGCTCTGCCTTGTTTGTTAAACAGCAGTAGCCTGCGTGCAGTTTACTGGAATAAAAGACCATTAATATTTCACATAAAGAAGTGAAAATGTCAGTTATTCTGCCTTTTAGATCTGCTAATGTGAACGTTTTGCTTCCACTTCAAGTCTCAGATCTCATCAGAGAACCTTTTCTTAACGTCTGCAAGCCCTCCAAACATCAACAAACCACTTGCAAATTCAACAGTGTCAACTTCTTGGGACTCATACCCTTATTGTACCTTTGTATATTAAACAGTTATATAGAAACCACAGAGTTATTTTATGTGTGCACTCCCATTCTGTGAAGGCCGCCGACATGCTCAAATGTTGAGGCAGAGTGCAAACAATAGGATGTGAGGAGCATGCCTGCAGGGCACATCAGTGAAGTTACATCCAAGGCCTGTATCACAGTCATGATCTATTACAATTCTCATCTCTAACCTGACGCTCACACAGACCAACTCGGTGAAACTGTCTCACCTCGCTTTGATCTGCAGCGTGCGCTGATGCTTTGTTCTGTATGTTTGTGCGGAGAGTCATAGCAAAGGTTTTCCCAAATACAGATGAACTTCAAAGCACAAAAAATAATGATGCATATTTCATATTTAGATTCATTATTTAAACCTATCAATAAGTATGATGATAACTGAAGTCAGAGATGATTTTTTCGAAAACCTTTGTGAAGAAAGTCAAATGTTAACCAAATTACCTGATCTGTCTGGAAAGTTTTAAAAAAGAAGCTTTTTTAAAAGTTGTTTTATCAACTTTTTTCAAAAGTTAAAGTTTGAAGTGTGTACATATACACACACACACACACACACACACACACATATATACAGCGCCTATCAAGACATGATGTTTCAGACGTGCTTTACAGAATTAATGCATTAGATGATATGGAGGATTTTTAGTTAAAAGAACACATTCAAATAAACTGGACATAGTAGAAAGTGTCAAAGAAATGTAGGATCTAGGGATCCTACATTTCAGTGAAAGCTGGATTTCAAAATAAAGCACTAAGGACATAATGTCTGTTGCGTGATTTCTGGATAATAAAGCCATCTAAGGTCATCTCGTGCTGCCACCAGCCTAGCCAGCTTCCACTTTTAGACTGAAACACAAACTTAATAGCACAATGGGTCCTTTAATGTTGAACGTTGAAAAGGAATAGACAATATGTCGTGCTTCAGTCAGAAGTGCACCATGGGAGAGTCTCCTAGCAACAGTGGGCCCTCAAATGTCAGTCAAACACTGCCATGGAAAACACCAACCCAGAAGATGAAAATTATGCACAAAAGCTGCAGTATTATTGGGCCTACAGTTTATATTTCCTTCCTAAAGTACTTTACCTAAGAGTGGTAAAGTAGGGGTTTAGGGGGTCGGGCTACATGCTCAGCATGGCTGATCTGCTCGGGGCCTCACCGTACAACTTTTAAAAATTTGGTGAAACTGGATCATATTGACAAGTTTCTAGGTGGACCAATAGCTTTAAGCCAAATGCTGCTAACTGTAACATTAACTGCCATTAGCTCGTTTGGTCAATTAGCCGTGCAGTTAGCGGTCCTATTAGCTTTGCTGTCTCTACCCAGACTGGGAGCTCAAGGACCGGAGAGTGTTGAGATTTACACTACTAGCACAGGAGCTTTGGACTGCCAAAAGGAGGAGGTTTTCAGCCCTGGCTCCGATGTCCCAGGCCAGGCAGAGTCAGCTAAATGGGATCTTCAGTTATTACGGCTAATAAGAAACTAACTAACTTTACTTTACAACTGAAAAAGCACTTTCAGAAAGACATACTGTAGTCTCACACAAACAAACCTCTACATTCTGATGTAGCGTTAGAGAAAGTCTTATGAGCAGAGTGGTCGAAACAGACTGAATGTGTGGATGGGCGCGTATTGAGGTTCAATAACCAGTCCTATAGCACATAAACATTCCTACGTGGGGCTGGCTTTTTTCTGATGTTGTGGAATTTACACTGAAGAGAATCCATTCTACCTTCCTGTGTTTCTATTGGCATACCAGGCGAGGGCCAACTTATAACCAGACCAATCCTGTCTTTTGTTTAACATGTGGATTACTGATTTTGCCTTATGGAGCTAAATATAATCACCTTTCAGCCACACAGGCATGAAGCCAAAGAAGAAAAAACCACACAAAACATAAACCTCACCAGTTACAGAAAGCAGAGTCCAGGTGCCATTTTGCAGCTCATCTGTGGGTTCATCCAGTAAGAGGATTCGACATTCGTACGCGCCCTGGTCATCCAGCTTCAGGCCCTCCAGCCTCAGGGTAGTGATTCGTACCAGAGACACCCGCCCTGCGGAAACAGTGTGCATTTAAAAAGGTGAGAGGGCAGGCGTGAGGGGAATGAGACAGACTAACTGCACATGATGCTGATTTCAGTGGTCATCTTCCACGTCTGGGCTCTGTGTAACCGGGTGTGTGTAAAGCTTTGTTGTGCTGAAAAAGAACATTGTCCTCAAACGTTGCCCCAAATGCCACATCGGCACATGCACACATACATACCAACAACAGCTAACACATGCACACACAAACTGAGAAATGTGATCTCCTGGTTGCCAGGTGACGGCTCCCTCGAGCCGGAGTGTGACTTGCCACATCAACCCTTTATCTTTTCCAGTCTGCAGCCCACATCATTCTGTGTCCATCTAGTTTTCACAATTTATCAGGCAGACCATTGTCCTGTGACCTAACAGCATGGCTGAAGATAAACTGTCAATGAAAGCATTATGTAAGATACACTGCAGCATCTCAGAAATAAAAACATGTAAACTGGAATCACACTGCAGCGTGGAAGCCTCAGCACCACTGGGATGACTGTGCTGTGGTGGTAATTATTAACAGAGGCTCTGATTTCTGATGACTGTGGCAGGGAGGGAGAGTCCTGGCAGTCAAAAAGAAACAGGAAGTTGGAGTTAGGTATGTTGGCAGCGATAACACGCCTTATTTACTCTTCCACGCTGCCAAAGGGGACTAAATCCACAGGGGAAAGGGGGAGGGAGGGTTAAAGCAGAGCAAAATACACATCAGCATACACTCAGGGGATTAGAGCATTTCAAAATCCTACCCTTTGACCCCTGGCAGTTTTTCCCCCTCTCTCATGTTTACTAGCTAAATGTGATATAGGTCACTATAACACCTTGGAGAAAAGGTTGTGCTGAGGCGGGAATGTTGTGTTGTCAGATAAAAGGGAAGGAAAGGGTGGAGGTGAAGCAAGAGCGTGACCTGACGCCACAGCTGCTACCATTTGAAAAATGCATGATCACAAGAGATTTGAATGCGAGGTAAATCGAGTGTGAGGCCAGATGAGAGGGAGGGCAGAGGAAAGAAATAAAGAACCAGACAAAGGATATTTAGACTCTTACCACTTGTAATCTATGTCACTCTGTGTTGATGCTGTGAATGTCGGAGTATGTAAAACACAAGCGTAAACATGGATCCAACACAAGTTTTAGTTGGTGTGAAAACAAATATGACTGTTAAATTAGGTAAATTTAGTGTTGACTTGTTGATGTAAATAAATCAACAACATTTCCCTTTTCTTCTTTCAATCTAAACTCACTCCTAGCAACCAAAGAAAACAAATAGGCTAGATATACCACAGCCAATGAGTCAGTTTAAATCCATGTCTGTTCAGACTCACATGTGTAATTACTTGGAAGGAACTGAATAAAAATGTATAAATTGTATTTTTTAGCTAAATGGAAGTTATCACTATATTGATGATACATATGTATGATTTCAGTGAATATACATTGTTGAACTGATTGAAGGGTTATCGGCTGTGCTGGCTAATCAGGTCCACGTGTACTTGTGTACATACCCAGCTGAAATCGGGAGGGGACAGAACGTTTGCAGCCAGGGCACCAAGGCTCTAGAGCAATCTACCTGAGGAAATTAGGTCGGCTGAATTAGTGAACTCTTTTAAATAATGCAACAAAGACACTTCCCTGATTTTACATGATTTTATTTTAAGTGTTTTGTTTTACCTGTTTGTTTTTATGTTTTAACCATTTTATAGCTTGCATTCGATCCACTTGAAATTCTGACTGACGCAGGAACTGAAAATCGGCATGTACAAGATGGAGGAAAGTCCGTACTGTTCTAGTTATTGTTCACTCATTGTGTCGTCCCAGTCAACATGTGTGTTTATTCTTAAATTATGGCTAAACACCTATTTTGAGTTCACAATGACCTTTACTGTGAAATACTGTGTGACAATCTGAATCCTGAGTTATGGTGATGACTAACGGCCAAAAAAGCCTTATTCCAAGATATTATGATGTCACAGGGAAGTGGACCTTTGACCATTTGAGAAAAATATGTCATGCTTTCATCATTTCCATTGTATCCTATTAAACATCTGTATAAAATGTTGTCATAATTTCGCATCAATTCTTAAATTATGGCCAAAAACGTGTTTGTCGAGGTCATGTTGAGGTCACATTGACCTTTGAGTCTTAAGTGTTCATTCACCATTTCATTGTCCAACAAACTACGAAATATGATCAGCAATTCCTGAGTTATACCCAAAATCTGTTTTGTGAGGTCACAGTGGCCTCGACCTTGGACAACCAAATTCTAATCAGTTCATCCTTGTGTCCAAGTGGACGTTTGTGCCAAGGTGTTCCTGAGATATCGCGTTCACGAGAGTGGGAAGGACAGATGACAACCAGCAAACACGTGGAGGCTGTCACTGCAGCAGATCAATGCCAAAGGTTTTGGAATGAGGTGTCACATACAATCACGTACGGTGTAAAAAGTTCAGTGCCACAAACATTAAGCCGTGTAACGAATTTGTACTTTGTATTAAAACTGCCCAGCAAGAATGGTTATTTTTGCTGTTGAGAATAAGAGGATCCAGATAAATACAGAAAAGCAAACTCCCCAGTGCTTCTCCAACATTCAGTCAGTAGGCATCTTTACAGATTTGCTTCAAAATAATGTAAATGATAAAAAAGAAATAACTAAAAGCTCTACTGAAACTCAGACTTAAATGATCTTGTAGACTATGAATCATGTAACCAGATAAGAGAGCGGCAACAGGGACTGAAAATGATACTGACAAGAAGTAGAAGCCCCACGGCCAGTGACAACCCTCCCTCCTCCTTCTTCTTCTCCTTCTCCTCCTCCTCCTCTTCCCTGCTCATTACCCCCGCACTGAATCCATTAAATTAGGCAAAGAGCAGCTTTTTGACTGGTCCAAGTTAAACATTATCAGTTCAGTTCATGCAGAAACACAGGGACGCACCCTCATCGATACACCACACTCCCTCACACACACATACAATGAATGTCCCATTGCATTTATTTTCCAACAAACTGCTTCCAACTGACATCCCCCCCCGAAGGCTTCGTCCCTCAATAGTCTCAGGTGACAGGGAAACACAAAACCATTCAGTGTCGTGACAAAACACAACTCTTTACAAATGAAAGGGCTCAGTATGAACTGAAATGTCTGCGGACTCTGCTGGTTTCGCAGTAGAATAGATGATTAAATGTGGCCATCATCTTTCTTAAGACAATTGCTCTCGAAGGAGAAATTAAAAAATGATCCGCATTCAACTGAAATACTAATGAAAAACACTGCGTGAAGTCATTTGAGATGAATCAAGAAGTGTTTTGAAGGGATCCTTCATAAAATCATTGAAAACACCTCTTAAAACTAATTTTCAGCCGATAGGCCTTTTAATTAATTAATTAATAATTTCAACAAAGATGTATTTACATTTTGTTTATACTGATTTGATTGTTATCATATTCCTGCTTCATCAGTGTTGTGTGTATTTGATTTTATTCCCCATATTTTGCTTGTTTTTCTATGTAAAGCACTGAGAGCTGTGCAGTGGATCATGCTTTAAACAAAAAAAAAAACACACACATCAAACAAAATCAGCTATTCTCGTGAAATGAAACAAGTAAGACTTTAAAAGGCCACAAAGTGGGTGTGTTTTTTCTCATTTTCATTCAGAGTGAAAGATGCACCAGAGATATTGATTTTCTTTCTTCCGAAATGGATATGTAACATTTTGGAAATGAACTTTTTAAATGATAAAAAAGTCTTTCGGGGAACCATCGGGGAAAGAGATGGCGTCAGCTCTTGGCGAGTCTCCATGAGGCATTCAGGTTTCGGTTGGAGAAAGAGGCAGATAAGGTTTCGCTCCTCGCTGCTTGTTGCTCTATTAACCTCTACTGTGTGATCGTTTGAAATTTGAATTGAGAGCTTTCTCGCTGTCTGAGGCAGAACTACTCACTGCGGTAACGAACAGGAGTAATCCCAGTGCAAAACTCCATGTGGGGAAGGAAGCATATTAGCCATGTTAGCTGTGTGAAATGTGTTACGCCTGCACACAGCCTGCTCCTGCTGATTGTGATGGGGTTTACATGGGAAGAGCTTGCCAGCAGTGTATTTATACAGCTGTATTTTTATAGAGTCAGCAGCTGTATAGAGCAGACACTAATCCTTTGATCTTTTCTGCTCTATTACAACAAATACATTTAAACCCTTACAGGTCTTAACACTGTCAGGGGAGCAATCTGAAGGAAATCTAATGTATCTCACATTCTGAAGCTACACACACAGTCAAACACATAGAATACTGATGATGGAGGTGACCTGAACAGAAAATTTGTATCCTTTTAAGGTGGCGAAAAGGAAGGAATGGTGGAAATAAATTAAGCCTCAGCAGAGTGAATCACTTGGGTAGCCGTAAGAATCACAACAGCAAACCAACTGTTGGACTCCTGAAGCCCAACTGTTGGTCTCATGGCCTGAGGAGGTGCAATCCACACCAGTTGCTCCATGTCTAAAGCGTTAGGTTTCCCATGCTGCACCTGTCACTCCCATACCAGCCAGTAACCTGTGAGAAAGTCTAAGGATCAGCACCAGAATGGACAAAGCATCTTTCTGAAACCTTTTGTATCCATAAAGAACAGCAGCTTTCTGTTTGTCACCGGAGAGGCATGTGATTAGAATACCTGTCTTTTTAAA
This sequence comes from Lepomis macrochirus, assembly GCA_024633595.2. NCBI lineage: Eukaryota > Metazoa > Chordata > Actinopteri > Centrarchiformes > Centrarchidae > Lepomis > Lepomis macrochirus. The sequence continues at coordinate 7,073,049 of JALXJV020000019.1, read as the reverse complement.
GAAGGTGCTTTTCTGTGCAGGATGCTTTATGGTTGAGTGAAGTGTACAAGAAGTGTAATTAATGGACCAAAGGGTAGGCAAACGTTAGGGTTTTTTACTACCAGTATACTGCCCTGCTTCTGAAACCCACATCCAGTGTAATGAAGTGTGACATCAGTGTACGTTGAAGGATCGTCTTCAGAGTCAGCGACAAAAGGCTACTGTCTTTTATGAGCCCGGGCTGGAATTAAAGTCTGCCCCGCTCCCACTTACGATAATTCATCAGTCAAGGTCCACCCTGACTTTATTGCTATGTAAATGTCTGTATCATATTTCCTGCTTGGGGTGGGGTGAGGGAGTGGCATCCAACTCAAATGAGAAAGGCTTTGACTCAGCTGAAAGTATGTTCTGCCCCTTTGACAAACATATACCTAAATACAATGATTAGCAATTTACTTTAAGTCAGTACAAACAATATATCTGTGATAGGCTGCCTAGATTGTATAAGGCTGGTAATATACTTTTCTTATTGTCAGCTAATCCCAAAGCCCAGAGTATTTTCTGTTTAGCTAAAGCCTGATAAGTTTAAGTAACATTTGCAAAAAACTGCAGTGCGCAGCTGTTTTTGTGAGCCGTTTTTTAAAAAAAGATTTACATCTTCAGTTGCTGGCTGAGGCTGACAGCGACAGTCTATCCAGGATAGGAAAGTAGAAAAGGATTAAGAGACGGAGTAATGCATTGTTGGTTTCGGTCTTTTCATGAAATTTATTGACAATAAGAAAATTATCTTGTACAAATATTATTATTAGGGCTGCAACAAATAATTATTATAATTTTTGATTTATCCAATCAAAATACATTGTACAAGGATTACATTTACAGTTTGACAGAATTCTTTTTTGAAACTTAAATGTATTAAGTCCCAAATATTTACACTGGAGAGGCCTTAATCTATAAATGTGCAAGATTGTTATTTAATTTATTAACTTAAAATTAATATTTTTAATATAATATGTTATTTAAATTGTGGATTCATTCTCTGCTGACTGACTAATAGGTTTATTCACCCCCACCCCCCCGAAGTACCTTTAAAGTTGGGGAAATCCACTCGTTCCATATTGTCTGAGAGTATAACATACCGTATCAGCTTGTGCCAGCTATTCGCTGAAGCTATAGAATGATGTTTACACTGAGTGAAATATTTCAGTCTTCATCAAGTGGAAATATTCTAGCACCATTACATCATGTTCTACACATTTCCCCAAAATTCAAATGCATATTTGGTAACTTTGGAAACTTTGGGATCTCCGCGGGGGATTTAAGATTAAGTTCTGTGGGTTTGAAGAGTGTTTAGCTGCACAGCATGGGTCTGTAATGACTGATGCAACAGCAGGTAAGTTGGGTTTAAGAGATTACATTTCTAATTGTGTCATTGTTATATGAAATGTTTATATCTACAATCTGCCGGTACTCAACTTGCTGAAAATAAATGACAAGAGGTAGTTAACTGTCTGCTATCTGCTCCCACCTGAATGTTAAACAGTAAGAATTAATTTCACTCTTTGAAGTGGTATCATGCTTGGGCAGGTTTTTCTGAAACTGCACTTTAGTCAAAACCCCACATGACGCTCCAGCAGAAATTCAAATAGCCTTTGGAAAGGTCGATAAGTTGAATTTCTCTTCAAGCAGCTCTATGGAAAAGAAAATGTCTCTGACAAAAGGAAGATCTGAGCCAATGAGACATGCGTTCCTTTTGTCCACACTAGTCCCATTGTTTGTGACTTTAAAGGATAACAGGAGCTACACGTAGGTATTCTTGGTCCATTGAGGATCATTTTCCCCACCGACTCTTTTTGTTCACTGAGCTGTATGCAGAAAGTACACAATAGATGATGATGCCATGCGAGAGTTACAGCTCCTTTAAAAAGTAGCTCCCAGTAAGGCTAGTTTGAAAGGCCATGAAGGTGTGGCCCCCGAATACACACTTGAGACCGAGATAGTGGTTACATTCTTTCAGTGGAGGAGACTGGGATTTGGGCATGTCACAAACATCTTCATTTTGATTACTTTCAACCTTAAATTCCTAATTTCTGTTTTAACGATGTTTGATTCTAATGTAAACCAGCCAAAAACGTATTAAAGCACATGTTTTCACCCTTTTATCAATTGTCGGATATTTAGTTATGTTTTACTTTCGTCAGCATGCAAACATGTCAACAAGAAATATCTAAAGATATAAAGTGGTGAACTAACCGACCGACATTGCCATCCGTAAAGCCCTGCCGCTAGAATAGCTAAAAAAAAACAACAGCCCCCATGTGTAGTTCCAAGCCATCTTTGAGGCATCTATATGGGCCAGTAACACCGCTGTCTACACTGTAGTCTATATTTAATTCATAAATATAAATTATATGAAATTATTTAAGTGTATAAACGTGCTAAAAGAACGGGCTCATTGAAATCATGCTCATGTTTTTGATGAACTGAACATATTGGTTCGCTAATGATGAAAGTGAGTGTGGTTAACTCCCGTGAGAATTAATGCACTGTGTTTTAGGGCACCTGGCATGCCAGAGAATTGGCAACAAATTTGAAACAACAGATAGAGTTGAAGAATCTGACCAGTCTTGGGAAACATATGCGAGTGACTGATGATCACAAGAAATCATTAACAAAAGGGTAAGACCACATTCAAGCCAGCATTCTACAAAGGAAAAAAGAAAAAAACCGAAGAAATTAACGTGAAACTAGTTCAGTTTTGGGACTGTGAACTAAGTACATAAACTAGGTGCTTTTAATATGTGTGAACTGCACTTTGAGCTACCTCTTGTGAAGTGTAAACTTGGACAACACTGCACCATCTTCACCATCTTTCAACAAGACATGAACATTACAACACTGGCAGCAAGCTCAGTAAACAAGTTAGCACATCACCAGTACATAACATTTCCACAAGTGTAGACGTTTGATCATATTCAAATGCTAACAAGCCAAATTAAACAAAGCCCAGGTTAGAAACTACCACAATGATACTGTACATGTAGTGTGGGAATGTGTAATAACATAACATGCTGCTTCAGAAAATCATAGCAATCACAGTGAACAGTAGGGATGCCTGTAACATTACAATTTTAAAGCTTAACCTCTTTTAAAGCTGGATTACATATTGTGATCGTTTCCATAGATGCTCACCCTCATATTGTGGATGGACGCGAGGCGCGTAGGATCCAAATTTGATCAGGACGGGGATGTCGAGTCCCTGTCGAACCCATTCCACCACATGCAGGGACGCTGCGGAGACGGCAGCTGGGTCTGATGGAGGAAAACTACACTCTAAATCCACCACACCTCCAGCCTTTCCACGCACCTCCGGCCTCGCACCTTCAGTGCTCACTGTTGGGTTTGTCAGAAGCAAAATGACAAATCACTTTAAGTTAGTTTACTATTACATGTAATTAAATAAAAGTGAATAATATGGACAATGGTGTTCACATATAATAGTAAAGATTAGCTGAAAGGACAGTGGGATGCAAAACGTCTTTCTACTCAAATGAAGGAGATACTTACAAAATAAGCAAAAAACAGCCAACACAGTGAAAGTCTGCAAAGATGATCTCGCTGACCCCATATCTGTCACTCACACAACCTGCATCATGTTCAGTCTGTTGGCAAAAGAGACACAATTGTCACACAATCACATTACTTCCTTGGCTGCACGCAAGAAGACAGCCATCTGTGACAGATTTCCAAACTAAAAGGGCTACAGCAGAGCTGCCACTTCTGTCATAATTTTACAGACAGGGGGAGAGGAGCGTTTAGATTTTTATACAGCTTTCCAATAACTGGAATTCATCCCATATCATTACACAAATGGGCAGAGCTACCTCTGCTGCCAGAAAACTCTCTGGCCCTATATCCTTTTCTGAAAGTAAATGTCATAAATGTCACATAAATCTTTTGAGAGTCACGTGCAGAGCGACATCTAAGTGTTTTATTTAGAGCACATCAATGAAGACATTTGCTGGAGCAGCCAGGAGACTCAGCACTCAAGGACAGAGATAAGGTGAGATGATGGGAGCGAAGGCTACAGCAAGGGATCAAGGAGTGTAGCTTAACGTCAAGATGCAGCGACTGATTCAATGCGGTCAAAACAACCCCTGCTTTTATGAAAGGTGTAAACCAGAGTGAGGAAATCAACATGACAGGTCAGATTTAAACAGACACGCCCAAAGGAATCCATCATTGCCACCATCAGTCACCTCCCATTGTAGAAGTTACCAGCTACTTTATGAAATCCCTCTATAAACTAGTAAACACCGCACATGTTGATTCGAGGTCTTCTCATCTATATATTCAGCCTGTAATTATGCAGGTATTTTAGAGTGCGCCACAGCTTCAGCTGGTTAAAGCCAGACATGACAGGAAATGAGCTGGTATCAGCTCTATAGCATTTGGTGCCACTGCCACACACAAATACTGAAGGTGTGTGTTACCCAATACACCCACATAGGCAAACATCAATATGTGTGGTAGGGAAGTGATGAGTTTTGATCATGTGGTTCATTCACACTGGCAATTAATCAGATTCTTTGTTTAATGTGAATAATATTAACTGAATAAATAAATGTAATAAAGTATAAAATTTTCCTCTGAAATGTAGTTGAGTGGAAAAGCACCGTAAAAACCTTTGAAAATGTTTTCAATAAAAGTGCCGCTGTAAGTCTATTGCTGGAAAGTATCTCAGCATGCTGACTAAATCGTGTACTTCACATTGCCAATTGTTCTGTTCTTGATTCTGGTGTTGATGTACACGTTTGTTCCTCAATGCCAGGCACAACAGAAAAGAAGCACAAAAAATGTAAAAACGTTGTTGGCAGAGGTGCACAAGCTCCAATGAAAGCTTATAAAAAAAGAACCGAAGGGGAAAAAAGCTATTAGTGACGACTTCTCTCATTGAAATTGGCAGTTACAGTTTGAGGGACAACACGTGGCTTATATCATTTCTGGCTGTTACATTATTATTATATATTAATGTTTTACTTTAATTTCTTGAAAGCTACCTGCCACAAAGCGCAATGTCAACACTAGCACATAGAGTACAATACAATGCAACTTTATTGTCCACTATCGTGGAAATCTGTCCTTGGCTACACTTTTGCAGAATAAAATAAATCTATTATGAAAAATATAGTTAAATTAAAGTTACTAATTTAGTAAACTTTTGTAGAAAATGTTCATGATTATATTGGGGTTGCATCTGAATATTTTCTGTAAAAAGCTAAGCTATAAGTTGAATAATATTAATTTTCTTCCTTTGCATGTTTTTGCATGTACACACAATGTCTTCCTTTGCCATTTCCTGCCACAGCCCTTTAGTAAAGTTTGATGCTATTCTGATGCTTCTGATTGGTTCTCCTGTTTGAATTTGCATCGCCACCCGTCTGCCAGTTAACTTGCCTCTCAAGCTGTCTTTTGAAAAACAGTTGAAAACATTCAGTAGAAATTTAGAAAAGTAATCAAAAAGTAATTAAATGTAATAGGTTACATTACTTTGATAAAGTAATTGAAATAATTACATTCTTACTATAATTCTATTACATTTACACAGGGTAACTTATAATCGGTTACCTATTTCTTTTCCAAATTAACCTTCCCAACACTGTTTATACTTTATACTTACTTACTTTTTAGTATACTGTATAGTGCTGGTTTGGATAAGGGAACAATGGTATTGTTACTAAAAGTGAAATTGAGAGTCACATATTTATCACATATTCTTCATAAGATATACATTTCTTGTGCATAGTTTCTATTTATTTATGGTTACATTGTTTAAACCCTTCTATATACAGGATAAAAGGTCCACTATAAATTACAAGGTTGACTTTAATAGCTTTGTATGGTCAAATGAATGATGTCTCTATACTTCCTGAGTATGAGCAGTGAACACACCCTCGTCCCAGCAGCAGCACAGCCCATATTATCTGCTCTCCCTAACCATAAGGCTTTTATGGGCTTTCATTTCATGGCTGGGGCAAAGTCTGAACCGGTGAAAAACAATTACGCAGCCTGTCAACAACTGCAGCGCTTGTTCCAACACACTCCCATGCTTCAGCAAACAGCACAGCACACACAGATTTTCCACAAAATCAAAGTGAAAGTCAAGAAAAATCCTCAATCTGCGGCGCGTCTGCTGTTCGCTGTCTATTGGAACATCAACAGGCTTCTACCCCTTTGCCCTTCACCCGCGTGGCTTCATGCAAAGCAGCGCAGCAGAGAGTTTATCCTGAACTTATTACATTTGAATTAGGCATTGAGTGTTTGCTGAGACTGAGCCAGGTAAGCCTAGGTAAAACTTCATCATTATGATTCTGTTGCTTCTCATCCACGCACAGTGTGCGAGGATGAAAGAACAGCACGCACAAAGACACACACACACACACACACATCCATGCACAAAATAAGACTGCCTGTTGCCATGACTAAGCAGCGGTGAGTCTTCCCTGTTTGGCACATAATGAACAGATGCTCAGTATCTTCTCCTCGTTTTTCATTGACTGCCTCTTGTTAAAAGAGGAGACTGGAGATGATAAGGACTGAATACCGTGTAATGACGTCCATCATCTCACTGATTTAAGAAAGATAAGCAGACACTTTGACTCTGCATTTGGCTTCTAAATACAGACAGCAACAGATGAATAAAAATGTTGTTTCTGGTTTTATTGCTCTAAAAAAGTAAGACTTATTTGTGTGTATGTGCATGTGTGTGTGTGTGTGTGTGTGTGTGTGTGTGTGTGTGTGTGTGTGTGTGTGTGTGTGTGTGTGTGTGTGTGTGTGCACGCAGGCGCATGCGTGTGTGTGTGTGTGTGTGTGTGTGTGTGTGTGTGTGTGTGTGTGTGTGTGTGTGTGTGTGTGTCACAATAGCAAGGCAATAAATTGGAACAACAGTGATAAAAAACAAATCTGTAGAGGAAAGAAAGAGAGCAGGGAAAGTGTGGCAAACACAGCAAGAAGAAAGATGAGAGGCAAAAGAAAAATCTCGTTAAGCTGCAGGACATTTTCTGTCGTTAAGTCTCAACAAAAAACTCACAGAGCTGCCAAACAAAGTGGCCCGCACAGGTGAAACACTCAGCCATGGTAACGCAGATGGTCTCTAGACATTTCCCACCGACGTATTCTTCCTTCCTCTGACATTGAGGACATGCATAAGTACGGCGACAGCACAGCACTCTGGAAAATGTGTAAGGCTATAATAAATGAGCCAGTAGCTCACACAAGAAAGCCCCCTGTCTCACGCAAATTTATCAGCTGACAGAAATAGAAATGTCTGCGACAGGCATGCTGTTGAAATTCTGTGTTGTTGCCATTTTAATCCACCCAAGGAGAGGAATGGGGACCAGCTGATTAATCGCGACCGAGGCACAGTAACAGATTTATCAGCAGTTCTGCCTCCTCTTGCCCCACCACACTTGAAACCAAAAGATACATGGGCTCCCACACATTTGTTTTCCAATTAAATTTCCTTCGCCTGAGTGTTGCTGTGGTCTATGTTTGTTTGTGTCTATGCTCAAAACTCACCCTTTTATAATGTCTTAGATTTTGATTTATACAGTTACAGGTACTGTCGACCTTATGGAATGTGAAACACAGGATATTGGCTCGGTTAGGATGGTTTGAAGGCTGTTTTTATCTGCTACCAAGTTAAATTGGACATTAACCTCTGACCAGAGTGAGAGTAAAAGGGAGGGGGGTGAGTCATGTGCTGAAACCTAAAGAGAATAGATAAAATAATGTAAACACCACAGAAAATCATCTTTTTCAACTTAGAAAATCATAATGACAAACATTTCTCCAAAGATGCTGCTAAAACACTCAACATTGGACAATTTTGAAAAAAAATCAAAATTGATGCAGCAGAACCAGAGATATCATCTTTTTTATTCCACACATTCTTCTTCATCAAAACCTGGCGCCTACAAAACCCACAAAGCAACCTGACAGTCAAAACTTTGGTTGAAAACTTGGGTGTTCTGCTACAGAGTTGAGACTTGAGCCATGGACTTCAGTCGGGCTCAAAGGCCCCTCTCCTGTGTGATTGGGCTGTCAAATAAAAAGGCTGACTGAAGTGTGAGAGTAAGTGCGGTGAAATCTTCAGGCGTTACTCTAAAGAGACGGTCCTAGATCTCACTGTGAGACAAGCCTAACAATGGCCCTTTTAGGCTTTTTATCGCAAAGACAGCCTGCATCATTCTTCTGTCAAAAGGTTAGGACCAAATTTACTATGACTCGTGCACAATTCAACCATTCAGAATGCTGCATTGAATGACACAATATACACTTGCCAATGCTGCCTTCAAAGTACCCGTATACACAGACACATATTCCGTATATCATATGTATACATCTATGTGACGCACCATTTCAGATTTTTTTTTTTAAACAATTCTTGCATCTTATTTTATCTATTTCCGTCGTGACATGCCTCAAAATGGCAAAAGCACAGTACGGCTGCAACAAACGATTATTTTAATCTGCAGATACTTTGTTTTTGGACTGACTGATTGATCATTTGGACAAATAAATATCATAACATTGTCAAAAATGTTCATCACGATTTTGATTGAAATTGCTGGTTTTGTCTGACCAACATTCTTATACTCTGATTTTCAGTTTACAGTCACATACGACAAAGAAAAGAAGCAAATCTTCCCATTTGAGAAGCCGAAACCATAGTGTGTTTTGCATTTTTTCTTGATAGAACTGTCAAAAATAATTGCAGATTAATCAATCAGTTGACTAAGCATTTCAGCTTAACTAGTCAGGCACAGATTGCAACCAACAGTTTATTAGACTGTTATCACAGAGTGTTCAGTCACAAATATGAGGATGTGAGACTTGGACCTGACTTGGCCATGAGACTCGATTTACTTTGGATTTAGCTCCCTGAAGACTTGATTTGAGACTTGAAATCAAAAAGATCAAGTCGGTGTTAAAGAACAATAAAAAGTAAGGGTGACAATGACATACAGGCCTTGTATAAGTAAGTCTAATAGTCTGCATATTTAATCATCAAGTCTCTGCATTGAAAAGATGTTGTCTCAACTAGGCTAAAATTTTAAATTTACTTGATATTTACGTCTGTAAGACTTTAAGAGACGGACAGTGCTGTGTTCCAATAAATCTTGCTTGTATGTCCGCCATACTCTGATCATTTCAACTTAAACACACAGTTCATCCTTACCAATCTCATTCCATTTAAATTTTTGAGACGATTCTTGTTGACATAATAGCCATTTTTGTTTTTTACGCCAGCTCTTTGGAGCTCTGTTAGCTGATGAGCTTTCTCACATCGGAGTGCTGATCACCTGTCCTGCTGAATGCCAATGAATCCTGCTCATTGGCATTCAACCTGCTGTAACCCACCTCTGCAGCAGTAACTGTTATTGTGATTTAGTTACTTTAGTGCCCTCTTCTCCACGAGGTGATTACAATATTTTTTCTGTCCCCTGTAAGTGTCCATTTTATTTTTTCATAGCTTGCACATGGCTTAAAAAAGCCTATTTTCAAATTCTAACACAAGCTTTCCATCACAATAGGAACCTGCTGCGTGGTTTGGTTTGATGTGCACTTAAGAGAAAATAGGACAGTTTGAAAAGGGGAGAGAAAAAATAAAAAATAAAGAGGTTTCCGCTGTGTGTGTATTGCATCTGTACGCTCAGAGTACAAACATTAGGTATCTTTTCTATGAATCAGAAAGCAGGCCGGAAAATCCAGATGAACGGCACAATCTTTTTGTTCATTTAATCCATGATATTCTTCATTCATTCACAGAAAAGCAACGATGCCAGGGGTTAAAAGCATAGATGGGACAACATACGTCAATGTTTGGCAAATCAGAAATAAGTCATCAAGTCCAAAACTTTTGGCTTCACATCCTAAACAAGTTATTAGAAACCCTTCACCAAATTGAATGCCACTTTTTAAACAGACTAACAGCGAGTATTTACTTTCCATTTCAGAACACTTTTCATCATATGATGTGAGGTATCATCTGTTGTCTGGCTGCTGGTCTTCGCTCTGCCAAACCCACCTTCCCAAAAAGCTCCTGCAATGTGATTGGCTGCTGTCAAATTGATTCAATGCATATCTGTTCTCAAGAAAATGAAGCTTTTCTCACAGGAGTTTAAATGTTTGGTCTTGGAGAAGACATCGAATCATGTCTGGTTATGTCTAGTGTGAAGCACTAAAAGGTTACAGCAGAAAGCAAACTTTTGGTCACACAGAAGTAATTCTTCACCTTAGAGGCCCTGAGCACCTCTTCGCTCAAGCAGCTTTTTGCTGTGAGTGAGGGGGGGTCCTACGTGAGCACACTCTTTTTGAAGCAGTTTTCAGTTTTCCAGGCATCCGCAACCTTAACCCTGTTTAACCACAGTTCAAATGGGTTCTAAAACCTGTTATAAAAGAATATCAGGACCACTATTCACCCAATTAAAACAATAAATGCCAGAGGGGGGAAATACAACATGCGGAAGGGGTATAAATGATTCCCACAGACCTAGCTGCCATCCGAGGACTTCAGTTGGCTGTGGGAAGTGAGTTTTGCTGAGCTCCTCAAACTTTCTGCCAGTTTCACATTTCACATCATAATGAAAGGCCCCCATAGAAACTTCATTACTGACGTTTAAATGCATGACACAGTTCAGAGGATTGAGAGAAAATTTCGCACTCCCCAGCACGAGCGCAGAGCATTAATTTCTCATCCTTTCAAAGCTGCTGGAAGTCAGAAACACTTTCAGAATCATTAACTCCTGAGTTTTTTTAATTTTTTTTTCTCTTATCCTACCTGTAGCTCGATTACTGGCAGCCGCTGTGAAACTTCCTTTTAAATACACATCCTTCGTGTGTTCCTCTTAGTCCAACTTGTGAGTCAGTTTGCTCCGTGTGGACACCAGGTCACTCTGGAAAACTAAAAGTGGGACCTGTTCCTTTGTGGCGTTGTAAACTACCAGAAATATGAGCGTTTTCCTTTTTTTTTAAAGCCGCTGTCTACAGGTGTTCATATCATGTACAGGTGACAGTGAAGCATTGACGCACTTTGCTGCGCCCTCCTTGCTGAGCTCCCGGGAGTCCAACCTCCCCCCTCACCCCTCCTCCTCCTCCTCTGGCTCCCGCTGTTCTTTTGTTGTATTGAATCGACTCAAACCACATTAAACTAAAGTTCCTATCACAGTCCTTTAATGTTGAAGCCAGTGCAGCTTTGATAAAATTGCTTGTTTGCGCAGGCATTGGATGAAGAGGCGTTTCTATTCAAATCTTAATCCCCTGGTGGCACCCAGGTTAAAGGTAACCACAAGAGGGTGTCCTTTACCTGCTGTTGGTGGCCAAACCAGGGGGGAAAAAAACTGAGCACTTGTTGGACCGATGAATCAAAATCAACATTCATTACACGCAAACAAAGACTTGTTTGAGGTGTGTTCTAATGGTATTCATAGAGGTCACCCTTGTAAAAAGAAGATTCAGGAATGGCAATGAACAGTGCTTATTGTGTGACTTTCATTATGTTTTGTAAGAACAGTGATATCCTTTTTGTGTGTACTAAAATAGTAAACTGTCACTGTCTCTTTTATTGTGATGTCAACAACAGAAAATGTTTTTTTAATTTATTTTTTTAGTTCTCTGAACAAAAACGCTCTTCTTTTTGTGTTTTTAAAATAATAGTACAACGCAGGAAGAAAGTTCTGGATCTATTTATTTACCTGTACATTGACATGCTTCTATTTATTTAGTAACTTTTGGTTTTCTCCGTGTGTTTCCATTGCCTTTCTGCCATGTGTTCTTCATGTGAAGTGCAAGCTTCAAGTATCCTTGTTTTGTAAATAGTTCACAATTTACACACTGTCACATCACACTGTCTCAAAGTATTTAGCAGAGAATGGGCCTGACTGCAAACAACACTCACAGTAACAAAACTTCAGATTCTTGATCAGAATTATACTTTTATTTTCTTTTTTTAATCAAGCAAATGTATGTAAAAATACATATTTCTTTGATATTCACAACCAAATGAATCTGCACAACAACAAGGCTTCATACAGAAAGTAATATATTTAATTAAAAAATATACTGTACTTCAACAAAGTAATCAATCTTTGGATAGTACTGCAAATATAATCCGAGCTTTTCATGATATACAGACAGCAGTCACAATTAAATATTTGTTGGAGATATAAAACAGCTGTGCAACTGTGCAAAACATTCTCAGTAACCCAAGTCATGGACTTTCAAGCGGTCGTAAGTTGAAGGCATCTGCGGAGTGCTTCACCACTCATCCAAGGTTATCATTTCTTGGATGAGTGCTGAGTATTGTCCACCAGCATCATGCTGCTGTTGCTGGCGAATAAACAACACAGAATTTTTAAAAATTACAATAAGCAAAACTGTTTAAATCCTGTGAACAAACACCTGTCTCCATGGCAGAATATTTTCTATATACATTCAGAAAGTCAAAGTAAACAGCAGGCAGCAGTCTCAGGATACAGTGTGGCAAAAGGAGGGAATTCTCCACCAACCAGCAGCTGGCTCAGTCGCCAAAATCTGGGATGTCATCATAGGAGTAACCCCGGTAACCCTTAGCAGCATAGTAGGCGATTCTCAAATGGTAAAATCCAGGAAGGAAAACGAGTAGCCCTATGATGATGACAGGAATGGTGCGGTCTGGATGCTGAAAACATAAGAAGAGGAGAAAATGGACTTGGTGGTCAGAAACTGTGTTCAGGGGTTACATGCAGACATTTCTTTGGAACCATTGATCTACTTAAGTGTGTGCGCGCGTGCGTGCAAGCGTGCGTGTGTGTGTGTCAGACCCAATTTTTACTTACAGACATCATATACCAGAACACTATACTTGTAATGAGGTGTTGGAAAAAGCACCGCAGAGTGCTTAATAATGTTCTCATCACGTCGCCTGCCGACTGTGTGCCTCCTGCACGCCCTCTGACTGAAAAGGGAGTGCAGGAGGCACACAGACACGATGACTTCATCTGTCTGAGATCTGGTTTCATGTAAATCATTTCATTTTACTGAGCAGCTAACCACCAGGAGGCACAGGCAGTCTTTACTAACCAAGAGAAGTGTTTCATTTCACCACCAGATGGCACTATTGTGCACTGAGTTACTGTGGCCCTCTCATCAACTTTTTTTTTTGTTTTTGCACTGCTGCATGAGCCATGGCAATGGGTATCATTTTTATTGCAGCTTTATCTATTGAGATACATGTGTAGTGTTTTTTTAAAGGGTCAATTTACCCAAATTAAAAAAAAAAAAACATAAGGGGTGGTAGTTACAAAAAACATACAAAAAGAAACTCAAATGTGTTTTTGCCGTTGGACAAAAGAAAATATTGGACACATGGTTCACTTAATGTTTTTCCCCAGCTTTTAATCGCACCTCATGGTCTTCGGCAGCCAATGGAGTTGGCTCGGTTGTCTTCACTTGACTGATGTTCCATCCTTAGACCATGTGATGCAAATGGAGCTATCAACAGGAGGATTAAGCAAACTCCTTCCACTAAGGTGATGCAGATGAAAGCTCCAGAAAAGGCAAGTTAAGTGGTCCTTGTGTTTCTTTCTTCCTCCTCAAATGGAAAATAACCAACCCTTGACACTTTAGATTAAAATATGACTGTTAATTAATTCCTGCAATGTTATAAGCATTTTTTACTTTTTTTGACATTGCTCCTGTTCACCAACACTGATTAACAATGACTATAAAACCACATTCTTTCTACCCAAATATCCTGCAACTTCTTGCAATAGAACCTGCCTGCATAGCATTTTTCCAACATCCATTGCTTGAACCTTGTGTAATTTGTGGTATTAGATATGCTATTTTAACTCGCGTGGGCTAACTGGCAAGTAAACTGCTCAAATACTGCCTTCCTGTCAGATTACATTTTCTGCAAACACAATCTGCAGATTGGAAAAAAAAACATTAACATTAACCTCCTACTGATAATTACAAATATAATATGTGCAGGCCCTGTCGTCTCCCACATGGAGTCATGAATTAGGAAAGCAGAAACCACAACAGGAGATGCACCAAATCTGGCATTCCAAGGTATAAAATATCAAAGTCATTAGTTATATTTCAAACACACACAAAACTATCGAGGCCAGGAAGAGTGAGAGCGCAGCAGAAAACTGGCAGTAAGGCAATAAAATGTCAGGACAAGTGTTCAATTACAGCTATTTAAAGGCACGATTAACTGCAGCATGAGTGAGTTAATTTTACTGCTTGAGTTGAAATGTTGGAGGCTGTGTCGGCTCCCTAGATGTGTCAAAAATACTGCAATACTTTTTTGATACTGACTGAAATGTACTGTCAAGTACCGAAAGCTGGCACTAAATATCTGGTCTGATGGCTGCTTATGCTTAGACAACATTTAACATTTGATAATCTAACACTGTAATGAAAAAAGAAAGACATATGTTTATATTCCCGAGATTTGGGTATTGAACAAAGTATCGGTACTGAATCTCAGGTATTGTATGTCCACTAGCATCAATACAAACGATACCCATCCGTGGTCAAGTCCGTATTTGTACATTGAGGGAAACCTTTATCATTATCTTGCCTAGTAGGCAAAAAAAAGAAATACTTTAAATGTTAGGCTGAATATTTTTAAGGTTGTACTTCAGTCCGAAATCAACCTTAAAGACCTGCTTAAACTTAGATGAAAACATTGATACCAATCTAATGTCTAACAGCAGCAGCCAGTTAGCTTAGCTAAGCAAAAAATACTTGAAATAAGGGGAAACTGCAAGTCAGGCTCTGTAGTAACAAAACCACCTAGTTCCTTCACCTGGCCAAGCAAGCACATTACTCTCAGTAAAACCACAGCTTGTAATTTGTATTCTTCGGTTTTCGTTGATTCACCAAAGGATATATAATGTGTTAATTAGTGAGCTTTGGAGGTACTAGTACTGTAGGTAGATTTTTTATTTACCTTTGGACAGAGGCAGGCTAGCTGTTTCCTAGTTTCTCTGCTTAGGTAAGCTAATCAGCTGCTGGCTGTACCTTCATATTACATGTACAGACATGAAAGTGATATATGATCATCTTTGAACAGCTGACGCCTGTCACATAGTGTCAGGAACAATCAATGTTCAATAACCCTGTTGCACAAACATCCACTGAACCCGTAAATTATATATTGTCATTGTTTAAATACACAAATTTGCGCACTCAATGTAATTTGCCATTTGAACAGATTTTATTACATTAACTGAACAAACTCACCTCGACCTTTAAGGTTCCTGACAGAAGAAGAGCCCCGAAGATGATCAGCAAGGAGCCAATAAAAAAGAGGAATACTGCCAGTGCAATCGCCTTGTATGGCACCTTTGGCGGGCTTTTCTGGAACTGTAAAGAGTTGGACGAAATACAAGACAATAAACCTTTACCCACTTTTATCCAAAAGGTTGATCAGACTTGTTGTTTTGCGGGCAGTTACTCATGTCTCTGACATAAACACAGAAGGCTTAGACACATTTCCAAGAAGTCATTATTTGAGATTTACCTCAAGTGAATTGCCTGTGGTAGCAAAAGGTTTCCTAATTAGCAGGCTCCTGACCAATGCCTAGAGCATCATGAGATGAGTACTGCCATCACTATTTTGTCAGTGCTGTTTACATTCCCCCACATGCACATTTTAAAAAATGCACTGCAATTATTTTCTGGGTGTATACGTGTATATATATAGTCTATGTATATACTTGTCTTATTTATGAGTTACTCTATTATAATATAAATTGAATTATCTCTTAAGTTATGTGTGCGTAGCACTAATTGGACAACACACTTTCATTTCTTTGCACAACCCTGTGTGGTAAAGTGTTAATTAGAGATGATGTCAGGTTTGTAGAGTTAGAAAAGAAGAACAAATCTCTCACTTGTAAGTCTATGTAACCGTCCTCGTCAGCCGCCAGTCGTGAATACTTGACCGCGTTGTTGGATGTTCCAGCGCCCAACATATTGCTTCTGGCTGCCTTCATTATGGCATAGGATCTGTTAGGAAAGAGAGACGCAAAGAGGTAATCATCCATAAGATCTCCACAGTAATCTTATTGCTCAACATTTTCTTGTATTTGTTACGCACAGGCCAGTCAGCGTTAATAAAGACAATTTACTCATGCATTGTTATCACTGCTTCATCTGATGTGGCATCCTGACAGAGAAAGAAACAAGAAAAATACCACAATGCTTATCTGCCCCAGAGGGACTCGAGACAAGCGTGACTATACTGTACATGTGACCTGATCTTCCTCATAGCATAAGTTTTGTTTGTGTTGGAGATTGTGGCTCTTTGCTTCAGTGCACCCCCACCCCCCACCCCCAAGGAGTACTACATCCACGAAAAACAAATGCTGTTCCTTCTTGAAAAAGTCTGGAGGACCTTTCAGAAACATTCCCTTATTTTGCTGGCAGCTGTCACACCAGCTCGCCACAGAGCCTCTGTGATGAAGAAAGGTTATAGTTCCTGTGAAGTTACAGCACTTACTGCAGCAAGGCAATACTGTGGATTTAAGAAAAAAACGGAGGAAAGTGTTTACGTTCTACATTACGTGAAAAAAAAACATATGCAGATTTGCATGCGAGCTATACCTAGAACAATGTGGGAGTATTTATTAGTATTCATCTGGAGTGGTTTCACAGGGAGAGGCAGAACCATATCCGATCTTGCAGCATCTTTTCCTTTGTCTTCTGATTTTAAAATATTAAAAAAAGCTACTGTGAGCAGATGGGTGATAAATTACAGGAAATATCATCATTAAGCATCACAGTAAGGTATTCGTCCACCAAAAGCCACCACAAAATTTTCAGTGCTCCTTAGACTGCAGGGATCAACAGCAATCTCCCAAAAGATATTCCCTAATTTGTTGTTGATGATGTTGGCGCTGACTAACATGCTGCTCCATAATCTCCCACAGGTGTTCAATTGAGATCAGGTTGAGATCTGGTAACATAATTGTCATCCCTATTGAACGTTTCAGTGAGCTCTCATGCTCCGGAGGGAAGCTCCACTCTTATATTCAGGTTTTTACTTTGATTTGTCACCCATCTTGAATTTGCATGTTATATATATATATAAACATGTGTCATATATTTTGCTATACTTTCTTAAAGGTTCCCTTCAGGACTGCAGCTAGCTACCACTGAGGACACTGGGGTCATGTCCTCGTTATAGTGTCTGGGAATTGAAGGGTTTTGACAACCTGAGGTTGAGTTTACACACCCATTATATGGTGTGATTTCAAGACTGATGCTGATAGACTTTAGTCGTTCAATGTAAAGTTTTTAAATAATCAATATACAATACAGGGATGAAAACAAAATCTATGACATATATATTTTCTTATCATAAATATAACTAAACGCTTAATTAATCATAAAACAATCAGAGATTTTCAAACTTTCTTAGGGGTTGGGATTCAGAGGTTTTCTATGTGACAGTTGTTTATATGTAGTACTCACACAGTTACTTTATACAATAGTAAACTACACTAATATATTAAAGATATTAAAAAGGCAAAAGTAAACGGAAAGAGTAGTGTATCATCCTCAGAAGTGTTAGTTTAAATAAATTCATAATCCTCCACTTAAGTTGTCCAACTTTTAATCACTGTTAGGTTACATATGGCTAATTACTGACGAGAATGAATTAGCTCCTGTGGATTAACAACATGATGTAGCTGAGGCTTTTGTCCAGCAAACAAGTAAAAAATGAGTATGTTCAGAGTGAACTGCTAAGCTAAGTTGCTTTGGCGTGTCATAAACACTCGTAACGTTACCTGATTAAGTTAGCTGTAATGTTAGCTAGTATAGCGTTAGCTATTTAGTAGTTACGCTATCAAAAGCTAATTAACGTAACCTGACATGCACGAATATATGAATTTAATTCTTCTCCTCGTTGCTCTCTTACCTTCACTTGAGGTACAATAAACACCGTAGATGTTGTTATCTAACAGACAGCGGTGTCACATCTACTTTGTTTTCATTGGAATGAAAATCTGCATCAACTTCCTTATTTTCGAGTAGTGCGCCTGCGCACAAAGCGTCCCTGTTTCTTGAGCTGTCCAAGTTCTCCATTCATGTCCTGGCTGATTACAGCCAGAGCCCATTAGAGAGAGATAGATCTCTCTGTAGGGATCTGATTACAGCTACCTAACAGTCGTGTGATGGGAAAGGAATCCAGATGTTAATAGGTCTCCTACAGTGTAGAAATGTTCACTTACAACTCAAGTGAAGTTTTTCATTAAAAGTTTCAATCTTTTACTATTATTTTGTTAATGTATTATTGGCACATTATTATAATTTGATTATTATTGTTAATGATGCATTACTGTATAAGAACTAATTTAATATTGTAGCAGGCTGATTTTAATGAATATATAGACTGTTGGGTAGTTTAATTCATGACTAATCTTAATATAAGATGATCATATTTAGCATTTAAAGTATTAATCTGCAAAGCATATGTTATAAATAGCTGTTAAATCAACAGGCTATAATGGAGTAGAATCCATCTTTCCCACTGAACTAGTGAAGTACAATCAGGTTTGGAAACACTTTGGCAAAGAGCATCAAAACGATCTATACAGCACTTTATTTTACTTTAGTCCAAAACTACAAAAAACAGTCTACCTGTTGAAATATCCATCCATCCATCCATCCATCCATCCATCGTCAGCCGCTTAACCTGCATACAAGGTGGCAGGGCTGTTGAAGTATTCAAAATAAAATACTCTGAAATGTTGTCCACTCTCCAACAATCATTTTCTCTGTCCTTACCTTGGCCACATTCTTCTCCTTTCTTTTTCCCTGAATGCCTTTTGAAAAACAGTGTCGACTTCACATGTCCTTCAGTGAATTACAAAATATTGACAGAATTTTCAGCAAAGAAGAAGCACTATTGAGTGTTACATGGTGTCCTAGCTTACTGTGCGTTTTAGTCTGTAAGATAGATGTGAGCCCAAATATGTGCAGACTATTTTAAGCCAAACAACTGAAGGTTTGGCATCGTCACCCTTCATTCAAAATTCCAGGCATGCAGTCCTCAAAAATACACATTCTATTTGGGTTTCTCAATGCTAACTTTCTTTTTTTAAATTTCCATTACATTCTTCTTTATTTGTAGGTTGCTTTTACTGTGAACTCTGTTTTATCTCTTGTTCTCCCGTCTGTAATCACATTCCAGTCTATTTGCTGATTGACTCTGTAGCTGTTTGGTTACATAGAAAGTAAATGGTGCTGCACTTTCAAAAAAAGCTTTCTACAAAGTGGATTGCCTGTCATGACCTGTCAGTCATATTATTAGTGTTAAACTGGTATATACTTTAAAGGCTGATATTGTTTAGGTTTTGTTGAGAAGTTGCTAAACAAATGCTTGTGAACCTATACAGGAGTTGCTGAGACCTCATGGTGCCACTGGTGGAAAAGTCAGGGGATCACCACAGTCATTACGCTTCATCCTCTGGGCACAATCTGTGGAGTTCATGGCAAACCATTAATTAGTAATCCACTCAATCCACTCAAAAACCAAAATATGGTTGCACCAGAGGATCATCAAATTGATTAGGCTGCATGGACCATAAATGCTTGTACAGAGTTTCATGGAAATCCTTCCAACATTTGTCGAGATATTTAACTCTGGTGCAAAGTGGTGGATCAGTCGATTGCGCTCCAAACGGAAACAGCTCTAGCACGATTCTTGAATTCAGTACAATCTGAATCAGTGTAAATTTATAACTCCTTCAATCTGGAATTGACTGTTGTTTTCTATTAATTTCAGGAAACCAATGACCTTTGCTGAGAACTTGCTGTGTTTAAAAATGAGGTCTATACTATCATAAATAAGACAACACAATTAAGACTATGCTGCTTTGATCAATGTGGGAAATCCAAACACAACTGGGTTGAAGTGAACCATCTATCGAGAGACATAATACAAAAAACAGGTTTCGGTCTCCGATCATCAGAAAATGCTGAAAATTGCTGCTGAAAATTAATGGAAAATATTAAATATAAATATATTCCCTACACTATCCTATTCTTTATGTTCACAATATGTTCACTTCTGCTGTTGCTCTAGCAGTCATAAAGTCATAAAGAAGAACTCCTGAGATGTACACAGGGCCTCGCCTGCTGTGGCAGAGCTGGCAGGACATCCTGTTCGCGTCGACAGGCCCATAATGTACCTGCTGTGTGTTGTATAGTTTTTTTCTTCAACTCTAAAGGTAATATTTCCCTCATTTTTATGCCTCTCATGTCACCACTTTTTTCAAAAATGATGTTTGAGTCACAAAATCTACTTTTTTATTTTTCCTCTTCTTCCAAGGCTTTCAGTTGTTCATGTAGATACCCGTATACACGAGCAGTTCACCATATTTACATCAATGAAGGTAAACTAGTACTAGTACTAGTATACTAACAATTAGAAACCCCTTTGAGTATAACACAATAATATTCAAAGCCACCAAAATGACCATGAAGTCAATACTTCTCAGTTTCAACAAAACATTCAATATTATAAACTTCATTTCTTGATTTCTTGCTTTTGTGTTAGATATCACATACCTGGGTGTAACTAGCTTAACTGGTAAGTGTATGTGGATTTATGTATCTACATAGTCTAGTGTGTACAGGATGTACAAGGATTGTAAGGGTTTATATTTGGTTGCATTTATGCACACAATGTAAATTTATGAAAATATGTGCATGTGTGTATTTGTAATTAATTCCGGTTGGTGCATTGCTGCCATCCGAAAAAAAAGCAATCTCCATCACCCCCTGTCATTTGCTATTATTGTACAAGAGCATTATCCAACCCATTCTCCTCTACTGTTTCACCTGTTACTACAATATGCTAACTGTCATCAATAGAAAAAAAACTCATCAGTGTCACTCACACTGCATCAATAATGAATGTTTCTCACCCTCAACCCCTCAGACGTCAACAGTAAAGGCATCAAATGCATAGCACAATGCATTGCATGCAATAATAGATAAACAGAGTCTGCTTAAACTAATACCAGGGTGGAAAAAGTATGTGAACCTAGGCTAATGACTTCTCCAAAAGGTAATTGGAGTCAGGAGTCAGCCAACCTGGAGTCCAATCAATGAGACAAGATTGGAAAAAACACACACCAATTTAAATTTTGCAGTTCTCATGAAGCATTGCCTTCTGTGAACCATGCTTGGAACAAAAGACCTCTCAGAAGACCTAAGATCAGGGAATTAAATTAGCACCCACCACCCACCAAACGCGGGTACATTTTGGCAGTGGCGGGTGAAATCGTCGGGCTATCTGCCACTTACGCGGACATGGAAAATGAACAACAGAAAGACACATGCAAGGTTAGCATACTGTGGCGATTAGCACAACGCCTGCGTCACACACTCACACACACCAGTCAGCTCAGGGAGTATGGGTGTTTCAAACCAAACTGACCAGACTCGAAGAGCCGCAGTTCATGACAGCCATACCATCGTCAGTGACAGCAAGATAGGCCAAACTATGGTAGGTAACTCCAGTGTTTTTGGAGAATTACTAAGCTTGTCTATATATATTGAAATGAGCACTGACTGACTAACACACTGTGGTGTGATATATGATAATACTTAATGCCAAGACTTGACTCTCAAATTATCTTTCTGTATAATGTGACACTTCTCCACTGCTCATCAAGCCACTTATTTTACTCTGTTGCTTTCTAATGACATATAGAATAATTATATATTTTGATTGTGCATCTTCAATTGAAATACCTGGTTATTAAGTAAGGTGGAAAGTTAAAAGAGATGAGGCCTTTATGCATGCAAACATACATGTATTGAACATTGAATGAAATTATTAACGTCCAATTATAAATTAGCTGAATGTCATTCCTTCACTTAGCACATACATTTAACAGTGGCAGATAAAATTTCTGAGTTGCTGACAAAACAAAACAAAGACAAAACACACAGGCAGGCAGTGAAAAAAGTTAATTGTTTTGTTTTTTTTGTCTCATCTCTGTTTTGGCCTATGCTGAGTGCTTGCTCGTTGGTTTGAGCACACGCATGAGCACAATCTTGGATAGGTAATAATTGCAATGTGAGACATGGATCCTTTAAGGAACATAGGATTCTTAAACAACCTCTAATAAATCCTTTAATGTGAAAGTGAAAAAAATGTATCCGACAGAGCAAACAGATGTGTTCGATGATCCATAGTAGACATGTACAGATTAAAAGAACCAGTTACCTCTTGTTCAAATAAATGTAGCAACCACAAAATGTTTGAAGCAATCAAGAGGACATTCCTCATGTTGGCCTAGCCAAGTCCCAGCTATTAATTGCATGCCATGGGCTGTCTTTCCATTTCATTTCCATTTGAATTTTCTCCCCTTCCTGCCCCAACTGTTGATGCATCTATCCTTCTTTTGTCAACCCCAGAGGGTTTATAAGTTAATGAAACACAAGTGCTCATTTCAAATTCCATTTGCCCATCTCTAAGTGCATTCCATGATTAATTGCATCCACCATATCTTTTTTCCCAAACAAGTACCCTAGTATCACAGGCATCCCCCAGCATCTCTGCAGAGCCCTGCCCAGCACAGGAAATCAAATTAGGATTGATATCATTTCTTTGAAACGCCTACCTTACTGTGTCTATGCAAGTGCAGCATCAGTCTGTATTTTAAAATGAACTGTGGTCTAAGAAGGCAGCACAGGGGTAAGTGTCAGTTTCCTTGCTCAGATATCAGAGCTCAAGCTTCTGCTGCCTGCAGAAATGTGTGCAGGCACATATCATCAGCAATTCAAACAATGACAAGAGAGCACGTAAAGCTTAGCTTTACAAAGATTACACAGCAGAACTTCATCTTAACTGCATCCTCTACTTTGATTCTCTATGCCAGTTCACGTTCTGTGGAGATCGTCCCCAGTCCAATAGTCTGTCTTGTTTTTGCTCTTGGTTCTGTAGTGGACTGCTTTATTTCAGATTTGGCCTGTAGGGGGACAGAAAATTTTAAAATAAGCTGACATACAAACAGCCCTGACTCCTGATCACAGTGTAAAGTTGTCATAGCTAACTTGGCAAACATATAGCCTATTTACATACCCAGAAGACACAGCACAACATTAGCATTCATTTTATGTCATGTTTGTGTCCACCTGGTGGAAGTCTAATGTTCACTCTAATGTTCACTCATGTTGCCCTCCACCAACTCCTGAGAAAAATACCTGGCTTTTTAGCTGCTAAATGTGCCACTTCTTCACTAGCTAGTTGCTACATGTCTGTTTGCCACAATACCAAAACAGCTAAAACAGGCTAAAAAGTAGAGTTGGGTGATAGTTCTCTGTGGGTTTGACATGAATAAACCGTTATATATGAAATCAGTGCTGATATACAAATGTTGATAATGCAATTTTAATTAAGAACACTTTTGTTGTTGTTGTTAGGTCTTCTTCCTCGAGTAGCACATATTGCACACGTCTTGCAGGAACTTGGTAATAAGGCAGAACATAATTAGCATATAATTCAGCAAACATTTTGGATTTCTTTGGAGTTGAGTGTGACAAACAAATATCCATCCACTGCAGACAGTAGTGCAACTGCAGTATCACTCCCCCTTTCCACAACCTTGGGGACAGAGCTTTTCTAGACTGACAAAAACATAAAAAGCCTCAGAACACCTAGTCCATACGTCCTTGATATCAGTTGTAGCCAGGATACCAGTTTTATGTTTATACAAACAAGCTGAATCTTCACACTAAAAGAAAAAGTCATTAACACAAATGAACGGAGCTGTGACATTTTTATAATATTTCAGACATGACAGATGTTTAGAAATTGTATAATGTTGAGGACAGTAGCATGCCACAGGACTGTTATGTGCCATGTCAGCAGAAAGGTCGGAACACCACATTAGAGAGTGAGCCATGGTATCTTTGCTAAGGAAAAGCAAGCAACAAATCTGCATATTGTGGAGGTGTATAATTGGATCATCATGTGTCTGCTGGAGCTTGTCAGTTCATTACATAGGACAGTCCAATAATACAATAAAAACAGTTCAAATACATAGGACAATAAAACAGTTAATAAACAAAACAGTCCAATACATAGGACAGTCAGATAGAACAAAGGACTAAGATTTGGACCACACGATTGAGAGATTAAGGAAGGTGGATCAATACTGATTGAATATGCAGGAGATTAGAATTAGAGATTCAATGGCTATAAAGTCGTTTTATAAGCTTTTTAGTTCATTTACAAAGAAAATAAGATAATAGTTATTTTCTTAAATGTCAATAAAATGTTATGAGGGTGAATCTACGCTAAATTCTGTGTTTTGTGATAAAAGTGATGCCCCAACTTGATGTCTAATTTCCCAACCTGCAAAGTTGCTATTATTGCTTAGCTGAATATATTAAAACTTTTGGTGTGTGTAAATAGTTTCTGGATGTCATGTCTCTTTTTCTCATTAAAGAAATCATCCAGGATGCTGGTGTTCAGCCAGCCTCGCTCCTGCATTTGAGCAGCAAACTGGATGAACAATTAGGCGCGCTAATCTCATGAGGGCAAGCCTTTACCTCCCTATGAATAATTTAGCATTTAACCAACTGAAGCTGATAACAATGAAATGTATTTCCCTCTGCCAAGCGGAGGCTGGAGCCGTGCGTGTTTGCACTCCCCCGGCAATGAAAGGAGAGAGTAGGATTCTCCCAAAATGTAATCAGTTTAATGTCTGAAGTTGGCCAATGTGCGAGAACATCAGTTATGAGAGGATGCCCAGAGCGCTTCAATGCAGTAACGGCTCTCTGAGATGCCTGTCTGCCCAAGGTGAGGAGCCTGACCTTTAAAGTGAAAGAGTTTATTCTTTCTTCCCTTTTTTTGAGAAAGGTAACACAGGTTAAACAAGAAAAAACATGGGAGCGGAACACCACAAACACAAATATTCCTGCACAAGGAATAATTTACTGACCAGAAAGTTTCTTTTTAGATCAATTTCAGGGCAATAAAGTCATATTCTTTTGTTATTACATGAGCACCAATGTGAGTTTCCTTTTAGCAGGCAGCAAATCATGCATTAGCAAGCTGGCTTACCTTCAATAATCACACAGATGAAGGAACGCTAAAGTTGGAAATAGCAAGAAGAGGAAGAAACACATATTGAAGACCAGAATGCAGTTTGAGTTCTTGAGTGTTTTGTTAAAAGAAAAAAACAACTGTCAACCTGTCATTTCAATGGAGGAACATAGGGTTTTCCAACACAGCTGCTCATAACCTACACCTGACAGAACTTAGCACGACCTATGCAAAGGAGCGGAGGGGTTCAGAAAGAGGAAGACAAACGCTTCCTCCCATAAACACTGCCTCAGGCCTCTCAGCGTTACACCTCTTAGATGTTCACACAGCGCAGCTTGACATATACTTTGAATTCTGTGTCTTGAGAGTCTTGTTTTTATTTTTTGTCATCAATCAGTATTTCTTAAACATAGAATGTGGATATTCAGTACTTATGTTTAGAAGACTTGAATAAAGTGTCTGGGATGGGAACCCTTGTTAAGAGTAGAGCCTGTCAATTTATTGGTTTTAAAATAAAAGTACAAATGGTGGTAGTATCATCTTATGTATACTGGTGTGTATATATACATATATATATATATTTTTTTTTTTCACAGATTCTAACCTAACAAAGATTCAAGCAGGATCATAAGGTTGCCATTATTAAAATTGTTGTGGTGCTTCATTGACCTGATGTACGTAGAATTACTCTCCTTCATCAATGACAATGCTGACATGCTGAGGTTTCCATTACCATGTTCACTAACTTAGCTAAGCATGAAAGCATGCTAACATCTGCTAACACAAAGTACAGTTCAGGCAGTTGGCAATGTCATTGTCTTTAGACACAAACCAAAGTAATGGACAAATTAGACTTTTTGACCTTCTGACGGTGCTAGATGAAAAGTCATGGGATCACTAAAGTAATTACAAATCATCCTGAGTGGAACATACATTTCTCTACCAAACTTTATGGTTATCCATCCAATAGTCGCCTTGAAATTTCACACCAACCTCAATGTGGCACTTGAGGAAAAATCCTGGGATCCCTAAGGTCATAAAGGGAACCATGAATCTCTGCACAAAACTGTGTACCAATCCAGATGAGATATTTAACCAGATAATTGAAAGGTTTGAAGGTGGCGCTCATTGTATTGTCAGGGGATAATCCCTGATCTATAGGATTCTTGCTCTGGGGGCCATGAATGGAGCCACACTGCTGGCATGACAAAAAAAACTCACAGCTGACATCAACACATCCCTCCATTTGAAACACTGAAATAATGGAATGTAGCTCTGCAGAGCCCTGCTAGGGCAGATTAAAGTGTATGCTCTTACAATATTCAGTCAAGTAGAATGCACACAAGCATTAGCCAGCTCTGTGCTCATTGAAATTGCCTTAAAATACTAGGTGCACCACCTGGTATGTGTATGTGTGTGTGTGTGTGTGTGTGTGTGTGTGTGTGTGTGTGTGTGTGTGACATAGTGTGATGAATGTGGATGATGCTGTCCTGTGTGTGATGTGTGTCATCTGAGGGTCCACAATCAGAGGAGGAAGAGTAAAGCTGTAAAGCAAGGTGTAGGTATGAGCGTATAAGTGTGAGTGTGTGTGCGTCTCTGCGTGTGCCTGTACGTGCGTGTATGTGTGTGTGAGTGCGTGCATCTGTGTGTATGTGTTGGCTCCCACACTATCTGTGGGTTCAAGATGTATAAGAAGAAGAAGAAGCAGAAGAAGAAGAAGTCATAGTAGGCAATGTGCATGTGTACTGCCACAATTATCGGCTGTACAGTGTCAGGGACAACACAAGTAAAGGTCCAGCAGCATGGAAACAAACTGTCCCTTATTATCCAAAACAAAAATCCCAACAATGAAGCTCAGGTTACAATAACACAGTTATAAACCTATCTCTGTCCAGGCATAAAAGCCTTCTACTTTTGATCGCTATTGGTAGCGTGTTGGATGTGTACGAATCCAGGATTAGGATTCAAATTAAAGTATCATGGTGCTTTCTCTTTGTTCAAGGCATTTTGTTTTACATGTAGGCCTCTTCATTGTTTCCATTTTTGTGTGTTTCCAACACAGCGATCCAAACATTGATGGGCTCAACATTTTGTGCTTACCGCTTCCTCTCTGTTGTTAATTCAACAGAGAAGTCCAAGAAAATTCATCAATCTTAAGGCTTAATCTCTTTCCACTTTTTATAATAAACATATATTTTAATGCTTTTAATACTCAAGACAACAAGAAGGAGGCCAGTTTAAGGACAATATGAGGACAGCCCCAAGTGAACACCGAAAGTTGCAATATAAACCCAAAGACTTAAAAGATCCATACACTAGATCAATACACCCAGCGGCAGCAGACTTATGAGACAACTCTGCAGTTTGAAGATGAATGCATCATCCTGGCATTCGGGACAGATTTAAGAAAAAAATCAAAGTGAACACTGCAGTCAGGGCCCTCGGCAACATCTGAGACACCTGTGGTCAGGTCACAGAGCCGAAGCAGAAGCAATAAATAACTCAACCTGAAACAATAACCTGAGAGAAGAAATAGCCTATTTGTCATCCTTGGTGTATTAGTGATGCCCAGGACCCCTCCCAACCCTCTGCCTCAGTCCATTTGGTGTCACTCTGCAAAGTAAAGATAAGCGCCACCAAAACTGAACCATTCCCTTTAGTCCCTGGAGCTGCACATCCTTTATCTTTAAACTGACTAAATGTCCTCGTAACAGCATGCTTCCAACTTTGTGGCAATAGTTTGGGGAAGGCACTTTCCAGGACAATGCTCCCGTGTACAAAGCCATGAAGAAAGTGTTTTACCTTTGCTGGTGTGAGGGATCTTAACTGTTCTGCACAGCACCCTGATCTCAACCCCATCCATCTCCTTTGGGATAAACTGGAACACACACTGAGAGCCAGACCTTATCACCCAACATCAGTGTGGACCTCACTAATGCGCTTGTGGCTGAATCCCACAGCCTGGACTCAAAATCTGGTGGAAAGCCTAAAATGAGGAGCGGAGGATGTTACAGCAGCAGATTAACACACATGGTTTTGGAATGACATGTTCAACCATTGCAAATCGGTGTGAGGTTGTCCACTGATAATACCACAATTCTCATAATCTTACAAAGAGACAGGGTCTAACAATAGTCTGACTTCCCAGCCCATTTGTTTTTACTGATGACATAAATCTTTAACAATCTCACAAATATATAGTGTAATTTTTGAAAATAATTAGCACTGTAGTTTGCTAAAACACCAGGAGAAAATGGTCTGTTTGTTGGGGACTGCATGTTTCCATTGCATGGATAGCCTTTGGATATTGCTGGAAATTGGAAACTGGAATCCCCCTCCTTAAAGGGTAAATTATTATCATAACAATTTGATAATGCATTGCATTTAAACAGCACTTTTCACACACAGAAAACAATAACAGCAGCCTACTGGTCCTACCTGGACATGGATTCTGCCAAAATATGTATTCTACTCTATAATGCACAGATATTGACCTCCTATCAAGTATTCTGTTTTGGTGTATTTCACATCAGGACTAATAACAGGGGTGAATATGGTGCCGTTTCTTGTTTCCTAGCAAAAGTTATAGAGGATTACAAAATACAAACTGGGATTAGGATTTGACGATGTCTACAAAATTTCCATCGGGCGATCGATGTCTAAAATGAAACATCTGGATGGACGTCATCGGTGGTCATCGTGGGCCTCGGCGTGGGTGTGGGCATGGGCGCGCGCATGCAAGTTGGGGGGCAGCAGTCATCTTATGTTTATGTGTTCTCATACAGACTTCACTCGGTAAAAAAATTGGTAGACTATTAACTTACGTTACAACTTGCGGTGGATATTTTATACGCAAGGACCAGGTAAAGCAACGGTGAACGCATAGGGTGCAGATATTGTTTTAAGTTGTTTGATAGGCTACGTCATTAATGAGCCGTAATAACTGATTGCGGGTGGAAATATACCAAAAGAAGACTTTTAGGCGACTTTTTAAAACATAGTACTGCTGATGGAGAAAATGGAGAAGGGGGGGAGAGAGAGAGAGGCAGGACAAGCCGGGGTGTTTGCCTGAGGTGTAGGTGTATGTGACTGTAGGTGAGGTGCAAAGCATACTTAAAAACAATTACAGAATGTTCGTGGTCATTAAAACCTATAATGTGAAAATTTGAGATTTTTTTTTTTGCCGGGCTGGGTGGGCTTACAACCACGAAGCCGGCTCAACGTTTTGATGTCTTAAACTGTTCATTAAGTCTTACGAAGAAGTGTTGCATCAAATAATGTACTGTACCTTGAGCTAAAGTTAACAGGAATGGGGGTTTTTGTATAATATAGTTTAATAAACTACTAACTAACTAACAACAACTCCATAATGAAATAAGAGATGTGATGAATACAAAATATGTGCCCAAGACTTCATTCTTTCATTTGGTATGACATTTGTACCAGTAAATGTCAGACAGTGTGAAAAGTGTGACAACATACCCCACTCTCCCCTACAGCAATAGTGTGATAATGGTTCTTGGTTCTTGCCGGGTCAGACACAGTACTAAACAATAAATGAGCAGGGCACGTGAACACCCGCTAATTAAAAGGTGTGAGTGAGCCGATCGGGCAGGGGGCGGGGCCTACGAGGATCATGTCCGGTGATCCAGTGGGACTTTCTTCAGAGGAGGCAGGAGGATGGCAGGCGGGAAGGAAGCTCTCCGTGCTGTCGGTGGCGCACAGTATGCGCATGACTGCTTTCAGAGAAAATGAACTGTTTCCCTTTTTTAAAAACTCGGTGCAGTGCAGATGTCTGAAGAAGGTAAGACTCTTCTGCTGTTTTCCTTTCTCATCATCTCAGGGCTTACTTCACAGACTGACTTCTTGATCTCCATGATGGATGAATGGATGATTGTTTTTGATTATTTTTAATCAAGTGGAGAATTGTGTGGTGAATGTTTTTTTTCTCTCAGTGAGCACATTGTGAAAACCACCAGTTGTTTGTATGCAGGCTACATGTTCAGTGTTTGTTTATTCCTTGCATATTTCGAAAGCATTCAAATATAAGAGTAAAGAGCAATGTTTTATATCTCTAATGAGCAAAAACAATAGGCTGTTTCCCTTTGCAGCTTCATTTTTTTGATTTATATTCAGAACATTTCCCCTCAACAGGTAGGCCACAGTTATCTAAAAACACAGATTGGGACATATAAATATTTTATGAATACGAAGAAAATGATAAATGATTGTAGTTTCGGGAGGCTGCAAAGGCTTGTTTGCAGCACAAACAATCGTTAACACAAACACTAACAACAACATCTTCAGATGGATTGAAGTCATGTCAATTTTATTTATATGACAAATCACAAATCTGCCTGAAGGGGCTTCACAATCTGTACAATCTTAGACCCTCGACGAAGGTATGAAAGCACAAGACAAAACACTTAACTGTCCTTTCTGTAGGGCAGCGTGTACTGCAGCTAGTGTTCAAGGTTGATAAAACATAATGATTAATGCCATGGACGTTTTGAATTATGAACTTCAAGCAATGACTGTTCCCCCCCTGGAGAGTACAGCTTTTTAGAAATGGACTTCAAATGCACAGTAATTCATCACGATAGTACACTGCTCCAGAGACCTGACAGAAAGTGTTATATTACAGTGTTTGTAGAAAGAAATGATTTGTGAACTCTTCAGTGGCCTACACTGGCAGCAGGATAGATTACCATGATGAAGAGATTCATGTGTGTGAAAAGGGTGTTAGATTTCATTTGTTTAATGTGATGTGAGGAAATTTATTATAGTCAACATTCAAAATCCAGGATGTCATCTCATTTTCTGGTACCAGCTTCTCTAATTGTGAGGGTTTTTTTGCTTTTTTCTGTTTTGTTTTTTTTAATCATTGTAAATTATATTGGGGAAGGGGGGTGTACTGTTGGTCGTACAAAACAAGCAATTTGAAGATGTCTGCTGTACCTTACATGGGCTCTGTGAACTTATGATGGGCGTTTTTAAGTATTTTCTGGCTTGTCAGACCATTAATTAAAAAGTAAATTTATTGTCCCTGAGAGGAAATTGGTCTTGGGCTACAGTAAAACACATAAAAAACATCACAAAAACATGAGAGGCGTTTGACACTTTGACACAAATTGATCCATTTTACAAGTAATTGATAGATAAATAATTGTTAGATCTACTGAGCTTGTGCACAAGAGACACCAATAGATAAATCAGATGTGTTTTGAGTAAGCAGATCAGACAAAGTGTTAAAGAGTAAAATCTTTTTTTTTTTTTTAAAAACCTTAATGATGACTGTCTTACAAAATATAATGAATGCATGAGGTTGTAGCTTCTAGTGGACGCCACTGACCCAGTGCTTCACGTTGGTGTTTTGTTTGGTTGTATATCTTTTTTAATCTTGTCTAGCATGTTGATGTGTGTTACCTCTTGAGAATAACAGAGCAACCACTTTCTGAAAATGGAACTTCACAATTGTTTTCGTCAAGTGGTGTCTCAACCACTGGACATGAAGACTCAGTGACCTACACCAGACATAATATTTTGAAGCTTCAAGCTCAAGTCGGGACTTTCAAACACCACATTACCATTGCCTGTACAGTGATCTTGGGACACAAACAAAAAAACCCACAGCGAACAAAAATAAGAAAACAAATCCAAGGGGAGGTGTGCGCGGGAGATTGAGAACAATGTCTCTCTTCCACCACACTGTCAAATGTGCGATCTCTCAGCAACAAAATGGAGGAGTTAACAGCGAGAAGCAATGGATAAACAATGATAAGAGCAGACGGAGATGACCACCTTTCAAAGGACTATATTTATGGACAACAAATGAGGCCGCTAGTAGGATAGCTGTAACACTGCGCTCTCACGCTCACCAGATCAGCCGTGTTCATTCTCTGGGTTTTAACAACTGAGATCCAGCCCAACGCATTCCCACTCTCCATCAGTACATTGACTGTTGGCCGAGACACATAAGAATTCTTGATCTGTGTTATGGCAACATACAAGATGCTTTTAGAGCACTGTGTCGTGCGCCACTTGGGAAATCTTATCACAGTGTTATCCACCTGCTCCTGCTCCTCCTACAGAGCTGAAGTAAAGCAAGTGCAACCTATTATTAAAGACATAGGATGCAAGGAATGAGTAGATGCTGCACAATTGCTTCAAAGACACAGGCTGGCAAATGTTTCTTGATTGCTGTCGAGGTACTAATGAACTAACAGAGACCATAACTGAGGACATCAAGATTTGTGAGGCTATTGTCTCTACCAAGAAAACCATTAGAGTGTACCCTAATAAGAAAACAAAGGCTTCTGCAGAAATGTGACAGCGTTAAGGTGAGGAGAACTGCTTTTATCGATAGGGATTTGAGCCCGCAGTGAAAGAGAAAGGAACTGAAATCAACTTTAAAAACAATAAGATGAATTATAAAGAAAAGGTAGAGGGTCAGCTTTGTTCCGACAATGCACTGGCATTGGACTCAATGTTACGATCGGTAGGGATGTCCCACTAAATAAATAAAATGTTTTGACCTGAAACCTTTTTCATTCTAGATACGATAACCCTCCCGTGTTTTGATAACTGACATATTCAGTAACGCCAGTGATGACTCCATAGTTGTACTGACAGAGGCAGACATAGCAGCCAGCCTAGCTAGAATCAAACTTAATACAACACCTGGACCTGATGGCTTAAGGGGTCAGAGTGATAAAATTGTTTAGGTTTCAGGTCACAGCAGTTTTTGCTCAATTCTTCTAGCTTTTATTGAATGAACATTCTGTTCCAAAAACATGGAAACTCTCCAATATAATTCCTGTCTTTAAAAAGCTCAGAGTGTGGACCAGCCTCCCATGTAAATGTATGGAGAGGGGCATAGTCAGTCATCTTGCAACAGTTCTCAGTAAATGGTGCGACCCACTTCAGTTTGCATGCAAGAAGGGCAGAGACACCACATTAATACTGATGAATAGTTTTAGTAAACAGCTACAGCAGAGTTTTTCCAGACATGTATTATAGATTTTAGTTCAACTTTTAATTGTATGCAGAAATAAACTGATTAAAAGCTTTGTGACATTAACGTTATGCCCCTGTGGTATAACCTCTTATACGGTTATCCTGAATATTTGAGCACCTCAAGGCTCTGTGCTCTTCCCTGTTTTGTTTTCCCTATACACTAATGAAATGCAAATTATGAATTCAACCTGCCAATTGTAAAAATAAGCTGATAAAATGGTGTTAGTTGGTCTTATGCAGACGGGAGACACAGTTAATCCGCGTACTTGCCAACGCTTCTGATTTTCCCTAACCCTCTCCCAGTTTCCTCCCGGGGTCACAGTTCTCTTGTATTTCTATCGATTTATGACAAATATTCCTAACTTTTTGTCCTTTTCATTACCACAACCTGTTTCTGGCACTGTTCACCATGTAGAAGCCCTACAACTCTGTCTCACTCTCTACTGTTTCCACCTGGACAACAACACAACTACAACAATCTCGTTTCCCAGCATGCACGTGATGCAGAAGAGATTTGAATCCAAATCCGGCCACCATCAGTATACTAGCCTGAGAGGACTCCACCGGATAACCTAACTGGACTGAACTCTTTGAATCGCTACCAAGAGTGATCTCAAGTAAGAGGCTTGTGTCTGGGCTGAAAAAGATTTATAACTGGTTTTGTAACCTGAGCTTTATTATTGTGAGTTCTGCTTTGCTGTGGGAAATAATGGACTGTCGCATCCTGTTAACTGCTGTGTGCGTCCAAGCTTAGCATGTTTTTGTTGTTTGTATCTGTTCCACGCTGCTGGGCTTTTACGTGTTTGTTGGTTGTTTGAGTGTGGAGCCAATAACTTGGCTTTGTCAGACGAAGCAACACTGCTACCAAATAGTTTTTTGGGTTCTTGTGTGATAAAGGAATAATTATACTTAGTATCTTTTGTACCTTGTATTGTGTGCCTTTTCCTCTTTCCTTTATTACTAATCAACCCAAACACCTACACTCGTTTACGCATCCACAGAAATATACACCTGGAACCCACAGATAGCATAGCCTTACTCAAGTTGTGCTCCGCCCATTTTGGTGAGTACAGGTACAGTCCGTCCTCCAATTTGGTTCCTATCCATTTGTTTATGTTTGGCGGGCCTGTCCGTCATTTTGCATCATCACGTAATGAGCCACCTACAGGGTCGCCTCTGCCATTTGCTTCACTCTCCCCCTTCTATCGTTCCACACTCCCATACACACAAAACTGCATCAAATGCTTGCTGATTAGGGGTGGGAGAAAAAAATCGATTCTTAGATGCATCGCGATGTGGACGTGGAAGATTTTGACTCGTTTAACAAATGTCAAAAAATCGATTATTTATGTTGATTGATAATGTAATTTTGACAGAACGCAAAAGGCGGAACTCACTTGAAGTGCAGCGCCCGGACAGTCTGTGGCGTCCACATAACAGTGAGACCAGTGTTCCGTTCCCACTGTATTCGGCCCACCACCACATGAATTACCACCCTACTTAAATGTCACACAATCATTAAAATCAATGTGCAAGTGATGATTCTAACTCGCACAATGTGCAAGTATGGTGACACTCGATGCTTTGTGTATCCTATGAGTGAGGCTGAGTGAATGAGAGTGTGCGAGCAGCAGAACATGGCGATGAAAGTTAGCAATGGAAAAATGTAGGTTTGAGCCTGGCAGTGTACCTTTAATAGCTGTTATGTAACGTTAGCTAAATTAGTAAAGAAGTAATATTAATTAGTTCAACTGTATGTCATTCGAACTTACCTTACAAGTTACAAGCTTAGCTTAACTGGTTCACACCTCTGTCCTGTACACTGTACATCCTGATAATTATATTTCAGTTTTTAGAAAAGTCTGACAACTGGTTGTTAAAGAAATGAGGGACCATGGAGCTGATTAATGAAGTAAATTAGGGATGCAAAGTAGTCCTTTTAAGCGAATTAGGAGATGTTTCTAATGGATTTTAATGCATAAATTAAATGCTTAGTAATTATCCAGATATCCTGTACAGAAAAAAATCATGCATCGAGATACATCAATAATCGTTTTATAATTGCTTCGCAGTTCTCTGAATCGTACTCAAATTGAATCGTGAGGTGCCACGAGATTTCCACCCCTATTGCTGATTATTATATGCTTTTATCTGTGCTTAGAGCAGATAATAGTGGTCACATCGTCCCGAGCGCCCCCGGTACCGGGTCCGTAATCTATTTGCGTTTTTATAGCTGGATTCCGTCCAGAAACAGCGGCGATTCGGGTTCGGATAGATCGTTCGGCGCGCTGCCATCTTGCCGGCGGCCTACGGAAGCCGTTGGGTTCATTTCAGTTTCGCCGCTACTCTCAAATTCTCTCAGTAGAACGAAGTGCGGTGTCTGCTGGTAGACGTAGCAGGTACAATATATCAATCTTTAGAGGAGAATCAGACCTTTATTTTGACACCAGAATCAGCCCTGTAGGATGTTCTGTTCTCAAGCTGTGGGCCTTTAAAGCATGGGAATGATTTTGGCCATTTGTAATGACTGGTTTTATCAACATTTCAATGTTTTGGAAGCTTTATGTTATTTGGAACGTGGTTGTATGAAGAGAAATAGTGTTTTAAAGATAACTCCCGATAAAAGTGAACATATTAACAGTAAATATTTCAAAAATATGGACATTCACCAGGCATATTTTTTAAAAATTGTGTAATAACTGTTGTATATCAGTTTCTTTTCATCAATTTTACAGTTGCAGTTGTGTTCCAGGTGTATTAAAAGATATCCAGATGCATTATAATCTACCTTATGATGGTTTTGATGGTTTATTGCATTAAAATATAGCTTTTTTTTACCAGGCGAGAATGAAAATATCATATTTTTCTGTATTTAATCTCCATGTAGTCTGCAATGGTAAAATAAATATGTTAATATACAATGGATTTATATTCCTTTGCTTCTGACATTTCAAAGGAGACCAGAATTATGCATCTAGGCCTAATGGTTGAGGAGATATTACTGATTTATTTTGGATATGTTATTTTAGGCGTTTTTCCTAAAAATAGGTTCTAGGGGTTAAGTGATCAGCCTGTTGAAGCAGTAGAGGAGTTTACATACTTTTAAACCTTTTTTGACTGCACTGCAAGTTTTGCAGCCAACACAGAATATATTTTTTAAAAAGCAATGTAACTTATATCTAATCTGGAAACTGCATAGGGCAACCTTTCTGGAAGTGTTTTAACTTAATTCCAATTAGAGCAAACACAACTGGGATGTATATATAAAATATAGGTAAAACAAAAAGCCCAACAAACTGTGTCTGATCCTGTTCAACCCCCCTTTTTTAAAGAATTCATAAAACTGCCCCAGAGGAGACAATCCAAGTCTTTCATACCAAGTGAAGTAACGTTGCAAAATTCATAAACACCATTCGCATTGAAACCATGTCCGTTATTGCTGTCTGTACTGCGTTTGTTGTGGTAGTTATTCTTGAACGTGCTATGATTTACTATGATTATTGTTATAGCCAACCTGTGAACATTTGTGGACAGTATTTTTGTGTAACGTAAGGCATTGAAGTTTCCTTATGTTACAGAACGCACATGTTTTAGAAAGAACACAGTGTCCTGATCTGCTGCATGGACGAAACGGTGTCAGGAAGACTTATGTTAACATTGTGCATATTACCCTTGTCATAATAATGCGGTTCTATGCATGAGAACTGCATTTGTGATTAAATATGCCCTTGGTCAGGCTACATTAAGCCATTTAATATGCCCGCTAATATTCTCTCTCCTAAAACAAAATCCTAATCATAGATTTAATTGGCTGACTTGTTTTAATTCTGTAATGACCACTCAGACTGAGGTTTCTTCAAGGGCAAAGCATCTTTCTATAAGGTCCACTAATGCCACGAGATGAGCTGTGGACCTTTGGATTCCAGATGTAAATTGGAGTGTAATGATGTTCGCCGATAGCTTTTAATCAAATATTATCTGTAGAGAATGGGAGATGTATGCTGGTCAGCTGAAAGAAAATGACTTTAGAGATGCATGCAGTGATGACTATCACTATATTAATAATCCCTACATTATTTTCTTTTCATCTGAATTAAGTAAACATGTATTATAAGCCAATTAAGTTCTCAGAGGTCAAGGTAATGTCTCCAACTTGCTTGTTTTTTTTTATTACAATCATATAACATAAAAGCAGCAAATCATTTTAGACATTTTAGAAGCAGTAATTAGCAAATATTTGGTATTTTTACTTATATCTTTAACAATGAGTCAATTATGAGCGCTCTAAAAAGGTAAAACGACCACCTTGAATGAACACCTTGACATTTTGATGCTCTCCTGTAGGACACGGGTCAATGCATCTTTTCGATTTGTGACATTTCTATTTATTTTTGACAGAGACTTACTCCACATGGGTAGGTCACTTGACTCACGTAGCAAGTATTGTCAAATACAAATGGCCATACCCCAGTTTCATATGCGGAGAAATACACAGGCATGATAATTCCTCTACTGTTTCAATGTGTCGTGCTGCTTTTGCATGTGCTTTTGGGATCTCATGACTGCTCCTTTCCTTTTGCCAGAATACAAGCCGCTCAATAACATTTCCATTTTGTCTGGCAATCCTGCTTTCCCCGGGATCAAAAAAATATATAAATAAATAACACCACAAACTCACAGGATGGGGCTGGAGAGGGTGGGAAAGCAGTCAATAATGCAGCAGACCAAAAAGGTCATTTAACGCATCTTACACCACTTCATCACTTTGTCACAGCGCTGCTATCACTCTGCCCCTTCCATGCTAATACATGAAACGGAAAAAGCATGTAGAGGAGTTTTGACTTTATAGACTGATGCGCGCTTCTTCAGCCTCATGCACCAACACACTGCACTTGCAAATAAAAGGTAATGTGTCAGCCAAGCATCTTCAAGACATGTGTCAGATGTCCTAGACTTGCTGCTGTGGTTTGTAACTTCAGTAAAGACATATTTGTCTTAGAATACAGTTTGCGCTGCCTTGAGACATTCAACACAGTGCTGCAGAACTTAGGGATACTGCATGACATATTGCATTTCCCTGCATACTGTTGTTTTACCTGTGTTCAATTGTTTCTACTGCATTACCTCAGGTCAGTGTAAATTTATTTCCTGCCTGACACTTTCCCCAGTAACAGTAGTCCTCAAACACAGGTGGGCTAAGTAAATAAAATCTTTAGATGCGGCCAGTCGCTTTACGCAGACACTTCACCACACCGAGAAATCCCATTACAACGCAAATGTATTCCAAATATGACTGCATGTAGCTATTCTGCTGAAACAATCCAAGATATCATTCACTGCCTGTTTCATTTCAATTCCCCCTCTGGCTACTGATCCCAGCATCAAGTGTTTAGATGGGTGAATTTTGTTCCGCCTCGTGGTGGGATGTGCATTGAGCAAAAGCCTTTGATCCTGCACAAACATGTGACAAGCATTACTCTGCTCTCCGAAGGCTTTATCACGGCTGCTTTTTCATTCTGTTGTCCTCGCCGGCGTTTATCTCGCTCAGTGACATCCCAGATCTCCAACACATACGCTGAGAGTGGGACTGAGTGGGACTATCAGCGGCGGGTGCCTTTGCTGCAGTTATATAGTGCCCTCCTCAAGGTTCAATTCCTGGCCTGTCATCCAGCGGTTAAGTTAGAGCCCGGCTTGCAGACACAAGAACTTCAAGGAAGCCATCACATGCTCCAGCTGAACGTCTGCTCTTAAAGAAAAAAAAAATCTATGCTTTCATTAATCTTTACTCCCTGCATGGCTGGCTGGTTTTCTCATAATGTCACAGATGATTTTCTTTTTGCCCTAAGGCTTATTATGGGCGCTGTGGTGTCCTTGTCTTTACCCCTGTTGTTTTTGATTATATCTTGTTTCTTTTTTCCCTTTCTATTACCTCCCCACCACCACCACCACCTTACTGCTCACAAGCTCTATAGTCTTCTGACAGTCTCTGTAAAAAAAGTTCCCTTTATCAATCTGCCTGGTTAAATAAAGGTTAAGCAAAAATCAGATATTCATAATAGGATATTTTATGGTTGTCACTTGTTTGCTTGCAGAGGCAAAAAGACAAGTAGGCTGTAATGTTTTTTAGATGAAAAGGAAATTGTGAATGGCACTTAGTTCACTCAAGCATAACCCCTGTTTTCTCTAATGCATCTGTAATGAAGGCTGAATAATTCGCAAACAGATAGACTGTGTTCTCTGAAAAGAGACTATTTAGTGATATTTTTACCCCTTTAATCATGACTGGGTGCTGTGTGATGATTTTTTTTAGCAATTTACCTTTAATGTGTTCTATTTCATGTGTGATTTTTTTGATTTGATTTGTTCCTTCGCTGCCGAAGAAAGAACAGCAATTAAGAAGTAATGAGCCTGTTTGGGTTTTTTTTTATAAAAGCCTTGCATTCTGAATGTGCTGTTAAATATATATCTTTTGTTGTTTTAACAGGTTTGCTGCAGCAAAGCCTTTCAGCATGGCTGAACATAACATCCCAAATCCATCGATGACAGCCACCTAAAACATGAATATTTCTATTAAGCTACTCTGGACTAAATATGACCAACTGTGGCAGTGTTTCTCTTACTAAATATGGCATTCCGCCAAGGAACCCTTGCCAAGGCCACGTGATCGGTGGCTCGCTGGAAAGAGTCGCTGCATCTATAAATTAACTGGAAGAGCAGTTTATGCAGTAGGATAAGCTTTAATATTCTGCATTCGGAGGAGGAGAAAAAGGCAGATGGTTGAAGCTGTAATAATTGAGTAACAGATGTGGCATGAACTTAATACATCCCACAGATAGCTATGGTTCCTTCTGAGAACACAAGTCTTTTCTCTGCAGATCGCTGTCCCAACTGCAGCTCCTCTGCCTACCCAGAAGTGGATGTAGTCAAGGCTGTGATTTTGGGGATGGTGCTGGTTTTGTTTGTAGTGTTCGGGGTTCTTGGCAACATCCTGGTCATCCTGTCAGTGTTGTTCCATCACCACTGGCGCTCTGTGACACACTACTTCATCGCCAACCTGGCAGCAGCCGACCTGCTGCTCAGCTCCGCCGTCCTGCCCTTCTCCGCCACCTCGGAGGCTCTGGGCAGATGGGTGTTTGGTCGGTCCTTCTGCAATGTCTGGGCCGCCCTGGATGTCCTCTGCTGCACCGCCTCAATCCTCAGCCTGTGTGTGATCTCTATCGACCGCTACCTGGCTGTCAGCTACCCTCTGCGCTACCCTGCCATAGCTACGGGGCGACGAGGCCTGACCGCGGTGGCTGCTCTTTGGGGGCTCTCGGCGGCTATATCTGTGGGCCCACTGTTTGGCTGGAAGGAGCCCGACCCAGAAGATGAGACAGTGTGCCGAATAACTGAGGAGCCGGGCTATGCTGTGTTCTCAGCACTAGGATCTTTCTATATACCTCTGGCCATCATCCTGGCCATGTACTGCCGTGTGTATACTGTGGCAAAGAGAGAGACAAAATCCCTCAGAAAGGGCAGTAAGGGAGATGGGGTTGAGACAGAGGGGGTGATGCTGAGGATACACAGAGGGAATGCTGCTCAGACAGGGAAGCAGGAGGATGAGGAGGGGACCGTGAGAAATAAACGCACCACTTTTTCCCTGCCGAGGCTATTGAAGTTCTCAAGAGAAGAGAAGGCAGCCAAGACTCTTGGCATTGTTGTCGGGTGCTTCATTCTGTGCTGGCTCCCTTTTTTCCTGGTTTTACCCATCGGTAGGTACCTCCTAACTTCATCTGCTTTTAACTTGACCCAGTTTGTGCTTTTTCATGTATCATTATTACATTCAAGTCACAAGGCTAAAGGCTGTTTCTCTGAAAGATCTTTCAAAAACCAAAAAGGTCATTTAAAACCACCTACTGCTGTTTTGATTGTATTACCAGAATCCTCAAAGACTCCTCTGTCCATCTGAATAAAGCATATGCAGAACAATAAAAACGATTTTTAACCTGTTTCCTGGATTGCAACTCTATTCTTATACCTGCAATGACTGGTTTTTCCTCACTTGGAGGCAGCGGAAACAAGTTGTGAATCAAACATTAGGTGCGTTTGACTACATGGGGCGCTACGCAGCGCTGACTTAATGTGATGCATGCCGGACTCCACATAAGGCATGCTGGTTAGAAATTGTCTCTGACTTTCGTAGACGTAGCAAAAGTTCACCATGTCATATAACATGAAAACCTTGCTGGAGCAAGGTGGCTGCAATCATTGGCAACCTCAGTTGCTTTTCTCTAGCGGCACAAAGTTGAAACTATCTTTTGCCATTGTTCTCAGCTCACAGTATTTACGCTCACGCAGGTAGAATGTGTCAGACTTGGCAATGCTGTTTTTATACAACGCCCCTGCAGCTCACATTTCACTATCAAGTCAGCAAATGTCAGCCGCAGTCATCTCGAATGCACCCACAGACATGGCGTTGACACTTTTTAAGTTGATAAGCAACAGTTGCTTATTTAACATTTACCATTTTCTAGCAGTCTCAGAGCATCATTATCATTCATTTGGAGTCTGTTTCTGGCATCAGGTGAATGTAAGTCAGTGTTTCCACTCAGCTTTTCTCACTGAATGAAATATCTTGCTCTGTGTTTGCTAAATGCTAAACCGCGTTCACCAGCTAATCGCTAGTGCCAGTCTGCAGATTGGTTCTGAGCAGGTAGTGTGCAGCAGGTTTTTAGAGCTTTTTAGCTGAAAACAGCTGCCTGCTGTGGCGGAAAACAACACTGTGAGAGCTGTGAGAGCAAGAATGAGCTGAAACCCAATGTAAAGCTGCATAAAATCTGGAGCTGCAGAATCCGTAGGTTCATCACTACAATCAACAACTTTCACAGTGTCACACACACACTGACATTTGATACTTTGTCATTATAAAAATATGATAAGCCCATAGCAGCTTTAATGAAATTAAAGAGGGTTGCAATAAGCACAAACTTACTCACTTGGTTTATAGGACACAAAAACAAATTTTAAAAAGTGCAATTATTCAATTATTTTTTATGTTTTTATACACAATAAATAAATATGATACTTTCTATGAAGACTAAAAACCAGTTGAAAATCTTTTTTGCTGACCTCTAGCAGTTTAACTTGATAGAACATAAATAATAATAAAATGTACCTAATAATAAAACATCTTCATTTTGTTGATGTTGATGATACAAATTGATTAAGGAGTTATGTCACTTCCAGCCATTTTTGTGTGCCTGGAAATGATCTGTTATATAGTTCAGCAACTGTAATGATTTTTTAATGGACAGAAGAGACTTCTGGGGGAAAAAACAGGTTTCCACAGATGTATCTTTCAGAAAAACACGTGTTTTCAATGACTGCAATGATAATGAGACATTGACCTTATGCAAGAACATGTTCTTGTTCTTATCTTAACTTCCTCTTACTTTTTTTCACTGTGGGCTCCTAAATGTGTGCCATGTCAGATTCTGCAAACGCTCCCAACATCAGATAACTGTGTAAATGACCTGCCATAAAGGGAAGACTATCATTTTTCATAGCGTCAGCAGTGGAATTAAGGGAGTATGGGCTTGAAATGGTATTCCTGTCTGCGGAGTTGCTGCTTAAACAAGTTTCACATTTGCAGAAGCACAGCCCATGGTAATCTAAACCACAACAACAACCATTCATCTGTCTCCGCCAATATATCAGCATGCTGTCACTCTCTTCTAAGGGCCTGATGCACTACTGCATCCAAAAGATTACACTTCCAGCTGTCTTTTTGCAGTTTGAGATGTTCAAATTGATATTGTAGTTGTATACAATAGCATCAATAGCCAATTTAAATTAATGATATGAATGAATGATATCGTTGGGATATGTAATATAAGATATTTCTTTATAAATACCCTGTAGGGTAAATTATGAAACATATGAATACATTTAGAATCCTATTATAATTCAAATAGCAGTGTCAAATAGGATAACATCAACATAATTATGAAGTGTGATTTGTACAGACTCGAAATTGCTTCAAAGTATTAAATTAGACAATCCATAAGTGAAGAATTTGAGTTGTGATAACAGCAGACTAATTGCACATGACTTCTACTGCAGGTCTGGACCACTAAATTGTGTGTGTGCTTAATATAATAATAATAAATAATAATAAATAATTCTATATAAGACAAAAAAATTGTGGCAAGTTCTTCTAAATCTTTCACAAATATGTTTCAAGTGGTTCTTGCATTAGGCGAGAGGCATATAATGGGGCAGAACTTGAGGGGAAATGACAAAAAGAGAACCTTAAAATGACTAACCCTTTGTACAATTTTTGACGAAATAATGTATTCTGAATCTAAAAAGGGATTTCAATGATTCAGTAATTAATTGATGTCATAATGAGAGCATGATTTATTTCTTTGATGCTTTTTCTTATAGAGGCCTGCTTTATTCTGAAGAATATATAAAATGTTAATTAAAAATTTTGCCTAAGTAAAACTGAATTGAAATTAATTAGTTAATTAAGGATTATTCTGCTGTTGCAGTCAAACATCCTTGTGGATATGAGCTTCTGTTAACAATATCAGGAGCTCAAGAAAAGGTAAATGTCTACCAACTTTATCTTAAATTATACCGACATTTTGTCAAGAAGGTGATAACAGTGATGTTATCATAGATGTAAGAGAGGACAGAAACCAACCATTGTGAAGCCTAATCTAAAATCGTAATTGCTGCTGAAATAACTCTTACAGCTTGACTGAGATAAGTGATTGTCAGTGTGTATTTAAGGGTAATAGTTTGTCAGCAGTTACCTCTGAGGTCATATATGATGAGATTATCGCTGACACATGTATTCAGTTACACAAACTGTAATCTTATTGAAGGAGGAAACCATATATTATACAGGATGGAGGAGACGTGGATGAAACACATCATCTGGACAAATAATATGTGTTATCTTTTTTCTCTTTTATTTGCCAGTGTGTACATTAATAACAAGCAATATTAAAGGCTCAGTGTGTAATCCAAATGTAAACAAAAGGGTCACTCTACCAAAAACTGGGAGCTGTCGTCTGTCTTAAATTGATTAACAGGTCTTTAAATACAGGGATTAACACAACACACTAACTAAATCTAAGTTATACAGTCTGACAAAACAATACCAACTCAAGGTCCACTTGCTAGCTTTTCCCAGCGCGTTCAGCTGCATCATGTTGCATGCTTCATCAGCAGATGGAGCTGGCTCAGTTGTCATGGAGATGGGTCTGTTTTCGTGCAAGCTTAGTGGCAGTCATGATTTCATCCATCTCAATCAGAAGACTTTTCTTTTGTGTTGAAAGCACCAGAATGGTTTACAAGGTCAATTGAAATGTCATTATTGTTAATGTTATGTCATTATTTTTCTAATGATGTTAAAAATTTATACATTTGTGCTGAAAAATT
The DNA here is from genome assembly GCA_024633595.2 of Lepomis macrochirus. Taxonomy (NCBI): domain Eukaryota; kingdom Metazoa; phylum Chordata; class Actinopteri; order Centrarchiformes; family Centrarchidae; genus Lepomis; species Lepomis macrochirus. Next base: position 7,028,495 of record JALXJV020000019.1, on the reverse strand, counting down.
TTGCTATCGGCCCTTTTTTCCACAGAAGACGTTTTGACATGTCACTGCGGGAAAAGTTCAGGTATAAATGATTAAAAAATGATGGCTGGATAAAGCTGCTTCAGTTTCAGGGTCTTTGTATTGAACATGCTGGCTCATTGTCACACTGTCATGGCCTACTGGAACACTTGAATGGAACTGAGCCATCAGTAATGTTATAAGTAACACAGTCCATGCTTTTCCTATTATGGCAAGTCAACGTGTTGCTGTGGAAAAGGCATATTAATATAATATTTGTTTGGCACAAGGCCACTGATGTGGCGATTTTCTGCTTTGCACATTATATGTAATTGTAAATTGAATATTTTGGGGTTTTGCTTGGACAAAACAAACAGATTAAAGACCCCTTTAACAGACTATATTCTTTACGATTGTAATATTGATAAACACAGGAGAGAAAAAGGAGCCTGTACCGTGAAGCAGGATTTGAGCTTAGCGAGGTAACCCTGGATAACCCTGGATTTTCAGTACCACTGTTGTGCTTCACTTCTTACCATGGTAGATCGCTATGGTAACTTAACGGCTAACATGCTCTGGAGCAGGTTACTTTCGAAATAAGAGATCGACTCTAAAAAGGCCGACGACTGACCAGTCAGTTCTCTTGGAAAATGACATCACCCTCTGTAGGAGATCCCAGACTGTTTTTTGTGTTGTAATTGTAAGTCTAATTGTAGGCTGCTTTTAAATACATGTGTTTAATACATGAATCTGATTTTTGAAGTGATGAGAAGTTGTAAAAAGTGAGTTGGAACAACCACTTATATTATTATTTACTTAGACTACATCTATTTGTCTAATATTAGTTCTTTATTATAGTTCTACTTTTCAACACTCTACTGCCAATGGACTTGGTTGCAGTTGGTCATCTGCTGCTAACACCGTTTCTTAAATGTGAAGGCGCTCATGGGTGGACTGAGAGAGCCTCCCTGTTTCTCAATACTGAGTTTGGATTTCTCTACTTTAAAGCTCGGACTTGGCAAGTTCGGCTCGGGAGTACAAACTCTGAGGAACCGGAGCACGCAGTCCGTCATTCAGCAATTGCAACAGCAGCGGACTTGATGACGGCCAGTGTAACATCAAAATGACTCTGTGATTCTGTGACCCAAATGGCAAGTTATGCTCCAGAGGCTTTGTTGAGTTTGGTTGGGTTTAGGCACCAAAAGTACTTGGTTATGGTTAGGAAAAACATTGTTGTTTGGGTGTAGTCACAGAATCTGATAGGTCACAGATTTTGGTGTTACACCGGCGGGACCTCACATTTGCAAAAATGTCGTAGCAATTTTTAAAATCAGCTCTGTCTTGAGAAATCAACCACATATTTGGAGTTTAAACAACTATATTCCAGCATAAAAACTCGTAAAATTACTATATGTGATACAAGAACAGCAGTATTGTAAGTTACAGTTGCGAGTTTTCTCATCCGACATTTCCGCTTTTTGGCGGCGAACTGCATTCTGGGATATCACGCTATCCGAAGTCCACACAAGTCACCAGGCTCGGTAAAACGGAGGAAGCGAGAACACATCCAGGCATTTGACTGTACCTGGCTAGATGAGGACTTTTTAATTGGAACAGTTCTTTGGCTGCAAATGATGACAATTCACAAGAACACAAGTACAGACAAGAACGCAGATTGAGAAACAGTCCCTATGTTGACTTATCGAGTTGATAACCAGCTTCATGTGACCTCTCATCTCGATTGCGATGGTTAGGGTTAGTGAAGCCAGATAACGAAAAGATATCATGGGAATATCTGCTGAAACTCAAATTATGTTTGCAAACACCTCAAATGTATTCGGTTAAACAACTCTCTCTACAGCCATGCTGGTGGCTCTGTAAGGCTAGGTTTAGGCACACTGGTGTACAGAGCTAAATGCTAACATCAACGTTGTAACATGCTCACAGTGACAATGCTAACATGCTGATTTTTAGCAGTTAATGTTAATTCATCTTAGTTTAGCATTTAAGCATGCTAACATTTGCTGGTGGTGCTATAAGAAAAGTAAAGGGATCACTAAAGTAATTAAGATTCATCCTCTGGAGATCATCGCTATCTGTACCAGATTTCATAGCTATCACCTAAAAGTTGACATTTCACTAAAAACCACATATGTCAGCCTAATGGTGGCGAAAGAGGAAAAGTCAAGGGGTCAACAAATTCAGTACAGTATCCTGACTGCACATATCCCTTTTCCCCATTCATGGCATGCCATCCAATAGCTACTGAGATGTTTAAGTCTGTCACCAAAGTGGTGTATTGACGAACTGACCATCTGACTGACTGACAGAAGGGCCAACAGACTGACATTGCCATCCATAGAGTTGTGCCACTACTATGTCTAAAGCACGCAGATCTAATTGCAACCCTCCTGTGGTTTAGCACTATAGCAACATCTATTATAACGTAAAAGCAGTTGAGGCCTGAATCATTTGTATAATGTTGCTTGATGATATGTTTTGCTCTATGAACACGACATGAGGCAAGACCTTCCTCGCTCAACTCTACTGCTAGAGTTTCTCAGAAAGGACATCAAGAAATTCAATTACAAGCAACCAAATAGACCAAATAGAACACCACATTGTACTAGAATGGGCTTCTGCTGTGAGATGAAATGGAATGAACTAGACTATTGCTCCCTCCTATGAAAGCTATTATAGATAACAAGCATGAGGCTTAATGGGCTGTAATGCTAGAAGGCATCCTCAGTCACCCTGCAGCCTACCAAGGCAGCCAGTCATCGGAGAATAGTTATGCATTTCAATTGAGACAGACCTTCACGGCTCACAGCGCAGCGCTCATTCAAGCTCTGAGGCAATGATAGTCTGAGATTCAAGGATTTGAACAACCGCTGATTTTTTTATTTTGTACTTTTCCCAAGCACTTCAGATGGAAAGAATGTTTTTTGCCAAAGCACTTGGTGGCCGCCTTTGGCTGCAGCACAATACAGTATGCTTACCAAGCTCAACATATGTAGTAACTGCTGCTCATCAGTGGCACCATATATATTGCTGCCGTGAAGCATTGCTTTTATAAAAATGGCAAAAATCTGAACTTTGACTGGAATTTAACTGCTTTTACTGTCTCCACCAAGGAGGCAGTTTTTGGTCTTCTACTGTATATCTCAAAAAATGCATTAAGTGGCCATTTGTAAAGCACCAAATGTTATCATTCAAAAAGGATAATTGCAGTTTATTATGTCTTGGGTCTTAATTTCTTAGCTTTAATCATTATTTGTATCAGTAATAATCCTTCCATTCTGAACCATGAGGCGGAGAAGCAGGTTTTTCCCCCTCTGGATTCTGTGTACCAATCCTGCACATTTTATCTAAAGTTAAAATTTGGCACATTATCAAATAAGATGATACTGTCCTATACTGTTTTTGGCCGGGAAATTAGCACAAACACACACACACACACACACACACACAGTACATCTGCAGTAACTAACATCTGACAATAACACTTGAATGAGAACTTGATGAGTACTCCAGACCATGAATATATTGTTTTAATTTATCAAATGAAAACAACTAAAATGTATATTACAATACGCACATTATATATTATATATATATTGGAGCTGGCCTATTTTATTGTGGTGACCCCCAGCCTTTCTTTAAGGCTGGGGGTCTTTTTTTAATACTGGCCTTTAAAAAAGACAATTACATCTTTGATCACAGTTATTTGTATGACAAGTAATCATTAATTTAGATAGTGTCTCTTTCCATTCATATTTTGATTTGTTTGTATGTGTTCTCTAGGGTCCATCTTCCCTTCCTGTAAGCCTTCTGAAACCATCTTTAAGATAACCTTCTGGCTGGGTTACCTCAACAGCTGCATTAACCCAATTATTTACCCATGCTTCAGCCAGGAATTCAAGAAAGCCTTCCACAATGTGCTCCGTGGTCGCTGCCTGAGAACTGGGGCTCCAGCTAAATCACAAGGACACATCACCCCTCATTCTTCCAGTCCAGGCCCCACGTCTACTATGTCTGATCTCTCATCCAAAGACTGCATCACAGTTTCCTCGTGGTGCTGCTGCAGGGTTCTGTCAACGTCCTCGTCATCTGCCGGTTGTCCTGATCAGGCTCAAAGTGCACAAATCCAGAGTAAGGGTCTGGTAAAAGCGTGGTGTTTCTCAGCAAGTCAAACACCAGTGCCACAGAACCCCTCCAGTCACGGATCACCTAAAGTTTTATGCCTCTCTCTTGGGGTTACAGGAGAGGCTGTTTGATTGGCATGTTGAGGCAGTGTAGGAATGTTTCAGTTTTGCCTCTGGGGAAAACGTATGTACAACTTTTACATGTATATTTAAACTCCTCAGGGGCATCAGAGGCCAAACGATGACTTGCCTCCAGAGCAGGAAGAAGATGACTATTGCCTTAAGGCTTTATGCTGGTGTAAATGTCCGAAGTGTTAAATAAAATATGATTTAGGAAAGTGAATGAAAAACATTTTGTCAGCACTTAGCAACCACTACTGACTGAGCACAGAGCACTACATGTCAAAACGGTCCAGAGGAGCTGCTCAGTGGCCAGAAAGTAGAAGACTGTGGAGTATGAATGCACAACAAGAAAAATACATACTTTAAAAAATGCTTTTTGTATGGACAGTGGGTTAGTAGAGATAACCATCAGTCCTTGGCAAGGAATAAAAGACATAATATCATCTTATTGAAATGACGTAAAAGAACTTCAGAGACATAATTTCTTTAAACATTAGTGCTATTTCTGCAGATTGCATAAAAGCCCTTAAGGGCAAGATGCAAGATGTAAATGTAAATTAGCATTCACCGGCAGCTCTGAGAAGGAGGACGCTGCTGTAGGAGCGTAGTGTATGACATGTGTGACCTCTGATTTGAAGGTACTATAGACGCGCACAGGCTTTGATTAAGAAAAATCAGTCAGAGAGACAAAAGAAGTTTGAAAGTTACACCAGTTGATATTTGGGTGTGACATAAAAACAATATTAAAGCCACAAACAAAAGTGTTTGATTCTACCCCTGTGAAGCTTTATATGTTCAGTTTTTGGTTTTTGCTGAAGCTGTATCAAATGTGTTGAATCAACTTTTAATATTTGACATCAAAGCTTGTGGTGTTAAATAAAACAAGAGGTGTCCGATGTGTTTCTCTCTGTCTTGGTGGAGGACTATTTGTGATTACTTGTTTTCTGCTAGTTCTGCAGAGTTGTTTTCCCAATGCATTCACTGTTGTTTGAAGCTGATGCATGTGCCCTGTAAGCAGAGCCTGTCCGATGTCTTTGTTCTTCTGTAACTTGCCTCTGTATGTTGTCTCTAAACCATCAATAAGCTAACCGTTTGGGGTTAACATCCAAGGCTGGAAATTAATTTCCACTTGTTGTTCATGATGGGAGGACATTACGGTGGGGTTGTTGGTATTGAGTTCACAGAATCCCAGTATGGCCTCATCTGTGATGTACAGAGGTGGACAAAAATGGAAAAAATAAACTGTGACATCAGGAAAAGGTAATAAACTTTGAATAAACTAAATCACTGCTGCAATGGAAGCTACAAAAAATGTATTTAAAATGTATTTAAGCTTTAACAAAGGGTGTAAGATTGTTATAATGTATGCCAACACAAAAGAACGACCCCCATCAACAGTGGCTCAACAAATACAAATCTCTCTGACCACACACAACAAAAACTGAAGGCTTTAAGTGTAGGTTTTATTGCAGTGTGAATGTATTGAATTGCATTATACTTTAAGAATTAAACTAAATGATTTATTTAATTAGTAAAACAAAGCCCACCATATCACACGAATCAATGTAAAGTGAGTGCTTTATTAAAAAATGACATGAACATTGCTTAAAACCTCTTTTTTAAAAACATGTTTTGGGTGTCTTATCTGTTTTCAGAAGTTGTCACACGGTTCTTCTTAGCTACAAATCCATCAATTCCTCCTGTTGCAAACGGAGTTGTTTTTCCTTTGGATTAAAGTCATTTTCCTACCCTACAGGCGTCATAACAGTGATGAATACCTGGAAACGCTTATCTGAAAAAGGCAGGATGTTGAAAGAATTTCCAGAAGAAAAGTGATTTGTCATTTTACACCTAAGGTTAGGGAATAATAGAGTTTCCTTCATCCTGTAGTGCTGCATTGGATTATTTTGCGTTTTTTAAAACAGTGGCATTATGGGACCATTCAGGAGGATAATGTCCATGTTTAAAAAACTCTTGTTAACTCTGTAAGCTCCAACACTTAACATCATTGTAGCCGTTAAACTGTTCTCGGAAAACTAATAAACATGCAGCTCTCGTTTTCTGAGATTACGCAACCAAGAACTCAATGTTACAGTGCATTAGGCAACAAGTAGCAGGAGACGTGTTGAATTTTCATTAAAGAGGCACTTGAAAGTGTATATTATACATATATATATATATATAATCAAATGAATATATATATAATATATGTATATGCATTTACACAATGTCATTTCATGCCCATATCTCTTGAATGTCAAATCACAATACAAACCACAGTCCTTCCTGTTTTTCTAAAACTCACAGCTTTACACAGCAGATGCTGCCTTCTTTTGGCTTCCAAAGAGAAAAGAAAAACAGAAACCTTGAAAACTAATGAATCATAACACAATATCAGTGCTAGGGGAACACTAGGAGAGGGAGAATCATCACATCCTTGCTTGCTTTTTGCCTGTGTGCACATCCATGCTCAAGTGAATTTGTGTCCATCCATATACGGTATGTGTTTGAGCAGTTTTATGCATTTATACACAGTGGGGTTTTTTATATGCGTGCCTGTGTGCACATGTGCGTAACAAGTAGTCGAGCGGTGTTGTGTCTGCCTCCATCAGTTCCACTATTATTTATGGAAATAAATGCATCTGATTCCTATTAAAGATGCAGCTCTCATATTCAAAAGCAACACAGGGTTCAAACCGTGTTGCAGCAGCTGTCATTTGAAGGAAAAGACTGCTGTGATAAATGGACCCAGGCTACCATTACTGGATAGACAAGCATACACTGTTCAACCTAATCAGTTGACTTAGCAAAGTGATGTTTCATTACAAATGGAGATCATTAATTACTAACGCTGCTGAGCAGCAAGTAAAGCAGATGACAACAATGTTATCTGCATCACCTGTATTTCTATGAAGAAAATATGGTTTGCGTTATGTGTCAAGTTGGAGGATATCTTCTGAGAGTCTTCTGTTCTCTTTAGTTTGGGCTCCTGTCAGGATTTCCTAAAGAGAACCCAGAAGCAGAGACCAGTTCAGGATATTTATTACAGGGCACAAAAGGTGGATGGTAAGCACGGTTAGAGAGGGTGGCGGGCAGGCAGGGGACTTGAGGTCCGAGAGGTGGGCAGAGTAGCAAGGGTTGGGTCCAGTGATCATAAAACCGATGGCTGGTGCAGATGACTAGAGACGGAGAGAAACAAAGTTACTAAGGATCAGAGCAACAGACTAACTCAACAAGGCAAGTTAACTTGAAGTTGGCTGGTGCGAGTGCATACACAAATTACACAATGACCCGGTGGCTACTGGATGGCTGGAGGCAATTGTAAGAAGGCTGAGAAGATTGAAGAGCAGGTGAGTGAGTCAACCAGATCCGAGGATACGCATCCGCTCGCTGACTGTGCAGGAAAAGGGAGGGAGAACTAAGACAGACCAAGCGTCCCGCAATTGCACAAAGTGGAAAAATAAACAAAAGTCTTGCATACACATACCAAGAGCCTGGGACAAGGGTTCAAGACTTGGGGATTGTGACAGTTCCAAGCATAAGTCTGGCAATTTTTTGCCACTCTCAGAAGTATTCTCATTGATAGCTTATACAAGTATGTGGGAAAGCCATGGAAAAGTTTTGTAACTACACCAAATGCATCCACTGCTGAAGTACTTAATGAAACTCTCATGTGTAAAATGGTCTCTGGTATAACATCATAAAGCAGGTGTCGGCAATGATTTTTTTTGCAAATGTGCTAAATGGAGTCACCTACTTGCAAATGTAACTCCTGGCATTAGTGTTGCTGTTAAAGTTGACGAAAATTGCCCACTTTGTTGTTTATCTGAATTATTTTCTGTCTCATTGACTGTTTAAATGATATGTTGAGAGGTTACGAATTCCTGTCTGCCAGCGGAAATGAAATTGGACATATTTATTTTATTTTATGGTTCTTGTATTATTTGTTCCAGGTGCTTATAAAGTTTTGGGCAAATAGTATTTTAAAAGGTCAAATGTTTTTTTAAATGTCTTCCTAAAGAGCAGCTTTAAATATTTAGACAGTTGGATGGATTGGACAACAGCTGCATTGAAATTTTTTAATGAGCAGTTTCATTTGTTGGGCCATAAGCACCCATCTTTGGCAACTGTAAGAAAAATGATTATTCTCAGCATATGGGTATTTATGGGTATCTATGGTTATTTTCAACTATGTATATTAAAATTAATATTTAAAGCAGCATTAATCAATTGTTTTATCAGTAATATTTGATTTGATGTGATATGTACTATGAGCTCTTACTAGTATTTACTGCCACTCATACTAGTATGTATTGTCAGTTGTAGATCTGTATTTGATGCTCTATTGATACTTGTAAGTTGTTCCTCAAATGTAAGTCACTTTGGATAAAAGCGTCTGCCAAATGAGTAAATGTAAATGTAAATATTTAATGACACACAAATGGAGATTAAAGGGGATACAAAATTAAAAAATAATTTAATTATCACAAACTATGCAGCTTTCAGGTATTTCTGTTTTAGTCTTACAGCATATTTAGTTATGGTTTAATCTTCTGTCTGACATACTCTCTGTACACCTGCCGAGCACCAAACAGAAAGACAAAGTTAGCAACTAGCTGGCAAAGAAAGTAAAAAATTTTGCAGCTGGAATGGCGTGTATTTTTTCAGAAGTTAGTGGAGTCAAAAACAGAACTAAATGGAGAGTGAATACTGGACTTAAGCTCATCAGGTGGACACAGACCCAACGAATGCTAATGTTGCTTCATGTCTGAGTTTGCAAATTCTTTAACATGTTAGCAATCATTATTGTATTCCCATGGTGGTGTCCACACTCCTGTGATACCTTGCGTTATTCCTGTCATTGAACCACCATCTTCAAGAGTCAGTTACAGGTGTCCTCCCTTTCCTTTGAGCTTTTTTGAGAGATGAATAATGTGGGAATGCACATTAAACAGCACACCTTAAACAGTATAATGTGATCGTACCTCAACTTTCTACTACCAGGTGCTGGGAGGACAGTTTAGTGTTCCCAGATATTAGTAACAAAATAAGTTAACTTAGTGTTAGCAAAAATTATACAAAGTTCAGGGACAAGGTGCGCACTTCCTGACTGCACAATCAAGCTAAAGAGTGGCTACAGTAGCCTATGCTGACCATTTACCTGAACACAAAAAGGGATGTTCCATTTCAAGTACATATAAAACAAAAGAACTGACTTAGCTCTATGTTTGCTTTTAGGTAGACAAGGTTGTCTATGGTCCCAACTCCTTTAACAAGACACGCTCAAAGTACTGATGAGCCTCAGAGCTTTTCCAGTTGTACATTATTTCACCTTGTAACAATGGAATCAATAAATGATATGATATGCTAACATAAATATTAAGCTACTTTAGCTACTGAATAAACTATCAAGGCAGATATGATCACATTATCATATTTAAGGTGTGAGAGGCTGTGTTCCCATGTCAAAGAAGTTCTTAAGAAAATGGAAGACACTGTAGCATACCGCCAACTCTTGGCAAAACCAGATCAGTGAGAGGAATAAAGTTGCGTCCATTATTCACGTAAGGTATCATGGAGCTAGGCATAGCGTGGATGGGCTAATTTGTGAACGTACACTAACATTATTCAAAAATGAACCCCTACACAGGTGTTTTCACCTGCTTTCTCAGATCAGAGCTCTTCTCAGAACTATGCTACAGCCCTAAAATGTATCTTTATTATTGTTGTCAGTTGGCTACATTGCATCTGGTGACCTCATGTTATTCCGAGCACAACTCCTCCAAACGTCAACCTGAACAGAGGTGCTGTCAGACAGAATAACTAAAACACCTTGGGTCTGCAAGTCCTTGAAGCTCTTAAAGAAGAACAAATCCTGCAGCTGTTCCACTGATAGTGAAGCAGACATTGCATCTGCAGGCTCAGTGCCAGAACCAAACTGGACCGGAATACCAACATGTTTTCTGTTATGAAACACAGTGATTTTAATGCAGTAGTTCAAGAAAAATAAAGCTGTTGCTTTCTCCCATTTCTGTTTTACCCCTGAGTAAATCAAAGCACACAAAAGTAATCCAAAAAAACACGCACAAAAAAAATTGAATGATTACACAAATTCACTGCATAAATGATTCAGATAACTGGCCTCTTCCTAACACCTTTTTAGTGCTGGCAATTGGAATTATTAAAGCTTATTGTGTGTGCGTGGACTTGAAATGACTGAATTGAATGTTGACAGCCATGAATGAAAATTAATTAGGATAGACTTAGAGCCTAGGAAAGGAGGTAATACCATGTAAGATGCATGTCACTGAACATTTGTTTTAATAACAGTCAGCTGCCATCTGGTACATTGAGTTCTCTTTCCTGGTTCATTCAACTTGCTCCTGACTTCATCAAGGCATTTTACATTTATTAATTCACATAGTGCCTGGGCATATAATATTTTTATTTTGCCTCAAATTTTGCAGCTGTCAAATTTTAAATAACATTATTTCACAGTAACTGAGCTGAGTGAATTTCTTCAGAATCAAAGTGACGGTCCTATCATAAAAGCTTGTGGATGAAAACATGATGCTCTGGTCTGAATTGTAGCCGTAGTCGGTCTTCAGGCAGAAAACAAGCACAAGCCATGTTGGGACTCACTTCTAAAGGGCAGACTGGGTTTTAAAAGGTCAGTTGTACACTTGTCCGGTCAGTGGTCCCATCTTGTCTTATGGTTCACACAGAATCATGATAGCTTAAGTGTTCCACTTAAACAAACACTACGCTAACGGTCTTGGCGGTTTGTGTATAAAGTTCATGTCAACATTGTGTGAAAACAATTAGCACTTCATGCAGACCTTTTCACTCCTCATAAAATCAGGTCTCAAATTTGAAGGTTAACTTAAGTGTAAAGGCCAATGAGGGAGGCTTGGATTGAATTATTTATTATGTAGCATTTATTAATTTACTTAATATCAGAATGTCACTAATTCAACAATGTTTGTTTAATTCACTGTGTCCTACAAAGTCAATTGGCAGTAACTGACTTCACAGTTTGTTTATTAATTTATTTATTGTCCTGACAAAACTAGTTTTGACATACAGTAGCACACAATTTAATCTGAGGGCATACATCAACGTATCCTATATTCTTTCCAGCGGAAACTAAAGTAGTGCATTTAGCCATATTGTAGCAAAAACACGAGTCTTTGGAACATTTTTGGCATAAGAATGGATAACGAGATGGATTATGCTGAACGGCTTGAAATGTGCGTGTAACTATCTGATGACCGCAAATATAAGACGGCAGCATCATAGCGAATGATCAAGCTACTAATATTTTGCAGCCACGTTTCACACTTAAACCATAGATTTTGGGTGGACTGTCATTTTAACCATGACCAAAATCTTTCCATCAGGATCAGAATCAGAATCAGAAATACTAGGATACTAGGATAACAGGATATTCTTGTGTCACAGTTGCTCACATTGCACATCGAGGTATAAAGGAAGGAATAATAGAAAGTTAAAGTAGAACATTGAGAAGTATACAATCTAAAAAAAATGAATATAAATAACGCGTGATGAAAAGTAGTAATAATAAGTGCAGATAGTGTTGAGGTGAAATGTATTACAAATCCTTAGAAATTGCAGTAGTGGACAGAGAATAGAGAATTTTGCTGTTTTTTAAAACAGAGAAAACTGCACATTAGTTTCTGACATGTTGCACTGCAGAGACTGTTACTGACCAATAGACTGTCTGTTTGACTCTCTGAGGGAGGAGTTAAAGACTTTGATGGCAGGTAGGAATGACTTGCTGTGGCGCTCTGCGGTGCATTTTGGGGGGATGACTCCTGCACTTAAAGTACTCCTGCGTTTGACCAGCACGTCATGGAGTGAGTGGGACACATGTTCAAGCTGACATGTAGCTTGGACAGCGTCCTGCTCTCTGACACCATCGACAGAGAGTCCAGCTCCACCCCCCACAGTGTCTCTCACCTAGTTTGTCTCTTAGCATCTGCTATCCTCGACCTGCTGCCCCAGCTTATAACTGCTAATAGGATAGCACTGACAACCACAGACTCAAAACATCCTCAGCATTGTCCTGGCCTCAGCCTCCTCAGAAAAGTGACTACTAGGCATAGTGTGGACCTTCCATGACCTTAACCCAGGGAACTAAGTATCCTAGCTTAATCATAACTTACTTTTCACACATAATTATGTTTCCTCAGAAATTGCTACACTTGCGAATGAATGTAATACGTCGGAGACATTGTGGTGAGGGACCATTGCCATGTCCTGTGTTTCATCTCTTTTAGATCTAAGAGTGTGAGCAACAACTGTGGAGTTTGCATGTTCTCCACGGGCCTGTGTGGGTTCCCTCCTGGCGTTCCAATTTCCTCCCACAGTCCAAAGACATGTAGCCCAGGTGAATTAGAGACTTTTAAATTGTTTTGAGTGGTTGGCTGTGACAGACCTGTTCTGTCTTACTGAGCATAGAGTATCCCCACCTCTCACCCAAATATGTGCTGAGAGGCCCCAGCCCTCCATCACCAACCACAGGATAAGCTGGTATAGACAATGAGTGGATGTTGGATGAGTGTGGAAAACAACTTTGAATGCAACTTGTGCACCCTAATGTTTCATGAAGATCACTGAATTTTCATGAAGGGACCACTAGAGGGCTCTGTATGGCATTAGTGTACACCTGAGGGATGATTTACTGAAGCTTCTGTGGGACACATTCAATTACTATAAACCCACTGTTTGTGAAAGTCTACCGGTGGGCAAAGAATACACCTGATAAACATAATGGGCAGTTTATTTAATCACTTCATGGATGAGAAATATGGTTGAGCTCTTCTGATGAAAAATAGGTGAAGTGGAATTTTTCCTTCAAACACAGGTAAGAACCCGAAGAGAAAATCGTTGGCTGAGAAACTAAGAAAATACAAATCACACTCATTTAAATCTCAAGCTGTTCATTCAGTCGGTGTATATTTTATCACCTTTTTTTCATGTGCCTCAGAGGAGGGCACATGAAAGTGTCTCTGAAGTCAAAGAACACTTTTATGGCAGAAATAGTTAGTCGTAACAGTCATTGCAACGCAGGAAATGACAGATTTCCACTTCACTGCTCTTGGGAACAGGCCTGGCAGGGTGATAGTTGGTTAACACTTACTAATTTGTGCATGGATATTACAGAATTGTATTTTATTAATTAGTTAATGCACTAACATGAATGATTTACAAAATGTGACACAAACCATCTACATGCTGATTTTTTTTAATTATTCAAAAGCTGAAAAAAAGGGAAATCCCAGGAGACAGTGGCAGAGCAAACGAAGAGCGGTGAGTTAAAAAGATGACAGCACTGCCACCTAGTGTGGAAACATTTAATCCTGTATCTTCCTGGTAGTGATTTGCTGCATGCAGTCTGCAGTAACAAAGAAGTTCATAGGACGTTACCACCCTGCTGAAGTGTGTTTGTTAAACTGAACGCTGTTTTGCAACCTGGTTATCCCTGACTGTCCCAGCGTGCACCGAGCATGGCTCGGTCTATCACAGGGCTAACAGACGAAAAGTCAAAACACTTCCATACCTACATGCAATTTAGCGTTCATTCATAGTTACTGAACTATGTAGGTTGTTTATTTTTGTTCCTTATCTGAGCGATTATCTTTCACAGCTTCTCACGGTCATCACTTCTGCAGAAAGTTGTTTGAACCGTTTCACTGCAAAAATAAAAGCCTCATTATGCTTTAGAAGAAGTGTTTGTTTTATTGTCTGTGTCTGAAAAATCCTCTCTGAACGCTTTACACAGCATGTGGACATTTTTACTGTATAATTCATTGTAAAGACTCTAGTAAGAGTAGAAAGTACTTTGTCTTTACATGTGATCCAACAACGCATCACATACTACACTTCAACATAGTTTGACTGAGGCATACTAAGGCCTTGAGCCCATGTACAATGTATGTATACAAGCAATGTTCAAGAAGTTAGTTTTGCAAACACTATCTGCTACAGATGTGTTATATGATTGTTTCTGTGGCTTTCATGGATTTTTAGTAGGCTTTCAACCATGAAGTAAAATACTACATCACAGCTGAGCTGACGGTGGTGTTGCTGCACTGCAAAAACCCAATCAGATTGAAAGATTTGTTTGTACTGTGTTCTACACACTCCTTTACATTTCCTTCAATAATTAAGATGTCCGAACCGGGTATCGTGTAACTGCGCCCTCCAGGACCACAACCTTTGCCCAATTACAATGTCTGTCTCTTCTTTGTTACCATCTACAGGCAAAACCAAACAAAAAGTCAGCTTAAAAAAGCTTTTGTTTTGTAGTTCACCCCAAATCCTCTGGCAAGTGTTGTTGTCATGTTTTTTCTTTTGTTTTGCCTGTGTGCTTGTATCCTTTTGTCAATATTTAATGACTTACAGACAGCTTCTAACACAAAACATAAAAGTGAAACAAAAGAAACAGTGACTTTGTTGCTTTTTTTCTTTTCTTTTTTATTCTTTGAAGTCCTTGTTGTTGTTGTTGTTTTTTGTTGTTTTTTTTTTACATCACCATCCATGGGATCTGACACTTTCCATAGTGAGCAAGCATCCCAGAAACCCCACAGCCACCGAGACAAATACCATCACACAGTTTCACTTTCACAAAGGGGAAAGGCTTACAGAGGGGGACGAGAGGATCAGGGGAGCAAGAAGGTGTTCAACAGCATCAACAACCTCAGAACGGAAGGAAGCTCCCTCTCAGTCTGCAGCACGTTGCGTACATACATATCACTCATATATCATTAGCATAATATGGCATAGAAAAAGCATCCAAGCTGACAGAGCACTAAAAGGAGTATAAGTGTGTGTTTAGTGTGTGTAAATCGAGGAGGCATGGGACACGGCGAGGATGCCAGTGTTAACAGCAGTCAATTCTACAGGCTTGGGTGCTGCATCACAGAAATCCCTGTTTGATGTGTGTGCATGTGTGTGTATGTGTTAATGCTATAGTCTGCAGTGTGCTTTCAACTCAGCAGAGGACTCTGGATTCCACGGAACTAAGCACGGGATTATGTAGAAATGGAGCAACACTGTCACAGAATAATTATAAAAACGCTGTGTGTGTGTGTGTGTGTGTGTGTGTGTGTGTGTGTGTGTAAAGCTGTACTAATAGCACCGGGTCAGGACGGGTTGCTAATGGCAACCTCCAATCTGACAAGCGTTACCATGACAAACAAAAAGCAGAACCCCGTGAGAGTGGAGGGGCCTGTCGCCACGGCAACAGCCAGAAACAACAAAAGAGCTGGGGACGGACAGAGGGAGGGAGGATGAAAGAAAGGGGGGGAAGACATATAAAGACAAACTGAAAGGAAGGAGTGACATGGAAAATACAAGAAGCATACTATTACTCTCATGAGAGCTACTCTTGCTGCCAAATTGTATTACTGTTCGAGGACTTTGCCACTCCCCCCTAACCCCCACACACCTTCCCGCCTAAAGTAATGGTGTAGCCGGAGTGGGTCGCATAGTGTAGATAGAGGGAAGCTCAAATAAGCTACAAGTGTCAATACTATGTTAATTAGGATGATAAAAAAGTTAAGGAAAAGAGGCAACGGTAGACCACTGTCAGACAGACTGTTAATTTCCCAACTCCTGCCTTACAAAAGCCTTGTTGTGTGATGTGTAAGTTACCACGGAGTTCAAGTTTCCATTTCCCATTCCTGCCTCGTCTCATCTATGAATGCTTCAGACATGCATTTGTTACATTCCCCCTGCTTTGGATTCTTTGAATACATATACCATCCGTTACGCTGACAGACTTTGCCTTCTATAGACCTCCAGTTAGATCAGAGGGGAGGACGTCTGAAAAACTGGGGTTGAAAGCACAAACACAGAGGTGGTGTTCGTTTGTCTATTTGCATTATATATATGTGTGTGTGTGTGTGTGTGTGTGTGTGTGTGTGTGTGTGTGTGTGTGTGAGAGAGAGAGTCAGGGGCCAGTTGCATAAAGGCATACTTAGTAGTTAACCCTGACTTCAAATGACTTCACTAAATGACAAACTTGTGACACCGACATGCCCACTAGCTAACTGAAGCTACCTCTCATGTGTTGCAATAGTGACAGGTAGGTCTTAAGTCAGTTTGTTGGACAAAAATAAGCCTGCGTTAATATACTAGTCGAAAGAATTTAAGACTAGTCTAAAGCATAGACTAGTTTTAATATACATTTATGTAACTGGCCCCTGACTACCTCCTTGTCACAGTGAGCTTGTTGCACTGTGGGGGGAAGAAAGAGGCTGCAGAGAGACGGTGACTGGTGACCAAGACCTCGTTGAAACAAGGACTGACATGGGACACCAGTTTCTGGGCTTAATGAAAACCAGATCATGCAAAAAAAAAAAAAAAAAGGAACAAGAACATATGAGCGTCCAGCATGGCCTGGAGCGATGGCACGTCTACAACAGCGAGGAGTGCTGTACAGGAGCCTGCTGCGCGTGTCCCATCCCTCGCACATCAACACTGCACACTAGTCAGAAGTACATTAGCTCATGTCTACTTTCAAGCGTAAATCAATAGTGCTCAGCCCTTAGGCACCTAGTTACAGAATGACACTAAAAAGCAGTTTGACAACAAGTTAAAAACTCTAAAACATTAGAACATTTCAAGATATCGAGCATTTTTCGTCTTTACAGGGGCTCTACCAGCAGAATAGGCCCTACGAAAGCGCAAAATCTGGCACCTTTGAATCGGTTAATCCTGTCTATTTTACATCTTTTTATCTTACATCCTTCACTTACCTCAATAAGAATAACAAAACAAGAAAAATCAAACTATCAGTACAACTTCTGTGGGTTCAGGCACATAAAGAGTAGAAAGGAAAGAGGGAATTTTGATGAGTATAAAACAGTCACCTTTGGAGGAGGAGAAAAACATTCTGTATGTAAATGCACTGGTTGGTGATGGGACGGTCGTTGGGTGCTTCACCAGCTGTCACTTAAAAATTTGGAGCTTTATGATTTACAGGAATGCAAAGAAGCTGGAAAATATGTAGCTGCGTAATGAATAGTGCCTTCCCCGCACTTCTAAAAGTTCTCTAAAAGACAATAAGGCAAGGAAAGGTTAAGTTTGAAGTGACAGCGAAATACAACTTTCTCTTTCCTCTCTAAATCTTTCCATTAATCCTCCCACTTAGCGATGGCCTGACGCTCAGAGGTGAGGCGTAAAGCTTTATTTACTACCTGCCAAAGCTCCTTCTTCTCCACAGGACTCACAAGCTGTAAGGCAGCTGCCAAATACGGAAATTGTTTTTTTACTTATGTACCTTAGCAATGCCACAGGCGGGAAAACATGAGAGCCAGTGCTGCGAGAGTCTACAACCATAATAAAACACTGCTGTGTTGTTCAATTTTTCAAATCTTGAGGCCGTCCTCATGGCGAATAATCAATTGGGTATTGATTGTAGCAGTGTGTGACAGATGGCAATGCACTGGAAAGCGAAGCGATTGAAATGCAACATAATAGAAGTCACAGATAGTCGACAGCTCGAAGGAAGTGTTAGATTCTTGTCGGTTGAATAAACTGAGGCTGTTCAATTTCAAGCAACCTACTGCTTGGCCTATTTAACAAAAGCAACAAAAGAGGATAGCAATACTGGTTGCTCCATTTAAACTACTCCCAAAATGAAAAGAAAGAATGGAAATACAATGGACATCCTGCATCACTGTAGTAATTCAGTTTAGTCTCATGACCCCTCTAATAAAACAACAGTAAAACAAACATCGAAAGGATACATGGCAGGGAGAAAGTACGGTATAAAAAAACTAAATAATGCAGTCAAAAGTGCTCAAATAAGGTGTGTTTTCATTTTTTCTCTTTTGTCATCATATGAGGCAGACCTTTTTGTAGTTGTTTTTTTTTTTTTTTGTTTTTTGTTTCTAACTGTGTCCTCTAGGATCAGGTTTTGGGGAGGAGGAGAGTGGGTACGTGAAAAGCAGCGAAGGAGGAGGTGAATAATCGAGGCTGACGGAGGGCCCGGTTCAGGTGCTGTGAAGTGTTCGGCTCCCGTTGTCGTGACGTGGTTTCTTGACCCCTCAGCTCCTGTTGGCCTCAGATCTCCATTTCCTCCTCAGCGGCCTGAGGGCGGAGCTCTAACCCAGGCTGGTGATGTTGGCCCTTCCACCTGGTGGCGCCACGATGCGCTGGGTGTTCCGGCGAGGAATGTTGTCGTCAACCTGAGCCCCTGTGTGATCAAATGGAAAGTTGGCTATTCAGTGTGATGTTATACTCAGCAAAAACACAAAGTAAATTGATATTTCTGTTAACCAACTGACTCATGGTCCCTTGTTCTACCAGAAGATTATCTTTGGTATTGTTGAAATTGAAGGCAGTGCCAGAAGCCAGTTGGCTTGCTTGTGACACCAACTCGCTAGCTTGCCAACTAAAAACAAAACACATTTCAGAGCGCACTGTAAGGTAGTGTATGAAACAGTTTTAGCTTAAACAATAGCTTCCTCAATCGTGGACTCTACTTTGTGGCACCCACTCTAAAAGTCAGCTCTATTAAGATCATGGATGTACTGTATATATGTATATTTATACTGTAGGAAAACTTGAGAGACCACAACGTCCAGCACACAAGGGTCACATGAAAGGTGAATGCTAATTTTTAAAGAAAGAATATTAAAGAATATTAAAAACCTTCAATGTTGAGTTACTTTCCCATTTCTGTGTAACAGTTGTATTCAAAGAATTTTCCCTAAAAAAACATTTTCCACACAGCCTGCCTGCCCTTACAAAATAAACATCTGTGAAACAGCTGAGAGGCCACTTTGAATGTGCCTTGAATTCTTAATCCATAAATGCTTACTAATAATAATAATAACTAGAACTGCGAGCAGTTGTAAACGGGGTCCAAGCCACCTGTCGCCAGTCGCCTCACCTCGCCGAGGGCGCTGCTGAAGTCGTCCCGGCGCTCACCGACGTCCCGCTGAGGTCCCCGAAGTGAGGTGTCGACGGGTCGCCCGAATCGAGGCGTAAACGCTGCGCGTTTGAAAATGCCATTGAAACGAATGGGCTTAGCGACGGCGTTTGAGCTTCGATTACGGCGCCGCCTTTTGGCCGAATCGCACCAAGTCGCTCAGCTGTCATCGGGCCCCTCGGTGAAGAAGTGACCCAAATTTGGTGTCGATCGGAGCTGCGGTACTGGAGATATAAAATGCATGTAAGTGAATGGGAGTTTTTGATATAGGATGAACAGCGCCACCGTTTGGCCGATTGGCACCAAATTTGACACAGGCCTTCGGGAAGTCCAGCCGCATAAGGTCCCCAAGTTTGGTGTTGATCGGGCATTCCAAACCTTGTGAAAATGTGTGCTGGTTTGAAATCCCATTCATTTCAATGGGCTTTCTGTAGGCATTTCAGCTTCGATTATAGCGCCACGTTTTGTCCGAATTGCACCAAACTTTTGTGGTATCATCAGGGGCCCATGGGTAACAATTGACCCAAATTTGGTGTCAATCGCACCTGCTGTTCTGGAGATATAAAATTAATGTAAGTGAATGGGAGTTTTTTTATATATGATGAACAGCGCCACCGTTTAGCCGATTGGCACCAAATTTGACACAGGCCTTCGGGAAGTCCAGCCGCATAAGGTCCCCAAGTTTGGTGTTGATCGGCCATTCCAAACCTTGTGAAAAAGTGTGCTGGTTTGAAATCCCATTCATTTCAATGGGGTTTCTGACGGCATTTCAGCTTCGATTACAGCGCCACCTTTAGGCCGATCTGCTCCAAATTTTTGTGGTGTCATCAGGGCCCCATGGGTAACAATTGACCCAAATTTGGTGTCAATCGGACCTGCGGTTCTGGAGATATAAAATGAATGTAAGTCAATGGGAAAAAAAATTTCCTCTTTAAGCTGCAATAGCAGCGCCACCTATGGGCACATTAGGGTCCCCTTTGGTGCCTGGCATCAGGGGACCATGCTGAACAATTCGGCACTAGATTCATGTCAATGTGAGTTGTGGTTATGGAGGAACAAATTTTCTGGATTAAAGAGCGCCACCTAGGGGCAAGTCGCACCAAATTTTGCAGAGGCCCTCAGGGGGGCGTCCCTAATGAGTGGTCCAAATTTGGTGTCGATCGGCCATTGTAATCCGAAGTTATGAACTCACTTCCTGTTAGTAGCGTTTTTCGCAAACGTTTGTTAGCGTATAATTGCGACATTTTTTGTGATATCAAAATTCCCTCTACAAACTTTGTAGAGCTCGGTCCAGAGATTATCTGTGCAAAGTTTCGTGTTGATCGGACTTGCGGCTTCGGAGGAGTTAATTAAAATAGGTTTTTCAGTTTTCGCGACGTAGCTCGAAAAAAGTTTAGGCGGAAATGGGCGTGGCCTATACCATGAGATTCAGCGTGATCCCCAGAACGCGTGGATATAAGGTTTTGATATACGCTTCAGTAGTCGGGAGATCCAAGCCCAAACGCGTTGACCTTTGCGTATAGCGCCCCTAGCGGTAGAAGTGTGCGGATTTTGCGCCTGAGGTACTCTTGGGGCTGTGAAGCTACGTTGACAGTTTCGCGTTTCTAGGAGTTACAGCGATCGCTGCAGTATGCGTTTATGCACGGAAGAAAAAAATAATAAAAACTAGAACTGCGAGCAGTTGTAAACGGGGTCCAAGCCCCCCGGCGCCAGTCGCCCCCTCGCCCCGCGGAGGGCGCGCGAGTCGTCCCGGGCCCGCCATGATTAATTGTGCCGTAATCAACAGGCCCCCGAGCCAAGGCGAGGCCCGTGGAGCAGAAAAGGCTGTAGTTGTAAATGAAAGGGGCTTGCGGTTATGGAGATCTGTAATGAATATATGTCTATGAGAGCGTTATTTGATTTTCAAGTAATAGCATCACCTAGAGGCTGACACCAAATTTTCCACAGGCCCTCAGGAGGGCGTGACAGATAATGTGAAATTACTGCATGTGCATTCTAAAAAGTTCATGCACACAACTGTGACCCCACTTATCTTTGTTCTGATAGATGGAGACAGCTGTTTAAGAGTTTCCCATTGTTGCATGTTCCAACAATGGAAAGAGAAGAAGAACAGTAGATTATACACTGATTGTCTATGTTGATTGAAATGTCTGGTAGCAAAATGTATTTAAATGTGTAACTATGTCTGCCTGTGCCTGGGTTTTCTCAACCTATTAAATGTATTATTTTTGTAAAAGGTGTTTTCCATCAGACACAAATGTTTTATTTTGGAAATGCTGTCAGGCTGAGAGGCTTTGGCTACAGTTAGCTGAAGTCAGGTTTTATTAATCAATGCACATGCATGTTATTTTCATCAGAACTCCAGTGAGTGTAATGGTAACAGGACAGCCCAAGATATACATAAGGTGGGCAAAAAAAGGGAAAATGATATGTTAGCAAACAGCTGCATGTGTGATTTGAACCCATGCTGCAGTGAGGACATAATGCCTGCTTTACTAGGTAAACTACATGGCATAGTATTTGGAGTGTTTGTGAGTGTGTCACATGAATGAAAGTGAGGTCACCAAAAGTATTTAATGGTATTGATCTTCACACATCGCCTCAGCCATGACAGTCACTGGTAGTTCTGATTTATGTCTGCAAAACTCAGTATAATACAATACTAACATTTATTTTCATATGTTGTAAAAAAAAAAAAAAAAGTGGGTTATATCAGTCTGCTATGTTTCAAGTGAATGTAGAAAAGATAAAGAGGAATGCATTTAGTACAGTGAATACAATGTTGACATAATGCTGTGCTGCTGTGGAAAAAACAAGACATTGTAATTATTACTTGGATTCTAATCAAATAATTTCTTGCTTAGATGTCTTATGTCACAGTGTGAAACAAGTGCAAACTAAAAAGCAGTAGTTGAATACTGAAGTAAATATAAAGTCTCAATTTTATTTTTTATTCATTTTTATTATTTTTTCTGATAATATTTTAAACATAAAAATGTATATAATTCAATGCAGTTCATTTTTAAAATGTTACAGTTTGTCAAACAGTTGTAAAGTTTGTTTAAATAATTCAAATCAAAATGTTTGTCTGTGACCGGAGCACTGGATGTAGCATTTGCAGCGGGGGTGTGCATCAGACGCTTTTATTCAGCCTGATCTTGGTAAAAAGCGAAGGAAAACACACATAAGTTTATTTATCAGCTTAAATATTAACACAGAGGCAGTTTTTTCATTTGATATTAATGTTTTTATCCACCATGTGTGTTTTTTTAATCAAGCAACCCCCCCTCCCGTGATGGTTCAGTCCAATTTCAAATGTAAACGCGCTGTCCGTTTCAAGGTTGTAGCTCTGAGACAACCGGAGAGTTTGGACTTGTTTGGAGCTGCTCTTGCTTTGCCTTTGAAAGTCTGCTGGCTTTTAATAGCACACCCAGGATATCTCAACAACCTTTTGGCTTTACTCTGAGGACGTTTCTTCGACTTTTAAGGTAAGCTAAGCTTCAGCACATGTCAAGTGTTAGCTGTTACTGTCCGGCCTAGCTAGCCGGCTACTACTAGCTGCTTCGGCGTCGTCGCCCCCCCCCCTCCCCGCCGCGCCGCCGGTAATCAGCGTGTGTGTCGCTGAGTTTGTTATTTATTAAAGTGTGTGTTATTTATTGTTCTTCCTGTGCTAAAGTGTTAGCTGTTACTGTCCGCCTAGCTAGCCGGCTACTACTAGCTGCTTCGCGCCGCCCCTCCCCTCCGCCGCCGCTGCCGGTAATCAGCGTGTGTGTCGCTGAGTTTGTTATTTATTAAAGTGTGTGTTATTTATTGTTCTTCCTGTGCTAAAGTGTTAGCTGTTACTGTCCGGCCTAGCTAGCCGGCTACTACTAGCTGCTTCGTCGCCGCTCGCCTCCGCCCTGCCGCTACCGGTAATCAGTGTGTTATGTCAGCTGAGTTTGTTATTTATTAAAGTGTGTGTTATTTATTGTGCTTCCTGTGCTAAAGTGTTAGCTGTTACTGTCCGGCCTAGCTAGCCAGCTAGTGGTTGTCCTCATTTGTTTATTGTTACCTAAGGTTTATGGCTCTTAATCCAGTGTTTGCTTTCTGACTGCTGTCTGTCTGGCTTGTAGCACCAGAACACTGTAATGTCACCTGGCTAATAGTACTGTGGCTTTGCGTTTGGTGTGTGTTTACAGTCATGTTAACAGTGCTTGCTTTATTGTTGTGGCCTTAATCACAACTGCTGCCTGTTAGAGTGCTGTTATTTCAGGCTTGTGGGGTAACATAAGTGTGTGTGCATCTCAACCTGTTTTTTTTTTTTTTTCCACTCATTTTCCTGCGTGTCCATCTGTGTGTCTGCTAGTTTAACATTATATTAGGTTCCTGGCCGCCGTTAATGAGTGTGTGTGTCGCTGAGTTTGTTATTTTTTAAAGTGTTTTTTGTTATGGTGCTTCCTGTGCTAATCTGTTAGCTGTTACTGTCCGCCTAGCTAGCCAGGTAGTGGTTGTCCTCATTCGTTTGTTTTTACCAGAGGTTTATTGCTCTTAATACAGTGTTTGCTTTCTGACTGCTGTCTGGCTGGCTTGTAGCACCAGAACACTGTAATGTCACCTGGCTAATAGCACTGTGGCTTTGCGTTTAGTGTGTGTTTACAGTCATGTTAACATTGCTTGCTTTATTGTTGTGGCCTTAATCAGAACTGCTGCCTGTTAGAGTGCTGTTATTTCAGGCTTTTGGGGTAACATAAGTGTGTGTGCATCTTTTTTTTTCCACTCATTTTCCCGCGTGTCCCCACTGTACTGTGGAATCATCTTTGTGTCTGCTAGTTTAACATTATATTAGGTTCCTGGTCACCGTTAATGAGTGTGTGTGTCGA
The DNA here is from genome assembly GCA_024633595.2 of Lepomis macrochirus. Taxonomy (NCBI): domain Eukaryota; kingdom Metazoa; phylum Chordata; class Actinopteri; order Centrarchiformes; family Centrarchidae; genus Lepomis; species Lepomis macrochirus. Next base: position 7,004,406 of record JALXJV020000019.1, on the reverse strand, counting down.
TGAGTTTGTTATTTTTTAAAGTGTTTTTTGTTATGGTGCTTCCTGTGCTAATCTGTTAGCTGTTACTGTCCGGCCTAGTTAGCCAGCTAGTGGTTGTCCTCATTCGCTTATTGTTACCTGAGGTTTATTGCTCTTAATACAGTGTTTGCTTTCTGACTGCTGTCTGGCTGGCTTGTACCACCAGAACACTGTAATGTCACCTGGCTAATAGTACTGTGGCTTTGCGCTTAGTGTGTGTTTACAGTCATGTTAACATTGCTTGCTTTATTGTTGTGGCCTTAATCACAACTGCTGCCTGTTAGAGTGCTGTTATTTCAGGCTTGTGGGGTAACATAAGTGTGTGTGCATCTCAACCTGTTTTTTTTTTTCCACTCATTTTCCCTGCGTGTCCATCTGTGTGTCTGCTAGTTTAACATTATATTAGGTTCCTGGCCACCGTTAATGAGTGTGTGTGTCGCTGAGTTTGTTATTTTTTAAAGTGTTTTTTGTTATGGTGCTTCCTGTGCTAATCTGTTAGCTGTTACTGTCCGGCCTAGCTAGCCAGGTAGTGGTTGTCCTCATTCGCTTATTGTTACCTGAGGTTTATTGCTCTTAATACAGTGTTTGCTTTCTGACTGCTGTCTGGCTGGCTTGTAGCACCAGAACACTGTAATGTCACCTGGCTAATAGCACTGTGGCTTTGCGTTTAGTGTGTGTTTACAGTCATGTTAACATTGCTTGCTTTATTGTTGTGGCCTTAATCAGAACTGCTGCCTGTTAGAGTGCTGTTATTTC